>HG995244.1:3750000-5000000 GCA_905332985.1 Mimas tiliae
TCCCTTACTTATCTCTATCCTTTAAGGTCGGCAACGCGCCCATGATTATTTTAGTATTGTGGGCGTACATGGGCGGTGGAGATCACTTACCATCAGGTTACCCACTTGCTCGTTTGCCAGCCTATACTATAAAAAATTGTTAATTTGTGTGTTTAGTGGATGAAGACATTCCTGTCCACTAAGTGAGTAGTTAACTAGATAAAAAAAATACAGACTAGCATCGGGTCCAACCCACCAAATCTAGGGATAATTCCACTAAGGTGAGAACACTGTCTGTAGTTCCATTTTCTGCCATTTCAAAGTTAGGTTGGTCCATCCATAACTTCAACTGACAAATGGTACAATAGTGATTTCTTAGGTTTACGCGAATATTACACATTGAAATAAAACTAGTTTATACGACGCAGTAGTGGTTACATATATTTAAAAACCTTTTTGTTTACTAACATTAGAAATATAAGTCTGTATACTAACACAAATGAGTCTCTGTAACTTGATTAAATAAATAAATTCTTATTATTATTATACGGATTTAATCGCGGTTTAATTGTTATTTTGGTCCGGTATGAGAGACTCCCGTGACCACGAAGGCTGAAAATCTTACGAAACGTCGGGACCAAAATAAAAATTAAACCGCGATAAAATCCGTATAAACTAATTAATTTCAAAAAGGTATACAGTCCAAACTTAAAATACAAAACAATAATCAACTTACAATTCAGGGCCAGAGTTATGCTGGTTTCTAATGTAGTATGTTCGAGTTTAACATGCGATGCACGACACGTGAGGGTGTGGCCGTCGTTCTCCATCCGGGGTGTCCAACGCAATATAGAAACGGTTTCATTGCGGTCTTCCGAGTTCTGCAATAAAATATTAATATTACATTTCACTAGCATTTGAATAAACTTGGATTCCCGGAATCGAATTGTATTCCTTTGGGAACTCGATTCTATTATGAGATAAATATCCTATGCAGTCACCGATGGTCCAAGATGGTTCAAAATGTTTGTAGAAATATTACTTGCGTTTATTCATGGAATAGAAATTATATTCAAGTTAAATTCAAATACTCCAGATGTTTTACTAAACACATCCATGAACTATAATTATATAGCATTTGCTCGCGGCTCCACCCACGTAAACATCCTTTTCCTTAGCCTATAACATTCTTTTTTTATTTGCTTGAATGACGAGACGAGCAATTCGCTCGCCTGCTGTTAAGCTTCACGCCTGCCCATACACAGAAGTAACACCACTCTGAACTTTGAATTACAAAGTTCTGCACGGCATTGGACTGCGCTCGTCACTCCGAGAAATATAATGTAAGGCTCAGAAAGCCCAGTAATTTCACTGGCTTCAATGTCCTTCAAACCGAAACACAATATTGCTTACATACTGCTGACGGGAGAAATAGACAAAGTGAATATGTTATATGCACCAAAATAAGATGCTTAGAACGACAACTTTCATATGAATCTGCCAAAAATACGGCTCCACTTACTTACAAATGCAAAGGTAATTAATTACACGTAACACTGATACACGCAACGAAAATTAATTAACGTTCAAAATCAACTTTATTTCATAAAAGTTAATGTATTATATTAAATTTCTAGATGAGATACACGACGTTCTGCACCGCGCAAAAAAATAGACGTATTAAGTGTCAACTAGATATCATAAATCCATTATTGATGAATGAACGAGCTGCACAGCTTTTATAGCCCCGCCCCACAGTGTTTTGGTGGGGTAATTTTCTTGCTTGAGTTTTCTTGTCATCTCATTTCAATGACAAAATGATACATTTTACGTTTACATTTCAAACAGCCTGTAGCATACGAGGAAGCTACAAACTAGTAAAAAATTACGTTACAAAAGCGAACCATTTGAAATGTCACATACCTACATACGCACTCACACCTGTAATCCCTGAAGGGGTAGGCAGAGGTGTAACCAGTACACCCACCTTACGCCGAGCGTATCTCTGTCCTATGATGTGATAAAGGGCGAGCCTATCGCCATATCGGGCACAAATTCCAGACTCCGGACTGATACTGAGCTTTTCGTAATAGAAAAACTTAATATTACTTTACCCCACCCGGGGATCAAACCCGAGACCACAGCATTAGCCTCAGTCGTAACGCTTACGCATTACAACTGCGCTACCGAGGCAGTCCATTTTGAAATGTCGACCTCTGTAATTTTTAATACTAAGAAGTGTTCCTCTGCGAGTAAGGGGGAACTTGTATTCAGTGAAGCTTGAATACACAGCTCTGAGTAAAAGATCACAGGAACTCCACTCCAAAGCATCACGGCATGTTATGTTTCAATTGTGAATCAGGAGGGTAGAATCAATTCATAAGGTTTTGAAAAGGTTCAGTTGGCACTAAAAGTGTTGTGATCAAAGACTTGAGTTTTGAATATTGAATAGCATCGACCATTTGTATCTATAAAATCTGAAGATTCCGTGAACTGTCGATGAGCCTATCGCCATATTGGGCAACTTTGGGTTGATAAAACCCAATATCACTTTACCCGACGGGGATCGAACCTGAGACCTCAGCTCAGCGTACACAGCACAACTGCGCCACCGCAGCAGTCTTTGTGAAATTTATATTTGAATAGCACTATCCCAATGAAACTATAATAGAGCGGCGAAATAATTCTAACTACCCGTCTCTCAGTTACAGAGAAGGAATTAACAGAGTTTGATCCCATTCTATGAATTCTAAAAATAGCGTATTAGTTTGTCTAATTGAGTTATTTTCGTGAGAATACCTTTTACTATATTGACGTTTCATCTGAATCAACATGAATTTCAGCATTCTTTTAACATATAGTTAAAGGTTCTCAAGGCAGACTTTCGATCGTCGCGTCAAGCGTCAGATGCTGGTGTATGTACGCTCTCGTCTAAAAAAACTCTAATATACGTCAACTGGATAGACAGCGACGCCGACGCTATGCGACGCTGCGGCGCGCCTTCCGCCGAATGATCTCTAATGCCGCGTCCATGGCGGGACCATCGGAACTCTACCTTTAGTATATTTATTATATTGTTTTGACTCGAAGTTGAATCTTACTCGTGTATAATTTGTCTCTTGTTGAATACTATTATACACGTAAAATAAATCGCTTCAACAATACGGCATCGAAAGCTGAATGTAAAAAGATTCAAACATTGTTAATAGAACAATGAACATTACCTTGCGTTTTCACATTCTGTAGGATTATTGAATAATAACCAACAGGAAATAAAGACATTCTTCTTGCACGATTAATAATCGTATAAAAGAAGTGTTGAATTTTGAATTAGTATTAGTAGTTAGACTGAGGTACTAGGGCGATTACAAGTGGCAGAGCGACGTTGTAGACAGTACTGTCTACAGCATGAATAAACCCTCATGATCGGGTTGTTACCACTGTATCACAGTAAATGTATGTAAATTAACAGCTTGCTGTTGCATTTTGTGCTGTAAGTGAGATATCACGAAGTCCAAATCCCCTTTCCCCTCCCTAATCCCATAATTATCTCTTCCCTTTAAGGTCATCATCACATGATGTGAGAATAATCTCATATCGTGGTTGTATATGGGGTGGTAGAGATCACTTACTATCAGGTGATCCATTTACTCATTTGTCAGTTTATGCTTGACATAAAAAACTGAGGTGATATTAGCTCTATTTTTACCTGGATAATAAGAGAGCTAATAAATCTGACGTCAACATAAAAATATAAATAAACCCCTCCATGAATAGCTGCACCATTGTCGCGATTTTGTTATTTTATGGAATGCCATAGCTGTACATACCACTAAATATTGAAAAATAAAATAAGTTTTAGCAAAAGATAAAAAACCGACTTCAAACAATAACACTGTAAAGTTAAAAAAACAATTTATACAGGTCTCTTTGAAGTCGGTGTAATTTAATTCATCGGCAGTGACACGGTCACCTACTGCCGAGATCAAGCTAAAAAGGTCGCTAGAAAACCTTCGACTTCTTACGACCCTCTCCAGATAAACAAGAAATGATTTTTATTCAATAGCCGCCACTTCATAACCAAATCCAAATTAAGACCTTAAGACCTGTAAAAGACATAGTTCCGCAAAAAAGATTCAACCCTCATTGAGTAGTTATGTAATAAGGATTCTTACCCCTATTGAAACCTATATCCCATTTTCAATGAGGGTTAGATTTTTACCGTATAGCAAGGCCCTACTTAGGAATCGTATCTTACCTTCTGTACAGCAATAGTCGGCATCTGCTTGTCATCCATCCACCAAGTAATAACAGCCGAAGGTCGTGCACCGACAGCTCTGCAGGCCAACTCAGCTTCTTGTCCCACTGATAGGGGCTGTTCTCTTGCTAAGATCTCCACTAGTAGCGGCCGCACTGTGGATGAAAATTATGTTAATAATGACGACGGTTAAAAAGCATGTTGCGCCGATCCCACTGCGAGTGTGATAAGAGCAGGTGGAAGAATGATGACTGTATATTCAATATTAGTAGGTTTGTATACTTTCCTAGTAAATGTTTTAAATAATTCAACTCATTCTTACACGTATTGCTATGCACGCCATGTGTATAAAGATAATTACTGTGTGCCTGTCACTCCTGTTCTTTCACCTGCCCTTATTCCACTCTCAATGGGGTCGGCGCAACATGCTTTTTAACACATGTTACAGAAATATTTGGCTTCTAGTTTTTATGACTGACCGCCTGCCTGACGTCAACCCCAGAGAAAATATTCAAACCCGAAACAAATACTTATGGATCACAAACATTTTGTCCCGGTGCGAGAATCGGTTCCCCTAACTTCTGGCTCTTCGCCCACCACGCCACGAAGGCTGTCTGTTGTTACTGTGTGCTTGGCACCATTGACTTAAATGTATACTATGATAAGTGACGCGTCAGTATACCATAAATCAAAATTACAGCAAATAAAGACGTGCTTAATGAAATGAACCTATTTAATCATATGTGCCTTATGCCCGTTTTCACCAGTATATGTTTAACTTTAGTCGACCTCTACCGCTGAATACACAACATAGTGTAGTGACAACTTTACGGTAGAATAAATAAGCGATGTCAAATGATTATACAGATTCTGATATTTAGTTAAAAGTTGATATAATAAATGTAAATATCATTCAATTAGAGCAACGACAAAATACAGGTATAAACTCAATGCATTAAAACAAAATCACACCGCAACGTAAAATTGTAATTACCCATCATAAAACCCATAAAAGCAATTCCACACAATAGGTGTTAAATTAAATTTATATCGAACAAAACTCCACTAATGTTATCCATTAACGCCATAACTCGAAAAGGACTTCACTAAAAGCTTTGGAAAAATACCGTGCATTACTGTGTGAGTGACAACACAGGTTATAATAATGGAGAATAATTTCCTGTTCGCCTTATGATGCCGTCAGGACAATGGGACACAAATAAAAACTAATGGCTGCCGGATGTTGCCAGCCGGGAAATATCCGACATATTTATTATTATTAAATAATATTAGACTTCATTTGAAATGATGGACTTTTGTGGTTTTATATTTTTAATGGATTATTTTGGGATTCTTAAACGGTAATAGGATAATCGTTTTTTAGTCTTTTGTGTCTTTTACTATCGAATTATTTTCTAGATTATTGGTCGGATTGATAGTTAAAATGTATTCTCAATGCACCCTCAGTTTAGAATGTAATTTTTCATACGATGTAGATTTTGCACGATGACGAGATGAGCTAACCTGATGGCAAACACCATCTCTGCCCATAAGGGTAGCAATACTAAGTGTGGCGCATTTCAGCAGGTTGCTATCTAAGAAATTCCTGATTTCCTACATTAGATCTACTGAAGTATTACATTATTAAACCCTAGTCACTATACTCAATGAACGATGAAATTGACACGTTACAACCATAAAATATTTCCTTTGTTTTACTTGTACAGTGTTTAAAACAAGGATTTTCTGTAAAAATCTTTAATATCTTGTAACCCAACGCCATTGAAGCAAAAAATGACAAAAGATTCCCGGTAAACCGACATATTACCAGATAATCCGCGAAGCAGACTGGCATATAGTTTAATATAGGTTAGTCGCGCGGATTTACACGGATTTAGTTTTGCAATAACAGAGAATGGCGCAGTTGTTCGTAATGCCGATGTTATGAAAGTTTCCAAGTGTTTTCGGTATTTTTGATGTTGATTTTTAGTGTTATGGCCAAAATAAAAGTGATGAAAACGCGCGTTAGTACTGCAATGTGGTTTTTTTAACGATCATTTTGTTAGTGCTATTTGGTGATTTTATTAGATTTACTTGTTAGTTTCCTTCTTTATAGCATACGAGCTAGGTCATCACCACTGTCTCACAGAAAACCGGCATAAAATAGCAGCTTGCTGCTGCGTTTCGTACGGTGAGTGAGATATCCGGAGGCCCTTCCCAAACCCTTAATTATCCCCTTCCTTTGAGGTCGGCAACGCACTCATGATACTTTTCGTATTGTAGGCGTACATGGGCGGTGGGAATCACTTACCATCAGGTGACCCACTTGCTTGTTTGCTGGGCTATGCCATAAAAAAGGGGGTCACCTTAAAGTATGTGACCTCCACCAGACATGAACATTCACAATAGGTACCCAAAGAACCATGGACGCGATGCCAGCCTTAAAAGAAAGAAATAATTAAGAGATTAGGTAGGGGAGGGGTTTTGGGCCTCCTTATATCTCACTCACCGTAGGAAATGCATCAGCAAGGTGCTACTTCACGACGGTTTTCTTTGATATAATGGTAAGCCGGTCGAGTGCCCCATTCGTGCTGTAGACTAAACGTTCAATCGAAATACGGTTTACAAACAATAAATTAATACAAGTTTAAAAATTAAACATATATTAATAAACATATAATTTTTATAGACCAATTTTCGTATGCGAGTTTTTTCATTGCGTTTGAATATCGATTCTGATATCACAGTTAAAATGCTAACAGGGTTTTTCAAACCACCACCACCTTTCTTCAAATCTTCACACACTGAATTTAATATAAATAAATATTACCCCACTTAAAAGTCACAGCGTACATTTTTGTTGCAATAACCTTGTAAGGTGTAATTCCATAACTCAGCAAGGACGCAACGTTACGTAGTGTCGGCGTACGTAATGTCAAAATATGGCTCTCCAGTTATTCCAACACGAAAATGTAACTTCACTCTATACATGAGTTTGTCTTCCTTTGGTTGATGCAGAAAGTTCTACATAATTAACATAATCTATACTAATATTATAAAGCTGAAAAGTTTGTTTGGTTGAACGCGCTAATCTCAGAAACTACTGGTCCGATTTGAAAAATTATTTCAGTGTTAGATAGCCCGTTTATTGAGGAAGGCTATAGGCTATACAACATCACGCTCACGCGGAGCCGCGAGCAAAAGCTAGTTATTCAATAAAATTCATACATAAATTGGTGTAAAAATCATACCACTATTCATATCTAAAATTCGGCTACTGTTCTATAAATAAATAAATACACACAACATTCACACACATAGTCCTGCCCCCAAACTATGGTTAAGCTGTAACGTATTAGGAACCGAAACCAATATTTGTGGATAACACTAACATTTGTCTTGGTGTGGGAGTCGAAACAACGGTCTCTCGCCCACTGCGCCACGGAGCTGCTTCTGCTTATGGGCAGGCGCCAGCCATCAGGCGAACGACATGCACGTTTTATAACTCAAGCTGATAAAAAAACACAAACGAAACAATTTATCTGTTTGAAACGCGTATTATAATTACATCAAACGCACAATAAGAGCTTAACTTGCAAATTTCATAGTAGGTAACTTTGTTAGCAGTTTTACTCGACAGCGTTAATTAACCGGATCATTTTGCGAACACGAAAGACATGGCGAAAATTATGTTTCGCAAATTGAGTTTAAATACTTGATTATCAGTTTTTAATGTTAATTGTTTTGAACGCGAAGTTTGTATGAATATTCATATATAATTTATTTAATGTGGGCAGAATAATAGTACTAAAATGGCATCGCCGTATCAAAAGTTCACAAAAGGGTTACCATGTATAACTAAAAAGGCTTAATAATAACCATTTTATGGTTAGCTATAATTAAAAAATAAACTGAGCCACGGTTTCCGTGCTGTTATTTTTTGAGAAATTAAATATTTTTCCCCGTATTCGTTATAAAACATAAACCGAGTGTGTTCTGAGTGGTAGAGCAACGCTGTAGACCGGTAGAAAACCGGCGTAAAGTAGCAGCTTGCTGCTGCGTTTCTTACGGTGAGTGAGATATCCGAAGGCCCAAATTCCCCTCCGCTTCCCAATCCCTTACTTGTCCCTTTCCTTTTAGGTCGGCAATGCGCCCATGATTATTTTAGTATTGTGGGCGTACATGGGCGGTGGAGATCACTTACCATCAGGTGACCCACTTGCTCGTTTGCCGGCCTATACTATAAAATAAAAAAAAAACAATTTACAGTGAACCATCCTCAAGTTTTACCTTATTGAATACTAAAATTATCATAAAATCGGTTCACATTTGGGTGGTAACGCGCTTTTCTTTCTTTCTGTCAGGCGTTATATAAATCGCACTTACGCCTGTAATACCCCGAAGAGGTAGGCAGAGGTGTAACCAGTACACCCACATTTCGCCGAGCGTATCTCCGTGCCACGATGTGATAGGAGGCGAGCATATCGCTATGTCGGGCACAAATTCCAAGCCCCAAGGATCGTACCCGACACCTCAGTTAGCCTCAATAGTAACGCATACGCATTAAAACTGCGCCACCGAGGCAGTCTGTTCTGCCTGGCATTATCCCGGCTTAATGCCAGGGTACGCTTTCCCATCATGATTTGACTTTGGATTTGGTATTATGTTAATTGACCCGTCGCACCGCGCCGTCTGACCTCCACAACCCGCAATGGCAACCTAGTTTCGACATTGCCTCGTCCGTTAATCAGCAGAATGTACCTCCACCAACTGGCCTACTACCTACCGTCCACTGAAAAAATAAGTACAGTCGACAAAGCATCGTTAATTTGTCCCATAAAAGTATAATATTGGTCTAAGTGCACAATATAGTAATATGAAATTAATTACTAATAAATAATCAGTCCTTCCTTTCACCTCCCTTATCCCACTCGCAGTGGGATCGGCGCAACATGCTTTTTAACACATGTTACAGAAAGTTTTGGCTTGTAGTTATTACGACCGGCCGCCTGCCTGACGTTAACCCCTCTGGGGAGAAAACACCCAGACCCGAGGCAAATATTTGTGGATCACACAAACATTTTATTTCGGTGCCGGAATCGAACCCGCGGCCTCTCGCTGCTCAGCCGGCTGCTCGCCTACTGCGCCACGGAGGCTGCCTAGTAGGTACCAATAAATAATAATCTGTTTAAATTCAGTGCATTATTATCAATGTTCAACACCATACGTCCTTGTAAATGAGGTTCGGAATACACGGGTTATTCGCATTGTGATAATGGTCTCACCACCTCTCTAATATAGGCTTAGGTTAAACCCGTTTCACATCACGCGACACGTAAACGCCCATAAATAGTTCAAATTAAAAAGTTTTTAAAGTTTTTTTGAAGTAGCAAATATACTCATAGTTGTCGCTGAAAAAAAAGCTCGCTATAAATTCTGGTCATCTCGCCATTCAAACGAAAAAAGTTAGCTTTGCATTATAAAATATATTAAGTGAATTATATTTGTTTTTATATTATTTTATATACATAAATAAATAAATACACCCAACAGTCGCACACATAGTCCTGACCCCACACTAAGTTAACCTTTATTGTGGGTATTATACTACGAGGGATTTGCAGTCCAACAACCCCCACAACACCCAGACCCGAAACAAATATTTGTGGATCACACAAACATTTCTATCAGTGTAGGAATCGAACCCACGGCTTCTCACTTCGCAGCCGGCCACTGCGCCACGGAAGCTATCATAAAGATATTCACCAATTAAGTTTGGCGAAAACGTGGGTGCAGCACCCTACCCCTTCGGGGATACAGACACGAGCTTAGTTGTTATATTAAATCCATTCGATAATTTCCAACAAATCGAAAACAAGTTCGATATAAACGACTTTTTTTTGTTCTATTTATTTAAGGGACTTAAATAAATAGAACAAAACGCTTAGCGTATGCCAGTCCAAAACGACATGTTTATAAAAAAAATCAGCGACAATTTACGTGACTGCGTCGGACACGCGATCCGCCTGTGTGAATCGACCTCGCGCCTCGTGAGTTATTGTACAATAAGTTAGACAGAGTTGCCTCACTACACAGAGTTTCCTATTATTGTTTAGGAAAGCGAGGACGTTGTATTAGGAATGCGCTGGCATAGTTGGCAATATTCTACGCCTAATCTATGTTTCACGGCGGTTTGAAATGTATCTGTATAATTGTCTAAGGTTATTTAATAACAAAGTTATTTGGATTTGACGTTAATGTTTATGGAGAATGTATTGTAAACCTTATGTTTTATAACCTATGCGTTTGTTTCGTTATTTCTTCTCATGTCTAGTCACCGAATGCCGTCAAAAAATGAAATCTAGCTTAAATTGACATGTAAAAGTAAGATGTATGATAATGTTTTCTTATGTTTACGCGAATATCACACATTGAAATAAAACTAGTTTATACGGATTTTATCGCGGTTTAATTTTATTTTAGTCCCGACGTCTCGATAGCTTCTTCAGCCTTCGTGATCACGGGAGGGACATCACGAAGACGAAGACTAAAATAAACTAGAATCGAAGACTAAAATCCATATAAACTAGTTTTATTTCAATAACATTTATGATTCAATTTACAGAATAAATTATTTGATTTGATTTGATGTAGTTTGCTAAAATATATTTGTTACTTATGGGAATTTCATAAAATATACAATACATTTTTGCTTTTCCTCTGCAATTTTATTACATGTAGCCGTAAAATAAACTTATAGTACTACGATTTAAGTTATGCCCTACGATAATCTTTGTATATGTTGGGAAACATGAAGGCGCGATGATGATACAATCTAGAGCAGATATGACTTTGGATTATGTACTTATTTTATCTTGAGTACCTGATGAGGCGCAAAAAGCCGGACATTTGAATATTTGTATAAAATAATAAATCGTAAATAAACTTTTATTTTCCTTAATGACGAGACGAGCAGGTCGCTCACCTGATGGTAAGCGCAACGCTTGCCCATAAACAGAATCAACGTCACACAAAACGTTGAATAACATAGCACTGCATGGCACTAGACTGCACTAGTCACACCTAGACATAAGTTGTGAAGTTTTATAATACCTAGTTATTTCACTGGCTTCAATGTCAAGAAAATACATTACTTTATGAACCCTTTGAGATGTTCTAAAACTAAATTTGACGATAAATACATCTCAAATAAACGTTTAATGTCAGTCTGTCGACTATCTAGTCATGATTTACTCGACCCCTGACGTGATTATTGCTCGACTGTCACTGGCCTAAATATAAATCAAATGTAATTTATATACGCGTAATGCTTGTTTAGTAATAAATTGTCTGCGAAGTTTACAGTATGGTAGCACTAATTAACAAGTTTAAATTAGGCGTAGTATAATGAATAACATAGTTCAGAAACATACATTCTACATGGCGGTCATGGTGTTTATAGACGAGAGCAATAACTTAGCTGTTTGCTAACTACGGGTTTTCAGAAGGCCAATTCTCGCATTTAACTGACACTGCGAATGAATTTTAACGCAACTGAGATCAGATTAAGATTTGACTAAAAACTGTTATTCTGCTCCTCTTTAATGATGCGATAGGGGGCGAGCCTATCGCCATACCAGGCACAAATTTCAGACTCCGGGCTGATACTGAGCATTTCGTAATAGAAACACCCAATATCACTTTACCCGACCCGGGGATCGAACCCGAGAACTCAGCGTCAGCCTCAGTCGTAACGCGTACGCATTACAACTGCGCCGCCGAGGCAGTCCTTCATTAATGATTTAGAAATACTAAACGAGTACATAGATAAACAACTTTATTATTAGAGTTAATAAATATCAATTCAAGTGATATTACCTAGTTACTGCAGAAATATCGATGCTATCGGCGTCGGGTCCTGCTGCTCTACTACCAAAAACGATCGTCGAAACGTCGGTCCGAAACGAAGAAACGACGAACTTCTTAATTAGCCTTACTACCAAATTACTTCGAATCCGACACCGTTTCTTTCGGACCCATAGACAATCGTTCGAATGAACATATTGTTCGGATTAGGGAGGTATATCTTTAAAAAACCGTAATTTTTTACCGATTATGACATACTTATGAAAAAGATAATAAATTGGATGTCTAAATAAGTTTTCTGTAATATATCTATTATTTCATAGCTCTTATTTAATTAATAGCTTTAAAATAATAAATGTTTTTGCTTATTTTGTAATCTGCGGTAATTAATCTTATTGCGTTGTGTTTAATCTGTGGAATATTAGCATTTTTTACACTTGCCCAGTGTTGCCATATGCACCGTAATTACGGTGGATCTGCCGAATTTATAAAAGGAACAATAATACTTGCTATGACTTTGAACCAAATAATGTTATGATTAAGAAAATGAATGATTATATTTATATTAAAAAAACTTCCATTGAAATAATTGAAAGTAAATCTGAGTAAATCATAGTCAAATAAAAAAAAAACAATATTGTTTGTAAGTTTCTTTTTATCGCTGTAACAAAAGCTGCAGAGTAAGGAAATGTCACCTTAAATATACCGTATTTCTTTAAGCTAGAACACCGTATTTCAGGTAATTTTGCCCTTCTGTGTACCGTAATTTTGTTGTGTTCATCTGGCAGCACTGCGCTTGACAAACATCAACAAACATCGCAAAGTTTTTTGTTGACAACTTATATTTAATTAATTTTATTCATTCTATTGGTAAGTTTATCATTAAACTGTTATTTACTCGCTTTATATGAATGCTCTTTTATATTGCAAAGGCAGTTATTGTGTGACAAAATGCAATTTCTGTGATTTGAACTATTACAAAAATAATCATTGACTATTTTTCAAAACATTTCAGCTCAAGATGACTGCCACAAACGTGCAAATAGAGGCACTCCTAGGGTTTAAGAGTGAAAACCCCGATCTAGCTCGCGGGCTAGTACATGGCCCAGAGGGGCGGGCTAGAACAAAACGCTTGTGGGAAACTTTGACATCCCACTTTAATTGCATGGAGGGTGCAGTCAAATCGATGCAGCAGTGGAAGAAGGTAATATTATGCTTACTAGAATAATAATGGGATGCACTTTAGAAATATTTATTTATTCATAATGGAAAATATAACCCCTTAACAGCTAATGCAACAACTTAACAAAATTACAAAATCAATACATGTAGAAAAACAATTCATCTAATTAACATTATATCTATTACAATACACCATGTTTCAAATACACTATAATTAACAAAGTACCTTCTGCCTTCAACACATCAAAATGTGAGTTTAGGCAGGTGCAGGCATGCATGCATGATTGCCTATTGTTACCCATCAACATAGCATGTGCTTTGAATGTGTGTGCATAGCTTAACCTATCTGCTTAGGTGTGGGCTGACAGAAAGTATTTGGCCAAAAAGGCCAACAGCACAGCTAGGTCAGCTAGTGCTACTGGGGGTGGGCCACCAATCGCTGACCTATTATCGGGTAATGACCAAATGGTTGATTGCTTTGGTGAGCCTGACATACCCACTTGTAAAGTGCCAGCTTTTCCTCAGGTAATGCTTTTACTATGTGATTTTAATAATATTATATGCCTAAATTAAATAAAAGTTTGTTTTGTAGTCGCAAAAGATCAACATATTAAAATTTATTGTAACAAACAAACATAATCTGACTCATTTTGAGCTAATAGCCTAACAACCTAGTAATTTTACCCAGAACCAAGCTCCAGCACCACTTATTTGGGTAAAATTTATTAAATCACTATGAATTTTTAGTATTTTTCATCCTAGTAATAATAAGCACCTATATGTTTATGTACCGTGTGTTTAGGTTGTTTCAATAAATAATTAACATTTTTCTAATGATTTCACCTAACAGCTTCAAGGAGAGTACGACGACGGGTGCGCCCAGCGGCACAAGCGGACCTCCGCAATCGCCTACTTCGCCTTAAAGCCGAAAAAATGGAAATACTGGAGGGGATTCTGGGGGAGCTAAAAGAGATCAATAAAAATTTTAAATATCTTTTGGAAAAATTGTAAAAATTTGTTTTATTTTCCTAAATACATATATTATTATTATTACTTATCATCATGCCAAGCCCTGACGGGGTAGACAGAGAGAACAGAACGCCAGTGCGTCCTATATTTGTATAGCTCGCTTCCTGAACTGTCATCAATCCTTTCATACATCTACGCCGGTTAAGAGTACTTTTAATCTCATCATCAACAAATACTTGTTTGATTTGGTCTTCATAGCTCATCCTTGGTCATGCTCGGCTTCTTCTTCTACTCTCTTTCGCATTGTATATCTTTTTTTGTGAGCCTCTCATCCTCCATAAGTTGCACGTGCCCAAACCATCAAAGCATATTTCGATGCATCTTGATGATGACACTCTTTCAAACCTGCCATACTTCGTATCTCTTCATTGCAGAGGACGCATTTCTACTGCATTTACCTTGCTTTCTGACTTTCTTACTTCTGACATACCCAGGATTTACTGCCTTATAACAGGACCCTAAATACATATATTTGGAAGATGATCTTTTTCCTTGCTTGGGAACATTGTTGGTCATGGGTGCTCTTGCGAGTTGGAAGTCTTATAATTATTCTATTCTGAAACAAGAAAAAATATGTTATAGTCTAATAAATTCAAAGACATAGGCCCAAATGATAGCATAAAATTCTTCTTTTTGTGTACTTATACTAGTATCAGACGAAATCTTTGTAGGCTATATACCTATATAGTAATAATGCAGGCGAGGCTAGTTAATAATAATGATGTAAAATATTCACCTATTATTTCTATTGAGTAACTGTATCAAGTCATTTCGAGCTCGAAATTATATAACAAATATAGGTTATTTTAATATACAATGCATATAATAACAAAACCAGATAAGATTATATAGGTGTTAAGATTACTACCAGCTAGGTACTTGAGAAAGGTAGAAAGTAATATTTATTCTGTAACTTACCTTAGTGGTGGGATCAATTCCTCGTATTTTTTTTTGGAAGAACCAATGGAACTATATCCTCGCAGATTATTTCAAAAAGGGATGGCGAACCCCTATATTTAAAAAAAAAACCATGTCTGGAATATTGCGGTGAACGAAGGTTTCACGCAGTCGGAGACGCTTCCGACTTCGCTCAGCACTTTCCTCTCGCAAAAACTCTTCAAACAGAAGGAATCGAGCCATTTTAGAAACTCGGAATATCCAAACGAATATCAAACGAAAGGTTTAGAGCTTTCGTGTAATTGAGGTTAAGATCCGAACGAAAAAACGATGTATTTTATGTCAAATTGTTTTCATAGTAGGGTCGACGAACGTAATAATGTCATTAGTGTCAAAATTCGACATCGGATCCGTCTTCGGATCCGTCATCAGATCCGTAACACTTCGTAGTAACAAAACGTGCGATCCGACAGCCGAAAGTACGGATTTCGTTTTTGGTGGTAGTGCCTCTGGATTCCCGATCGGAACAAATATTTGTTTAAAGACAGGTGCTCGTGCTTGGGTCGATTTGTTTGTGATATTCTATGTACATATCTACGAGCCACGAGGAGGCTTATAGGTTGGTTGGTACGCACTCACGCAAATAAAATTTAAACCGTGATAAAATCCGTATAAACTAGTTTAATTTCATCAATTCTAGGAATTAGTCGATATTTCACGCTAGGCTATAAGTCCATAATTTGAAATGTAATCGAAGAATAGCTAGACTGGGAGTTTTAATAATAATATCTATAGGTTTATTAATATTAAAATCCAATTCCTTTTATACAGTTAAATGCACTATTAAATATATCATATATATATATTCGATATCTACAGTCAATCCGAAAGAGAATATCGCACGAACGTGCACACTTTTATTATATTTTCTTTTCAAATTACATTTCAGCGAATTTATTGTCACATATCTCTTTTCGCCGTGTAAGCACTAGAGTATCGTTCTGGATATAGATGAGCTCTTTGTCATCCAGTTTTATGATATTGACAAAGGGAATACGTGACGTGAAAGTCGATACTCACGGTACAGCTGAATCTGCACGTTGACCCTCAATGGAGGGACTAGAAGCGTGTTGTCGGCAGTACATGTGTACACGGCTTCGAAGTAATCTCGGGTTAGCTTCGGTATCCTTAGTTCCAGCAAGCTAAGGCGAGAACCGTCCTCGACTGGAGCGAGAGTGGCGATCACTTTATCGTCCCGCCACCAACGAAGACGCGGCATTGGCTTGCCTGTGGACAAACAATTTGTTAGCTTGTTGGGAGCAATTTCTAGTGATAAAGTCTTGTCTCTAGGGGAAATTGTATTTTCTAAGGATAAGAATGGGAGCAGCGCAGTGAAATATATTCGTTTGTGGAATTAAAACTGCTATATATGTTGTTAATAAGTAAGTTAAGTTTATAAGACTCTTCGCCACCTTATAAGTTGAGTGTGACATTAATTAAAATTATGATAATTGATACATTATACTCTTATTGATTTATTAAAGCGTACATAATATAATAAATAAGTTTGTACTATTTACGCACCATTGTTATGGTAGATTGCAACAGGGCCATTTTTATTTATTACAACAACTATGTAACTAAATTCTCGTGAATAAATGATTATGATTATAATAATTATGTTATATTCACTAAGGTAAATAAGTTTTTTGTAATCTCTCAATTACAAGGTGGTAGGTCCCTCGTTTGCGAGAGACCGGCTGGGTTGGTACCACCGCTTTGTTTATTTCTGCCGCCAAACAACAGTGTGTAAGCACTGTTGTGTTCCGGTGTGAAGGACATTGAAGCCAGTGTAATTACTGGGCATTATGAGACTAACATCTTATGTCTCGGGTGACGAGCGCAGTCCAGTGACATGCAGTGCTTTATTTAAAGTTCTGTGTGGCCTTGCTTCTGTTTATGAGCAGGCGTGGCGCTTACCATCAGGCGAGCGACCTGCTTGTCTCGTCTCGTCATTCAATCTAATAAAAAAAAAATACACCACATTATAATAGAAATTATTGAAAATTGAATGAATGATTTCGCTGAATATAGTATAGCATTATTCCGATATTCATGGTAACAATTAATGGTATCTTTGGTAGTACCAAAATTTAGATTGTTATCCTTTTAGTAAAGATCTAACTTCAATTTGCAAAATTACTTAATAATAATAATAATAATAATACACCCAACAGTCACACACATAGTCCTGACCCCACACTAGGTAAACCTGTGTCGTGGGTATCAGGAACTACGAGGGACTTGCGGTCCCACAACACCCAGACCCAAGACCAATGTTTGTGGTTCACACAAACATTTGTCTCGGTGTGGGAATCGAACTCACGGCCTCTCGCTTCGCAGCCGACTACTCGCCCGCTGCGCCACGGACTTATTCACTGGGATCATTTTAACCAATTAAAAACTAAATATATTCACATTAACTCAGACTTCTACAAAAGTCGCAGGCGTTGCTAAAATTCAACACAATTCAAACATAAAAAAATCAGACGTTGATACTAAGTTCCAGGTTACCAATTCCTAAGTTAGTATTACGTAACACCAAGCTAACTTGACCCGAAGCCGAGCGGGAATCTGTAGATAACTACTTTAATTTCAACTTCTGTACGAGGGGTAATGTTGTGCTTTTGTTGCCGCCCACTGTCACTGTTTACCCCTTTTCTTTTATTGTGTTTGTGGAAAGTTAGCACAGGACAGCTGGACTTTCGTGTGTAGATTTATTGGCTTATAAATAGTTTGTTTTAATAAGAATTTTATGGAATCCTTTAAAATAGAATATAATCAATTTCATGCTGAGCTGTCGCATAAGGCGATTAAGATGGATGACTAAACACTGCACTGCAATGTTGCACTCAACGTCAAATAGCTTTAATGTCTTTATTAGAATTTGATTCATTCTCTGAGTTAGTGAATTTTAAATACTCGTTATTTAATACAGAAAATGCTTTTTCCTCAGTTATGGAGTACAGAAATAATCATAATTGACGTCTCTGGGAAATAATTGGTTTCTAAGGAATGGCTAATGAATAATTAAACTTAATTGTCGTCTTTGAGTGCGGCAGTCAATTACTAATAATAATATACATACATAAAATATAGTGTTATTTGAATTTATTTATAGTCTAATTTCGACCACATGTGCCACTAGGTATTATTAAACGTTCATAATAAACAACGTATATATAAATGCTTCCATTTTCGAATAATTCTATTTGTAATTCTAAAAGCTGGCCACCCAGTACTGGAAGTAGCACTTTTTATTACACTCCGCTTGTTTCTTCTTTTGTTTTAATTTTCAAAATGGTGCAAAATTAAATTGCACGACGAACGGATTTATCTTCCGAAGTAGTTGTTACAATGTTGTATAATTGTTTTAAGTGTTGGTGATAAGTGAACACGTTTGAGTGTTCACTTGGGTTTGAGCATTTTATTTGAACAAAATGACAAATGAAAAATTTAATGTTGATGTTACAAGTTAATGGGCTTTATATATTACTTTTAGAGTTCCGTACCCAATGTGTACCAATGGAACCTTATTTCAGAGTATACTCCGTTCGTCAATCCGTCTGACTGATTTTCTGTATGTCTGTTTTATCTTTAAAAGCCTCTATCTTGTGAACCATAATAGGTTGCCGCCTGATTTTTTTACTTGAATGACGAAACGAGCAGGTCGCTCGCCTAAGTAAGCGCCACGCCTGGCCATAAAAAGACAACACCATACAGAAATGAATTACAAGGCACTGAATGACATTGAACTGCGTCCGTAATGCCCAGTAATTTCACTGGCTTCAATGTCCATTATGCCGATACACAACAGTGTTACATACTGTTGCTTGGCGGCAGAAATAGACAAAGGGGTGGTACTAACCCAGACGGCCTCTCGCATACGAGAGACCCACCACAATAGTAAACCTAGCACAGACGCAGCTAAAAATATCTAAATCACGACGGTCCATATTTATATTAAACTTATGACAGCAAAGTGGCAATACCAGAATTAACGATGCAACTACCAATTTTACCTCCACTTACAACACAGGTAAGTTTCAAGCTGGTGTCCTCTACGTAGGGGCCGGCCACACCGGTCACCTCTTTATCTTGCTCGTCGAATATTTTTGGCTTCTCTGGTAACTCTGTAACAAAAATACACTTATAAATAACTGTGTTTACTATTTACACATTTTTTTTCTCTCCAGTAATGTTGACGTCGAGCAGGCGGCCGATCGTTAAAACTACAAGCCAAATGGTTCTGTAACATGTTTCAAAAATATGTTGCGAGTGGGATAAGGTCAGGTAGATGAAGAAGAAAAGCAGAGGTCAGCAAATGAGCAAGCCAGTCATCTCATGTGAAGTGATCACCACTGCCCATGGACAGTAATAGTAAGTAATACCAAAAGTTACATGGATGTGTTGCTGACCTTAAAGGAAAGGAATGGAGATTGAGACGGGAAGAGGGAGGGGATTTGGATCTCCGGTAATATTCACCGTACAAAACGAACAACAAGCTACCAATTATGGTTGGTTTTCTGTGAGACAGTGGTAATAGCCCGGTCAAACTGGTCCAGACCTGCTGTAGATAAAAGTGTCTACAGTGTGGCTTTATCTCTTACAAGCTTACACTCTTTCAATTCGATGCCTGTGTCGCTACCGGTCAAATTAAATTGCGCCGACTCCAAAGAGACCTATAGAATTTGTTATTTTTGACTTCAGTGTTTTTATTTTGAAGTCGGTTTCTAAGGTTTGTTTAAACGTTATTTTATTTTGAAATTCTTTGTGGTAGTTACAGCAATAGCATGTAAATTCCAATACAATAACACAAGCGCGACGAGTTTACTGTTGTTCATTGAGGAGTTTATTATTTTTCTGCGTACTCCACCATTATAAATAATAAATACACCCATCAGTCACACACATAGTCCTGACCCCACACTAGGTAAGCCTGTATCGTAGGTATCAGGAACTACGAGGGACTCGCGGTCCCACAACACCCAGACCCGAACCAAATTCTTGTGGATCACACAAATATTTGTTATCTGTCCATTAGATCTTAACCAAATGTATATGGGATCACGTCGCAGCTATCGAGTGAAATTTTTTAAACAAAATCGGTCCACAATTGGCGGAGTAATTGCATCGGATTTTGATATATAAAAAAAGTAAAAAAAACGCGCCGAATTGAGAACCTCTTCCTTTTTTGAAGTCGGTTAAAGCGTAAAAGCAATACATCATTCAATGCAAATGAAGCCAGTAGAGTTATTATTCACGAAAATACACCATGAAATTAATTAAATCAAGAACTGGAGAGTGTTAATTTGCCGAGTACTAAATTACCTCACTGAATGTTGAATTTCCCAACTTCAAAATGCACGAAGTTACATGGCGGATATGAAAACCGTTGGAAGTTATAGTCGGCTAACACTCGTTAAGGTTTGTTCACACCTGGTTATGTTATAATCCGATTAACCGGACGCAGCTCCTGTGTTTCAAGTATGTTTTGTACAGGATACTGTTTGTACGGGGTTGTATTTGGGTGTGTTATATTCGGCGGTGGAAAAATATTATTACATAAGATACGATAAAATTATGCACTTGGGAAATCTACGTTTACAAACTAGGTTTCGCTCGAGGCTCCGCTAGTGCCTTTTTCTGGGATTAAAATCTATCCTGTCTTAATCTAGGTCATGGTCTAGGTGAGGAAAACACTTCACTGTATACGTATAATGTGTATATTATGGCAATCCTCATAGTTTTGTACGAATACAAAAAAATCTATTCTTAATAATACTATCCTACTCGAGTAAACCATATCGCGATTCAGCTAGGCGAACTTAACTCCATCTATGGACTCGAAAAATAGTTAATGCTAAATAATTCAATATGTCTTTAGGGCACGGTTTATCTGGACATGGTCTATATTATGTGAAAAAATTCATCAAAATCTATTGAATCGTTATGGCGTGACTGATGCAGTAAATAAATATATTCTTATGTTATATTCGATCTGTATTAAGTCATCTTCATCAGACGTTTGTATTTCCGAAATACATGAACATTGTCGAAGTACACCACTTTAATCGTAGTACTTTATTTTATAGCGACTTTCTGTATAATTTGCTTTCAGAAGGCCAATTCTCGTAATTTTAAATGTTCAAAATATCATTCCGATCTAGTCTCAGCGTCAAGTAAGTTGCAAATGGCATTCTCTTAAACCAATAATCAACGTCAAATGCACCTAGAATTAGCAGTAGCATTATACCGTTTTGGTTTCAGTCAACTTTTATTCGACATTCAATCTCATTACGATCTATGTTCACATATTTTGACGTTGATTATTGGTTTAAGAGAGTGCTATTTGTAACTTTCTTGACTTTCCAGGTCATAGTTTATCCATGGCATGGTGTGACCAATAAGAAATAACTCTTTCGTTCATCGTTGACGTTTTTCACTAGGTGTTTTTATATTTTTTATTGCATAGGTTGACAAACGAGCAAGTGGGTCACCTGATGGTAAGTGATCACCACCTCCCATGTACAAATACCTAAAGTTTCATGGACGTGTTGCTGACCTTAAAGAAAGGGATTGGGAAGGGGAGGAGATCTCACTCACCGTGCGAAACGCAGAAGCAAGCTGCTACTTTACGTCGGTTTTCTGTGAGACAGTGGTAACGACCCGGATGAGCCGGCCCATTCATGCTGTAGATAAATGAATTGTCTACAGCGTGGCTCTACCAATTGTAGTAATCCTCAAAGGAGGAGGAGGTTTAGGAGAAGTATAACCTACCTCTTTTTTAACCTTCATAACTCCTCATGTCCCCAATTTTCAGTCCACTTACTACGGTATTAAGATTTGCGCTAGGTATCTGAATACTAGTACGGTAAATGGAGTAGTATAACTTTCTGAATTTAAAATTTAAATTACATTTCTGAATAAATCATGACCGAAACCTAGTAAAAACCAAAATTATGAATCTAAAATCTCTCATGAATAACACAGTGACCATATAAAGGGTCGCCGTGATAAAAACTCACGCACACTACCTGCCATAATTGAGTTACCCTCCATTAAACTTTTCGCGGCCGACGTATATTGCCAAAATAGAGGTCCTCCCAGATAGACCCGACACAAATTACCAGAGACCCAAAGTCATCTTACAGTCGTTACAGTGATTTTTTCGAGAATTTTCCATTTTCGAGGTCGAAGATTATGTGGGATTTTATTAAAAGACAATAGAAGCAAACTTTAGTTGGAAATAGAATTTCGTATGGCTTTAACAGATTTTGTAGTACAGTTAAAGTTGAGTTTTGAGTTGTTACGAACCGTTACTGAGCTGCGCAAAGTTAGTTACTGAACAAGTGACTGAAGTGAAATTCTCTAAGCCAATTTGAAGGACTGCTGCCTATTTTCACCGACTTTTTATTGGCATTCAAAGGTAGACGAGCTAACTGCCCACATGGTGGTTTTTTGCTTCTAAGAAAAAAGTATATTTAGGAGTGGTAGAGCCACGCTGTAGACACTTTTGTCAACAGCATGTATGGCCCGGCTCGTCCGGGTCATTACCACGGTGAGCGAGATATCCGAAGCCCCAAATTACCCTCCCCATCCCAATGCCTTACTTATCCCTTTCCTGTAAGGTCGGCAACGCGCCCATGATTATTTTAGTGTTGTGGGCGTACATGGGTGGTGGAGATCACTTACCATCAGGTGACCCACTTGATCGTTTGTAGGCCTATACTATAAAAAAAAAACAAAGTATCCCTAACTAGAACTCTATTTGCATTCTCCGGAGGTTTTTCTCACATTTGTACCGTTAAAGAGTCGACATCTAATTATGCGGTGCTGGCCGTTGCTTTTATACCACTGGCAGTAAGCCAACTAGCATCCCAAAATAATTTCGTTGTGTGGAGAGATCCTCTTAGTGTACAGCATAATCGACCACTATGTATAGGATCCAAGGTTTTCAGGCCGTATTGAAAAGATTTATTTTATAATGCTATTTCTCATATTTTATGGATGATTTTGATCACTGTTTTTAAAGCGTAGGCCGGCAAACGAGCAAGTGGTTCACCTGATGGTAAGCGCACCACCGGCCTATAAACAGAAGCAACACCACACAGAACTTTGAACTACAACTACATGGCATTGAACTGCGCTCGTCACCCCGAGACATAAGATGTTAAGTCTCATAATGCCCAGTAATTTCACTGGCTTCCATATCCTTCAAACCGGAACATGACAGTGCTTACACACTGCTGCTTGGCGGCCGAAATAGACAAAGCGGTGGGTTACCCAGACGGCCTCACGCATACCTTCTATCTTGTATATTTTGCGCCAGTCTCGTATCAGAAATATATCAAAAACTAGTACCAACAAATTAATATAGATTCCGGTATATTAATTGATTCTAGATTACAGTTTACTAGTTATTATTCCAATGTACCCAACGTTGTTTTCTCAGACACCCTCAATTCACCAATAAAAAGGGAATACCCTAACAGTACATTAGGGGAGGCCTATGTCCAGCAGTGGACGTATACTGTATATAGTATAGGCCAATATTAACGTTGACAACTCAATAAAGTAAATATCGGATCGACTTGGTTACAGCATATCGATCAAAAATATCCGCAACTGCAAAACATTGAAAGAAGAATTTTACGACAACAAAACAAGCATAAACTGAATTGTATACTTGAGTAATTATTCCATCGTGAATCACCATAAACAGCAAATAACTATTACATAATTCGACATAGTAGTAAAACTAAAAGAATTATTACGCCATAAAGTTGAAAATGGAGCAGTGCCAAAACGCAATATGTGGGTACAGACGATCGTGCAAAATGGCTACTTTATACATTATGTTTGCAACACGGCCAGCATTAGCATGGCTTATAATATTATCTTCTCTTTTAGGTGGATTAATTATAGGTTATAATTATAACACCAAAAATTTTAGATAAAATATCGCTGCTTTTGTTGCATTCATGTCTAACCTTTTTTTATTAGGTTTAGATGACGAGGCGAGCAGGTCACTCGGTTAATAGCGTTACGCCTGTCCAAAAAAAAGCAACACCAATCAGAAATTTGAATTATGAAGTACTGCATGACACTGGATTGCGCTTGTCACCCAGCGACATAAGACGTTAACGCCCGGTTTCTGAAAGGCTGATCAAATCAACATTCAACTAACAGAACTTTGAGTTGACATCGCTGTCAAATCAATTCGAGTTGCAGAAACGTTATTTAGTGAAAATAAATATTTGATTTCTCTTTAGTACCGCTTGACATACGATTTTTCATATTAATTTGAAAGTTATATAAGCTAACATGTGTGTCAAATCAAAGGTATTGATCACGCTTCTAGCAACTCAATTTTAACTTGACATGAGATTTGACATTTGCTTAGTTAATTAAACATTGATGAGCCATTCAGAAACTGGGCATTAGTCTGAAGTGAAGTCAGTGAAATTATAATGCCCAATAATTTCACTGACTTCAATGTCGTTCAAACCGCAGTTGCTTAGCAGAAGGAATAGACAAAGCGGTGGTACCAACCCAGACAGCCTCTCGCATACGAGGAACCTACCACCTTGTAAGAAAACATATTTAAAATCTTTCATCATAACTACAACGTCTATCTGTCTTAATGTGAATTATTTAGTTGGCAAAGCTTTCTCAGAAACCTATTCCACCGATCCGTGTCGAATTGCTGATTTCAATTATCCTAAAGCCACCGGTATGGATATTGTTTCTCTAATAATTACCGAACCTATTAGATTTACAATATTGGTTGAGTTTTGATATTCAATAAGTATCTTGTAGCGTAGTCTTGGAATATAATTGTGTTTAGGTTTTGTAAGGTTAACAAACCTTATTCTAATATTTATGTTTTTTTATTGGTCGCAGAAAAATTAACGTTTAACAAAATTTAGAAACCGACTTCAAAATAAAAACACTGAAAAGTCAAAAATAACACATTCTATATGTATCTTTAAAATCGGTGCCTGTGTCGCTACTGGAGGCCAATTCTCGTAATTTTAAATGTTCAAAATATCATTCCGATCTAGTCTCAGCGTCAAGAAAGTTGGAAGTGGCATTCTCTTAAACCAATAATCAACGTCAAATGTGAACATAGATCATAATGAGATTGAATGTAGAATAAAAGTTGACTGAAACCAAAACGGTATAATGCTGCTAATGCTAGGTGCATTTTATGTTGATGAAAAAAAACATAATACTCCTATAAACTACCACAGTTTACTTATATATTTCACACAAAATCCCTCACTAAACGCGTTAGTAAACACAAGTGAAACGTTACTTCATCATGCGACTGGCATCGTAGCAAGATGTCACCCCAATAAACCGCCACTATTTGGCGACCGTTCTGAACCACGCATAAATTGTGCCGGACATCGGGGCCAGGTACCGTGTAACAGTGAAATATTGTACTCGCTTGTGTACATTTTTAACTCCCAAGAAAAGAAAGGGGCGTTAAAAGTTGACCTTTTTATCTGTTTGTAGATAGGTAGATAGGTGGTGGTATCAATTAGAATAGTATGTTTCTTTTGTCGTTTTTATTTATTGATAAAAAGTTTTTAATTGTTAGTATTGTATCTCATTGGTCTAGTGGTAGTATAATTAGGCTGCAGCCATCAAGTACTGACTGGGTTCAAATCCCAGTTAGGGCAATGACAATTTGGGATTGCACTTTAAATTTTTATAAATCACTCATTATGCCAAATATGGTGATAGGATTGGCCCTATCATATCATGATATGGAAATAAGCTCTGTCAAAGGGTGCACTAAATGCACCTCTGCCAACCCCTTCGGGGATACAGACGTAAGCTTATGTTACATAATGTGTTATGAAGTGTAGTAAAAGATAATAGTGTTTTTGTGTACAATGTAAATGGAAAAATGTATTTCCAATCCCCCTATCTTTCTATTTGAATGGTTTCTTTGTGGGATAAAGACAGCTTCGCACTCCCAGCGACTCACCAAGTTTCATTGTTCGGTGTAGAAATATGCGTGCCATTATATAGTACCGAATGCGGGCTTGAGGACCATCGCAACCTCACGTCCTGTCTTTAGCCAGTTGCTTGATAGGCGCCACGTTGCGCAAACGTTCCAATTGTAGCAGATGCTAACTGGACACTGATGTTTTGGTTCATTCATGTGTCGGATTGGAAAGGAGGTCTGCGTATGCCATCACTATGGCAACTGCCATTAGGAAGAGGCTCAATACTCTCTCGAGGAGTGCCTAGCCTGGGCCGGGACGAAGAGTACTGCACTCTCAGTATAGACCTCTCTCAGACGGCCATGGCCGGCATACGGAGGTAGCGTACTATGGCCTCTTGCAAACGTGTTATTCCTCAGAAAGTAAGCGCTGAACGAGATCGGGAACTCTATCTCCGGGAAATGCTCTAATTCTAAGAAATGGTTAATTGAAAATTTTATTGTTAAAGTTAAAAACTTCGAAAATTATCTGGTGTGGCAGGGGTTTATACACCCAAAAGTCACACACATAGCCCTGACCCCACACTAGGTTAACCTGTATCGTGGGTATCAAGAACTAAGAGGTACTCACAACACCCAGACCGGAAACAAATATTTGTGGGTCACACATATATTTGTCTCGGTGCGGGAATCGAACCCACTGCCTCACGCTTCGCAGCTGGCTACTCGCTTACTGCGCCACGGAGGGTGTCAAGGTTGTGTTTGGTTAAATAACACATTTATAAAGTGTTCGGTGGACTTTAAAGGTTCGGAACCGCTGGTCTATAATATCGAAATAATTGTAGTGCTCAATACGAAAGGAACAAATATCATATAGAAATATGATGGATCATTCGACCACCGATGCATCATTCAGTACACGCATGGTATAATATCTCACTTACCAAATTATACAAACTCTTTCCATGTACATATTAGTTTTACCCTCGAATTTTTTAGAGATACCGATTCAATGAAAATAAAACGATAGGGTTGTTTCCTATATTGAATTTTATACATTATTTTATAAGTAACAGAAAATGATACGCAAAATAAACCCTTTTATTAAAACACAATCAAAATTGCTTCAGAAATGTGCCCGCATTTTGACTTTAAATGTTAGTATGAGGAAAAGTGGGTGCGTAGTAGCGATATCTCACTATCTCGCTTGCACGCGTGCATCATAATGAACATTTTACACAGTGACGCCAAAGTTTGCGTCGTATCTCATTTGACAATTGCCCCTTCTACAGGATTTGAATGGCTTCTAACTTATTTATTTTTGGTCCGATTTGTAAAATTCTTTCTGCAATAGATTTACGTAACGTAATTTATTCATTTAAATAATAAAAAAATCTTAACACTTAACACTTTATGTCTCGGGGTGACTTGGGGTGTCTGTTTATGAGTAGGCGTGGCGCTTACCATCAGGCGAGTGACTTGCTCGTCTCGTCTTTGAAGCTAATAAAACAAACATTCATTGTCTCTATACAAAAACATTACGCACACAAACCAACACGTGCAAACATGAACTCAAATATCTTTAACTCGTAACTCAGCCCTACTCCTAAATAAATAACATGAAACAGCTATTAGTTATTTTGATAACTTGTTGGAATTTAGAGTAAACTAATTTGAAATCAATCACTCAATCCGCTCTTCCATTCGTTTGCTGCATACTCGGAATTATGCTGTACATAATATTTATTTAGTATTTCGCATTTCAATTACTTAAAACTATAAACTTTTAATATAATTTCAATAAACACATAAATACATGACTGCCTCGGTAGCGCAGTTGTTATGCGTACGCGTTACCATTGAGGTCAACACTGAGGTCTCGGGTTCGGTAGTTAAACTGTAAACATGCATCTAAGTTGATCTGTAAAATTATTATATTAAATTGGATACGGAAGAGCCGTGTATCCTAAGTCCTATCACAGGTATTTCGTACCTTAAAGGAGACACCAAAACCAACAAACTGTAATAAATAGATTATGTTAGTACCAAATAAACTAAATTAAACTATCTCTCTCTTCGACCTGCCCTTATCCCATTTGCAGTGGGGTTGGAGCGACATGCTTTTTAGCACATATTACAGAAAGATTTGGCTTTTAGTTTTTACGAGCGGCCGCCTACCTGATGTCAATCTCTCGAGGAAGATAACACTCAGACTCGAAACAAATGTTTTTTTATCACCATTTAATCGCACAAACATTTTGTCTCAGTATGGTAATCGAACCCGCGGCCTCTCGCTTCACAGCGCCCACTGCGCCACGTAAGTTGTCCGAAAAAAAACAATAATCAAAAATTGCCGGTTTGAATATTTCTGAGAGTACAGACGAGAGCAATGGAAGTTTTGCATTCAGACGCGAATAGTGGCTATAAATGTTAAATGATCGTAGACGGTCCAGCACCGGCGTCACTGCTATCCAGTCATGAATAATCACCTGTTCTAACTGCGCGAATGAGTTTTAATTATACTTAGTGCATGGAAACAAAAGTATTTTTGGCTATTTTATGTTCTTAGATTTGGACTGCCTCGGTGGCGCAGTTGTAATGCGTACGCGTTACGACTGAGGCTAACGCTGAGGTCTCGGGTTTGATCCCCGGACCCTCTCCCGTGACCACTAAGGCTGAAAAGCTTTCGAAACGCCGGGACTAAAATAAAAATTAAACCGCGATAAAATCCGTATAAACTAGTTTTATTTCAATACTAACATAGCTTCAATACTTGAGCAATTTCGCGACCTCCATCTAAATCCAAGTAACCGTCTCGCATTAGCTACAGTTTTTATTAAGATCGCCTAAATGGAGCACCTCCTCGGCCACTGTGAGGAGTCTATTAAATTACCATGTCTGAGCACCACTCATTACCATAATTCAGCTTGAAGGCAGTGTGTTTCACATGCACGTACAGTAAATACAAGGATTAAAGGCACGTGCTCTGGCAATCATCGTTTATGGTGTTGCTAGTCTATTGCTTTCATATTATTCCTCTCCATCCAATGGTTGCCTGGAAGAGATCACTTTTAGTGATAAGGCCGCCACTTGTGGCACATTTATTATTAAGCTGTTTTCTGTTTTTGTTGTTGTTGTTGTGTTTCTACAATAAAGAGTTACTATCTATCTATTTATCTATTTCGGAAAGACAAATTATCAGCGGTATTATGAGACTTGACGCTATGTCTTGAAGTGACCAGCGCAGTTCAGTGCTATGCAGTACTTCATCATTCGAAGGTCTGATTGGTGTTGCTTCTGTTTATGAGCAAGCGTGACGCTTAGCATCAGGCGAGCGACCTGCTCGTATTGTCATCTAAAGCTAATAAAACACTTTTGTCTACAACGTAAATGGTCCAGCTCGAGCAGGTTACACAGAAAATCGACGTGAAGTGTCAACATGCTGTTGCATTTGTTACGGCGAAAGAATTTCCAGAGACCCAAATTACTCCTTTTCTTCCTAATCCCCAATTTATCTTTTTAAACTTGACATCACGCCCATGACTCGTCTGGTATTATGGGTGTTCATGGATGTTAGAGATCACTTACCAACAGATAACCCACTTGCTTGTTTGCAGGCGTCCATTAAGAATATATCTGGTACAATCGACGTTCCTAGATAGTTATGAAAATCCTTCAAAACCGACTTCAAAAACTGCGGTACGTTTGCAGTTGTCCATTAAGGAAATTCCTATTTTAAGCAAACTGTCGAAGTAAAGTCAGTAAGTAAGGTCAGGAGTACCCTAAACCGACATGCATGTATGTAAAGTTTAATGACAGTGAATGAGGCCATCGAGGTATGCAAAGATCGTAGCAAGTGGAAATCCGTTATCTCTGCCTACCCCTATGGGAAACAGGCGTGAGTCTACGTATGTATGTATCGAAGTAATCCCTTTCATTGATAGAGAAATCCCGTACCTAGTATTTGATCAATTTAAATGGAAAACAAAAAAGATAGAAGGTTTTAAATGGGTATTTAAAAGTATATATTTATATATACTAGGGGCTTTGCCCATGTTTTTCCATAAAACAATAATAAAAAAAAACTTAAAGTCCGACGTATATGAGACATATCTTACTTTCTTCCCCACATTATTCTGCATCGATTGGTATCGGTCTCAACCCCATATCCCCAGCGGTTTCGGAGGAGATAGCGTGACAAGCTTTTGGCAGCGGCGGCGGCAGTTATTTTTTTTAGAATAGAGAGATAATAGGCAACACGTTTGACCGTAATCGCACCTGATGGAAAGTAACGATACGGTCTACGTTGTTACACGCTTGCCTAAAAGGTTACCAATTCACTCTAACTTTGAAAATTAGAATAAATATCTCTTTATTCTAAAAAAAAAACTGGCGCTGCCGCCGCCGCCGCCGCTGCTGCCAAAAGCTTGTCACGCTATCTCCTCCGAAACCGCTGGGGATATGGGGTTGAGACCGATACCTATCGATGCAGAATAATGTGGGGAAGAAAGTAAGATATGTCTCATATTCGTCGGACTTTAAGTTTTATTTTTATTTTATGTTTTGTGAAAAAAATAAGGTAGGGACTTACCAATAACATCCAGGAGAACCTTATGGTTCCTAGTGGGTGATATCTTGAAATCAACCCTGCAGCGGTAGAGTGCTCTGTCCGTAGCCAGTACGTCTCGTATGCGCAAGGATGATGGCTGGGTTATATGCCAACGTGCACGGCTGGCGAAGACGTCGTCAGCCCAGTGCGCTGCGGGACCTTTGTATCGGCCGTCGTAGCTACAACAAAGGATAATTATAAATCAGAAACATCAAAAACCAACTTCAAAACCCGAATAGTAAGTTATTATTGTCCAAAGTTGCAAATCGATAATCGACATGTTACTAATTCCATAATAATTTACGAGATTTTTTTAAATATCTTCTATGAAACCGATTTAAAAGAAGGACCTCCGATAAAATGTCTGTGGAGAGGTATTTCAACCGTGGATGCTACTTTTATCTTAGATATGTGTAGTGTATGGCTATTGAGGTTACCCCCACTATGAAGTTATTTTTTGAGTAGTAGCGCCACGCTGTAGACAATTTTGTCTACAGCATGAATGGGCCGGCTCGTCTGGGTCGTTACCAATGTCTCACAGAAAACCGACGTGAAGTAGCAGCTTGCTGCTGCGTTTCGTACGGTGAGTGGGATATCCGGAGGCCCAAATCCCCTCCCGTTCCCAATCCCTTAATTATCCCTTTCCTTTAAGGTCGGCAACGCGCCCATGACTCTTTTGGGTATTCAGGTCAGGTGACCTACTTGCTCGTTTGTCGACCTATGCAATAAAAAAAGAAGAAAATGCTATAATCATGTCATAGCAATGCAAATATGTAATCTGATTGGGTACCACGGGCGTAGTATATAAGTTTACTATAACGTACACTATAAGTTGCTTAAATTTGACCACACCTTTCTATAACATGTTGAATAACTTTCTGCACTCCTCCTCCATATAACAACACAAGGTGGTAGGTCCCTCGTATGCGAGAGGCCGGCTGGGTTTGTACCACCGCTTTGTCTATTTCTGCCGCCAAGCAACAGTGTGTTAGCACTGTTGTATTCTGGTTTGAAGGACATTGAAGCCAGTGAAATTACTGGACATTATGAGACCTAACATATTATGTCTCGGGGTTACGAGCGAAGTCCAGTGTCATGCAGTACTTTGTAATTCAGAGTTCTGTGTAGCGTTGCTTCTGTTTATGGGCCGGCGTGGCGCTTACCATCACGCGAGCAACCTGATCGTCTCGTCATTTAAGCTAATAAAAAAAAAAAAATATAAACTTTAACTATGTAAAATCTCCTCCACTCACATTCTCAACACTCCTCCATGCACGTATATTGCATAAAAATGATTTCAAAGTTTTCTCTTCACGCATTATTATGTTACCTTTACAGCCCATTATACCTATTATACTACATACATACGCACTCACGGCTGTAACCCACACCCACATTTGGCCGAGCGTATCTCCGTCCCACAATGCGATAGGGGGCGAGCCTATCGCCATACCGAGTCCAAATTCCAGACTCCGGGCTGATACTGAGTATTTCGTAATAGAAAAACTCAGTATCACTTTAACCCGGCCCGGGAATCGAACCTGAGACCTCAGCATCAACCTCAGTCGTAACGCATACGCTTTACAACTGCGTCACCGAGGCAGTCACAATTATTATACTTCATGTGGAAGTACGATCAATGAAGCCACTTTATTAAAAAATAATAAGTTTTGTACAATCAATATATTACAAGGTGGTAGGTCCCTCGTTTGCGAGAGACCGGCTGGGTTGGTACCACCGCTTTGTCTATTTCTGCCGCCAAGCAACAGTGTGTAAGCACTGTTGTGTTCCGGTGTGAAGGACATTGAAGCCAGTGTAATTACTGGGCATTATGAGACTTAACACCTTATGTCTCGGGGTGACGAGCGCAGTCCAGTGTCATGCAGTGCTTTATTTAAAGTTCTGTGTGGCGTTGCTTCTGTTTATGAGCAGGCGTGGCGCTTACCATCAGGCGAGCGACCTGCTCGTCTCGTCATTCAATCTAATATAAAAAAAATAAAAATAAAAAAAAAACCTTATTCAGTGTAATATGACCAATAAACGAAACACACACAACACTTCCAATACGTATTATGTAACATTACCTTTCAATAACAATAAAAATTATACCTTCTCACCGTCGCGTCGGTTACGACATTCTTCCCTCACGTCGTTAACAAAAGAAACGACACCTCACCCAGCTCACGGGGATCTTTTCACGGCATTTTTCAATTCAAATATATTGAATAAGAATATTAATCGCTTCAACCGGCTCACGATAAGCGAATATCCATCAATCAACATCGAAGGCTCGAATAGGGGCGGAAAATACATAAATACGTCATAATCCGTCACAAGGACGTGACAAATGCGACAGAATGGGGGAATTTTCTAGTTTCGTACCAATTGACAACATGGAATTGATAGCTGTATTTGTCTTTACGATGTACCTAATTAGGGATGTGATCGATTGGGAGTATATCGTGGAGTTTTGTTTTTCACAGACACTGGTATGTTGATATGATACACGATATTAAGTAATATTAACACTATTATTACTACGGGCAAGCGCAACAGAGGACGTCCACCTACAAGATGGACCGACGACCTGACAAGGGTTGCAGGAAGCCGATGGATGCAGGCCGCTTCCAATAGGTCGGCCTGGAAGGCATTAGGGGAGGCCTATGTTCAGCAGTGGACGTCTTGTGGCTGATGATCATGATGATGAATATTAACATATCTACCGGGGTGAGGTATTCAGAAATAAATATATTGATGCAACGGGTACGGTCAAGTAATGATCTATTCAATGAAACGTTAAACATTGACAAATAAAAGTTCAGGTGTTAACTCTATAAAGACTTACGAGATATTCCTTATAGTTTACGTAGATCCAGGGAGATTCAGACGAGAAGATACAATTGGATACTACGTAATTCCTAGCCCGAATACGAAACAAAAATATCTTCGACCTTATTCAGAGTCACTGAAACAAAACAATATCGCGATTTAATTCTACACTGGCGCTATCTATTGGGCATAAGGGTAAACTTTGTTACACATATCGTTTTACTTCGTCAATAGGATGTACGCGGCTTCCATCCCAGGCTGGCCGGTATATCCAGTAACTTCGGACTAGTATCATTCTGCCGATCGTCGAGAGACGTAATACCTCTTGATGGTCGTCATTATGTTTAAACTACATTGTACTTAACATCTGAAGGCCAATTCTCGTAATTTAAATGTTCAAAATATCATTCCGATGTAGTTTCAGTGTCAAGAAAGTTGCAAATGGTATTCTCATAAACCAATAATCAACGTCAAATGTGAACACAGATCGAAAATAGATTAAAAGTTGACTGAAGCCAAAACGGCGTTCTGCTAACATTTTTAAATGACACATGTCCTTATATAAACGTCAAAATTGTGACTGAATTGAGATTGGATCGAGATCGAGATGAGATCATATTGAAATTGGATTGAAATTAAAGAGAAGCAGAATACCATTTTTTAGTCAAATCATAATCTGATCTCAGTTCGTTAAAGTCGCAGTGTCAGTTAAATACGAGAATTGGCCTTCTGGTCTAGTGTTGCCACTTTGCCGAGCTAAGATAGCAAAAGTTTACTTTCCCTAAACTATTGCCGTTGTTGGTAATACTTGGCTACTTTAACGAAAAGATCAAAGGTTAGGCAAAGATTAAACCTGTTTAATAATTGCCTAAGTATCTGTTTCAACTACGAAATATTTATGGAAAGCGTTATCGTTTGAGAACGAACGTCGGAAAATTACTTTCGCTGTATTAATTTGCCTCAAATAAACATTTATTTAACAAACAACGGTTCTCCGTCGATAAAGCAGTTGTATTCAATAGTATTTGTTATAACGGAATTGATATTTCAAATTGAAAAAATATTTTGCATTTTCTCTCGCTAAGTATTTTGATATCGTGACTGATTCGTTTGGAATTAACATTTTGATTGCTGTTTTCGCAACTATGTTATTTGCCTGAAAGACAAGACGAGCGGGTTACTCGCCCGATGGTAAGGGTAACGGCAGCCCATAAATAGTAGCAAGACAACTGAGAACTTTGAATTACTAAGTATTGCATGACATCGCAATGTGCCCCGAGACAATAATATTAATGCCCGATTTCACCAACGTACCCTCAAACACTTCCTAACTAAGGGTCCCTTAACCTATGGAACTCCTTAAATCAATCCCTTACCTAAGTTTGTTTTCACGTAGTTAAGGGCCACCTTAGAAACATAGGTGTCCCCTTAGTGAAGGTGAAAACAAAAAACACTTAAAATGTCTTAGGGGCTCTTCAAACTTAGGGATTGATGGTGAAAACAGGCATAAATCTCTTAATACTTTTTTTACAAATTGAAAATGATACGTCGTTGGCATCTATGCCCGTAGTTTAATTACCCTATTAATATTACCTACGAAGATTGGAACAACACCCATTTATTGACGCATCGGCATTTTTCGAAATTGTATGGAAACGGTCATGTGTCGCTATACTTTGAAACGTACGTACACAGTTACATCCTAAGTAGATGTGTCACTATCGTCGCGTGTCACGATCTCTTGTCTCGGTCGCTTACCATTTTATCAGCTTTAATGACGAGACGAGCTGGTCGCTCGCCTGATGGTAAGCGCCACGCCTGCTCATAAACAGCAGCAACGCCACACAGAACTTTAAATTACAGAGCACTGCATGACACTGGACTACGCTCGTCACCCAGAGACATAAGGTGTTAGGTCTCATAATGCCCAGTAATTTCACTGCCTTCAATGACCTTCAAACCGGAATACAACAGTGCTTACACAATGTTGCTTGGCGGCAGAAATAGACAAAGTGGTGGTACCAACCCAGCCAGCCTTGTAATACAATAAATAAAAATAATAATAATACTAGCCCTGTATTATACACGTCCCACTGCTGGGCAAAGGCCTCCTCTACTGAATGAGAGGGGTTAGGCATTAGTCCACCACGCTGGCCTAATGCGGGTTGGCAGACTTCACGTACCTTCGAAATTCTAATGAAGAACTTCTCAGGTATGCAGGTTTCTCACAAAGTTACCTTCACCGTTAAAGCAAGCGATAATTAACAATGAATACACACATAACTTAGAAAAGTCAGAGGTGTATGCTCTTGAGGCTGGTTTCGAACCTGCGAATTTAGTCTCGACAGTCCGTACCACTCGCCACTGAGCTATCACTGCTTGTACTTGTAATACAATAACGTAATTCAATGTAATTCTCAATAACAATGCAGATATCCGCAATTTATCTTCAACCAAAGTTCCCATGATCCTTTCTAATCAAGAATTATCTCCCAACCGCTGATAAAGGGGTTGAGTTAACAAATGTGTTGTAATACTAGGGGAAGTTGGAGCCGCGGTTTTGTCCCGTGTTGTACATGATTAATACAAATACATAGCATCGTATGAAAGGGAATTCTCGTTCGGAGCCGCAACATTGATCCCTGCTTATACATAATACATACATTATAGAAACGTATATGTTTGTTCTTCATCTATATATATATACTAGCTGTGGCCCGCGGCTCCGCCCGCGTGAATGCCTATTTCCAGGATTAAAGGCGAGTCCCGGTGAGAAACGCGCTTGGCAAAAATACTAATGACGCTATTAAAAAATAGGGGTTGATCGTAGAGAGTTGATAATTTAGGGTTGTATGTATTTTTTAATACTGTATCATAAAAAAACAAAAAAAACTGACTAAAAAATAAAAACAAAAATTTAGGGGTGGACCACCCTTAACATTTAGGGGGATGAAAAATAGATGTTGGCTGATTCTCAGACCTACCCGATATGCACACAAAATTTCATACAAATCGGTCCAGCCGTTTCGGAGGAGTATGGGAACGAACATTGTGACACGAGAATTTTATATATTAGATAATTCTACTGTACGTGTGTATGTCACTGAACTCCTGCTAAACGGTTGGACCGATTTTTTGTATGCGTTCGGGTTCGGGTTGTTTTGTCAGCCTCCGTGGCGCAGTGAGCGAGTAGTCGGCTATGAAGCGAGAGGTCGAGGGTTGTATTTGTCTTTATGGTGGGGACGTCTGCGAGTTGCACAGATCAGCTCACTTAAGTTGAACCATTTCACCTTTAATCTCAGGAGGTTGAGGGTTCAAATCAAATCAAAAATTTTATTGAATCCATGTTATACATTGTTTAGATTCCGTCAAAACTCTACCGCTAGTTCGAAAGGCTGTTTCGCTAGAGAAGGATGGGCAAGAAACTCTCACGTTGCTCTTTTCCATACTAGTTTATTATTATTATTGAGAGCGTAAAAGCTTTACAATATATAATAGGAAATAGAGCAGCTTAATTTATGCCATGAATCATTTAACAATCATAGAAATGGTAGCTACGGTTGGATTAGCATGCGCAATCTCCATCGAAACAAAAATGTTTGTGTGATCCATAACTATTTGTTTCGGGTCTGGGTGTTTTATCCCTAGAGGGGTTGACGTCAGGCAAGCGGCAAAAGTAGTAGTAGTTTGTAAAAACTACAAGCCAAGCTCTTAACACTGGATACTGGACACTACTCAGTGGAAATGAACCATTTTTAAATGTTTCGTTTCTTTAACCTCTAGGTAATAAACCCATAGCGCTATTTAATTAATCTAAACAATATCTAAAGTTTATATTCCAACTTGCAAGTACATGTTGAAATCATACGACTATATTAACTCATAAAAGTTACCCACACAAACAACACTTAATTTTCCTGTTCACTGAACTTAGCGAACAAAAACTTGGGGTAACATTGTCACCTATTTTTCTAGTCTAAAGCTCACTTTCAACAAACAATCAAAAGCATCACATCACAAATTCTCATCAAACTCACCCATATAAAACGAATGAAGCTGATTCAATACGAAGACGTACAATAAAATAGACGATAAACGAGTCAAACAAAAAAAAAGCAAAACACCACGTTTCGGACATCAAACTCATCGCTGGTAAGAGTTATCTGGAAACTAATTTGGCAAACGCGTTCACACGGCGCCATGCATAACAAATGTACGCCTGAGCGATTTATAAAATATGCACACATTGTCAGATTGTGATTTAGCCATGAATATTCACTGATACAGCCGTTTGACAGCGCCACTGCCATTTGTCATGAGCGTTTAAAATCTATATCTCGATTAGGCAGTATATATCAATCGTCATCAATTATTTTGTTATTTATAACAACACGTGAAAGTGTTTGCAATGACTTTTTCGAGCTAACTACATAGGTATCTATGTAGCTCTTAAATTTCGTGATTGTTATATATTGCTATTCTATATATCTAGCTCTTTGAGTTCTCAGTAATATCATGTTATGGCAGCGCAATCAAATCGTGGTACAAGCATTATATACTCGTATTATGCTTGTTCGCGCAATGAAACGGACGCTAGGCCGCTTTACACACGAAAAATCTCGCGCGCGAGAGAGGATATTTTATCGATACCCATCAACTAGTTTGTACCGTATTGAGCTACTGAAACTGATAACACAAGAAAGCAAGATGGCAAAATTTTCACGTGGCATATTAGCTTCGATAGATATATAACCAGATAAAACTGTTTTATCACGACAAAACGAGTAACGAAAAATGTACAACCACAATTAAGATGTAAGTATAAACTTTTGTCGGTTGTGGGATATAGTATGGACAAAAAATATGCAGAATATTATGTCCAGATAAAACATTTTTGAATATTTCTTAAATATTTTCTATTGCTTTAAATATTATCAAAATAATGGAATCTCTGCAAAATTATATCACAGCGCCAACGAGAAATTTTAAAAGCAAATATTCCAAGAATGTAACTCCTGGAAGATGCTAATAGAAAGATAGTATAACAAAGGAAAATAAATAAATAGAAGCTAAATATTTTGGTGTAATTCTGTAACAAAAGATTGAGATCTAGAGACGCGAGAATTCATAGTAGAAGCTAGCTAGCTATTCAGGTCGTTCGCCACACGCGACCAAGGCTTATTACGAAGGGAAAAAAGTGAAAAAATAAAAACGTAATACAAACTAGGTACAATACGTGCTGCAATACAAAAAGCAATTTGCATTATGACTGTGAAAAGTCTGAAAACAAACGTAGTGTCAGAGCTTTTAATAGAAACAACTGAAAACATGTGCATATAGTGAGGAGCTAAAAATTATATCGATGACAATATTTGAAATGAATTAAATAGTTTTCAGTTATTTCAAAATGTGTATCAATTAAGTGTCACTAGTATGAGTAAAATTTATCGTGTCTTTAGAAAAATTTAATTAATTTATCTTATTCTATATATTAATACGTGAAGAGAAAACTTCGGACCCCTTTTTAAGCATATTTCGCGCACGAAGGAGTGTGATATTTAATATAATTAAAGTTTATGGAGGAGGAGTGCAGAACGCTATTTATGATATCTGTTTCAAACACATTAAATCTTCATTAAATTCTATTCTATTTTTAGATTATGGCCCCATCGATTTTCGATGATTTCGCCAATGTCAAGTATTATAATAGCAATATGTAAAAATAAAGATCAAAACGTAGACATCTTTAAAAAGATGCTCAGTTGTTAGCCATCTTCATTAAATAAAATAAATCAATTATAGTTTACGTTTATACTGTCAATGCCTGAATGTCAAACCTCACAACTGACGTTATAAAAAAAAGTATATTAACTATTATTTCACCTCTTTGAATTTCGACCAATACGTCATTATCAATTAAATCTTTTTATTTGGTTTTTATAAAGCAAGGTATTTTAAATTACAGTTGTAACCAGTGAGACCTGAATACAATTAAAATAATATGATAATCTAAAACTTCGTTAAAATGTTAAATCGACATTTCAACGAACAATTATTTTCTGTCATTCTTCCAAGAGAAAAGAACTATCATGAACAAACTCAACTCTAGAATTAACTTATAGATAAAGTTCTTTGACATAGCTATAAAAATGAGTGCTCGCTAATAAAGACGATTTATTCGTTCGTTGAAATTCGCAATCGCCAATCCTTAGACTCGACCCGTAAGGATCGCCGTTCAACACGATGATTACCCAACTTAGCTGAATAACAGCATCCTAATCCGAAAACACCGATCGCCAATCAGATATAAACTTTCTCCCTTAAGTACCAGAGTTTATTATCGTGAAACAACATCTGACCTTTCGATGGAAAAAGATGGAATTTAAATAGCGAGGTAGAATTATTGCCGTTTCCTTTTCTTTTATTACGATATAATGAAAATAGGCAGAATAAATTGTTTTCTTAGAAACTCTGTTTAAGTAAGTACACTGCGAAATAACTAGCTTGAAGCATTTTCCATTAGCGTATTGCTGTTACGGTTTTTGCTTGAACAAATTATACCTGGCTATTCCTTATTGGGAAATTGCTTTGTTTGAAATGAAAAGTCAGTAGCACAAATGTATCGTGAAATTTCATTATAAGTACCTTGTACAATAGCCGGATAAAGATCTGAACTTTTTGTCGCAGTAGGTTCTCGTGTCATACTTTCTATGTATTGGCGTTATCATTTAATCATACGGTATAGTAATAAAATTAAAAAACTCGTGTTGTGTTATTGTATGTTGGTAATTAGTGTTAGGTCTTGATTTTTGCTAGTAAATCTTGATAGGTTACAGCGTAAGCCGTATTGTGGCAATATAAATTACTTTTGAACCGGCTTCATTTATGAATGGGCATAATTGTTTACAGCTTTGGTATTTGCCTTATGGTTGTTAATGGGCGGCGAATACCACTTACCATTAGTTGACCCGCATGCTTGTTTGACATTTACTATCATAAAAAACATAGGCCTAATCCAGTTAAATGTAACTAAATTGTACAAAGCCGCAATATGCAATTTGCTCAAAAAACCTACTTTTGTTCCTCAAAAATACTATTAATATCTTCCAGTTATATTTCAACTGTAGCAACAATGCTTGACACAACAAACATCGTTTCTAAATCTGGACTCACCTGTATATAGGAACGTCGTCTTTATACCAGACGACAAGTAGAAGCACGTCAGTTGGCTGCGGCGAGCGGGTGTCGCAGGGGAGTGTCGCGTCTCCCCCAGACACTGCGGACACCTTCATCATGTCTAGAGATTCGCCCACGACACTCGACGGGCCCGGTTGCAGACCTGTTGACAATTTCGACGAGAGCTGAATACGCTTGCAACTAATTAGAAGTCGTGACGTTATGAATGTTTGAGATGTCTTCAGCTATTTTGGTTGAAAATATTTATGACATCTTTGTCTTTGTCTAAGTAACAAAGCTCAAAGTAAACGGATTACATAGAATATTTTATATAAGTATTAAATACGTTTGGCTTATTTACATCTCGGTTATATTTTTTTTCTGTCATAGGTAGGGAAACGAGCAAGTGGGTCACCTGATGGTAGGTGATCTCCACCGCCCATGTACGCCAACAATACCAAAAGAATTATGGGCGCGTTGCCGACCTTAAGGAAAGGGATAATTAAGTAATTGGGGAGGGGAGGGGGATGTAGGTCAGGATTTATTAAAAAAAATCTAAACCTGAAATAAAATACAATTCATTTCATAAATATATATACGCACTCACGCCGGTAATCCCCGAAGGGGTAGGCATAGGTGTAACCAGTACACCTATGGGTGTAGCATTCATATTTCGCCGAGCGTATCTCCGTCCCATGATGTGATAGGGGGCGAGCCTATCGCCATGCCGGGCACAAATTCCAGACTCCGGGCTGATACTGAGCTTTTTGTAATAGAAAAACCCCATATCACTTTACCCGACCCGGGGATCGAACCCGAGACCTCAGCGTTGGCTTCAGTCGTAACGCGTACGCATTACAACTGCGCCACCAAGGCAGTATATAAATATATATTTAGATAGATATAAACAGATAGCTAAAAGTGTACCTATCTATATTTAATCTCATAGAATGAAGTTCATTGTGCCGAATTCATTATTATTATCGAAATAAGTGTAATTAATAAACATTTTCAATTTATTATCACTAAATTTCAAAACATTTCATCTCAAAAACGTTTTGTTAAATATTTCTTAATATTTCAAACCCAATTTAGCCAAAACCAGCGGCGGTCACGATCAATCTCCTGATCGTATCAGTCATACGTCCCTTGAGAAATCAGTAGATACTGATCAAGATGGAGGCCTTCAAAGTCTTGTCTACTTTGTCGTAACAAACAATATGTATGTTACTAGTTATGGGCTTTGACTTCTTTATACTCGTAGATGAGACATATTTTGATATATCAGGAAATATACTGAAACTGTATTTTATTTATAAGTTCATTGCAAGTATCTAGCGCCTGTTATACCATCTCTGAGTAAATACTATTAACCGGACAGCCTCCGTGGCGCAGCGGGCGAGTAGCCGGCTCGTACGGCGAGAGGCCGTAGGTTCGATTCCCGCACTGAGACAAATGTTTGTGTGATCCACAAAAATTTGTTTCGGGTCTGGGTGTTGTGGGACCGCAAGTCCCTCTTAGTTCCTGATACCCACGATACAGGTTTACCTAGTGTGGGGTCAGGACTATGTGTGTGACTGTTGGGTGTATTATAAAAAAATATATATATATAAAATATAACACACGTACAAACACAAAAGTCACAATCTGACATACCTTTCCGCCGGTGTGGAAAGATTTTATCCAAAGTGCCTATATACTTTCGAAAATTGATGTCTTATACGTTAATTGGCGTGTATTCTGCAGCAGGCCCTTAGGTTAGTATTTCTTGGGTGAGTTTAGCAATTACATACATAATACAAACCTCATGCATAAAGAGGACTAAGAAAAGTGAGCGAGCGAGGGAGTCGGGAAATGCCTCGAAAGGGTAAGCAGAGGTCCAACTGGTCCCGCATCCATGGTACACCGAGCTTATTGCTGTCCTATAATGTAATAGGCGAGCACATCGCCATACCGGGCACAAAATCCCGGAGCACCTGTGTATTATTTTTCGAATTTTCAAAACTCTTCTAGGTAACCTCCAATTCAAATATATGGGAGCTATGGCTTTTCAACTTATGACGGCATTATTATTATTTTTCAGGGATAATCAGAGTGGGAAAAAATTTGTTTGCCTTCCCTCAAAAGTTAACAATATTTTTGTCCAAGATATCGCATCTAGGGTAATGAATATCCTACTTCCTACCACTATTATAAATGAGAAAGTTTTGATGTTTGTAAATTTGGGTGTTTGTTAGTCAATCATGCCAACGGCTGAACAGTTTGGATGAAAATTGGCATACAGGTAGACCATGAGCTGGATTAGGACACCAGCTACTGAGGGAGGAGCTGATTTTACACGGAGCCCCGAGCAAAAGCTAGTCATATATTTATAGATTATATCTACCTTATGCATATAGCACAAAAATAAACTCAAAAATATGATACGGGAACATGTTATGAAGATATACATTTAACGAATGAGAATCATGAGTTAGCACAAGACGAATATTCACGAGTCGATTTCCTTTCGAAATCGTTCGCGAAATTCGAATTGTTCGCTCTAGGTGAATGCGAAGCGTGATCGTGACAAATGGCCCGATTAACAATCCCAGTCTTCGAAGGAGATGGAGCATCTAACGATGCAATATATCAAAGGATTTTTGCTGAAGCTGACGAAACTTGGCCAATTTCCTTGTTAAAAGTCGACGTGATAATTGTATCGCTAGTTATTGTCTTCGCTAGCGAAATTAACGTCAGCGTTTTGTAAGAAGCTTTAGTCGATTTGTCGGGCCTTTGTTGACGGGGTACATTGTCTGCCTCAATTATTATGTTTCAGAATATTATTATCGCTAAGGAACTTGTAATGATAGCTCAGTGAGGAGTGGTATGGACTGTCGAGACCAAAGTCGCAGGTTCGAAACCAGCCTCGAGAGCATACACCTCTGACTTTTCGTGTTACGTGTGTATTAATTGTTAATTATCACTTGCTTTAAGGTGAAGGAAACATCGTGAGGAACCCTGCATACCTGAGAAGTTCTACATAAGAATTTCAAAGATGTGTGAAGTCTGCCAACCCGCATTAGGCCAGCGTGGTAGACTAAGCCCTACCCCTTTCATTCAGTAGCGGAGGCCCGTGCCCAGCAATGGGCCTTATATAATACAAGGGTAGTAGATATTATTATATAATGCTTGTGGGAGAGTGCCTCTGTGGCGCAGTGGGCGAGTAGCCGGCTGTGAAGCGAGAGGCAGCAAGTTCGATTCCCGCACAAATGTATGTTTCGGGTCTGGGTGTGTACTCCCCATAGGGATTGACTTCGGGTAGGCGGTCGGTCGAAAAACTACAAGACAAATCTTTCTGTAATATGTGTTAAAAAGCATGTTGTGTCACTGCAAGTGGGATTAGGACAGGTGGAAGAAGAAGAAGGAGAACACGTAGTTACTATAGTAGTTAATACTCGAAATTAACATCCGATTAGCAATTACCTTACATTTATTACCCAGCGAAAAAATTGAGGAATTCGACGCGTATCTTTTATGTAAGACCACTTGTTATAGTTGAGGATAGTAAATGATCTCCACTGCCCATAAACACACGCAATACAAAAATGGGCATTGGGCACGGGAGGGAGGGTTGAGATCGGGTGGGGGTCCGAAAATCTAACGCATCGTACCAAATACTCGTATAACAGTAAACTGCTACTTCACGTCGCTGTTCTGTGAGCTTTAAATAATTGACTTCTCAAATTGCTATAGCACCGACTGAAAATTACTTAGATTGGAGCAAATTTTATATGCTTTTGAGCTTTATTTGTTAGTTTTTTTTTTGGGCAATTGTTTCACTAAGTTAAAATGTTTTGTACTTTAAGTTATTCAAGGTAAATTTACTTATAGTGCAATGGCATCGTCAACCTCCATAAATCAGGACTAGCTTGACCGATCTCGTAAAGATATGCAAATAAATAATACACAAAAAGATATGTCTAGCAAGTCGCAGCACGTGATACTACAAAATGTAAAAGAAAGGTAACTTGGTCCGACAAATCTGACAAGGGAAATGCATATTTTATATTGAGGGAATTTTGAACATTGTGTGACCATATAGTTTTTGAAACTACAAAAATTAAACATATTCGGTACACAATTTTATAAACGTTTATTACTTTTTAGATTTGTGTCCTGTGTATTCGCCTCGTCCTTAGCTCGGCTCCCGCTATTACACGTTGTTTAACTACACCATATTGTTTTTTGCAAGATGATGGTTACTAATGAGTTTATCGTATTCGGTTTTGTTCAGTACTTAGTTTCTAAATTAAGGAAATACATGAATTGGAATTTATGAGTAGTAGATCCACGCTGTAGACACTATTGTCTACAGCATGAATGGGCCGGCTAGTCCGGGGCGTTACCACTGTCTCACAGAAAATCGACGTAAAGTAGCAGCTTGCTGCTGCGTTTCGTACGGTGAGAGATATCCGGATGCCCAAATCCCCTTCCCCTTCCCAATCCCTCAATTATCCCTTTCCTTCAAGGTCGGCAACGCACCCATAATTCTTTTGCTGTTGTGGGCGTACATGGGCGGTGGAGATCACTTAACATCAGGTGACCCACTTGCTCGTTCGCCGGCCTATAATATAAAAAAAACATACATACGCAATCCCCGGAGGGGTAGGCAGGGGTATAACGAGTACATCCATATTTCGCCGAGCATGGCGCCGCCGACGAGGCAATGGCGAAACTTGGTTCCCGTTGCGGGTTGTAGGGGTCAGACGGCAGGTCGCCTCACATAATACCAAATCAACCATCAAATTATAATGAGAAGACGGACCCTCATATTAAGCCGGGTTTAACCCGGCCAGGCAGAAACAGGAATAGATCTGATAGGGGGCGCCGGGTCTTCTCTATTATTGAGAGGGGTTGGGCCTTATTTCACCACGCTAACCTAATACTAATCAGTATTCACAGACTTCACACACTTTCGAAATTCTTATGCAGGATTCTTGAGTACCTATCTCAAGAATACCTATAGGGTTTCTTACGATGTTTCCGTCACCATTAAAGCAAACGATAATTGGTCATGAATATACACGTAACTTACAAAAGTGAGAGATGCATTCTCATAAAGCTGGTTTCGACCCAGCGTAAAGTCTACCAACCCGCATTAAGCTGGTGTGGTAGACTGAGACCTAACCCCTTTCATTCGTAGAAGAGGCCCGAGCCTAGCAATGGGGCAGTGATAATACAGAGCTGAAATTATTATTAACCTTTTAATATTATGTATACACTAGGTATCGCCAATTCCTTTTATATCAAACCCGAACAATGAGTCCAACCAAACAAAAACAGTCATCATATACGCACAGTCCAATTATACATTTCATTAAAATCCCTTGTATTGGGAACACATTCTCATGGGAGTTAAACCTAATTTTAGTTCACGGACTAGCCTAACACTTCATATTACCTACATGAGTTTATAATTTATGAAGGCACGACAGCAATATGTGAAGTGCTTTCGAATACAGGCTTTGGAAGGTGTGAATTAATCTTTGTAGTTATTTATGACGTAGTATTTATATATTTGTTTCGTGATAGTAGATACATGAAATTTAAATCGATTTAGAACTATAAGTCCAATTTTAGTCACTACAATAATGGTAAGTACAGTTGAATCCAAATATAGTGCAGTGAAAAACGTAGCAATTCTCAAAGACTGCCGGAATTATACCGGCCAGTCTAACAGTAGATGGACACCAGCTAGCTCCGAACACTACTGTCATTTAATTTTGTTTTCGCTCGTGGTCGCTATCCAGTGGCTTCCAGAATCTGTTGCCAGCATTTCTTAAGTATGGTGGTGGAATGGTATTTGATACATTTCCATGCCCAGTTGGATAGATACTACCGGAGATTTGCTTAAAATCATACTATAGTGGCTCGCTTACGCGAGTCGCGTTCCGGGGTCAGCCCATGTATATCCAATAACTTCAGAACAGCATAATTCTTCCAATCGTCGGGATACAATGCCTATTACTCGTAACGGTCGACATTATATTTGTACAGTACTTAACTTGAGGTCCAGTGTAGTCCAGAAACAAAAAAAACATAATATGTATTTGTTTGAGTAATCCATTCATTTGAAATTATTTTTGTGTTTGTTCTCTGAATTCTACTTAATTGAACATCAGCTTCACAAAAATTTCGTCATAATTAAAAACAACGGAACGCCAAAGATCCCCAGCGACGTCAATTCTAATTTTAATCATCAAACTCAATCTCGAATTCCCAAATTGTATTTAACTGGCATCAGATCTATTTGTAGCGAGCACAATCCTGATGTTGGTGAATACATAAAATCGGCGTGCAGCTCGATACGCTCCCAACCAACCTAATCGACTCGTTAGTCACAAAACAGGGATTATCCAACCCAAAATAATACCGTCTGTGTACACTACATTGCGTGCACTGCAATTTGGAATACGTTTTACCAATTTAACTTTAAACCCGTGGAAGGCTTACGCTTCAAAAGAATCGCTTTCAAGTTTTAATTGCATTATTATTGATTATTTTGAATATGTTTTTAAGTGTACTGTTGGAATCCATCGAACCTACAATGTGAGGCATTGGTCAGCGTACGTAGATCACCTGATAGTAAATGATCTCCCTTGCTCATGTACGCCCATAATACCAAAAGCATCATGAGCGTGTTGCCGACCTTAAAGGAAAGGGATAATTAAGGGATTGGGAAAGGGAGGGGATTTGGGTCACCGGATATCTCACTCACGTTACGATATGCAGCAGCAAACTACTAGTTTACGTCGGTTTTCAGTTTCATTTATTGAACGTCAACAATTAGCGAGATAAGAAACCCTTGGCGCGGTCAATATATGGATGGGTGACGGCTATGGTGCCACAGACAGATAAAGGAGGCAAACTTATAACACACCTCTTTTTATCGGGGGTAAAAGAATTATTTAAGAAAATACTTAATGAAAAGAAGCACGACATGGCGCTACATAATTAATTTGTAAGAAATAAATGTATCAAAAGAGAATAAATACAGTCATCTAGAACAAATCTTTAATAAGAGAGAATTCAGTGTTTGCATTTGTCTTAGTAAATAAAAGGCGTCGCTTTTCTTATTCTAAGCGTAGAGGGGTTTATAAGATTCAGAAAATTAAATATAAAACTTGCTTACTGCAAGTAGTTAATTAGGCAAGAGTTCTATTAATTTTATTTTATGTAAAAATAGCTATACCTCGCAGTTTCATCGCAGCCACACAAACTTAAAATTACAAACCACTGTATGACATTGAACTGCGCTTGTCATCCAGATACATATTTTAAGTCTCACAATGTCCAGTAATTTCACTGACTTCAATGCCCTACAAACCAAAACACAACACTGCTTACACACTGCTGTTTGGCGACAGTTTTTTTTTATTTTTTACTATGGTATAGGCCGGCAAACGAGCAAGTGGGTCACCTGATGGTAAGTAATCTCCACCGCCCATGTACACCCACAATATCAAAAGAATCATGGGTGCGTTGCCGACCTTAAAGGAAAGGGATAATTAAGGGATTGGAAAGGGGAGGGGGTTTGGGCCTTCGGATATCTCACTCACCGTACGAAACGCAGCAGCAAACTGCTACTTTACGCCGGTTTTCTGTGAGACAGTGGTAATGACCCGGACGAGCCGGAAATAGACAAAGTAGTAGTACCAACCCGCATACGAGATACCTTGAAGCTGCTGTCCCTCGCGGTTTCACCATCCTCGGGCCGGGTAAAAATGATATTGGGTTTTTACCTATTATAAAATGAGCAGTATCAGCCCGCAGTCTGGAAAGTTGCCCGGTATGGCGATAGGCTCCTGTCACTTCATAGGACGTAGATACACGCGGCGAAATTTGGATGTACTGGTTACACCTCTGCCTACCCCTTCGGGGATTACAGGCGTGAGTGCGTATATTAGTTAACGACAGCGTCCATAGGTTGTGAAACCGGAGAGGTCGTGAGTTCGACTCTCATTGTGTAAAGTTTTTCAAATTTAACACAAATGAGTTACTCGGGATCTGACTTTGTACCAGATATGGCGATAGCCTCGCCATCTATCACATCATGGGACGGATACAATATTGGTGAGCTGTTAGTGCATTCATTGTATCTCTACCTACCTATACGAAGATATATGCGTGTTGCAACAGGAAAATACATACTCACATAGACTCACGCCTGTTTCCCATAGGGGTAGGCAGAGATAACGGATTTCCACTTGCCACGATCCTTGCATACCTCTTTGGCCTCATTCACAGGAAAATACAATTAAATATATACATCAATATATACCAATATCAAGCACATGTTAACAGTATAGACAAAAGAAAAAAGTTTTCCTCACGCACCAAGTTGAAAGTTTTCTCGTTTTTCCCTCAAACATCGGAAACAACTGTTCTAGGAATACGTGACATGAAAGAGGACAGATAATATTTTGATGACGTCTGGGACAACATTCTCGCTAGTTCGTATAGTCAACATACATACATACATACGCACTCACGCCTGTAATCCCCGAAGGGGTAGGCAGAGGTGTAACCAGTACCCCCACATTTCGAGCCCATCGCCATACCAGACAAATTCCAGACTCCAGGCTGATACTGTATTTCGTAATAGAAAAACACGATATCACTTTTACCCGACCCGGGGATCGAACCCGAGACCTCACCATCAGCCTCAGTCGTAACGCGTACGCATTACAACTGCGCCACCGAGGCAGTCAACATACTGGCATTAACGAGAAAATAATGTTATATCGATTAGTACATAGTTAAGCGTAGCCGAAGTGGGTTATGATCGATTATTTATTACGCTACTAGCTTTTGCTCGCGGAGAATATGCCTCTGAATTTATTATCAATTGATATAGCTTTCTTTAACGGCGATAGAAAAATAGTGAGGAAACCTGCATAAGTACATGATAATCTGAATACTACTATTGTAATTGTGAAATGTTGTATGTCTGAGTTTGTGAATTTGGATGTTTGTCAGTCAATCACGCCTTAACGGCTGAACAGTTTTGGATGAAATTTGGCACACATTGTAGACCATGACCTAGACTAGGGCATTATCCTAGAAAAGGTCGTTCACGCGAGCGGAGCCGCGAGCAAAAAGTAGTTCTCGATAAGACTTTCAAATGTGTCTACCAACCTGCATTGGGCCAGAGTGGTGGACTAGGGCTTAACCCCTCTTAATCGTAGTGTTCAGCAGTGGGACAATATGTCATATTTATCGATAATAATGATTAATTTCCCCAAAGGGATGTCCCTATAGCATAGCAGTGGAATAGCATAATATAGGGCTAATACTCTTATTATTATAGTGATTTCTTAGTTTTACGCGAATACGAGTATTACACATTGAAATAAAAATAGTTTATACGGATTTTATCGCGGTTTTTTTTTTTTTTTTAGTTTTATTTTAGTCCCGATTTTTCGAAAGCTGTTCAGCCTTCTTGGTCACGGGAGAGACTGAGGTGTAGGTCGTCTCGAAAAGTTAATGTTACGTTGCTTACCTTCATTTTAAAATTATATATTTATTTTATAATTATTTAGAAAACATATTATTGTTATAGAATTTGTAATATGTATCGAGTCTTCTACTTGTTCCCTAATCCTACTCGTAGTGGGGTCGGCGCAACATGATATTTAACACATGTTACAGAAATATTTGGCTTGTAGTTTTTATGACCGGCCGCCTGCCTGACGTCAACCCCTCAGAGGAGAAAACACTCAGACCCGAACAAATATTTATGAATCACACAAATATTTTTCCCCGGTGCGGGAATCAAACTCCAGACTCTCGCTTCACAGTCGGCTACTTGCCCACTGCGCCACGGAGGCTGTCAGTAATATGTATCGAATATAATAGTTAATTTCCCCAAAGAGATTTAGACCTTATTTAACCTTGCTTGATCGAGCTCAACTAGTGATCAGTCTAGTGTAATAATTTCAAGGCTTATGATTTGACTTAACGATATTTACCGCTTGATAGCAATCAGGAGTGAGGGTGGTATTCTCTATGGAATATCCTATATCCAAGATTATAATGCTAATATTATGAGCAATAATTTTGACGGATTTAATATGTTTCTAGCTGAAATAAAACTACGTTTGTAAGAAGTTACGTGAGACGAGTACTATTTTATTAATACCATAAAATGACAGTAATTAATTTGAGTCATAGTTTATTGGTTACATTTACAATATCACTGCTTTACAGACCACAGTCCCATGTCAGGATTCTCTAGAGAACGCACTCTAATTATAACTCAAACAACTAGGACCGAATAGTAAACCAGCATAACTACCGCGTTATTAACTCTTGGACTGTCGACTGAGCACTAATCTTACTGGACTGGAGACTGTCTGACCGACTGCGGGCAAAAGACCTCCAGTTATGTCGACAACCTCTTTTATACCATTTAACTACGCTTCCACAACTATATCGCACCATTATTATTTCAGTTAACCAACGTTGCTTTCTCAGACACCCTCAATACACTAATAAAAAGACAATACGCTAACAGTTTATAAGGATTTTATCGCGTTTTAATTTTATTTTAGTCACGACGTTTCAAAAACTTTTCAGCCTTCATGGTCAGGGGAGAGACTGAGGTCGCCTCGATAAGTTAAAATTAAATTGCGTACCTTCATTTTAAAATGATACATTTATTTTTATTTAAAAAAAGTTTGCTGACACTAGTACGATGTACGAAAGAGCTCACGGTGTCTTGAGGTCTGGCAGTTGGTGAAGACTTGGACAAGAAGCTTTTGAAACGCCGGGATTAAAATAAAATTAACCCGCGATAAAATCCGTATAAACTAGTTTTATTTCAATGTGTAATGTTCGCGTAAACATAAAAAAAACACTATTTTTCTAGCTATTTCATTTTATGAAAACCTAACCACACATAATTAACAAAAACATAATATCTGTACAAAACATACATAAAATATTAAACTTCAATTTGGAAATTTAAGAAACCTCCGACTTATAGCCGAGTTGTCGCGATATTCCTACTCCATCACCAGACCTTCATCACCAAAAACTAAAAACAAAACCTAATAGATACTCATCGAAAACTATACAATGAGCTCACACACGATATTTCTGTTATTAATTAACAAAGAGTTAAAAGTTGCAGAGCCGTTGCAACATCAGGTCAATGTTACCTAGCTAAGAATACTCCCGACGAAATTACCTTTCAAATCGGGAATAAAAAATAATTTAAATGGTGACCAAACTCCTGCGGTTTAATATTAAAACTGTTTAATCCTTTGAAGCATTTATTGCATTTTAAGTGGTAGAGGCAAGCTGTAAACACTTTTGTCTACAATATTAATGGGCCAGCTCGACCGGGTTATTACCACTGTCTCACAGAAAACAGATATGAAGTGACAGCTTGTTGTTGCATTTTATACGGTGAGTATTAGATTATAACTATACGGATATTTATATCGAAATAACCACTCTATTTATTTGACGCTTTAATTGAGTAACTTCGTCGACAGCGAACCGAGAAGGCCAAAATTCGATTTTGTTCCGAACATCAAGATTTCCCCCGGATTGAATTTGCCCCCGATGCGGCGATAGACTCGGCTCGCCTATAACGTTATGGGGCAGAAAATCGTCGGGAGAAATTTCGATGCACTCGCTCTGCATATAACGTTCATGTAAGAGAAACAATGTTTCGATTTGTCAGTTCCGTCTATAAGTTAAGTTATTTTATATAATGACTGCATCTATCGGCAAGTGTAGATTTTTAGCAAAAATTAAGCCAACGGGCTACTTATGGCACTGATGATGATGGTGAGCTGTGGTCATCGCCCACAAATACCTACTATTTTACTAGCCTGAGACGAGCATGTTGCTCGCTTAATAGGATTACAAAGAACACGGCGAGATAAAAACATAATGCTCAGTAATTTAACTGACTTCAATGTCCTTCAAACCGAAACACAACAGTGCTTACACATTGCTGCTTGACGGCAGAAATAGACAAAGGGGTGGTACCAACCCAGGCAGCCTCTCGCATACGAGGCAACTACCACCTTATAACGGTGACCCAATTGCTCGTTTGCTTGCCTATGCTATAAAACAAAGATAGCGGCACCACACAAATTGAGGTGGTCCATTGTTCTTGACCTGTACTCTAGTCTATAGCAATCTGTCTATAGTCTATATCAATATAAATAAATAAATAAATACACCTAACAGTCACACACATAGTCCTGATCCCACACTAGGTTAAACCTGTATCGTGGGTATCAGGAACTACGAGGGACTTGCGGTCCCACAACACCCAGACCCGAAATAAATATTTGTGGATTAGACAAACATTTGTCTCGGTGTGGGAATCAACCCATGGCCTCACGCTTCGCAACCGGCTACTCGCCCACTGCGCCACGGAGGCTGTCAAATATATCTTCTATTTACATGTTTATTTCCTTCTCTTTTCCCGATACATAAACCACTGCTAGACTTCGCAACCGCTCATTCATTAGTCTACAATCACTGTCAGCTCCCTTTTGTTCCTCAACCACAGTAATTCCAACCAGCGAACGGTTCCAACCAAACTATTTGTAGGTGCATAAAGTGTACAGAACTCCATCGATTACTCTTGTGGGAACCGGAATGAATAGTACAAAATCGAATTCTAACAGTGTAAACTAAAATATATGTTTCGTGAGACCGAATTCAATTCAATCACGATGAAATTTTCTGCTATTGAAATGCTATGGAAAACTATTGTTGTGAGTGATATTTTATATGGTACAGTTACAATCGAGGCTGTAAAATGACTTTCAAAAGTTCATATCAAAACAAAAAAGGGTAATTAATAAACTTCTCACTTCTCTCCGCCGTAAATGTAATGTAGCATAAAAAATGATTGACATGTAAAAGTGATATTTATATTTTCTATTACTTAAAAAAACTTTTTGACAAAAATAGAATCATTTCAAAAAAATCTATTTCAAAGTTTTGGTCAATTATAGGAAGGCACCGAACCAAAATTGTTTAATTGTTGTCACATCTATTTATGTTTAAAAGTTTTTTCAATATTTTTTGTGAAATAATCATCGAAATCGATGCATAGTAATGAAGTTTGAGTCTTTTATCCCAAATTTCGCCCCATTAGTCCAATGCCATGCAGTTCTTTGCAATTCATAGTTCTGTGTGGTGTTGCTTCTGTTTATGGGTAGGCAGGGCGCTTACCATCACGTGATAAAAAGAATGGTCAGAAGCAAATTATGTTTTTTCAAAGTAATTTTAAACGACTTTAAAATAACAATCTGCCCAAATGACGGTCATAAATTCAAGTAATTGTGCGTCATTGTTCGATTAAGCACACTGTATCCTTTGATGGGCACTTGAGACAACAATCTCAAGCATGTTATGCTTTAGCTAACATAGGTTGTTGCCAACTACCTTAGAAGATGGGTCGCCATACGTAATTAATAAAGGTGAATAGTCAAGGTTCTCAATATAGGAATACTAGTTTTGCTCACGGCCCCTTCCGCATGAATGTCTTTTTCGGGATAAAAAGTAACCATAGTGTGAAATTTCATCAAAATTCCTCGTGATTGATTAAAAACCGTCGAAATTTACAAACTCACAAACACCCCAATTTTTACATTTATAATGCACAGTATTCTTTATTTTAAGAGTTTTTTTTTACATTTTAAAATATTACATTTATAATTTATTAATTTTTTTACTAGCCCTGTATTATACACGCCCCACTGCCGGGTACGAGTCTCCTCTACTGAATGAAAGGGGTTAACCTTAGAGTTTATATATTTATAGATGAAGTTTACCAGCGTTCACAATATGACATACAAATAATAATCTAATAATAGTTTTATTAATAATGTAGGCAATTAAAATAGCGCTTAAGACAAGTTAGTACAAAATAAAGAAATTTAAGTATAGAAATCATATCAACTAATGTATACATAACATACATAGCATCATCAAAATACACTGGGCATCAATAAATTTTACAATATTTTTATTTAGGAATAGTCCAGAATTGATCGAGTATTATTATTAATAACAAAGATAGTAGGATTAACTATTACAAGTAAACACCACATACATTATTATCTGCCAACAAATACGAGGACTGCCTCGGTGGCGTAGTTGTAATAATTACGCAGTACCAAATATACCCTAATAAATTATTAAGACGAAATAATCTGGTAATAAAACTGCAAATCTACAGCGAGTGCCACTCTTCAATATTCTGTAAAAAGAATAAGCAAACTAACACAAGAAAGGCTTTTTCATTAAAAATGACACTAAAAAGACAGGGTTAGTAATTTAAGGGTAGTACAATCGGTCGCCGGGGGAGAATAAAACGTAGCGAACAAAGACGCCACGTCAGGAGATTTTTTTATTGCTCGGATCCTAGACGTGCTTGGCGGAAAACAATGGCGACCTGTAGTGAACTTGTCAATGGCACAATATGCTTCCACCTGGAATAGAGGGGGGCTAACGGCTTTGTACAATCACATAATGATTACTCAGGATTATTATCTAAAGGTAACTCGACTGCCTCGGTGGCGCAGTTGTAATGCGTAAGCTACGCTAACGCTGAGATCTCGGGCTCGATCCCCGGGTCGGGTAAAAGTGATATTGGGATTTTCTATTAGGAAATGCTCAGTATCAGCCCGGAGTTTGGAATTTGTGGCCGGTATGGCGATAGCCTCGCCCCCTATCATATCATGGGACGGAGATACGCTCGGCGAATTTTGGGTGTACTGGTTACACCTCTGCCTACCCCTTCGGGGATTACAGGCGTGAGTGCGTATGTATGTATGTATTATCTAAAGGAGGGGAGTAATTTCTTTTTATTTTACTAGCCTGAATGACGCAACAAGCAGGTCGCTTGCCTGATGGTAAGCGCCGCGGCAGCCCCTAAACAGATTTAACACCACACAGAAATTATTAAATTATACTGACACCTGTTTCCTATACGGATAGACAGAGCCAACGGATTTCCACTTGCTACGATCCTTGCATAACTCTTTAAATTATGATATTTTTTAATATTATTCACTTGGTATTGCTTATATTTATAGGGAATAAACATTACTCATGAGGCATATACCGGAACATGACTTGAGTGTGTCATATATTGAGAAAATTTAAAGTCTCCAAATTACTATTTATGGCAGAACAGGAAATTACAATTTATTTATTTATTGAAAATCTTTCATATAATTCTGATTGAACGAGAAAAGCCAAACTAAATTAGTAATCCAAAGACATGTTCTCTAGAAATGCATCTGCCGAGGGCATATATATCGTTTCTAGTCCTTAATCTCTTCGTTTCAAGATAATCAAACGGAGGAATTTAATACACACAATTTTACTGTACAATTTCATAGTATGTATATTATCGATGTTTTTGTTGTGAATATATAAAGTATTTTTTACAAAGAATTCACAACTTCAGAAGAAACTAATCAATAGTTTTAGAATTTAAATTTGTCATTCAAATATTGTAACCCTCTTTAATAAGAATGGGATATCAAATAAATCTTCCTTAGTGTGGATTGTACCAACCGTCGGTTATTTTTAAAGTTATCATAGCAAGTGTAGTTTGAGTGGTAGAGCCACACTTTAGATAGTTTTGTCTACAGCATGAATAGGCCTGCTTGACCGGGTCGTTATCACTTAGCACTGTAAGCAGAAATCAGAAGTAAATTAGATATATAGATAGATATAATTTTGTACGCTAAGTGAGATAACCGGAGGCCGAAATTCCTCTCCCCTTCCCAATCCCTTAATAAAATTATCCCATTCTTTTAAGGTCCAACGGGCCTGGGCACATGCATGCACATACAGGGGCGGTGATCACTTACCATCAGGTGACGCACTTCCTCGTTAATCGGCCTGTGCTACAAAAAAGCAAGTAAAATAAAAAAAATGCTGAATCGGTCCAGCCATCTCATGTAATGTGCTTACCAACGAAAAAAATATTTTTTATTTATATAGACAAGTTTATAATATAACAGGACAAATAAAGTATGCCCAAAACATCCAAAAAGACACTCAAAACTCTCAAATCGAGCACTAAACAAAGTAGCTTTAATTATTCCAACTTCTTAGAAAATTTGAATACTGCCCCGACCACATAAAAGAGCCGACGCCGACGCCGTCGCCTGTCCATGTAACCGTTGATCTCTAGACAACGACACGAAACATTGTTTACAACTCGGAATGAAATTTTCTGGTCGAAAAACGTTGTATTCAGTCCGCCATTCAAACCCAAAGGCAATATTTAACGTGCAATCGTTGCCCGTCGGACTGCACCAAGCAAAAGGGTTAAAAACATTTCACTTCCCTACCGCGAGGTTCCGTAGCATTTTATTGATATCACCCCATTGAACCCGCCCGGTGCGTTCATTCACACTCGACTGTGCAAATTAATACATGCCATTCACTCACTGCCGGTAAAGAAAATGCATGAATTAAAGGAAAGTTTATATAATTAATTCCTTTTTTTTTGAGTTTCATTTTTCCAAGCTATGAACGGTATTTAAGATATGAGAATGATATTTTTAAATAATACTTTGCGTATTCATTAGTATGCATAATATTATACTCTTTTCTCTTTTGAAGGTCTTTTTAAGTGTATGATGGCCTGTAAATGCATTAAATTCACTTAAAGATGCTACATAATGTATCAATATTCTGTTTCGGACAGGCGCTTACCATCAGGCGAGCGACCTCCTCGTCTCGTCATTCAAGCTAATAAAAAAAAGTGTCTATAATATTCCTCCGGTTGTGGTGAAACTTTGGAGAATTGTTGTACGCACGCACTCCAGGGAAGGTTTACAATAACTGTTACAAAGAAAAATATGCATCTAAATAAATACATCTATACAAATAAATAAGTTTCTGTTTGTAATATTAAAATAACCGCTTTTTACGACATGCATATGAATGTATATACGGTACATATACCAAAAAAAATATTTTTTTTTCAATTTTTGTCTGTCTGTCTTTTTGTTCCGGCTAATCTCTGGAACGGCTGGACCGATTTTGACGGGAGATAACTGATGTAATAAGGAGTAACTTAGGCTACTTAGGTACTTTTTATCTCGGAAAATGACATTCACGCGGGCGGAGCCGCGAGCAAAAGCTAGTACAATATAAATCTATCCTTAAAATGCAATTTGGAATAAGGATACAAATTGAATCCAATCAGTCAGAATGAAATCAAATTGACTTCACTCAGTACAACTTGGTATCTTTTATATGTATTACAATTTATTTCCTTTCGTAAAACAAATCCATTCAATTGACGGTAGCGTATTAGTTTCTATCACCGTTAGTGGATCCTAAGCTGCTTACATTACTCAGGGCACATACGTAGAAAACTGTAGTCCAAACTCGAAATCCGGGTGCGAGGGAACTGTCACTTTTTATCTTGGGACACTGGCGCAATCATACGCTCCAGTGAAGGGGTTAATTAATGAAATCTATTAACTTTCTCCTTAGGGGCTAGTGTAGTATTTTTCGCCCGGTCATCCTATCTCGACTCGCGCAATTTCAATGTACGTTTTTGATTAATGTATCGATTTGGGAAGTGCTTTCCGAGTGGTATTACGTTGGGATTTTATGCGATACTTTTTAGAACTTTATTCAAATGAGAACTCTTTACATCGTGGCTTGAGAAAATGAACAGTTATGTTAGTAAATGTTATGAGAAAACCGATTTTGAACCCCCGATAAAAAGGAGTGTTAAAAATTGTACCTCTTTGTTTGTCTCTCTCTCTGTGTGTGTGTGTGTGTCGCGGATTCGATTCCCGCACCCAGGCAAAATGTTTGTGTAATCCACAAATATTTGCTTCGGGTCTGGGTGTTTTCTCCCTAAAGGGGTTGACGTCAGACATTAGTGTATGTACTTATTTTTCCGGATGGCCGAGCATTCATTGTATATGCATAAAAACCTAACATTGACGAAACGCATTACTTAAATTATAGTATTGTCCTGTATCTAAAAGAGATATGGATTTTTCTCTCAGTATCAGCCCGGAGTCTAGATTGTGCCTGGTATGGCGATATGCTCGCCCCCTATCACATCATGAGACGAAGATACGCTCGACGAAATGTGGGTGTATTGGTTATAATTAGTAGCCTCTGCCTACTATATACCTCCTACCCCTTCGGGGATTACAGTTAGTGCGGGGCGTTAGTGCGTATGTATGTATGTACTTATATCTGATTTTCAGACTTTTATCTCATCTTGTTAGTAAATCGCACAATTACACGGGAAGCCATTGTTTAATTCAACCTAAACCGCATTTCGAATGTATTGCCTGCATCCTCGTGTAGTTATCCGGGAGGGTGTTATCCGGCGGCCGTTGATAAAAAAATATCAGATTTTACTCCGACACGGCTCTACCAAAACCGGGGTTAGTAGAGATTGGCCCAGGATTGATTGGAGATTTATATTTGCTACGGTATTTTTAGAAAACCACCATCATTCTTTTTCCGTGGCTGAATTTCAGATGAAATTGCTGAGGTATATTTCAAACGTATATTGGAAGTTATTCTCGTCTCTTTTCGGAATCCAATATGATTTGATTTTTTGAAGTTAATGTGATGGGTATGAGATATTATATTTGTTATTTTTCGCAAAGTATAAATGAAGAACTGATTATGATTTTATTTTTGCCTTAGTGTGTAATTTTGGTAAATTTTATCACCTTCAGAAGGCCAATTCTCGTAATTTTAAATGTTCAAAATATCATTCCGATCTAGTCTCAGCGTCAAGAAAGTTGCAAATGGCATTCTTTTAAACCAATAATCAAAATCAATGATATTTTGAACATTTAAAATTACGAGAATTGGCCTCCAGGTGTTGAGTTCTTTTTTTTTTGTTTTATATAGCATAGGCCGGCAAACGAGCATGTGGCTCATCTGATGGTAAGTTATCTCCACCGCCCATGTACGCCCAAAATACCAAAACAATTATGTATTAATTAAGTAGAGTCAGAATGTACGAATGAATAATGGTAAGCAGCGGCTTGGCTGAGCTCTGGCATTGCTGAGGTCCATGAGCGGCGGTAACCACTTACCATCAGGTGGGCCGCCTGCTCGTCTATCTATCTAGACAATAAAAAAATGAAGTCGGACAGAGAGCGAGAACTAGAAGTATATCCAAACTTATTCGCTCTCAACTTGCAATCTGTGTCTTCCTTTGTTTCATGCATACGCACTCACGCCTGTAATCCCCGAAAGCAGAGGTGTAACCAGTACACCCACATTTCGCCGAGCGTATTTCCGTCCTACGATGTGATAGGGGGCGAGCCTATCGCCATACCGGGCACAAATTCCAGATTCCGGGCTGATACTGAGCATTTCATAATAGAAAAACCCAATACCAATTTACCCAACCCGGGGATCGAACCCGAGACCTCAGCGTTAGCCTCAATCGTAACGCGTACGCATTATAACTGAGCCACCGAGGCAGTCTATGCTATGGAGGAAAGTGGACAATTGATAATGAACAATTTTATTTGACTACTTTCGTTGTGGGACAAAGACAATATAGCATTTCCAGAAACTCGCCGAGCTTCACAACTCTATCTCAACAAAATACGTGCCACGGTCGATCCTGGTTTACAGGAGTTAGTTACAGTGGCCGGTGTGTGGGCGAGATGGTCTCTAGTTCCAAGGGGTTGTTTTTTTATTAGATTGAATGACGAAACGAGCACCCGATGGTAAGCGCCACGCCTGCTTATAAACAGAAGCAACGCCACACATAACTTTAAATAACAAAGCACTGCATGACACTGGACTGCGCTCGTCACCCCGAGACATAATGTATTAAGTCTCATAATGCCCAGTAATTACACTGGCTTCAATGTCCTTCACACCGGAACACAACAGTGCTTACACACTGTTGCTTGGCGACAGAAATAGACAAAGCGGTGGTAACAACCCAGCCGGCCTCTCGCATACGAGGGACCTACCACCATGTAGACCACCACGGGTAATCACATACACAGTTATCGAGAAGATTTTCATTTATTTAAATGTATAAGATTAAATACAATTAAAAACAAGTGGTCTCGCGAGTCATTGAGAGGCGCCGCTAAATATCACAGTACATTGATGCGGCACTGATATAAATATTCATGATAGAGACGAGAATACGCGCCGCTGCGGCATGTTAACGTGTCGGCTTAAACGCTTAAGTTGCTGCCCAAGACGTGAGATTATAGCGATGAAGAAGAAATGCTAACATTTTTGTGTTTATTTTTCATGGCTAATGATGACAGTTTAAAGTAATTAGCGTCATTGCTTAAAGTAGTGTGCTTTTTGATATTGCTGGCGTACAAGGGCGGTGGAGATCACCCACCCACCCACTGGAGGTGACCCACTTGCTTACCGGCCTATGCTATAAATGTTGATTGATTACAATTACATTCGGTCCTACGTACGCGAGCCGCGTGGATTGGTGGCATCACTTTGTCTATTTCTACCGCCAAGCAGCCGTTAGTTAGCACTGTTATGTATCGGTTTGATGGACATTGAAGCAAGTGATATTACTGGGCATTACGAGACTTAACATCTTATGTCTCGGGATGACGAGCGTAGTGTAATGCCATGCAGTGCTTTTTAATTCTAATTTAAGTTCTGGTGTGGTGTTGTTTCTGTTTATAGGCAGGCGTTGCGCTTACAATCAGGCGAGCGAGCTAATCGTCATAAACAGTAATACAAAAGAAATAGGTTTAACATTTTTTTTTTATTGTGTCTGCTTTAGAATTAAAATTTATAGCATTGTCTATCCTAGATTGTAGAAAACCATACTTTTATACTATAACCATATTGCTTAAAACGAAAGGAAATAAAATAAGTGAATTTATTATATTTATGTATTTACTGTACTATTATACTGTATTTCCATGACGTATTAAAATAAGAGCTTCTACTAGCTCAAGCACGAATCCAACTCCGAATAAATCATGTTCGAACCAAAAATCGCATCCATTTAGCAACAATCAGGATCGACGAGTTATCGAGCTCTTTGGAACATTAATGGTAGTCGTTTTCCGTCCGGGTTAAAAAGTTTCTCCATTGCCATGACTGTTATTTTAGCAGCGTACCGTCGACAAATAAGGTCTATGTTTGTTTTTATAAATCAGTGTAGACTATTTTTTTTAAATCCTAGCTCTGCAATGTGACTACGCTACACCTGATGGTAAGTGCAGATCAATCCAAGAATACTGTCTACCAATGACTGGCGATGTGTCTATCGTAGGTTGGCAAAATTATGCCGGCCTGCCTAGTTGCTTCTTCACACTCCGTTTAAAGGACCCCATGTAATATGAAGGAGGGAACACGTGTGCCGGCAAACTACCCCACTTGATACCCGGCTTGATGGACCGGCAGAAGTAAAATTTTGCGAACTTTTTAGTTCTAGCCGAGATGGAGGAGGCCACAAAGCTCCTTTAGTCTTTATAATCGCTTAAAACGACACAAGGTCATGACTGAATCCTCGAAAAGGTAGGCAGAAGCATAACTGGCACTCCTACGGTTCGTCGTGCTTATTTCCGTCTCTTAAAATAAATGTTGAGCCTATCACCACATTGAACACAAATTCCAATTACGAGCAATATATTATTTCGACAGCCTCCGTGGCGCAGTGGGCCAGTAGCCGGCCGAGAAGCGAGAAGCCGTGGGTTCGATTCTCACTCAGAGACAAATGTTTGTCTAATCCACAAATATTTGTTTCGGGTCTAGGTGATGTGGGACAAGTCCCTCGTAGTTCCCGATACCCACGATACAGGTTAACCTAGTTTGGGTTCAGGACTATGTGTGTGACTGTTGGGTGTATTTATGTTTATTTTTTTATATATATTATGTTTCAAATTGAAAACTCTAAGCAAGAATAATGATTGGCAAATAATATACTTAGGTGGACAGTCGCTGTTTATAACCAAAACGAAAACCCAAAATAACCCATAATCAACACGCCCCCGCTTACGTTGCCCATCCGCCATTTTTTATCGCTTGTACGGCATCTTAATAAGGTTGGAATAATACTCCGTGTATTCCACTCGTGCTGTACCGTATGTTTGGTAAGCGGATGCGCCTATATTAATCTACGTACGTAATTGCTTAGAAACCTAGAGCCTTAACAATTTGTATGGATTACATAAGCCAAAATTACTTTTGGGAATATAAACTCATGAACGATGATACCTGACTAAGATCTAAAGATCAACATTTGTTGTGAGAACTTCACACGATTGATTGTGCGAGAAAATATAGATTTTATATTTGTTGAGATTGAGTGAATTCGTTGTTAAATATAGTGTGCAAAATATTGAAATAATTCTCAGTCGTCTGAAATTAAAGAGGAAAAAGATCCGGGTTTCGCGATGGGATATTTTAATTTTATTATATTGCTAGCTTTTTCTCGCATCTCCGCCCGCGTAAATAGACCTTTCTGAAATAAAAAGTAGCCTATAACTGTCTTCAGGGTCCCATCTATCTCAACATCAAATTTCATTAAAATCGGTTCAGGGATTTAGGCGTGAAAGCGTAACAAACAAATAGATAATCATAAAAAGTATCCTATGTTACCTACAAGAATATGTGTACAAAGTTTCATGATGATCGGTTAAGTAGTTTTCGCGTGAAAGCGTAACAAAACTGAAGTCATCATTTGAACCAGCTTATAAACAAGAGGTTATGTATTCATGCTTCTTCCACCTGCTCTTTTCACATGTAACAGAAAGATTTGGCTTGTAGTGTTTATGACCGGCCGCTTGCTTGACATCAACCCCTCTGGGGAGAAAACACCCAGACCCGAAACAAATATTTGTAGATTACACAAACGTTTTATCTCGGTGCGGGTCTCGAACCTGTGGCCTCTCGCTTTTCACAGCCGGCTACTCTCCCACTAAGCCACGGACAGGTTCTGTTTTCATTAAATAAATAAAAACTACACGAAATCAGAAAACTTATGTTCCATTTTTACCCATAAACTCGAGCCTAAAAAGTTAAGCCTTGAAGAAAAATTATGTAACGCCTGTGCGTACAGCCTGTAATTTATGCCCTACATGGTTGGAACTTGAGCACTTATGACTTGGCTCAAAGTAGGTCAGGCGATACGTGAGTGAAATCAATAGCGATTTACTGTAATTTTAGCAATATACCCCATGTGCGAGTTAATGGAAAACTGCAAACAAGTTATGGCGGAGCGGTAATTAAGACGTTCAAAGTGTTTGAATAACATAATTACAGCGGTATAAGTTAAAATAAACAGAAAAGAGTCAAGCAATGAAGTCGCTTACAAAATTATAATTATTAACAATTTTAAACAAGTAGAAGTCTCATTTACAAGATTTTCAAGATAAAGGTTTTTTTATTAGCTTGAATGACGAAACGAGCAGGTCGCTCGCCAAATGGTAAGCGCCACGCCAGCCCATAAACAGAAGCTATACCACGTATAACTTTGAATTACAAAGCACTGCATGGTACCGGACTGTTCTTCACCCTAAGACATAATTTGTTACGTCTCGTAATGCCCAGTGATTTCACTAGTTTCATTGTTCTTCAAACCGAAATACAACAGTGCTTACACACTGTGGCTTGGCGGCAGAAAGACAAAGCTAAAGCGGAGGCACTAAGCATCAGCTGCCAACATCTATGAGTGGTAGAGCCACGCTGTAGACAATTTTGTCTACAGTGCGAATGGGCCGGCTCGACCAGGTCGTTACCATTGTCTCACACAAAACCGACGTAAAGTAGCGGCTTGCTGCTGCGTTTCGTACGGTGAGTGATATATTCGGAGGCCCAAATCTCCTTGCCTTTCCCAATCCCTTAATTATCTCATATAAGGTTGGCAACGCCCCTATGATTTCTGGTATAGTGGGCGTATATGGGCGGTGGAGATCACTTACCATCAGGTGACCCACTTGGTCGTTTGCCAGCCTATGCTATAAAAAACTATTTTATTTATTTATTTATATTGATTCTATTATATTCTTTGCTTTCCAATTACTAGTAGGTATAGTTCCAAGTAATTGCATGGTGGCCGACTGCCTCGGTGGCGCAGTTGTAATGCCTATGCGTTAAGATTAAGCTAACGCTGAAGTCTCGGGTTCGATCCCCGGGTCGGGTAAAATGGTATTGGTTTTTCTATAACGAAATGCTCAGTATCAGCCCGGAGTCTGGAATTTGTGCCCGGTATGGCGATAGGCTCGACCCCTATCACATTATGGGACGGAAATACGCTCGGCGAAATGTGGGTGTACTGGTTACACCTCTGCCTACCCCTTCGGGTATCCCAGGCGTGAGTGCGTATGTAATTGCATGGTCAATCGGTTTGTGTATTATGATAGCCTTCCTCATATTAATCTTTACTCGGATTGATTGAGATATCAACATCATTAATATTATTATCATCCTCCCTCTTTTTTTGGGGAATTAATTTCCCTAGCTACGAGTATGATCTTTATCTCGTCTTATTTAGCTCCTGCCAGTTGCTTCTGTTCTATTTTTACCAACTAAAAAAAAATGTATAGGGTCTCAATTTGGCGAGTTTTTTTTAATATATGTATACATCGATTTCAAATCGATCGGCAAATGTGGACCGATTTTGTTGGAAAAAAAAATCATTCGATAGAGTTTAGCTGCGATGTGGTCCCATATAAATCCTTTAAAGATCTGATGACTTAGTACAGAGTCAAAAATTGAAACTTCTGAACAGATAACAGCACAATCATCGCGATTGTGTTATTGTATTGGAATTTACATGCCATAGTTGAACATAATTGAAATATGAAAAATAAGACAAATTTTTACAAAACATCAAAAATTACACTGAAAAGTAAAAAATAACAATTTCTATAGGTTTGGAGTCGAGGCCGATGCAGCTGCCAGTCAAATGAAATTCACCATTGTTACAAAAAAATCATCCAAAATAAGATTCGCCAATATCAATTTTTACACTAAAATCAGAAATCCTAGAGTTATTGACATAAGATTTGGAATGTCTTTTTCCTAATCTTCGTATTGGTGTGAACAAACAGTGTGATTGTTATTCCATCCTCATTTCATATATAATATATGATAATTCTTAATTGCATCTTGCATTGGCATGAATTTAATCATCATAATGAATCAAAACGAAAATAAGGAATATGTAAACAAACGTAAATACCCAAAGTGGCATTTTCCATTTCGATTTAAAAAATATTCAATCCTCTGAAAAATGATGATCGATAACAACAAAAAGTGGTAAAACATAAAAATAACATAAACGGTTGCATTAAATTAAATTCACCAATTTTACGTAACACTGCACTGCGCAGTGGCGTGAGTCATGTACAAAGGGATAAGCGTGACGGTTAGGTTATTTCACCGGCAATTTGTTGTGTATTATACACTAACTCCTTCCATCACGACAGTAGTAAACCAGCCAGTAGTAAAACTAAAAGATATTATCGTTCATTGTCCCGCTAATGTGTCATGGACGTTTTATGTGATAGTAACATTTTAAGCGTACTACATTTTAAGTTAATAATTTGAAATGAATTTTATCAGGCAAGTAATATATATCAATATTCGGTTGTGAACGAAAAATTTGAATTTTTCTACAATATGTATCAAAAACCCAATTGGGTGTTTTAACTGTGATATCAGAATCGATATTCAAACATAATAAAATAACTCGTATACTAAAATGAAACTATAAAAATAATCATATTTATTTTTTATACCTTAATTATTGTATTGTTTGTAAACCGTATTTCGATTGATTACCTCTACAAGAGCGATGACTGGGAGCCAGAGCCAGATAGAGATAGCAAGTTGCGTAGCAAAAACGTCACATGAGTCAGCTGTTCATAAATTTTGAGATGAAAATAACATTTTTAAAATATGTTAATTTTTCTAAGCTACTCGTCGTACCTGTGTAAGAATAATATCTCGCTTTTGTTTATTATTTTATTAATTTAACTATTTTTATTAACCTATCTATATGTCTATCTTCACGACTTAGAAAGGGCCAATACGGTGTTTTTACATACTGTATATTTGTGAGTTGACTTGTTGTAGGCAGTTTTGTCTACAGCATGAATGGGCTGGCTCGACCAGGTCGTTACCACTGTCTCACAGAAAACCGACGTAAACTAGCTACTTGCTGCTGTGTTTCGTGCGGTGAGTGAGATAGCCGAAGCCGATCCCCTTCCCCTTCCCAATCCCTTAATTATCCCGTTCCTTTAAGTTCGGCAACGCACCCATGATGCGTGTGGTATTGTGGGTGTACATGGACAGTGAGGATCACTTAGCATGATGTGGCCCACTTGCTCTTTTGCCTATGCTATAGTAATAAAAATGTATTATTCAATAACTGAACAGCTGAATGAATTTATATGAGATTTGGCGCACAGGTCATGACCTCGATTAAGTAATAGGATATTTTAAAGGAAAATCTTTTATTAAGTAATGTTTAGGTGTGTTATTTATGTATTGTGTTGGTTACATTCCCACATATTACCATTAAAACTAATCATGCAAACGGAACTGCAGGAAAAAGCTAGTAGAACATATATTTGAAAGCAAAAAAATTGCAATACTAGCTTGAAGGGGGGGGGGGGGGTACCATAAGTACTAATTTAAAAAATATAAATTAAAAACAAAATAACTATTTATTTCGTCTAGTCGTTATTTACTTCATACATACGCACTCACGCCTGTAATCCCCGAAGGGGTAGGCAGAGGTGTAACCAGTAGACCCTCATTTCACCAAGCTTATTTCTGTCCCATGATGTGATAGGGGGCGAGCCTATCGCTATACCGGGCACAAGTTCCAGACTCTGGGCTGATACTGAGCATTTCGTAATAGAAAAACTCAATACAACTTTACCTGACCCGGGGATCGAACCCGAGACCTCAGCGTTAGCCTCAATCGTAACGCGTACGCATTACAACTGCGCCACCGAGGCGGTGAAGTAAAGGTTAAGGTGAAATTAGTGACGCAGGAGGTTACTACATGTTGTAATACAGTTTCAAGACCCTTATCAATAATCAGTTATAATAACGGATACAAACCATTTGTTATACTGGATGTATGACTTGTACTGTTTTCTACGTTCGGTGTTATTTATCAAACTACACAACTACTTGGTAACATTAATTCAATGAGATCATAGTTGTACCAGCAGGTCAATTCTCGTAATTTTAAATGTACAAAATATCATTCCGATCAAGTCTCAGCGTCAAGAAAGTTGCAAATGGCATTCTCTGATTATTGGTTTAAGAGAAGAGTTGGCCTGCAGATACAATATAGACATGCTATTGAAAAAGCATAGATTATTATATGGAGCATCTTTACATTCATTTATGATGTTACCACCCACAAGGTGGTAGGTCCTTCGTATGCGAGAGGCCGTCTGGGTTGGTACCACCGCTTTGTCTATTTCTGCCGCCAAGCAGCAGTGTGTAAGCACAGTTGTGTTCCGGTTTGAAGGACATTGAAGCCAGTAAAATTACTGGGCATTAGGAGACTTAACATCTTTTGTCTCAGGGTGACGAGCGCAGTCCATGGCCATGCAGAGCTTTATAATTCAAAGTTCTGTGTGATGTTTCTTCTGTTCATGGGCAGGCGTGGCAACCTGCTCGTTTCATCAGTCAAACCAATAAAATAAAAACAATACTAGAAAAATCACGGGTGTGTTGCCGACCTTTAAGAAAAGGATTAGGGTTTGTATGAGGAGAGATGTATTTGGTCTCCAGAAAACGCATACACCGTCCAAAACCTAACAGAAAGCTGTCACTCCACATCGGTGTTCTGTGTAACTGTAGTAAACATGTATAGACAAAAATGACAACACTTTAATCAAACGTATAGAAGCAGGAACAACAATGACTTGCAGTTACTTCGAAACTACAGGCATTCATATATAAATATATAATTCAACAAATGACAATAAACTAATTAATATCACTCCATATTTATTATAATCACATAGTATAATTCCTATGGCGATGACTCAGTAAAAATAGCTTGAAATATTGATCGCTATTCTAATGGACCATCGTAGATGTTTCTGGTATAACATTTCAAATAAGGTATTTTATAACAGCGCAATGTATATAAAAATGAATTGCTGTTCGTTAATCTCGCTAAAACTCGAGAATGGCTGTACCGATTTGGCTAATTTTGATTTGAAATATTTGTGTAAGTTCAGAGAAACATAAATAATAAGTAAAGGAAAATACTAAAACCAACAATTTAATTTTCCAATACAAATTGTTCCTAAATGTGAAACATTTGACGTCCGATCTTTTTTGTCTTTTTAGAAATAAAAAATAGTGTCACTTGGTTGACAAATATTTATAGGTGCGTTCAGAAATTTGTTTCATAGCTGTAGTATGAGGTCTTATCTCTTTGGTCTGTTTTGTTGGAAAACAAAACAGTTCTGTTTCAGAAATTAAAATATTGTAAAAAAGTATTATACGTCGCGTGTTCGCGACTCGTAAAACCATCATTTTTATATATTTACGCACCGCAAAAAAGACAAAAAATATAGTATATCAGAAAGCTATAAATTGATTAAGTGTATATTGCATACCTGACCTGTATTGCATAGTAATTGATAATTAACAAAATTCAAAATTGCTATAAAACATATCAAACATCCACATTGCAATGACCTATACTATCAGTTACAATCTTTACTCGTACCTTAAAACTAAATTAATTTAAAACCTATTACACTAAGGAAAAAAATCCTAGCTTTAAGTATCTTGCGGACTTAACATAAATAATAAAGTGCATGCCGTGATGCCTGTAATAGTGGCAACAATTAGTTTTAAATCTCTTTAATTTTGTAATTCTGCGTTTAAATATTGTATTGTCATGTTGGTATCCATATTATATTTTGGATATAAATAATAGGCATCTAACTGCCGTACTCAGAGAGTTCATTTGATGATTTCTGTACTCAGCAACTGAGCTACAACCATTTTCTGTAATCTGTAACGGAGCATAAAAGAATAACTAGCTCTGATTGTGGAAATCGTGAATTCTAAGGAATTACTTAATGTTAATTAAAGTTCAGGGATGTTTCTGAATACGGCAGTAAGTGTTTAATTTCATCTCAGTTTGGTGCCGTTCAATGTTAGGCGTAAGCCTCCCCCAATGAGCGTCAACCATCCTAGTCTTCAATTACCATATTCAAAATAATAAATAAATACACCCAACAGTCACACACATAGTCCTGACCCCACACTAGGTAAACCTGTATCGTGGGTATCAAGAACTACGAGGGACTTGCGGTCCCAAAACACCCAGACCCGAGACAAATATTTGTGGATCAGACAAACATTTGTCAAGGTGCGGGAATCGAACCCAGGGCCTCACACTTCGCAACCGGCTACTCGCCCGCTGCGCCACGGAGGCTGTCAAAAATAACTTTCATTACTGTATAAAAGTTCTCATGTTTACACTCATTAAAACTTTAGTGTTTTATCCCCTAAATACGCTTAAACACCAAACATCTTCATGAATATTAAGAAGCATATGGATATTGCAAAGTTCAGCGGGTCGCGACCCACACATCCATTATTTGCGAACCACATAAACTTTTTACAACTAGTTAGTAGTTTCCATTGAAAACTTGAGTGGGAGTTTTTGACTCCGATGTGCTTTTGGGTATGGAGATTATTGTGAAATTAATGCTTTGAAAGGTTAGACCTTGTCAACCCTTTTCCCGTATATCAGTATGAGGGAAGATTTGAGATATAGGATTTGTAAAGGTTTGAATAGTGAGGTAAATCGTCGGGTTATGCTGATAAATCTCAACCTCAGTGGTAGATTAGGCGCTTGCGGATCTAAACAGCACCACAAATTTTGCATTTATGTATACATGTAGGTCCCTCGTATGCGAGAGGCCGTCTGGGTTGGTACCTTCTTCCGCAGCAGTGTGTAAGAACAATTGTGTTTCGATTTGAAGAACATTGACGCCAGTGAATTTTAAAATTACTGGGCATTATGAGACTTAACATCTTATGTCTCGAGATGACAAGCACAGTCCAATACCATGTAGTGCTTCGTAATTCAAAGTTATGTGTGGTGTTGCTTCTGTTTGTAGGCAGGCGTGACGCTTAACATCAAGCGAGCGACCTGCTCATCTCGTCATTAAAGCAAAAAATATATATTATAAGAATCCATATTTACTAGGATTTTTAATATTTGTCTTGGAGTAAATCGAAATATTATTTCGAAGCATCCTTCTTTGAAATATGCAAAGCAGCATCCTCTGGTTTTTTTCTTGGTTATTTTAATTTTAAATGATTTTGAAAGCCAATTTAAAGTTAAATATTTGCAAATATTATCTGTTCCACGTTCATGGTAATCTCCCATTTTAATCCGCTAACTCCTGGCGCTTTTCATGCGGCTATAAGACATAAATCTGGCTTGAGCGCCTTAAACGCTTGCCCACCTGTCCGGGGAGGTTGTAACCATTCGTGACCAGCTAACGGCGGTTTAGAATCTAAATACTGTAATAGTTTGACTACACATATTATTTTTTTTATAAATGTATACTAAAGTGATTCAATCCCATTTTGTATCAGAAAAAGACAAGTAAAACAAAATTTGAAAATTGTGGTATATTTCATTCATACACACTCACATACGCACTCACGCCTGTGCTCCCCGAAGGGGTAGGCAGAAGTGCAACTAGTGCACCCACATTTCGCCGAGGTTATTTCCGTCTCAAGATTTGATACGGGGCGACCCTGTCGCCATATTGGGCACAATTCTAGACTCCGGGTTGATACTGAGCATTTCATGATAGAAAAACCCAATATTACTATACCCGACCCAAGGATCGAATCCGAGATCGCAACACAGCAGTCGTAACGTACGCATTACAACTGCGCCACCGAGGCAGTCATTTACATTTACATTACAGGTAAATTTGTTGCCTTTTTTGTTAATATCTGCTAGGGAGTATGGGGAACCTAATATATTTTTTGTATTCGACTAGACATCTACCAATTTGTACATGGTATATTACCCGCTTTAGTAGCTCGTTCAGGCTGATCGCGTGCGGGGTCAAGCAGTGTATACACAGTTAATTCAGGCCGGGATAATTCAGACGACCTATGAAGGGGTGCAACGTCTCTCGACGGTTGCCATTATTAAATGAACTGAATTTATTTATTACTTACTGTGAAGTCCAGTGTAGTTACCTAGTTATGACAAGATAAAAAAAAAATGATTATTCCTTATTTTCAACTATAAATATACAACGTGTTACAGAAAGGTGTGATCATATTTAAGTGTTGTTACATGCACCCGACAGAGTATCAAATTATAAAAATTACAAAAATTTTAATAATTTGTTTATTACGATCGATAGGGTCGATCATATCCCGTGAAGTACGTTAGTAAGAATAACAATGCTGAAGTAAGAAAGCTCAATCATTTAGTGTTGTCCTAAGTTGCAAGTCAAATATCGACATGTTACCCATTCGATAAAAAGTGCCTTTTTTATATCCTATCCATGCAACCGAATTTGGTACTACAGAGGGTGCAATACTTATATGGTACGCTATACGTTGCTTAAATTTGAACACACCTTTCTGTAACGAGTTGTATATTACAATTGGTGCCAAATTAATTTCTTTAACAAGAGATCAAATTAATTTTTATTAATAAGACGTCTATAATATTCTTTCTCATATTTTCTAATTTGCGAATAAAGTTTACTTCAAACAGTAGGCGTTAATAAAATCACAAGAGCTTCCAGCTCGATTAACTCTTTTGTCAAGGAGTTCCATTTTTGAAATTCCCTTTCATAACCGATCAAATTAAGTTTTACGAGTCGAATTATATTGAAATTAAACTGGGCCAATACCTGTAATTTATACAAGGGACTGGCAAATTAGCATCAGAAACGATCGGACGGTCTTTATAATTGGCACTTGTGTTTACTCCCCGAAATTCTCTTAGCGTTTGTCGAACGTTGCTTTTGAATAATGGATTCGCTTGGCGAATGGCGCGTGGTGTCGGCAAACAGGCTGGCTTCATGATTGACGGGTTAGGCTGTGGATTTGTTAGCGAAGAGGGCGATGACTTTATTGTTTTGATTTTGTTTTGTTTGATGATTTTGAAAGCCTAATTTAGACGGCGAGAGTTTTGACACTTTTAAGAAAACACCCGTGTTTCATCGTTTTTGGAAAATAAGAAATTAATTTAACTAACGACTTGGCAGCATGGTCTCTGATCTTAGCCAGTTCCTTATGGATCAAACAAAAAACACCTGTTTACGAGGCCGCTTCATATAGTTTGTCAAGATAATTTATTTTCTATTTTCATTTATATAGTACGACATGATGACAGCCTCCGCGGCACAGTGGGCAGGTAGCTGTCTATGAAGCGAGAGGCCATGGGTTCGATTTTCGCGCCGAGACATATGTATTTGTTTCGGGACTGGGTGTTTTCTCCCCAGAGGGATTGGCGTCAGACAAGCGGCTGGTCGTAAAAACTATAAACCAAATCTTTCTGTAAAATTTGTTAAAAGTCATGTTGCGCCGACACCACTGCGAGTGGGATAAGGGCAGGTGGAAGAAGAGATTGTACGAGATACTCTGTTCATGTAAATGGGGCCTTAATCTAAGTAAGTTGTACGCTTTGAGTAGTTTAGATGCTCTCTAAAATTATACTGTTAACTGACTTATTTAAAATACCTTTTACTCTCATTTATAATTTAAATACAAGGCAATTATCATAACGCTCGCGTCCCCCATCACTCAGTTACAACCCTACAAAGGGTAAGAGCCAATAATTGACCTCGGGCCCTCGTACTTCTCATGATTAATGAAAAAAGCGAGTTTAATTATGAATTGTAGAAAAATTACCTATTCCCAAGCGGCTGAAATTGGAAGATTTCAATATGACTTCTCGACTTAACTTATGATGTCAGATTATATTATGATGGATATTAAGGTCAGATTTTAATTTAGAAATGATTGTGTGTGGCGTAATTGGAGATGATTATTAAGTTTTAACACCCGATAAAAAGCGGGTGTCATAAGTTTGAACTCTTTGTCTATCTGTCTGTCATAGCGTCTAATTAAATAAACCGATTTGAATGCGTTTTTTATAGCAGAGGCCAGCAAATTAACAAATCGGACAGCCTCCGTGGCGCAGCGGGCGAGTAGCCGGTTGCGAAGCGTGAGGCCGTGGGTTCGATTCCCGCACCTAGACAAATGTTTGTCTGATTCACAAATAGTTGTCTCGGGTCTGGGTGCTGTGGGACCGCAAGTCCCTCGTAGTTCTTGATACCCACGATACAGGTTAACCTAGTGTGGGGTCAGGACTATGTGTGTGACTGTTGGGTGTATTTATTATTTATTATTATTATCTGATGGTAAGTGATCGCCACAGGCCATGAGTATCCACAATACCTGAGGAATCATGGATTCGTTGCCGACCTTTAAGGAAAGGGATAATTAAGGGAAAGTCGGTTAATTCGAAATGGTTCCTTGAAATTGGAAAGAAAGCCGTTTAAAGGTCACAAATATTTTTCTAATTGGCGTCGAGTTTTTTTAACGGTTAGGTTATAACCAATCACACTAAAATTATTGAGAGTGAAGAAGTAAGAATCACTGTTGACATTAACCCTTCACTGATTTATAGAACTTTAAATGAATATATCATCCCTACATAAACCCTATATGAGAATATGTACGTAAGTAATATACGCCCTCATGCCCGTAGGTAATCCCCGAACGCTAGGTAGAGAAGTAACCAGTACACCAACATTTCACCGAGCTTATTTTCGTCCCGTGATGTGATAGGGGGCAAGCCTATCGCCATACCGGGCACAATTCTAGACTCCGGGTTGACACTCAGCATTTCGTGACAGAAAAGCCCAATATCACTTTTACCCGACACGGGGATCGAACCCGAGACCACAGCACAGTCGTACCGCGTATGCATTACAACAGCGCCACCGCGGCAGGAATAAGTATACCGATACCCATAATACCGATTTATCATCGAAACGGAAAAACTCGAACGTTCGACAAATCTCGGACGCTCATAGAATATTCTGCGCAACACTTTAGTGGCTACAGTTCACGCGGACTCGACAGAAAGCAATTGAACTCGAATGCTCTATCGACTATCTCCTCAGGGATATTGGGATGGTGATTTATGTACACAGCCATCCGTATTTCACACTTTGAGTCAATGGTTTATGGTTTGAATTTAGATTTCAAATAATGTTCAACTTAATTCATGATTATACATACATACATACGTACTCACGGCTTTAATCCCTGAAGGTGTTGGCAGAAGTGTATCTAGTACACCCACATTTCACCCAGCGTATCTCGCGTCACACGATGTGATAGAGGGCGAGCCTATCGCCATACCGGGCTCAAATTCCAGGCTCCGGGCTGATACTGAGCATTCCGTAATAGAAAAACTCAATACCACTTTACCCGACCCGGGGATCAAACCTCAGCGTTAGCTTAATCGTAACGCGTACGCATTACAACTGCGCCACCGAGGCAGTCATTTTAAAAGGTATGTATAAATTTTACCCGTACACCATTGAAGTGTTATTTATAGTAACAAAACGGCACCGCATTTAAGCCGCAGTATCACACAACAATAAATTCAACTCGTGGCTTCCTAAAGATATATTGGGATTAGTCACATTCTGCTATCAGGACCTAAGCCTTTCGTGCAACGAGATGAAGGACATTCAACTGTACCTCCAAAGGTTTAGGTTTAAAGTTAAACGCGAATGTTAAATGTCTTAATGGACATGGCTGTATTGAAATTATTTTCGTACGTGCCTAAATAATGGGAAGAGGGAATTTATTTTCATTAATTGTAAATGGACTGCCTCGGTGGCGCAGTTGTAATGCGTGCGCGTTACGACTGAGGTTGACGATGAGGTCGCGGTTTCGATCCCAGGTTCGGGTAAAAGTGATATTGGGTTTTTATATCAAATGTTTGTGTGAGCCACAAATATCATGTTACGGGTTTGGGTGATTTCTCCCCAGAGGGGATGACGTCAGGCAGGCGGCTGGTTGTAAAAATTACAAGCCAAATCTTTCTGTAACATGTGTTAAACAGCATGTTGCGCAGACCCCACTGCGAGTGGGATAGGGGCAGGTAGAAGAAGGCATATAGAAACGACAACTTTGTGTCAGATAGCTTTTAGTTATCATGTGAGATAATAAATATTATGAATAATCAATAAACGTACTAAGAAAATTCACCTTTCTTTAACAGAATATATCAGAAACTTAGTCAGGTAGACATTTCAAGGAATCCTATGAAAGAACTGGTTAAGCCAACAAACTCTGGATTGAATGCAATTATTCATAGGTATTCGTGGCTCACTACAACTTCTGGAAGTTTGATCATGCTTGACATACTAAGCGAGTTTCTCGGAGATACTTCTGTGTGTGTTAATGTAGTCGGGGAATTGCAAACTTCATTTTATATGGGTGTATAGTACATTGGCAGCACACAGTTTTGTGTACAGCACGAATGGCCCGGCCCGACCGGGTCGTTACCACTGTCTCGCAGTAAACGGACGTAAAGTAGCGACTTGCTGCTACGTTTCGTATGGTGAGTGAGATATCCGGAGGCCCAAATCCCTCTTCCTTTCCGATTCCTTTATATCCCTTTCCATAAGGTCGACAAGGTGCCTTTGATTCTTCTGGTATTGTGGGCGTACATGGGCAGTGGAGATCACATATCATCAGGTGACCAACTTGCTAGTTTGCTGACCTATGTTATAAGAACACATGGAACGTAGGCAATGTGGTCCGGGTTTCGATTCCAGATAGAAGTCGGGCATCTGGCCGATCTCAAGAACTACCTAATAAATAAATAAATAAAGTTTTTTATTGCTAAAAATTTGCTTAATAATACAGGTATCTTAAAAATAATATTACAGACAAAAAAAACCAAAGGGCAAAAGGACATGGCTCAGCTGTGTGTGTGTGTGTGTGTGTTGATGCTCACTGCTCAGGACTTTACTTTATTTTTATTTACTTTAACATGACATGATGGTTCAAAATACTATTTTAAATTTAAGGTACCTGAAGTACGAGTATTTCATGCTCTCTGCGGCAAAAATCATTGTGTCTTCACTGCTTTCAACCCATCTGGATTAAACCGGCTTTCAAATAAAACACATTCAAATCGCTATGATGCCACATACAGACAAACGAACAGATGGTCAGACACACATACAAAGGGATTAAAGATTATTACACCTCTCTTTTTTGTCAGTGGATAAAAACAAGTTGCGCCAACCCTACGTGAAAGCCAGTCAGGGATTAGGACATATTATTAATAATTTTAATGATATTTAGTTTATCAAGGGTGAATCGGAATACTGTTATAAAGTGGTACTGTAATAACAAGGTGGTAGGTCCCTCGTTTGTGAGGGACCGGCTGGGTTGGTACCACCGTTTTGTCTATTTCTGCCGCCAAGCAACAATGTGTAAGCACTGTTGTGTTCCGGTGTGAAGGACATTGAAGCCAGTGTAATTACTGGGCATTATGAGACTTAACACCTTATGTCTCAGGGTGACGAGCGCAGTCCAGTGTCATGCAGTGCTTTATTTAAAGTTCTGTGTGGCGTTGCTTCTGTTTATGGGCAGGCGTGGCGCTTACCATCAGGCGAGCGACCTGCTCGTCTTGTCATTCAATCTAATAAAAAAAATAAAAAAAAAAGTGCTTCGAGGTAGAACCCATTCAATTTCTACCAATATCATCCGGCAAAACACTTTCAGGAATCAATACGTGACAGTTCCTAAAATAGAATCCACAAAACCTTTAGTCTACGAGCGATGTAGACGAAACAGACTTTACCTAGCCTAGTACATACATAAATTCAGTATATCTGTCAGAGATCACGCACCTTTTTGCTGGCCCTGAGTAAAGTAGCCATTTCTCATGCAAAATACATATACGGCGCACGCAACCGCCGCCTAGCGCCGATTTATTTTCAAAAGGAACAATGTGAAACAAATAAAAAGCTCGGAGCGTGTGATCGTAGCTGGCGGTTGGTATCGCGTGCCCTTCGGGTAATAAGGACCCCTGAGGTCGCAGCGCCGATATTTTATTGTTGTGTGTCATTTTTGTTTCCTTATATTATTTTTCTTTAGAATAAAGCCGATGGTTTAGCAAGCCTGCCTAACGATAGTACCGGGAAGGGCTTATTTTGTTATGTGTTATTGCATTTGAATCCGAATGTCCTTATTTCGAGTAGTGAAAATATACGAAACTTGTTGAGTGAGAAAATGAAGCAATTGTGGCAAAGTGATTTCTTAGGTTTACGCGAATATTATACATTGAAATAAAACTAGTTTATACGGATTTTATCGCGGTTTAATTTTTACTTTAGTCCCGACGTTTCGAAAGCTTTTCAGCCTTCGTGGTCACGGGAGAGACGTCTCTCCCGTGACCACGTGAGCTTTCGAAACGTCGGGACTAAAGTAAAAATTAAACCGCGATAAAATCCGTATAAACTAGTTTTATTTCAATTGTGGCAATGTTTGTTTTTACTCCGGCCAATTTAGACATCCAAGGTTACAATAATTCACACTTGGCTGAAAATTTGTAGGATTGTTCAAAACACTATTATAAATGAAATGTGAAAAGTCCTCATCGGTTCGACATCGGGAAAAACATACTCGGGGTCATAGGTCACAAAAACGGGTTTTTCGCGATTTTTATCAAAACGGTAAGCTTTATCATAAAATTAGCCCAGACAAAAATTGTAGATCAGATAATTATCTATAAAAAATGTCTCAATACTTTTTTCCACGTGTTGGATCGATGAAGATTTTTCACATTTCATTTATAATAGTGTTTTGAACAATCCTACCAATTTTCAGCCAAGTGTGAATTATTGTAACCTCACCCCTATTTTTTGGTTGAATTTGACCGGAGTATTTTGTTTGTTTTCTTAAAGATTGTTAAAATAATTTCTACGTCTAGAACTTGGCTTGATACAAGGCCTTGTGTCTAGATGATAAGTATTATACTAATCAGATAACGACACCCTGATTTGTTAATTTTGAAACTAATAGATGCGAAATAACCTTAATATTTTGTCTTGAAATTCAACGAAGGAATAACTAATGCGATTATTATTTTGTAACCAAGCACAATAATGGATCTATATTTTATAAAGATGGTCAAATGAAAGAGAAATAAAGAAAAACTATTTATTTGTACAGCCGTCAACGCGCATATGAGTGTATCACTACATTTATACAACAGAAATTAACATTAAAAAAATTCAAAATTACAATTATATATATTACATACATACATACATTAATAATGACTGCCTCGGTGGCGCAGATGTAATGCGTACGCGTTACGATTGAGGCTAACGCTGAGGTCTCGGGTTCGATCCCCGGGTCGGGTAAAGTGGTATTGGGTTTTTCTATTACGAAATGCTCAGTATCAGCCCGGAGTCTGGAATTTGTGCCCGGTATGGCGATATGCTCGCCCCCTATCACATCGTGGGACGGAGATACGCTCGGCGAAATGTGGGTGTACTGGTTACACCTCTGCCTACCCCTTCGGGGATTACAGGCGTGAGTGCGTATGTACATACATTAATACGGCACTATAAATGGATGTATACATTTGTAATGTTTATTGAATTCCTGTCGTTTCGCAAGTTGGTTTAACTGTGGGGAATGCAAATATACGCACGTTTAAATTTTGTCTTTTGTATCTCTGCGTAGTGGTACAATTTCATTCCCCATTGTACCACTGGAAGTACAGTAGGAAGAAAACGGTTACAAAAACTGACATAATAGCATCGCTTCCTTTTTTTATTAACCTGAATGGCGGATCGAACAAGACGCTCGCCTGACAGTAAGCTCAAGACCTGTCCATAAATAGAAGCAACACCACACATAACTTTGAATTACAAAGCACTACATGGCATTTCACTCCGCTTTCAATTTCACTGGCTTCCATATCCTTCAAACACAACAGTGCTATTTCAGTCATAGTACGGCACTATAAAGGATACCTCACAATGAAAACAAAGAAATCATTGAATAGCATTTGGTTTTGATAAAGGTTATTCTACCGCCCTACTTTCCGCTTCCGAACATAAAAGGATGTGGTCGCATCCGTTCCCAATCTCAGTCGTAAGTACCCTTAAATCCTGACTGTATGCTACGTGCATACATTACAGCGTACGTTTTTACACGATCTGAATCAACTATTGAATATTGGTTTATTCTGGTGATGTTTTGTGAAGTTCTAATAAATGGTAGACTAACTGCCTCGGTGGCGCAGTTGTAATGCGTACGCGTTATGATTGAGGTTAACGCTGAGGTCTCGGGTTCGATCCCCGGGTCGGGTAAAGTGGTATTGGGTTTTTCTATTACGAAATGCTCAGTATCAGACCGGAGTCTGAAATTTGTGCCCGGTATGGTGATAGGCTCGCCCCCTATCACATCGTGGGACGGAGATACGCTCAGCGAAATGTGGGTGTACTGGTTACACCTCTGCCTACCCCTTCGGGGATTACAGGCGTGAGTGCGTATAATAAATGGTAGAGTGTTTTATTGAGGGTCGATCTACGATGTTGATAGCTTTGTCTACAGTATATTTTTGTCTTTTTATTAGATTGAATGACAAGACGAGTAACTCGCTCGCCCGATGGTAAGCGCCACGCCTGCCCATTAACAGAAGCAACACCATACAGAGTTTTGAATTATAAAGTACTGCACGACACTGGACTGGGCTCATCACACCGAGACATAAGAAGTTAAGTCTCATAATGCCTAGTAATTTCACTGGCTTACTTAAAAAATAACAATGCTTATTCAATGCTGCTTGGTGGCAGAAATAGATAAAGCGATGGTACCAACCCAGACGGACTCTCGCATAGGAGGGTACTACCACCTTGTTTAATGAGCCAGCTCTACCGGTTGTTACCACTGTCTCACAGAAAATCTACGTGAAGAAGTAACTTGCTGTTCCGTTTCGTACGGTGAGTGAGATATCCGGAGTCCCATATCCTTTCTCTTCCCAATCTCTCAATCATCCCTTTACTTTAGTGTCCTAAGAAGAGTTCAATAAAGAACCAACCACTCCTTGGTTGGTTTAGAATCTTCATTACAAAAATTGCAGGCACTGGTCCCGAAATTAAATCAACGAAATAATTGGCGACTGCCTCGATGGCGCAGTTGTAATGTGTATGCGTTACGATTGAGGCCAACGCTGAGGTCTCGGGTTCGATCCCCGGGTCGGGTAGTGATATTGGGTTTTTCTATTACGAAATGCTCAGTATCAGCCCGGAGTCTGGAATTTGCGCTCGGTATGGCGATAGGCTCGCCCCCTATCACATTATGTGAAATGTGGCGAAATGTGGGTGTACTGGTTACACCTCTGCCTACCCCTTCGGGGATTACAGACGTGAGTGCGTATATGTATATGAAATAATTGGCGACGTCACCGAAATATTTGTTATTTAAACATATCGTTCACAATTACTCGCTCAGTGCCGTGAAATCGTCCCGAGCTGGACAAACGAGCGCTTTTGTTCTATTAAAGGGGAGCGTTTTATTTCGGAACGACCGCAACGCATAATGATAACGCGATCGGAAAATTCGCCGAACCATTCGAAAAAATTGGGCCATATTGGACGTGGGAGTCGGATCGAATTACGTTTTTTTTGCGAACGGATTTGATGCGATGTTCCTGGTTTTACAAATGTATTTTTAAATTGTAGTTAGTTTTCCGATAGTTTTCGTATGAAAAATAAATAAAACGTACATATTAAAAATCACCCATTAGACAAACCATTCGAATCTTCAAATAAAAAAGCCAGTACATTTTATGTTTCAAAGTACCTCGGTGGCGCAGTTGTAATGCGTACGCGTTACGATGAGGTTAACGCTGAGGACTCGGGTTCGATCCCCGGGTTGGGTAAAGTGGTATTGGGTTTATTCTCTATTACGAAATGCTCAGTATCAGACCGGAGTCCGGAATTTGTGCCCGATATGGCGATAGGCTCACCCCCTATCTCATCATGGGACGGATATGCGCTCGGCGAAATGTGGGTGTACTGGTTACACCTCTGCCTACCCTTCGGGGATTACTATCTACAGCGAGGCTCTACCACTCACATAATAAAAAAAGTATTACTTTTAATATTCCGAATCTCCCAATTGTGGTTGAGTAGAAGTTAACGTCATCTTAAACCTAGAATAACCTAGAATGTCATGCTTTCTGCCTAGCTTTATCCTGTGCCAAGGTCCACCTTCCTGCTTATAAGCTTTCACTTTGACCGATATTGAGCATCTTCCGTAATGAGACTCAATAGTCTCATTACGGAAGAAAGAAAGAAACTTGAGAGCCAATGCTCTCAAGTTTCTTTCTAATACATCAAGCCAAGAATATTGGGCTTTCGGCGGTATCGGACCCCATAAGAACCTTAACTAATCGTACTATCCTACTACTATTATAAATGTGAAAGATTGGATGTTTGTGAATTTCAATGTTTGTTAATCAGTCATGCCTTAAGTGAACGGTTTTGAATGAAATTTGGCACACAGGTAGACCATGACCTGAATTGGGACATAGGCTTTTAATCCTGGAAAAGGCCATTCACGCGGACAGAGCCGCGAGCAAAAGTTAGTAAAATAATACATAATAGCACAGGTGATCGCATCTCTACCACAAAAGTTTGTATTCAACTTTAATCGTCGAACTAAACAAGAGTACTCACTAGAACAATATATTGTAACGTGTTCACAATAACCTCATCGCGTAATGTCGCGATAAAGTTTTATGAGCCGACGGAATTATTTTGACATGGAGTTTTATGTAACTGCAGATTATGCGGAGACGCGAGACATTTTAAATAAACGCGCGCGTTTATCGCGAGAAGGGCGCGGTGTTAATCCCTTTTGACAGTAAGCGCTTGTCCACATCCATAAACAGAAACCGTGTTCAATTTGACGAAGCAGATTAAGAGTGTTTTGGACCATCTGTGATCGTAAAAGCATTCGCGTCAAGCGATAATTCACTGAATTTATGGAATATCGAAAGCTGTTTCATTTGTTTACAATATTAAAATAAGTAATAATTTGTAAATATCAACCAATGCTTCTTATGAACGATTTCACGATTACAATTGGTTTGAAACAATCCATCCATAAATATCCACAATCCATATAATGTTTATTATGGGTTGCACCATCTGTTCGTTAGAGTTACAGTTAATGTATCAAGCAATGGTTCACGTTCATTAAAGTATATGACATTTGTTTTGTTAGTACTATGAAAATGTAAAATCTGCAGATGTCGTCAAGCATTGCTATATAAAATGGTTTTAACCTTAACCGATGGATGGTGTAATCCATACTTAGCGTAGCTTTAGTAAATGAATGTTGAAATTCATGAGCAATTGATATTTGAAAATATTTTTCTTCCAATTAGCGCGTCTCAATATTATATTACATTCACTTTATTTTGCACAAAGTAGAAATATTAAATTATTATTTTATTAAATTATCATTAATAAATATTCTTAATATATGTTCAAATTGTGTGTTTATTTATTTTTATTTTATGTACATCATTTATACCTATCCTCTGTTTGTGACGATCGCCCGTTCTTTCTTCTTCTATATCGTTTTCCATCCTAAGGTTGTCTGGAAGAAATCGCAGTTAGCGATAAGACCGCCATTTGTACATTTTGTTTTTCATTTTTTTTTTGTTTTGAAGATGTACAATAAAGAGTTTATAAATAAATAAATATTGGAAAAGACAAATGGGAAAAAGTTTAATCACTAAGTAAACCGGAAGATAAATAAAAAACGTTTAGTGCGAATCGGATTCGTGCAACGGAGCATTTGGAGGGTTCTGTGTCCAATCATTTTTTTTTATTATTTTTGAGAAATCCGCCATAGTAACACGTAATTGAAAATAAAGTTTACCAGTTAACCCTTATGGTTCAAGTATGGCGGATAGACATACATATAGACAGACAAAAAGCCATACGGCGTAGGGTTCCGTTAGTACTCTTTGGGTATGAAACTATATACATGTAGGAAAATATGTGACTTAATAAATCATTTTAAACTAAAAATGTTACCTTTCTCTCTATGATATGTCTAGACGTGGAGTTACTACGGACGTGTTAGTTTTAATGGATCTTTTATGAGCCTTTTCACTAAGTGTGAACAAGTACTTAAACGCAATCTTATCGTCCACAACAAAGGACTGATATATCCTATTTGACAGTAACAGGCATTATGGTGACGAATGTATGGGATCTTTGAGGATTATTATTTACCCTTTGTACAAAAGGTCTTAATGCTAAAGGCATTCTCTACTAGTCAAAGTGGTGAGGTGCAAAATAAAAATATAAGTATAAGATGTAAACCTGTTACTATAATATAAAAAAAACTAGATTAAAGAAGAATAAGCGCCTGTTTCACCACCTCTTAATAAATGCTTCTTATGAAATAAAATCTCCTTAAATTATTATTGTAATTATATAGGTATACTAGCTTTTGCCCGCGGCTCCGCCCGCGTGAATGCCTATTTCCTGGATTAAAGTAGCCTAGTGGGCGCATCAAGCGAGTCCCGGTTAGAAACGCGCTTGACAAAAATACTAATGTCGCTATTAAAAAATAGGGGTTAATCGTAGAGGGTTGAAAATTTAGGGTTGTATGTATTTTTTAATGCTGTATCATAAAAAAATAAAAAAAAATTGTCTAAAAAAATAAAATAATAAATTTAGGGGTTGACCACCCTTAACATTTAGCGGAATGAAAAATAGATGTTGGCCGATTCTCAAACCTACCCGATATGCTCACAAAATTTCATACAAATCGGTCCAGCCGTTTCGGAGGAGTATGAGAACGAACATTGTGACACGAGAATTTTATATATAATTTATCTATCTTTATTTTATTAATTTTTGGCATTTTATGTATAGGTTATTTTATATTTATTAAGATATGTACACGCAGTACTACACCCTTATTTATTATTTTTTCTTTGCTACCGATACATCCTAAGGTTGTCTGGAAGAGATCCCTATTAGCGATAAGACCGCCCATTGTAACACATCACACCTTTAAAGACAAACCGTTACTAAACGAATTTTTTCAAGAATTGAGTTACTAATGCCATTTTTTCAAAATTACGTAAACTATACGATGAATTTTACACTTTCATAAAAAATCCACTATTAGAGATAGATGGCGCTAATTTCGACCAATACAAAACTAAATAAGATTTGCTTGCTAAATGCAATATCGTGGTTTATACTAGTTGTTTTTTAATTTTATCGTTTCGTTTAGTAACGGTTTGTCTTTAAAGGTGCGACATTGTTATTTGTATATTTTCCCATATTGTGTTGTGTATGTGTGTATACAATAAACAGTTATAATCTTTAATCTAATCTAAATTATTTTGATATGTTTAAATACAAAATGTCAATATGGTAAGTAAAATAGTTTCCTTAGGTGGTGATGGTCATATGTCTCACTTATTCGGTTACTTTTGCTATAAAAATACCTTATTTTATCATTAATCACGTCACATTCAAATGAAGTCTCACTCTTACAGTATAACATCGTTTATGAAACATAATAACATGGTTCGAATTAATCAGTAACAGCGAATTAATCATTACACCTCGGTTCGATTGATTAATTAATTATTATTAATCAATCGGCAAATTCAAATCCGATTAATCGCTCGTATCACTTGGAACTTCATATGCTTTTGCGTGTGTAGTAGGAAATCTAGTATCATCGTGAACATGCGGATATCATATTAATATTAGTAGTGTTAGGACATACGCACTTACGCCTGTAATCCCCGAAGGGGTAGGCAGAGGTGTAACCAGTACACCCACATTTCGCTGAGCGTACTTCCGTCCCTAATGTGATAGGGGGCGAGCCTATCGCCATACCGGGCACAAATTCCAGACTCCGGGCTGATACTGAGCATTTTCGTAATAGAAAAACCCAATACCACTTTACCCGACCCGGGAATCGAACCCGTGACCTCAGCGCTGACCTCAATCGTAACGCGTACACATTACAACTGCGCCACCGAGGTAGTAGTGTTAGTATGAACTAATATACATTAAAAAGATTTGAATGACTGCCTCGATGGTATAATGCGTACGCGTTACGACTGAGGCTGATGCTTAGGTCTCGGGTTCGATCCCCGGTCCGGGCAAAAGTGATATTGGGTTTTTCTATTACGAAATGCTCAGTATCAGCCCGGAGTCTAGAATTCTGCCCGGTATGGCGATATGCTCGCCCCCTATCACATCATGGGACGGAGATACCTCGGCGAAATGTGGATGTACTAGATATACCTCTGCCTACCCATTTGGGGATTACAGGCGTGAGTACGTATGTTGCTTAAATGTAATCATTTAAATGGTATCAATTTATTTTCATAAACTTGCTATAAACGAAAGAAGTAAAACTTGGCTAACTGATCAAGCCTCACTATCAATGCATTACTATAGCTTAAAATAAAATTAATCAACAAAATAATTCTAGAAATAAAATTAACGAATGTATAAATTATATCAACACAGCTTTGCGTATAAAAAAGGTTTTCCGCATTAACCTCACTGCATCATAGAAAGAAATAACGATCGTAAGCTCACAAAATGAGTGCCAATTAAGTAAGCGGCCGTGTTTAAATGTTGATTGCGTGATATTACGTGTTGCGTAACCGAGGGTGGCGACTGAGTGCGGAGGTCACGTGGCGTGGCGACCGCTACACCGCTACATGGCTACGCCGCTACAGTGCTACGCTGCTACACACCTACGCTGCTACGCCACTCTACGAACACACATTACTCCCGCTTACGTATGTATAACTGCTGGTACAACATGATAGCTTTTTGTAATTTTATATTAGCTTTCGCTTGCAAATCCTTTGTGCGATAATGTAGTCTACGTATATAAAGAAAAGTTATGCATCTACAAATGATGTGTTATTTAGTTGTAAATAATTATTTGCGAAAATCAAAAACGTATTAATTTTTGTAAGCGGTAATAAATATGCATCATTAGTGAAATAAAATAAATTTTAGCAAAACTTTAAAACAGACTAAAAAAATGACACTGGAAAGTCAAATAAAATAAGTTCTATTATGTCTCTATATAGACGGTGCCGGTATCGCTGCCAGTAAAATTGCACCGACTCTAAAGAGATCTATAGAAATTGTTGTTTTTACTATTCAGAGTTACTTTTTAGAAGTCTATTGTTAAGTTTTGTTAAAACTTATTTTATTTTTCAATTTTCGGTGGTAGTTACAGCAATGGTATCTAAATTCCAATACAATAACACAATCGCGACGAGTCGACTGTTGTCCGTTGAGGAGGTTTATTTCTTTACTCCGTACTCCAACATCAGATCTTAACCAAATTTGTATGGAACCCCATCGCAGCTAAATTCTATGGAATGTTTTGTTTTCAATAAAATCGGTTCATAATTGGCGGAGAAATTGATGTATATACATAAAAAACGCTGAATTGAAAATCTCCTCCTATTTATAACCCTTACTGACTGCCTCGATGGCGTAGTTGTAATGCGTACGCGTTACGATTGAGGCCAACGCCTGAGGTCTCGGGTTCGATCCCGGGGTCCCCGATATGGCGATAGGCTCGCCCCCTATCACATCGCGGGACAGAGATACGCTCGGTGAAATGAGGGTGTACTAGTTACACCTCAGCCTACCCCTTCGGGGATTACAGGCGTGAGTGCGTATTATAACCCCTAGTTATTAATGTCCTATACCTATGTCCTATATCTGACATATTATTAAAATTGTAAGTTTGTGTGTTTTTTTAAACAGGGATGGGAGACTGACTGTAAAGTACAGTGCAGTCTAAATATAAGAGAAATTTTGTCGCTCAACATTCGGCAAAATTATGCCGGCTCCAAGTTACTGGGTATACTCTAGCTGACCCACTCACACGACTCGCCTATACGATTAACTATCACGCATTTTTTACCGTGAATACATTCAGTAATTTTGGGTAAATTAAGAAGTCTAAACATATTATGAGAACCTGCATCTAAACATAATGATACCCTCCGTGGCGCGGCGGGCGAGTAGCCGGCTGCGAAACAAGAGGCCGTGGGTTCGATCCCAGTACCAAGACAAATGTTTGTGTGATCCACAAATATTTTTTTCGGGTCTGGGTGTTGTGAGACCAAAAGTCTCTCGTAGTTCCTGATACCCACGACACAAGACTTATATCTTACTGCGGGGTCAGAACTATGTGTGTGACTGTTGCGGGGCAGTCTTTGGGGACTGCCGATAGAAGTGAAAACCAAGTGTGTGAATTACGAGTACGTATATCGTCGAGCTATTATATTTGAATTACTTTTGTAAAGAATTGTTAATGACCAATTTAATATACATGTAGAGAGATATACACTTTGTATATATATAATTATACTAATAACGCACGGAGGTATATCGATGTAGATATATACACAGTATAGATATAGCTCATGGGAAGCGTGCGGCGATGATGACGCGAGTTTCACGCTTTTTGTTCACCCAAAAAGTACACATATATACACAGTATATATATAGCTCATGGAAAGCGTTCGGTGACGATGACGCGAGTTCCATAACTTTTGTTCCCTAAAAAGTGCTCAAAGCGCCTAAAGAAGTTTTCACTTAAAAAATTATAAGAAAACGCAAAAACATTTGAGTCTTAACTCTATTACTACTCACATCATATTCGTAGAAAACTCGTTTCGCGTGTAAATAATATTACAAAGCTTAAGTTTAAGGGCCCGTCGACGTCCTAATTGGGGGTTAACTGCTGTAAGAAACTACGCGTTTACAATGGAAAATGTTCTATCATACTGCTGAATAATTTTAATTTGCAACTCAGTCTTCTCTAGAATGTAGAGCTAAGAAAAATTACTTGAGCTACATTACCTTATAAGATGGTAGGGTAGGTAGCTGGAAATTCGGTTCAGCAACGATAGGCCAGTGGTTCGATTCCTATGGTAAGATGAACTGTTCTGTGCCAAATTCGAATATTTGTTACGGGTTATGGGATCGAAAGTATCTCCTAGTGCCTAATACCCTCGACATCTTTTCTTTTCGTCTGGCGTTATCCCGGCTTAATTGTCTATCTTCTCGTACCAAAAATTTAAGACATTTTAATGATTAAGGGTTGGAACTGTGTAAGACTTTTGTGTACATGCAGTTCAGTGCCATGCAGTGTTCTATAATCCAGAGTTATGTGTAACGTTACTTCTGTTTATGGACAGGCGTGACGTTTCACATTAGGCGAGCGACTTGCTCGTCTCGCCATTCAAGCAAATAAAAAAAAATTTGTTCAACTCGAATTCTCTGTAGTTTTTCACAGTGGAGCCTAAATCTAAAATAGTTCAAATGATAGACCTACGCTGTAAATAGTTTTGTCTACAGCACAAATGGGCCGGCTCGACCGGGCCGTTACTACTGTCTCACAGAAAACTGACGTAAAGTAGCGGCTTGCTGCTGCGTTTCGTACGGTGAGTGAGATATCCGGAGACCCAAATTACCCTCCCCTTTGCAATCACTTAATTATATTTCTCCTTAAAGGTCGACAACGCGCCCATGATTCTTTTGGTATTGTGGGCGTACTTGAGCGGTGGAGATCACTTAACATCGAACTTGCTCGTTTACCGGCATATGATAAAAAAAAGAAAAACCTAGCTTATTGAAGCCAAGTTTCGTTGGAAGTTCGTTTTAACTTATTTAAAACGAACCATACCTTGTACGTTACCTTCAATATTTTCTCAACGAACTTCACGAGGGCAGAACCACGATCAACAGCTAGTCATCATTAAAATACTTTCAAAGAGAGATTTGAGTCAGTTAAAATAATTGTATCACATCTATAAATAGATCATCAAAGTTTTGAAATATTTTAAATTTGAAACATTCCGTTTAAACCTTCTTGAATTTTCGCTTGAAAATAATGCCTAGCTATTTGGTTACACAATCCTCGAGGGATTTCTTGTGCTAAACTTTTCAAGCGAAATATATTCTTTGGGCTTTACAAACAAAATGTCTATTCGCAAACACTTTGAAAAGAACGACTTGTTTCTATTATTCAATTTACATTTGTTTGAATAATCATTGTCAGGCCGAGATTGGGTGGTAATGTACTTGAATGTCTATGATTTATATTATAACTAGCTGTTGCTCGCGGCTCCGCCCGCGTGAATGCCTATTTCCAGGATTAAAGTAGCCTAGTGGGCGCCACCGGTGAGAAACGCGCTTGACATAAATACTAATGTCGCTATTAAAAAATAGGGGTTGATCGTAGAGGGTTGAAAATTTAGGGTTGTATGTATTTTTTAATGTTGTATCTTAAAAATATAAAAACAAAAAAAATTGCCTAATAAATAAATAAAAAATTAGGGGTGGACCACCCTTAACATTTAGGGGGATGATAAATAGATGTTGGCCGATTCTCAGACCTACCCGATATGCACACAAAATTTCATACAAATCGGTCCAGCCGTTTCGGAGGAGTATGGGAACGAACATTGTGACACGAGAATTTTATATATTAGATTTTTTCTTTCTTTCTTTAATGCTTCATAAAAAATAATAAATAATAAAACACAACAGTCACACACATAGTTCTGACGCCACACTAGGTTAACCTGTATAAAATTAGGAACTATAGGGACTTACGGTCCTGGGACACCTGGGGTTGGGATTTGTGTCCGATATGGCGACAGGCTCATCCACCTATCATATCATATGACCAGTTGCACGTTTGCCTACCTCTTAGGGGATAATAGTGTGAGATTATGTATGTAATGCCCAGTAATTGACGGTCTCTGGATAAGATATCATTCCATATTATTTTAATTTACAGCCAGAATGAAATTGTAATACCGTTGCTTACAGCTCAAAAAGGGAATAAAATATCAAATTAAAGGGAATAAAATATATACCTGACTAAAATCATAAACGGTTATAAATCAGCAAAATAGCCGGATATTGCTCAAATCATTCACGAATTGAATATAATATATAGTTTTGAAAATAGAATCGTATACACCTATTGTTAGTAAAATCGTGTGTAACATTCACGTCACGTACATAACGCCCAAATATTTTCAGATTGCCCTGGGCCCTATCATCTAACAGCTTTTGCCGGTGATTTCTGTATTTTATTTATTCGAAAACTCCACTCGGTTTTTCAATTTACTCTGGGCTCCTTTTATTTCAGTTCATTTTGTATTCCGGTGACATGCGCTGCAGATTTTCTCGATTGGGTCGCACGGATCTTAAAAAAGACAGTCATTTATTGGGAATGAGGGTTTAACTATTTTATTTCCAATGAAGGGTTTCGAGGAAGCCAACATAATAGGGTTCTATTTGTTTCGTGTTTTCTTTAAACGTTTTGGAGTGAAGCTAAAAGGATAAATATCGTGAATATAAGCGAATAGGAAAAAGGTTGCGTTGATTATTGTAGAAAGGATCAATTTTAACCGATTTCTTTATGGAGCTGGTTCTCAACTCGTCTGTATATATTTTTTTAATATATTGACAGATAAGCACCGATTTGGATGATTCTTGTTTTGTTTGAAATAGTTTTCTTCCATAGTGGTATCATATAAATTTGATTCAGATTTGATGAAGTAGGTACGAGGGAAAATGTCAAACAGCAAACTTGATACTAACTAGGTATCAAATAAAATATACTTTTACGAATGGTAGAGCCACGCTGTAGATTGCTTTGTCTACATCACGAATGAACTGGCTAGAATGCTACCATTGTCGCGCAGAAAACCAACGTAAAGTAGCGGCTTGCAGTTACGTTTCGTACGATGAGTAAAATATCCGGAGACCCAAAATCCCATCCATCGTGTTATCTCAGCTTTATATCGTAAAAACGTTACACGTTGTTCTCTCGACCAATAACAATCAAATACTGAAAAGTTTTGCACTGCGTTCATCACACGGAGACATAAGATGTAAATTTTTATAATGTTCAGTAATTTCATTGGCTTCAATGTCCTTCAATCCGAAACAATTTCTTTTGCACTGCTACTTGGTGGTGGAAATGGACAAAGCAGCGGCTCCTACATAGACGGAGTCTGACATAATACTAACCATGAATTATACACGTCCCACTTCGGGGCATGGGCCTCCTCTAGGTACTGAATGAGAGGGGTTAGGCCTTAGTCCACCACGCTGGCCTAATGCATGTTGTTAGAATTCACATATCTTCAAAATTCTTATGAAGGACTTCTCAGATATGCAGGTTTCCTCACCGCGATGTTACCTTGACCGTTAAAGCAAGGGATACTTAACAATTAATGCACAAGTAACCTATAAAAGTCAGAGTCAGAGGAGGCTCTTGGGGCTGGTTTCGAACCTGCGACTTTCGTCTCGGCAACCCGTACCACTTCCCTCTTAGCTATCGCTGCTAAAGAAAGACTTATAGTAATTGATTTTAAAAAGTAATGGTTTTATGTAATTGTGCTTAGAAATGATTACTATTGGAAACAGTATTAAAATTAAAATAATAAACTTTTGTAAAACCAGTTACGACTAAAAGTTTCTAATGGATTCGGCATACAAAGTTCTGAATTTTAACTGCCTTGGTAAGCATTACCGCTCCAATAACTTTAAATAGTGTTTAAGCAATTTGTATTCATTATTACCATCAAGAAATGTTGAAACTATCTTTTATGTTATTGAAATGTACAACACAAAATATACAACTAATTTTATATTCTATCCAATGTATTCCAATTTTAACTGTCTGCAGTACTTTTTATTACAAAAAGATAATTACAATAACTCTTTATAACAAAAAGATCTTATTACAATTATTAATAATATGTAATTATAAAATTAATAAAACAAAAACACATTTAGACATTAAAAAAATACTCTCTCTTATGGCTCATGATGCAAGCCATCGTTGGTTAGGACCCTAAAGTGAGGAACCTCCTCACAATGCATACCGTGTCCAACATTACTGCCTTCTGCATCTGGTTCTTGATCCAACAACCTGGACAGCTTCTGGAAATATAAGTCGAGGCTCAACGACCCATAGGCAGAAACCACTAATTTATTATTAATGCTTCCTATTAGCCTCGCCGATCTTTTCAAATAATACTTAATCTATCAAATGTGTTGCCAGCCTCCGCACGAGTACATAGGTATAATAAAACGTCGCCTACATATTCGTAAAAGGAAGGAAGATAAGATCCACGAATATCTAAACTAAATCATACCTTGCAGAAATATATTACTTCACTAGCTTTTGCTCGCGGCTACGCCAGGGTAACTGTCTTTTCCGAGATAAAATGTATCCTTTCCTACTTGTGTGCAAAATTTCATCCAAATCCTTTCAGCCATAAAGGCATAATAGATTAACTAAAATCCAAACTCACAAACATGTACACTTACACATTTATAATATTTATAGTAGAAAATAGGAAGTTGGGTAGTAGGATTTATATAATATAACAAGCTATACTTGTGTGTACAAATAGAATCTTTGAACTATGATTTTTTTTCTACACATAATAATTATAAGGGACGGAAATACGCTCGGCGAAATGTGGGTGTACTGGTTACACCTCTGCCTACCCCTTCGGGGATTACAGGCGTGAGTGCGTATGTATGTACATAATAATTAATCATATTTCATAATTAAGTATCGATAGCTCAGTGGGGAAATGTACAGACTGCCAATACGAAAGTTGCAGGTTCAAAACCAGCCTCAAGATGCAACTCTGACTTTTTAAGTTACATATATATTCAATCAATAAGCTGTGATAGCTCAGGTGGGAATGGTATGGACTGTCGAGACGAAAGTCGCAGGTTCAAAACCCACCCCAAGAGCATACACCTCTGACTTTTCTAAGTAACGTGTATATGAATTGTTAATTATCACTTGCTTTAACGGTGAAGGAAACATCGTGAGGAAACCTACATACCTGAGAAGTTCTCCATTAGAATTTCGAAGGTATGTGAAGTCTGCCAATCCGCATTAGGCCAGCGTGGTGGACTAAGGCCTAACCCTTCTCATTCAGTAGAGGAGGCCCGTGCCCAGCAGTGGGACATGTATAATACAGGGTTAGTATTATTATTATATATTCAATGTTAATTATCGCTTGCTTTAACAATTTAGGAAACATCGTGAGAAAACCTGCATACCTGAGAATCCATAAGAACTTCGAAGGTATGTGAATTCCTTCATGCCAGACCAGCCTATATTCGCCCATCCCAGATTTATTTGTAGAGGAGATTCGTGCCCAGCAGTGGAAGAGTATATTACAGGATTTATATTATTATTAATTAATCATAGATATTGAAGAACCTGAATTCCTCTGCTAAATACAAATAGCGAGACGAAACAAAATGTTAGTGTCTAGAAGATTGTTTCGTACGAGCATATCTAGTAGAAAATGTGCCCGTACTGACTCGACAAAAATAATGCGTCCGGAATATAGGAACATTTCAACTGGGTCAGCACGAAGTACTACTAAAGTATCAGATATAGAAAATGGTTTCTGTGTAATAGAATATCTTTTATGTCTAATGTTATATCAAATTGGTACGTTTAATTTGATATTTTGTCTACGGGATACGGTTTGGGTACCGTTAAGTTCGTTATGAATTAAATTGAAGATTTGAATTGATTTTTATAGATCAGTTATCGAAATCTAATATGTGGGTAGAGAAAACGGAGATGTGGGATATTTCAAATTAATAAAATCATTTTAGCCAATCACACTTATGATTTTGGCGGAATGAAAATGTAATTTACTATATGATATATCATTTCCCGCTGTAAAGGTTTTTCTGAAAATATAATATAATAATCTGGAAATATAAATATAATGTAAAGAACAATCTTTATCTTGTCTTAATAAATCCACAATAAAATTTACTGTCTAAAGTTATTTCATGACTGCGTAAGAGACAGTAATTGCGAGTAAAAAATATTTGGGCGCTCCTGAACAGTTTTTATCCCCTAGTTCACCCTCAATAGATTATTGAGGCAAAAGATAGCCTATATCCTTCTCTCGGTTTCAAGCTTTCTTCGTACCAAATATCATTAAAATCGGTTCATTAGTTTATCTGAGAAAACTGGCTGACATAGTTACATTCATATTAATGTAATAATCTGATAATGCATTGAACGAATATATGGATTTAAGAAAGTAACATTAAGTTAATAAAATAAACTTATAACTCAAACATGAGCTCACGCCTGTATCCCCGAAGGGGTAGAGATGCAACTAGTACATTCACGATTCGCCGAGATTAGGTTCGTTCCATAATGTTATCACCATTACCATACCAGGCACAAATTCAAACCCGGTTAATTAATGTGTGAGTTTATCAGTCGAAAACCTTAAACACAAATTCTGATTATACGACCCGGTACTGAATCCAGGGCCTCACAGTGTCTCAGCTTTTACGAATGAAGCTACTAGAGGAATGAAGCATGAATGAAAAGGTAATATAGTGATGAACAGCAACTTACAAAGCTATATGACGTTATACAGTGTCGTGTATAACTACATTTTATTATGTACCTTTATATCACAATATAAAAAAAAAACCGAAATCCGTTGTCTCTGCCTACCCCTATGGGAAACAGGCGTGAGTCTATGTATGTATGTATATCACAATATATTAATATCATTGAATATGAAATAGCTTAAACAGCTTGATTTCACTTCAACTCACGTCAAATTGTGTTCAGAGGTTTTAAGGGTTAGAGATGTATGGACGCATTATTAAAAATATAGCGATAGTATATTCGTTTATCGATAAATGCAAAATGAGAAATAAAATAAACTTACCCATCCTTATCCTACTCGCAGTGGGGTTGGTGTAACATGTTTTTTAACACATATTACAGGAAGAATTCTCTTGTAGTTTGTCCCTCCGGTCTGACGTCAAACTTTCTGAGGAGAAAACACCCAGACCGGAAACAAATATTTGGGGATCACACAAACATTTATCTTGGTGCGGGAATCGAACCCACGACCTCTCGTTTCACAGCCGGCTACTCACCGATTGCACCAGAGACTGTCACAATTAAAACATAATACACCTCACTAAAAATTAATGGCTGCCTTAACCTTGTTCCAGATGTCCACCCCCATTTCAATTCCGTAATGCAAAATCAGCAACCCAAGCGAAATGTCTTCGCTCGCAATTAAATGCAGGAAATTCAAAAGTTCATTCAGTTTTCAAACATCATCTATAAACGTAGAAAAAAGAACACTAGATCATTTTTTTATTCTCTTCTGGTTCTATCTAGGACTGTTGATTTATTTTGCATGATTTTAATTTCCCACTGCCTGCTCTGTCTGTGACTGCCTCGGTGGTGCAGTTGTAATGCATACGCGTTACGACTGAGGTTGACGCTGAGGTCCCGGGTTTGATCCCCGGGTCGGGTAAAAGTGATATTGGGTTTTTCTATTACGAAATGCTCAGTATCAGCCCGCAGTCTGGAATTGTGCCCGGTATAAAAGTATTATACGATTGGGAGTGGCTTGGCTAAGTCTCTGGCATTGCTGACGTCCATAGGCGACTATAACCTAATCTAAACACTTATAATAAGGTAAGCCTGAGGGCTGAGGCCCGTCTGTCAATGAAAGCCAATAACAAATATAAAAAAATAGCGTCAATTATAAACACAGGCTGACGAATTCATATCATAAAAGGATATTGGGGAGTTAAATAAAATTGTATCCTTAATTTACTTACACACCTTCAAAATACGTCGATGTATGAATCCCAGTTTCCCTAACACGGAACTTTATCGGGGCTTGAACATGTCAACGAATATGTAATTAGCAACTCAACGTGAAGCGAAGCTACCTAATTTGAGAATACGTACCCTGCAGGTTTGCAGTCCTTTTTCAACTCGTGTGGAGAGAACAAGACCGCTGATAACGTACAAAGTTCCCAACAATTTCAGAATAGGGTGTCGGAATTTTCGTAACTAGATAACGGAAACTTGCCACGACACACACCCACATGTTACTCCGAATAATATGAAATTTAAATTAATTTGTCCAAAGCTTAAGTTACTGGAATGTGACGTGTGCGGTAGTTCTACAATGTCAATGCTACATTTACATACTATTGAATTCATAATGAGATGTTATTACCTATGTAGCGAGTATGGTATCGGATTTGTTCAATTGCATCAGTGTTTAAGTCCATTACTAGATTTGTAGAATGTGTGGTTGTCGTCATACTATGTTCCGTACTATATAAATATAATGTATTGTACATACATACGCACTCACGCCTGTAATCCCCGAAGGGGTATGCAGAAGTGTAACCAGTACATCCACATTTCGCCGAGCGTATCTCAGTCCCACGATGTGATAGGGGGCGAGCCTATCGCCATACCGGGCACAAATTGCAGACTCCGGGCTGATACTAAACATTTCGTAATAGAAAAATCCAACACCATTTTACCCGACCCGGGGATCGAACCCGAGACCTCGGCGATGGCTTCAATCGTAACGCGCTCACATTATTACAACTGCGCCACCGAGGCCGTATTGTATTTTATGTATTGTATTTAATAACTGTTTTGTAGGAGCATTGCCAAAATTGTTTTAGTAGTTTTATATCATCCGTGAAAATAACAATTGAAAAAGAAATAGTTATATTTGAAAATGGACGTCAGATTTAAAAAATATTTTTAATTAAAATATATAACGTGTTACAATTATCTCCGCAAAATGCTCATAAAACCTCTTGAACAGTATAAGTTAATGATATCTAATTTCAATATTATCCAGACTTTTATTCAAAAATCGTTTACACTGCCCGTAAACCTATTAAGCTCATCAAAGAAAAACAGGTACGCTTCGGCCGACTAAATGCAAAAACAAATTATTATAAGCACAAGATCACATTCTAATAAATATTTATTTTAGAAAAGGTATTGAGGCTTTCCGCTCCGATAGGGATTATTCTGTAATGCCTGTGCATTAAATCAAATTTCCAGAATTGTTTTCAGCAACATTGTTTTGTGTGTATTTGAAAGTTCAAGGTCGCCAGGTCTTCGAATAACAAGCTTTGAATAATAAGCTCAAACCTGGGTTTCATACGACGTATGCTGAGGTGCATCTGGTACATACATCTGGCATCTGGTTGTGAGACTATCCCGCCTCCTTAACTCCTGTGCACCAGGATCGACAGTGGCACGCATTTTTGTTGACACCGAGCAGTGAAGCTCAGCGAGTCTCTGGAAATGCTAAATTGTCTTTGTCTCGCAACGAGCCAGAGTGTAGTATGAGTGGTAGAGCCACGCTGTAGACACTTGTGTGGATGGGGATCGGAGGAGCATTTGGGCCTCCGGATATCTCACTCGCCATACGCAATGTAGCAGCAACCCCCTACTTTAAGTCAGTTTATGTCAGGTTTAGCATGGGTATTTAGTACGCTATCTCTTCACCAAAGGGGCGACGAAAAATAAATGATATTTTGTTTCTTGAAATCAAACCAAATTAAGGGATACATGTTATAACTACATCTAGTAATTAACAGTGTTATTTATAGTTAATACGAAGTTCTCAAATGATTATTTTTCCTTTTGGTTTTATATCTGTAACTAGTAATTTCACTTCGCTTTTAATTACAAATGGAAACTGTACAAGAAAATTATAAGAATAATTTACACACGACATTTCTACCGACACGCGTGGAAGTTTTAAATATGCATGCTGATTTTGTTTTTCTTTTGGTCACGTTTCTTTAAACGAGTATGAGCGTATTATTTTAGCTATGCAAGTGTTTTTACAAACTTAACTTAAATCAGACATAGTGATCTCCTATGTTTACACGAATATTACACATTTATACGGATTTTATATCGGGCAAACTAAAAGAAACATAGGAACCCGCGTAAAAGAACACATAGTTGACACTAAACACCTACGCTAAACTGAAAACAGCTGAACTGAAAAAATATCTTTATAGAAAGATTTGGCTCATAGTTATTATAACCGGCCGTCTGCCTGACGTCAACTTCTCTGAGAAGAAAATACCCAAACCCGAAACAAATATTTGTAGATCACACAAACATTTTATCAGTCTCCACTCACAACTCGTCTCGATAATTATATTACAGTTAAAACTTTTTCAAGGATCTGAAGTCAGTTAAGATACCTCCAGAGTTATACACTTACTTATAGTTTAGCTAAGTGATATCATCCCCGTATTACAAATTATCTCACTGCTGAGCACAGTCATCCGGCATCAATGAAAATGGTTAGACCTTAGTTCCACGATACATACATACATACGCACTCAAGCCTGTAATCCCCGAAGGGGTAGGCAAAGGTGTAACTAGTACACCCACATTTCGCCGAGCGTATTTCCGTCCCACGATGTGATAGGGGGCGAGCCTATCGCCATACCGGGCACAAATTCCAGACTCCGGGCTGATACTGAGAATTTCGTAATAGAAAAACCCAATACCACTTTACCCGACCCGTGGATCGAACCCGAGACCTCAGCTTTAGCCTCAACTGTAACGCGTATGCATTACAACTGCGCCACCGAAGCAGTCCACCACGCTGACTTAATGCTAGTAAGTAGACTTCATGACTTTTAAATGTACTTCTAGATATTTTGTAAACGAGCTTGCACTATAAGTAATTCAGGCTTCAGTTACTATCTTTAACAATCAGTCCCCACGTCTTCAAAGTGGATCGCACAAAAGCTGAAATTCCCTTGGGAGCCGCCGCATTCCATTCCAGCACAGATTTCTCTGATATTTTACCTACGATGCACTGAATAAATTTGTTTAGAAATTCAAAAGAAATGAAAATGTAGACTGGAGTTTAGGGATCGTATTATATGAATGCATGTTGTGATATTTGTTATTGACATTAGTGGGGCTTTATCATTGATCAATATTGTAGTGTTCCATGTCCGTCCCCAACATTCAGTCCTGTTGCTTACCACACGTGTGGACACAGATAACACTCGCCAGTCGGGAGAGAACTGTGCTTCCCGTACTGGCGAGCGTATTTATAAGTTGTCAAGTGACGTAGATGTCATCTTTATTCTTATCTACCGCCACTATCAAGCATACTTCTTTTCTTTTATTGCTTAGGCGGGCAAACGAGCAGTTGACACTGATGGTACGGGATCTCCACCGCCCAAGTACGCCCACAATACCAAAAGAATTATGCGTGCGTTGTCGACCTTAAACGAAAGGGATAATTAAGGGATTGGGAATCGGAAGGGGTTTGGGCTTCCGGATATCTCACTCACCGTACGAAACGCAGAAGCAAGTTGCTATTTACGCCGGTTTTCTGTGAGACAGTGGTAACGACCTGGACAAGCCGACCCATTCGTGCTGTAGTCACAAGTATCTACAGTGTGGCTCTACTACTTAATAAATAACTTCATAGTGGGGGTAACCTCAATAGCCATACACTACACATATCTAAGATCAAAGTAGCGTCCACGGTTGAAATACCTCTCCACAGACATTTATCGGAGGACCTTCTTTTAAATCGGTTTCATAGAAGATATTTAATAAAGTCGGCAACGCAAATAAATTTTACTGGAATTGTGGGTGTTGATCACTAACTTTCAAGCATCCACCAGGTTGTTAGCTAGCCTTTTGCGCGAAAAAAAACAATTCTAAGAAACAACTTCACAACTGAAGATGATTGACATGTCTAAGTTCTGTTGTAAGAGTATATTCCCACAAAATAAAAGTTCTAATCTATTAGCCCCGTGTTAACGTATAAAATTTAAATCCATTGTGATAGTCTCCGTGGCGCAGCGGGCGAGTAGCTGGCTGCGAAGCGAGAGGCCGTGGGTTCGATTCTCGCACCGACACAAATGTTTGTGCGATCCACAAATATTTGTTTCGGGTCTGGGTGTTGTGGGACCGCAAGTCCCTCGTAGTTCCTGATACCCATGATACAGGTTAACCTAGTGTGGGGTCAGGACAATGTGTGTGACTGTTCGGTGTATTATTATTATCATTGTACCTGTCCTGTCGACATCCATCTGTACTATTTAAATCAGGGTTAGAATCTAAGTCAATTAATATTCTTGTTAATCGAATGAAGAGCCTCGAACACGGTCGATCTTCGACGACGTTGTCGAACTATGAATACATTTAAACTTTACAGACACGATACGCTTTGTAGAGGTAATTCAGAAGGGCTCTTGGCTTTTAGAATTTCCCTAGTAAATGGGGTATTAATGACGTAAAGTTTACGTCGTAAACGATCTATCGAATATTTGGTATTACGATAAAAGTTAGTGGTACAAACTATCTACGCATTTTATCTTTAACATAAAACATGTTAATTTTTGAATGTTTGTCAGTTTATGATTGTGGATGTTGTTAATAAATCACATCTAAATGACTGAACGGATTTAGATAAAATTTAACACACAGGTAAATAATGGCTTGGATTAGGACATAGTTTACTTTTCATACATACATCGCACTCACGCCTGTAATCCCCGAAGGGGTAGACAGAGGTGTAACCAGTACACCCACATTTCACTGAGCGTATCTCCGTCCCACGATGTCATAGGGGGCGAGCCTACCTATCGCCATACCGGGCACAAATTCCAGACTCCAGGCTGATACTGAGCATTTCGTAATAGAAAATTCTAATACCACTTTACCCGACCCGGGGATCGAACCCGAGACCTCAGCGTTAGCCACAATCGTAACGCCTACGCATTACAACTGCGCCACCGAGGCAGTCATAGTTTACTTTATTTGCCGAAAACCCTATCCTAAATGATTCATCAACGCCCAGACTAACCGCTATACCTATGAAGCTGAAATTTTGACAGCGTATTCCTATATTAATATATCACACATGTCTTCCATGTAAATGAAATTTATCGCCGATTTGGCGATATTATCACATCATTGGACGAAAATAAGCTTGGCGAAACGTGGATATACTACTAGTTGAACCACTGCCTATCCTATCAGGGATAAAGGCGTGAACTTTAGTTATATTATAATCATTAATCCTATAAGTATTTTATGTCTTTAATTAAACAAATCTTTTTAAACTTCCGATGCAACATGAACTTGTTACGGTCACAACTGCGAAAAAAGCAAATAAAATGATGAAATATAATGTAGGTTATATCCTGGGCCCTAAGATGTAACCTACCTCCTTAACAAATTACATTAAAATCCGTTCAGTCGTTTATCCGTGAAAACGTAATAGACAGACAGACAGAGTTACTTTTGCATTTATAATATTAGTATGAATTGTATGGAAACGGTCGCACGCAGTATCTTGTCTTAGTTACATACCACAAAACGTACAAATGCAATTGCTTACAAAGCTGCCGTTTCGTAGCGGTCGCGTCTCAGTCGCATACCTCATAACATGCCTTAACGCCTTTAATCTACCTGAAGTTGAATGGACAAATACTTTACACTGAGTTACAATCCCAATAAGCAATAACACAATCGTAAATCAGAACAATAATTTCGAACCACAGTCTAGACTGGGTATTACAAACTGAACTATGATAACAATAACTACCAAACTTAAGCTATATTGGAATTGTTATGGGATGAAATTGATGAACCAGCGCAATAAGGGACGTTTTAGGGTCGAGTCTTCAAAAGGTTATTACTTGTTAAGGTAATGGAAAAATACGTCAAATTGTGTGAAGATACATATATACGCACTCACGCCTGTAATCCCCGAAGGGGTAGGCAGAGGTGTTGCTGTAGGTGTAGAACCGGCAGTCACTACAGGCAATTCGTTCGAAAAGTTAAAAGATTCCTTTACAGAAACGCGTTTATAAAACTTCACAGTCATTTGAAACGAAAGCAAGCACCTACTTACATACAACACTTCTGCAAAAATGGGTTGATGCAATCACGTTAATGAAAACAAGCCATGTTACTTTCTGGTAAATATTCAGTAGAATTCTGCCAACACAGGAATACACACTGGTGAAAAGTTTATAAAGCGTGCTGTAATCTGAAGGCCATTTGTCGTAATTTTAAATGTTCAAAATATCATTCCGATCTAGTCTCAGCGTCAAGAAAGTTGTAATGGCATTCTCTTAAACCAATAATCTACGTCAAATGTGAACATAGATCGTAATGAGATTGAATGTAGAATAAAAGTTGACTGAAGCCAAAACGGTATAATACTACTGCTAATGCTAGGTGCATTTGACGTTGATTATTGGTTTAAGAGAATGCCATTTTCAACTTTCTTGACGCTGAGACTAGATCGGAATGATATTTTGAACATTTAAAATTACGAGAATTGGCCTTCAGCTTGTTGGGCTAAAAAATATAGATAGAATTGTACAAGCAATGCTGTCTGTTCTTTTGTTGCGTGTGTCTTCATGATTTTTTTCGCTAATTTGTTAATTAAAGCGCTGTTGAAACTGCTTGGTAAGTAATAGTTTGGTGTGTTAAGCATATTGGACGAGGAAAACAGGATTGAAATTCCAATCTAGTAGTAATTTACCTATCTATTAAAAGGTGGTAGGTCCCTCGTATGCGAGAGGCCGTCTGGGTTGGAACCACCGCTTTGTCTATTTCTGTCGCCAAACAACATTGTGTAAGCACTGTTGTGTTTCTGTTTGAAAGACATTTAAGCTAGTGAAATTAAAAAACTTACTTATTTTTCTCCGAAAAATTCATAGGAGATAATTTACCATCAGTTGACCCCACTTGTTTATTTACTACGATAGATTTAAACTTCTGATAGGACTCTAAAGATACCCATATAAAATGTTATTTTTGATTTTCGAATTTTATTTTGAAGACAGTTTCTAATTTTTGTTAACTCTTAAAAAAAACAAATTTTTATGGGACCCATCGCAGCTAAACTCTATCGAATGATTTTTTTTCCAACAAATCGGTCTACAATCGACGTACATATCGATTCGATACTGTTCCTTTTTTGAAGTCGTTTAAAAATATTAAACTGTTCCACTTTCAAAGAGTTGCTTAATCGCACCTAAAGAAACATAGCTCCAAAAAATAAATAGATATATTATTTTGATGTTCTTTAATACTTTAACTTACTGGCCACAATATTAAAAGTGTATTATTTTAAAAATCGAACACGTTCAAGTACCAATTTTTTCCTTTTTTAATATGCAATAATGGAACCATTAACTCAAAAACCTTCGTTTATTCTCCTAGCGCCCAAAGAAGTCTGTTCAAAAATGTATTATACCATTTATTTAGACACATCTATTGCATACTATCAGTGGTTCCTACGCGATGTGAATTTTCATGTTTTACTTTAAAACACAATGTAATATGCTTACTTTACAAACTTTTTACTTCCTATACTCGTTAAAACTTGCCTCGATCAACTTCCCCGTTCTCTAGTAATAGCGTTTACATACATATTTAAGATGTTCTTTTTTAAGTAATTCAACTAAGTTAAAGTTTATTTGTGATTATTCATTTATGGATCAAGCGATTGTGGTGCCGAAGGGTTCGTCAATAAACGGATCCCACCCACCGCCAGCGGAGAAGACGCCGGAGTAACAATTAGTAACCACACACCACACCAGGCAGGTACCCTTTGGTGTTAGGGGTCCATGAGTCTAAATTATTTCGATCCCATAATATGAGTGGGTGCTGCTTATTTGAAGTTGTCTACTCAGATTGCTTTTTATTAATAATTATATTACGACAATTAAATGGTTTGCTTGTACTGCTAGATTCTCTGAATGGGCACATATGTATCAATCCTAAATTGATTCAGATTTTTCAATTAATGTATTACTAATTAAGTATGTATCTTTGGTACAACGAAATGTAAATTATTTAAAAATCAAGAGACTTACGACTGAGTTTCTTGGTGCTTCTTCTCAGACCAGTGGGCATTTCAAACCACCGGTAAATTCTAAATTTGACGTGACGGCCTAATTACTTAATACAGCATTTGAATTGATAAAGGTCGAATCTATCGCTATATTGGACACACATTGCCATTCGTGTGTTGGGCAACTCATGTGTTTTCAAATCGATAACTCAGAGATAAATTGGTCTTCTATGTCCTAGGTGACAGGTCTTGGGTTCAAATCACAAGTTGGGCAAAGACTATTTACTCTTTACTCACTGTTTCTCAGGCTATATAGGCTGCCAATAGACCAATATAATGATCCAGAAAAGAAAGGCAGTTCTTATGTTGACCTGAATTGTAGTTGCCATAATGTTCACGCAAACAATGCGTTCCATACAATCACGAGAGGTAAAAATTTATTATTATATTAAGGGGTAAATTATTACGTGCAGCCGTAGCAAAATCATTCAGTATACCGCAGAACGTATAGTTAATTAAGGATAACATATACTTTGTATTACTTATTCAATAGTTTAATGATTCAGCTATTCATAAAAAATATAAGTAATTATAAAAATTATGAGTACTCTTGAAAACAAATATGCAACTACGTATTTCGCGATTTCTCGGAAATCATCCTCTTATGCGTGACATGTTTTTAATATTTCGGAGTTATTGTAGATAAAGACATTCAAGCCGGCGGGGCCGCGAGTAAAAACTATTTTTTTATGGCATAGGCTGGTAAACGAGCAAGTGGGTCACCTGATAGTAAGTGATCTCCACCACCCATGTACGCCCACAATACCAAAAGAATCATGGGTGCGTTGCCGACCTTAAAGGAAAGGGATAATTAAGGAATTATAAATATATATATGTATATATAATAATAAAAAAGAAAGGGAAGGGGAGGGGGTTTGGGCCTCCGGATATCTCACTCACTGTACGGAACGCAGCAGGAAGCTGCTACTTTACGCCGGTTTTCTGTGAGACAGTGGTAATGACGCGAAGGAGCCGGCCCATACATGCTGTAGACAAAAGTGTCTACAGCGTGGTTCTACCACTTATAAACTAATTAATGATATTCTATTCTATTTTTAGATTATAGCCCCTTGTCGAATATCTTTGGATTGGATTTTCGATGATTTCGCCAATGTCAAGTATTATAAGTAACAGCAATATGTAAAAATAAAGACCAAAACGTAGAGATCTTTAAAAAGATGCTGAATTGTTAGTCAGCCCCTAATCAATTATATGTTTTTATGTTTTTAAAAAGTGGAATAAAATCTCAAATAAATCAGTGAAATTAAAGATCAAAATACTGTAAAAATTCTACATCTAAAAATTAAACATTCTGCTCAAATAATAAAAAAATTAAGGTTTCTGCGCAATCAGTAAATATTAATTAAAAGGCGGGTCAACGTCACATCCAAAAATTAAAACTAATTAAATCTATCAAATTGAAAAGCACATTATTTATTTTTCTCAATAAAAATTAATTCACGTCGAGACGCGGCGAGTATACACTGCGGTCGCATTTAATAATCGTCAAATTTAATCTACCCTTCAAAAATATGTTTTCCATAATAAAATATCCCACTTTATACACATTAATTAAATACCTATGGAGGTCGTATTTACGCGACGGGGCCCTTTTGTGGTATGATTTATTAGCTTTTCTCACGCTGTATAACATTATCTGGTATTTAACATCCTTGCCGAGTGGCAACACTTTTGTATTAATTCGAGTTGTATGAGTACTCTTAAACAGCATATTTTGTTTATGTGTTCACACTTATCATTCTAGGGGCGGAGTACAGGTCGTGGATTCGATTTCTATTTAGGCAAATTCTTTGTACAACTCTCTTTGTTTCTAAAATTTTTTTTTTTTATAGTCGTATTACAGAAGGCTAATTCTCGTATTTTTAAACGTTCAAAATATCATTCCCATCTAGTCTCAGCGCCAAGAAAGTTGCTATTGGCATTCTCTTAAACCAATAACGTTAACGTCAGGCAGGCGACCGGTCGTAAAAACTACAAGCCAAATCATTCTGTAACATGTGTTAAAAAGCACATTGCGCCGATCCCACTACGAGTGGGATAAAGGTAAGTGGAAGAAGAAGAGTCACATTATACTGATTGTCATATACAGGCATTTTAGGGTGACCTATCGTTTCATATTTGACGGATAACTTTAATGGACTAACACTGCGTTGAACTAAATCATGCAAGATTTTTATCAGACATGCACATATTAAAATGCAATATGCAATTTACTTTGCCTGGCATTATGCTGAACTAAGACCCTTTCAGCAGCATATCACAAGACACACTATCCGTCCCTTTATACAATTTTTTATTTTATTTTACTCTGTAAGTTTATAATATTGTGTATTCTTGTTATGATATACTTTTGTCTATGTTGTGTATGCGTGCTGAATAAATGTTTTCTTTCTTTCTATATTAAAAGGAAAGCCTGATAGTTATGTCGGTACCAAATTATTCACCTATTTCTGGATTTCGATTTTAGTGCAATTATTAATAACACATTAGATCTATCAATAGGAAAAGTCTAGAGGTGTATGCCCTGCAGTTGGTGTCGAACCTGCGTCATTCATTTCGATAATCCATACCACACCCCGCTTAGCTATCGTTGCTATTTAACTTTACTACAAATGTTTTAACTTAGGTACAATAAAAATATGTGAACAGACAAAACACGCTTTACTCGTAAGACATAACTCATCGTTAATTTATTAATCTGTCATAACTTTGGATGATGAGTTCGGATCCCTCAGTAATCTACACAAGTAAATTAACAAAACTCGCAAAGTTTCTTAATAATATTAGGCTCTGAAAACATGTCACGTAATTTTAAGGCCTTTCAAATGTGATGAATATTCAATAGTTAAAAGGCACGTAATAAATAACTGAGTACAATTAAAACTTATTTTTAAAGCAGACTTCCGATGGTTGCGTCACGGGGGTAAGTGACGCCACTCGTTAGTGGTCCCTCGTATGCGAGAGCTTATCTGGGTAGGTAACACCGCTTGTTTGTTTCTGTCGCCGTAGCGTGATGGCAAAAATGGACCTCTTTTACGAGTGGTAGAGCCACGCTGTTGACAATTTTGTTTACAGCATGAATATTCAACAGAATATATAATTATTAATTATTGAATATTCGGCTCGTCCGAGTCGTTACCACTGTCTCACAGAAAACCGACGTAAATTAGCTGCTGCGTTCCGTAAGGTGAGTGAGATATCCGGAGGCCTAAATCCTCCCCTTCCCAATCCCTTAATTATTCCTTTCCTTTAAGGTTGGCAACACGCCCATGACTCTTTTGGTATTGTGGGCGTACATGGGCAGTGGTGATCACTTACCATCAGGTGAGCCACTTGCTCGTTCGTCGACCTATGCATTAAAAATAAAAAATAAACCTATAATTTCGTTATGGCTCTCTGTCCATTTGAACGTCTGTCCATCTGTGCGTCCGTATGCTACATTTATTTTACTCGGAAAATATTAGCACTATACGAGTATGGATGAATTTTGAATGGTAGGATATGTATCCGAACCTCTACAAAAAGTTGTAGTGAAATTAAGAAAAAGTCCTATATTCTATAGAAGTTGCTAATTAGTAATTTGCTTCTGTAACTCACAGCGTCACTAGACGTGAAACTGAAATTATTAGAATGTTGGCAGACAAGTGCGCCACTGACGCCAACGTTTGATACTTGACGCGACCATTGGAAAGGCGCCATATTGTTATTGACAGCCTTCAGTGCGGGCGAGCAGCCGGCTGTAAATCGAGAGGCCGTGGGTTCGATTCACACCGAGACAAGACAGGTCTGGGTGTTGTGGGACCGCAAGACGTTCGTAGTTCCTGATACCCACAAAATAGGTTAACCTGGTGTGTGACTGTTGGGTGTATTTTATTTTATTGTCGTACCATTTTTCATTTTTCATTTCATTTCAAAAAGCAGTGATAGCTCAGCGGGGAGTGGTATGGACTGTCGAGACGAAAGTCGCAGGTTCGAAACCAGCCCCAAGTGCATACACCTCTAACTTTTCTAAGTAATGTGTGTATTAATAGTTAATTATCACTTGCTTTAACGGTGAAGGAAACACCGTGAGGAAACCTGCATACCTGAGAAGTTCATCGTAAGAATTTCGAATAAGTTGATAGCTTGCAGTATATAAAGTCCTATAAAGCTGGTCTTTACGTACATTGTGAATAAATAATTTTAATTATACAGGAGTACAGGGCGTGACCCCGGCCGTCTGACCCCCAATATTAGTACATGCTGAACCGAGTTCGGTAATGGTCGGCAAGGTCACTCGCTTTATTAACAGGAATAAACCTTGTTACATGATCTATGGCTTCATTAAAGCAACAGGGATGTTGAAATGTAATTCAAGTTTTGACAAAATAGATGGGTGTTTTAAATGTATGTGTAAGAATCAGCGATAGCTCAGCGAGAAGTGGTATGGACTGTCGAGACTAAAGTCGTAGGTTCGATTCTAGCCCCAAGAGCATGCAACTATGACTTTTCTAAGTTATGTGTGTTAATGGTTAATTATCGCTTGCTGTAACGGTGAAGGGAATATTGTGAGAAAACCTGTATACCTGAGAAGTTCTTCATAAGAATTTCGAATGTGAAATCTGCCAATTTGCATTAGGCCAGCAAGTTGGACTAAGGTCTAACCCCACTCCTTCAGTAAAGGAGGCCCGTGACCAGCAGTGGGACGTCTATAATACAGTGCTAGTATTATTTTTATTATGATAAGTTTAATTCCTTTGTGTGCCTGTGTGTGGGTATTATGACATCGTTGCATCTAAACAAATGGATCGATTTGAGTGCAGTGTTTAAAGCTTCGTAACTATATTTCGAAAAAAACTGTTCAGTCACTGTAATGTAATAATTTTTTTCTAATTGGTTTTTAACCATTACTTACTGACCAGTGGAGTGAAAATATTTATGACTTTCAAAGAAACTTTACAGGTACTTTACTTTTAACTATTCCATCTACAATTTTAATTTTTCGGAAAGAATGCCGCTTTTTACGTTCGATGCGAGTTCAGTGCAAAGTTGGTCCCATTTTATATTAAGAATGTCTACCCCAAAAGGAGTGAAATTGGGGATGAAAGATAGAAACTTCTTCATTTATGCACTGATTCTTTTATTGAAAGTAATGAAATAAAACTTGTTAATTAACAAAAATAAAACCGACTTGAAAAAAACTAAAAGACTCAAAATAAAAATAAACAACTTTAAGTCGGTGATATTGCAATGTAACGGTAGAAAGGTAGTAGGTAGAAAGCACTTTAAAAGTTTTGAAAAGTAACTCACAAATTGAATATTATTTGTTTTTATAGACACGTGAATACGGTCGCATAAATACTACAAGAAGTAAAGGACGAATGCTTGAATATTTAAATGTTCCATTTTCATATAAGCTTTAAGTGGACGTCTAAAGTGGGTTTACTTTGATATGTAACGAAAATATTATTTTTGTCTTTCATAATAAGAACTTAACTTGGCCACATTTAATATTTAGCGCCTGTTTCTCTATCTCAGAGTAATTGCTTCTTATTAAATAAATTTTTCCGCAACACCCACTATATCTAAGGAATATGTCTATTAGATGTTTTCAAAAATAGCTGTTTTATACGTTAGTTGGCGGTTAAATTTGATACGAATATTCTGAAAAAAGCTTTTAAAAATGCCTCGGTGGCGCAGTTGTAATGTGTACGCGTTACGATTGAGGCCGACGCTGAGGTCTCGGGTTCGATCCCCTGGTCGGGTAAAGTGGTATTGGGTTTATCTATTAAGAAATGCTCAGTATCAGCCCGGAGTCTGGAATTTGTGCCCGATATGGAGATACGCTCGGCAAAATGTGGGTGTACCTACTGGTTACACCTCTGCCTACCCCTTCGGGGATTACAGGCGGGTGTATGTAAGCTTATAAAAATATTTCAGAGTAAACATAGGGCGCTTCCGTTAGGTTTACGTCATCGAAAGTATTCAGTGACCGTATTGCAAGTATTTGACAGTAGTCAACTTAGTCAATAGTCATCCTATGAGAAAATAGCTTTTGTTCGTGGCTCCGCCAGCGTGAATGTCTTTTTACGCGTTAAAATTTATTTTTCCGAGGCAAAAGTACCCTATATCCTTTCCCAGTATATAATATATCTCCTTGCCAAATTCCATTAAAATCTATTTAGCAGTTTATTCATAAATACGTAACTGACAGAGTTAATTTCGTATTTATAACATTAGTATGGATATCATGTACGAATGCAGTTAAAAAGTTTCCAATACAATCCGCTGGAGGCACTGTATTTGCATAGATATTTTCTTATATACGGATGAAGTAACAAATAACAAAAAAATCCCAAAAACTTGCACTAAGGACACGGTTGCCCTTTAGTCGCGTCTATAGAGGTTTTGTACTTCAACATAAACTCCGTATATCTGTTCAATTCCAAATTATTAACAAATCCATTTTGGGTATTTCCGACGAGTCGAACATTAAGCGTGGGTTGTTTCACATTAACAGTAATAAGTTAAAGATTATTATTGTTTTCAATATTATGAATACGTAAATATAAAATTATCCATATAGGTAATCCATATCATCATGTAATCCATGACTGCCTCGGTGGCGCAGTTTTAATGCGTATGCGTTACGATTGAGGCTAACGCTGAGGTCTCGGGTTCGATCCCCGGGTCGGGTAAAGTGGTATTGGGTTTTTCTATTACGAAATGCTCAGTATCAGCCCGGAGTCTGGAATTTGTGCCCGGTATGGCGATAGGCTCGCCCCCTATCACATTGTGGGACGGAGATACGCTCGGCGTAATGTGAGTGTACTGGTTACACCTCTGCCTACCCCTTCGGGGATTACAGGCGTGAGTGCGTATATGTAATCCATATTAGTATTATAAATGCGAAAGTAACTTTGCTTGTCTGTCTGTATTGTTTTCACGATTTAACGGTTAAACGGATTTTAATTTGGCAAGGATATAGATTATATCCCGGTGAAGGACATAAAGTACCTATTTTCCCGGAAAATGATACATGGGCAAAACTATTATAATATAATATCTAGATTTCGTGAACCATGACAATGAAGGAGGTGTTTTCACTTAGACCACTATATCTGTGTGGGGAGGGGGAGTCATCTATCAGGGGGGCGCATTGTAGCGCCTATAAAAACGCGGTTTAAAGTCTGTAACTTCAATGGCCTTCTAACCGAAACACAATGACCTACCACTCAATGCATAGAAGATACCTATCACCTATTGAAACCTACGAAGATTTTAACTATTATTGACAGTTTGAAACAATGTTCCCTAAATCTGTCACAAAGTTGAATCCTTATAAGCGTCTGTAATGAGATCTGTCAGTCGAGTTATATTTACCCCGAGCGCGATTATTCAATACCCCAGTCAGTAATACCCTAAGTTATTACAATGGAATTCTGGATGCTATAAATTCCGCCTAAGGACGCTAACCTTTATGCGAAATATTGTTTAACTTTAAGGGCCTATTTTACAATGTCCGCTTAAATTCAGGAAGCACGAATTTGACATACCGATCTCCGTGTGTATTGGACAGAATCATATTTTTATGCCTTATATTTTGACTTTTTTATGACATAGGCCGGCAAACGAGCAATTGGGTCACCTAATGGTAAGTGATCTCCACCGCCCATGTATGCCCACAATACCAAAAGAATCATGGGTGCGTTGCCGACCTTAAAGGAAAGGGATAATTAAGGCATTGGGAAGGGGAGGGGGTTTGGGCCTCCGGATATCTCACTTACCGTTCGAAACGCAGCAGCAAGCTGCTACTTTACGCCGGTTTTCTGTGAGACAGTGGTAATGTACCGGACGAGCCGACCCATACATGCTGTAGACAAAAATGTCTACAGCATGGCTCTACCACTCTCAGACAGTGGTAATAACCCGGACGAGCCGGCCCATACATGCTGTAGACAAAAGTGTCTACAGCATGGTTCTACCACTCTCAGACAGTGGTAATAACCCGGACGAGCCGGCCCATACATGCTGTAGACAAAAATGTCTACAGCATGGCTCTACCACTCTCTGTACATTAATGATACTTGGAAATTGTGTAAGATACCATAAATATGATAAATTATCAATTGGAGTTGGTATGTGAGTACAGTACCGTGCGGACAGCCTACGTGGTGCAGTAAGCGAGTAAACAGCTGTGAAGCGAGAGGCCGCAGGTTCGATTCCCGCACCGAAACAAAAATGATTGTATAATCGATAAATATTTATTTCGGGTCTGGGTGTTTTCTCTCTAAACGGGTTGACGTCAGGCTGGCGGTTGGTCTTAGAAACTACTAGCCAAATCTTCCTGTAACAAGTTGTTAAAACCATGTTGCGCCGACCCCACTACGACTAGAACAATGGCAGGTGAAAGAAGAAGAGTTGGTATGTGAGTACTCAATTTTATTGGAGTTTAAATAAAATTAATTAAAAACCGGCTCAAAAATATACACGGAAAAGTCACATATAACAACATTTCATGTCTGTGCAAGTTAAAAGCAAAGGAAAGACCCTTATTTTATTATAGATTAACTTAAGGATGATTCGCGAAGAATTAAGAAACACCCAAATTTCAATAGAGAAGATGGTTGGAAGCTTGCACAAGCCTGGGATCCAATTATACATTTAATTAAATCGGAACCCAAAAGACCAACTGCCAGACCTCAAGATACCGTGAGCTCTTTCTGCGTAGATCGGACTAGTGTCAACTAACTTTTTTTAAATAATTAAAAATAAATGTATAATTTTAAAATGAAGGTAGCCATTGTAACATTAACTTTTCGAGACGACCTACACCTCAGTCTCTCCCGTGACCACGAAGGCTGAAAAGCTTTCGAAATGTCGGGACTAAAATAAAAATTAAACCGCGATAAAATCCGTATAAACTAGTTTTATTTCAAGATTAACTTATTCTTATTTGAGGCTTTTTAGTCTTAAATTTTAAGTCGATGTTTACCTTCTACTTCATGTAAAAACATATTCATGTATTTAGTAAAATATCTAAAAGAAATACAAAGTTAATCCTCCAATACCTGCAAAACATTATAATTTATATAATAAATCATGAACTGCTTACAGCGTAATCGTAAATGTGATATTATGTCCCTAAATTACATGTTCCGTTCAATATCGAATGCCATAATAATAAACAATTCTCCATAATGAGCGGTGGTATGCCTCGAACACATGAGTAAAGATTTATTGTTTAAAGGGATTACCCCAACCCACTCTGCCCTTTGTAGCATGGGGTAATAATCAAGCGCAGCGCGAAATATGAAAAATTGATGATGTGCATTAAAAACAACATACATACATACGCACTCACGTTTGTAATCCCCAAAGGGGTAGGCAGAGGTGTGACCAGCACACCCACATTTTGCCGAGCGTATCTCCGTCCCATGATGTGATAGGGGGCGAGCCTATCGCCATACTGGGCACAAATTCCAGACCCAGGGCTGATACTGAGTATTTCGTAATAGAAAAACCCAATACCACTTTACTCGACCCGGGGATCGAACCCAAGACCTCAGCGTTAGCTTAATCGTAATGCATACGCATTAAAACTGCGCCACCGAGGCAGTCAACAAAAAACAACATGTAACCCGCAAATAAGAATAACTTAATCCATAATAGCATAGGGGTATTTCCGTAATCGTTATCGATGCCGGTCAATTGAACTTGCACGGACTCCAATAAGATCCTCCTCCCCTTTTTTGAAGACGGTTAAAAGGACTACTAACTGTCATAACGTCCATGTAAGAAAATATTATATGTGACTTCTCCGTGTAATTTTTTGAGGCCGGTTTATAGTTTTTTCTTACTAGTTATTTAAATAAATTAAAATACACAACAGTCACATAAATTGCATGGTGTCTGCGATGTGCCGGATGATACATTCTAGGAATCTTACATAAAATGGTGGTTGGTCATATTTTGAGACTGCCACAGGAGAATATGGGTTGCAAATAATAATAATAATAATACACCCAACAGTCACACACATAGTCCTGATCCCACACTAGGTAAACCTGTGTCGTAGGTATTATATAATATTTGTGGTTCACACAAACATTTGTGTCGGTGTGGGAATCGAACCCACTGCCTCTTGCTTCGCAGCCGACTACTCGCCCGCTGCACCACGGAGCTGTCCACGACAGATCGTAATACGGGTACGAACTTGCGAATATCTTATAAACCGCTGTCTTGATGATTAAGAGGTACGAACAATATGAGAGGCAATGGTCTCATTGCGGAGGATGCTCCGGGAAGTGAAAGTGTCTAAGTAGGAAGGTGGACCCTGGCACTTAGCTGGGATAATGTCAGGTAGAAAGAAGATAGTCACATGCTTCCACACTATGATACTGTATATATAATCATCAGGAATTACGAGGACATTCAAGTCCAGCATAGCCTGACTCGCAAAAAAACTATCACATAAACCAATCTTAAGTAAATTATATTATACATAATTAATCATCCACCTTCGAACTCTAATATGGGTACTATCATATGTAAAGTGTAAAAAAATATATCAAGAAAACGATTTACTTACACCTATATAATTATGTATGTAATTACATGAGCTCAACATGTTATCCCATAGCCGAATATAATTAAAACACACAGCTATTACTTAAACATTATACCGCTATACTCTTAACTCTACACAGAAATTCACTCGAGATAGAATCTACATTTTCCTCCGGTGCGAAATTGGCTTATTAGAACGAAGCAAAGTACACTAATAAAACACGTATGTTTATGCGTACCGATACCTGCTTTGTGGCTATATTATCTCGTCTTCATAATATTATATTACCCGTTTTTAACAGTGTAGTAGAAATAGGAATACAACTTGTACCCCATTATTCATCAACCATACGGGTATACTAAATAAATTTGCATATAATTTTGTTACCCGTTTTATAGACAGTTTATTAGTTAAAGAAAATTTATGCCAGTGTCACAGGCGGTATATACGAGCCACAGAGTAATAAAATACGTTTCCTAATGTTATCCGTTTTGTATCTATATTATATTATGTTCATATTATTACACGAAGCGTCTTTTTATAAGTGTATTAAAAGACGGATGAATGGGGTACCCCATTTGATATATACGTTGCGTGAAACGCGAGCGTAGTGTACGTGTTTATTACTCTTTTTGATTTTCTTTTCTTGAAATACAGCTTAGTTAACCAAGAAATAGCAGTTTTACTACTGCTTTCTAGAAAGTTGTCAAATGTTCACAAGGTCACCATACCCTAAAGATGTTTAAATTATATAAACATAGAAGCCAGACTTCGAATACTTCATCTATAAATTGGGGTATTCCATTACGTTGATGATTACTCGAACGTGTTAGGCTATTGCCAGACAGTCACTCTTATTGATTACACAGTAACATCGTAACAGCAATTTGTAATTACATACCTGCAATATCGAAGCAGCCAAGTAGCAGTGCCCACAGGGACACCAAACGTGCTGGGCCAACGTTTTGACACGCCATTTTACATTTTTCACGGCACACAGTCACGAAGTAACGTTTGTTCGTGCGCTCTCGAACATCTTCGGATTTACATTTCCTTTATTTACTTTCACCCGCGGTCCCCCGCTGCGCTGGAACAAAGAAGTGGAATTGAAAATTACATTTTCCAATTTTTCTCTTGTTTTCTCTCGTTAATTTGGTTTGTTACTTTTTTCAATGTCTGGGATGTTTTAAAAACATTTTTGGTTTTGTGCTTTTAAAATATAGGTAAATAATAATAATATTCAACTCATATGCGTTGGGAATTTTAAGTAAAGGTGTAACTAAGCTAAAATTTAATTTCTTGTTATTTATTTATCAAGAATGACGTAATTTAAATGCTTTTAAGACGTAAATCACTCATCAATATTTGGTTGTAGTTATGTGATTAGGAAATCAAATTATTGTTAAAAATTAAACATGCGCGTTCAATTTATATTTAAAAAAAGTAGCCTCTGACCTTATCCAGGTCGTGTTCTACTTGTATGCCAAATTGCATCTGAATTCGTTCAGCTGTTAAACGTGATTAATTATCAAACATTCAAATGCACAAAGTTATTAACATACAAACTTTTACATAATGTATAATATTAGTCGGAGAGTAGGTAGTATTATTGCGAAAAGCAGAACATAAACTGGCAATTTGGATTTACATTACATCTTGTTTTCTATATTTACTATTTTATTTCCGAGTGTCTAGTGCAAGATTTCTCGATACCTGTCATGTCACTCATACGAGTATATGTTTCTTTTTTTCTTTATTAGCCTGGCTGACGAAACGACCATATCGCTCGCCAGCAGCGATGTCGTTCGTAGAAGCAATACCACACATAACTTAGAAAGCAGCGCATGGTAATTGTACTGCACTCATTACCTCGAGAAATAAGACTATTCATGCTGTAGATAATACTGACAGCGTGACTCTACCACTTTTTTAAGTGTGTACTCACTTCAGTGTGTAACAAGATTCGAAAGTGATGGAGAGCGTAATTTTAAATTATAAGATCTTTACTCAAATATATATAGCAGTACTGATTGAAAAGTGGCAGATGTCGCTATGGTATTCTACATCAGAAGGCCAATTCTCGTAATTTTAAATGTTCAAAATATCATTCCGATCTAGCCTCAGCGTCAAGAAAGTTGCAAATGGCATTCTCTTAAACCAATAATCAACGTCAAATGTGAACATAAATCGTAATGAGATTGAATGTAGAATAAAAGTTGACTAAAGCCAAAACGGTATAATGCTACTGTTAATGCTAGGTGCATTTGACGTTGATTATTGGTTTAAGAGAATGCCATTTGCAACTTTCTTGACGCTGAGACTAGATCGGAATGATATTTTGAACATTTAAAATTACGAAAATTGGCCTTCTGGTATTGGTTTAAGAGAATGCCATTTGCGACTTTCTTGACGTTGAGACTAGATCGGAATGATATTTTGAACATTTAAAATTACGAGAATTGGCCTACAGTAGTGATTAAAAGACAGACATCGTGACGTAATCTCAAGTACGAACTCTCATTCGCAGGCTTTTATTAACACAACATCAACTTCCAGGTCAATAGGTAAAGCTGACGATTAATCTCCATATTTCCAAAGATAGTCTGACAATAACAATTCGTCTTTCTAAATTGCCGTCCGCGTACCAATTCCTTGGGAACTTCGGCTCTACTTGAAGATTAGTTGGTAAACGTAAATCGTGTGAGCCGACATTTTCTGTTTATTACTGTACATTTGTAGGAGTTAACACGTTTGAATTAAATTAAGAATACACAATGTGACATTAATATGTTTTTCACATGTAGAGTTTATGTAAAGGTATTAAAACCATTATATGAGGATGAGAGGCACGAGAAGCCTTTGGACGGAATAGGCACGAATAATATTATCATTAATAGAACATGTTAGCTTTGCTTTAGTAGTTTTTTCACTATTCCACTCTTCTTCCCGCCGGCCCACTTCCGGTCAAAAGTAAGTAGCCTTTAAAGTACATTATCAAATAATAATACTTATATTTCTATTTTTCGACTGCCTCGGTGGCGCAGTTGTAATGCGTACGCGTTACGACTGAGGCTGACGCTGAGGTCTCGGGTTCGATTCCCGGGTTGGGTAAAGTGATATTGGGTTTTTCTATCATGAAATGCTTAGTATCAACCAGGAGTTTGGAATTGTGTCCGATATGGCGATAGGAGGTTACACCTCTGCCTACCCCTTCGGGGATTACCGGTGTGAGTGCGTATATATGTATGTATTCAATTTTTTTTCAATCATATTAAATGGATCGCTACTGAGCGTATTAATAACTTCGATTAAAAAACCAAAGTCGTGGTGCGTTTGCTGTTTTTCGTCGTGGAGTTTCTCATCTTCCCGGAGAAAACTCTTTCAAAAAGGATATTAATCATCTAAATCAGTTCATAATGGTTAGATGTATGCGTGAACACACATACAAAATATATAGAGACAAAAACGTACCTCCTTCTTTTTGAGGTCGGTTAAATAAATGTACTAACATAATACAAAATAATTACTCCATTATTTAACACAATGCAGATAATTATAATTCAACAGGCATTACCCGTGTAATGTTTGTTTAAACCATACAAGTTGAAGCCAGCGGGGTAATAATACTTTATCTCACGAGAACATTATCAACAAGAAATCATAACATACCTCAGACCGCTCCCCATTACCTTACTTACTAAGTGTACCGTCTTTATAAACGTAGCTATAGCAAACAAGAAAGCGATGGCGTAAACTATGAGCGTAGCGGTGTGCTTTTGTCATTTTTTACCCCATACTATAACTCGTTCATACAAATATATCTATTTTAATTAGCATGACACGACGAGCAGTCCGCTCGCCTGATGGTAAGCGCCATGCCAGACAGAAGCAACACAACACAGATCTTTGATTAAAAAGCTCTACATGGCATGAGATTGCGCTCGTCACCCTGCCACTTTTTTTGTTAGATAAGATGTAACGTTTCATCTCTAACTGGCTTCAATGTCCTTCAAACCGAAACCGTTGCTTGGCGGCAGAAATAGACAAAGCGATGGTACCAACCCAGACGACCTCTTGCATTCGAGGGACCTACCACCTGGTAAAGTTATCTTGTGTCTGTTTATTGACAGGCATGGCGCTTCCCATCAGGCGAGTGACCTGCTTTTTTCGTCACTCAGTAAAATAAAAAAACTACAGGAAATAAATTGTCAAACTGATACCGCCGGTCGCTTAATAACCACTCCACATCGCTAAGTCGATGTTAAAAATTCAAGAAAAAGCGACGTTCCCAACTGCGGCCCTCGAGGGCACACTTAACGGGGACTCCGGCGGAGTGCCGTGATGAAAATACTTAATGAAGTAAAGGAAACAACAGCCAATGACTGCCGCGAGATTGCCACTCACTTACATGCTCAAAGATTTCAAATTCTTTTGATGTTCCAAATCATTTTTGATGTAAACATACTTTGTCGTCCAGTGTCAATTCGTTAAGACCGGGGCAGAGTCTTTCTTGTTCAAATATTACTTCTTTCTGTTTTTATCATGTAGAGTTTTTTTTATAAATACACCCAACAGTCGCACACATCGTCCCGACCCCACACTAGGTTAACCTGTATCGTAGGTATCGGAAACTACGAGGGACTTGCGGTCCCACAACACCCAGACCCGAAACAAATATTTGTGGATTAAACATACATTTGTCTCGGTGTGGGAATCGAACCCACGGCCTCACGCTTCGCAGCTGGCTGCTCGCTCACTGTGCCACGGAGGCTGTTTGTGAATGGTAGAGCCACGCTGTATACAGTTTTGTCTACGGCATTAATGGGCCGGTTCAAGAGGGTCGTTACCTAAATCGGGGAGGATTTAGGTTTCCAGATATTGCTTCGCAATCTCTATATAATATAAATAATCTATATATCGTAAGGTGCAGATTACGGTACAAGCGAGAAACTGGAGTCTCACAAGCGAGATATCTCGTGGGCTCATGCTAAGCGGGCTAGACTGTCTACTTCAAAAAGTATAAATAAATCTTGATGCACGTAGACCACATTTACCTCCCTATAATGTTCTCATTTCCCTCAAGTAAGGTTCAAATGCGATAGATCGATCGATAGACACGTGATGTTCTCTCCTACCGGTTATAGAATTTTTATCAGTATTTTAAACTTTTATCCCATTTCCTAGTGTTAACGTATTCTCTTAATATTGGTATATTGAGGGTGTCTAAGAAAGCAACGTTGGGTACACTGTAATAATAATGGTGCGATATAGTTGTGGAAGGTTAGTTAAATGATATAAAATAGGTTGTCGCCTGAACTGGAGGTCTTTTGCCCGCAGTCGGTCAGACAGTCTTCAGTTCATTAAGTGCAGTAGTCAGTCGATAGTCCAAGCGTTCATTAAGCGGTAGCTATGCTGGTTTACTATTCGGTCCTAGTTGTTTTAGTTATAATTAGAGAACGGTCTACAGAGAATCCTGACCCATGTCAGGATTGTGTGATATTGTAAATGTAACCAATAAACTATGAGTTCAAGTGACTATTGTCGTTTGGTATTAATAAAATAATACTAGTCTTACGTAACTTCTAGCACTAGTTGGGATCATGTCGCTTCGGTGCGATATTTCTGAAATCCTGTATCTTTGTCTAATTTTTATTGGCCTTGAAGGAGGTAAATTTGATTCATATGGTTTTGAAAAAAATATATGGTATTATGTACGCTCACTTTTCTGGAAAAAATATAAAGTAAAAGAAATGAAATGAAATAAAATAGCACTTATGACAAGTCAGTACAAAATAAAGAAACTTATGTATAGAAATCATATCAACTAATGTATATATAACATACATATCATCAAAATACACTGGGCAACTATAAATTTTACAATATTTTTATTATGGAATAGTCCTGAATTGTTAAGTATTATTATTACTTCATTTTTCTTATTTTTTATGGGTCGATATGGACCATAGGCATTACCGAAACGGCCCGTGTTTTAAAACCACCGACCACTACCACCAAATAGTTAATTTAGTTTTAAATCTGATTCTATACTTAATGGAATAGCATTTATTAGTCACGTATCTACGAGTAAGTGATTCTACCAAAGTATATTATATTATTTTTTGGGAATATTAGCATATTGATTTTTAATAATTTTTCATTCTATTAACGTTTTATAAACACGTTAAGCGACTAAATAAGATTAAGTAACTTTGTGCAAGTCGGCCTAACAGTCAAAGTTCACACGAAATTAAACCAAAAACTTAAACTAAGTTGAAGTCTTCTCGACTCGCTTACTAAAATTAAAGTAATTTATCATGTTAACAGCTTTTTATGATATTCACAGTTATATTATCTTTCACAGTGCCACATTAAGATGTGTCTAAAATCATATTGAAACGTATTCTCTTATAAATGACTAGTATTTAGACAGACTTTTTCATACTTAGTTTATGAGTGTATACTACTATGCTACTATTACTATAAATATGAAAGTTGGGATGTTTGTGAGTTTAGATGTTTGTTAGTTAGACAGTCCGTCAATATTCTTGTTTTTATGTTATATCATTAAATCAGTAATAGCTCAGCGGGGTTTGGTATGGACTGTCGAGACGAAAGTCGCAGGTTCGAAACCAGCCCCAAGTGCATACACCTCTGATTTTTCTAAGTTATGTGTGTAATAATTGTTAATTATCACTTTTTTTAACGGTAAAGGAAACATTGTGAGGACACCTGTATACCTGAGAAGTTCTTTATAAGAATTTCGAAGGTATGTGAAGTCTGCCAACTGTGAACTCACCGTACGGAATGCAGCAGCAAGCTTGTACTTTACATCGGTTTTCTGTGAAACAGTGGTAACGACCCGGACGAGCCGGCCCGTTCATGCTGTAGACACTTGTGTATACGTGGCTCTACCACTCGCAAAACTCGCACTCGCACTCGCAATCTTGACTTATAATTAAATAACAATATTAAAATGTTATTTGTAATAAAGTATTAACTATTACGATAGGCAACGCAACTAATAAATGTGAAAGTTTGGATGTTTGTGAGTTTGTGAATTTCAATCACGTTTTAACGGCTGCACGGGTTTAAATGAAGTTTGACACATAGGTAGACCATGACCTGGGTTAGGACAAAGGCTATATTTTATCCCGGAAATGGCCGTACACGTGGGCGGAGAAGCGAGCAAATAACACGAATCAATTAAACGCATTTTTTTTTCTCAGGGAAAATAAAAAAATTGAAAATGAAATATCGCATCATTGTATTCTAACGCTTCTATTTTTAATACGCTTTTATTAGCTTCATACGTATGTAAATGAAACTTTGAATATGATTTTGACCCCCTTCAAAACTCGAAATTAGGGATACTTATAAAAAAAAATTATGACAATATAAAAAATTCTATTAATTTAATTAATTTACAATAAAATATTTTAAACTATCATTTATTTTTTAGTTGGATTTTCTATAAAAACGTGTTTTTTGTTTTGTTTAAACTATTCTTTTTAAAATTATTGTTCTACATCCCGAAATCAAATATTCACAAAATTAGAAACACGGAACTCGTATAAATATAATAAAACACCATGCCGAATATACTTAGCGACATGATAGCGTAATAAAGCAACGTCGAACGCGTTTCCTGGTATAAAATATCTGCCATAGCCCATAGAGCGAGCAATTTTGCGGTTACAACTCAACAGTAACCGTGTGTTTATTTATGAGTTATGATAAATAGGTACCTTATAAACCATATTTTGGCCTTCGAATGGAAGATACACTGCAAACTTTTATAGAAAGTAGATTTTTCTACTGAATTACGATTTTGAGTGAGGATCATTGAAATATTAGATCTTTTTTTATTAGCTTTAGTGAAGAAACAAGCAGGTCGCTCACCTGACAGTAAGCGCCACGCCTGCCTATAAACAGAAGCAACACCACAAATAACTTTGAACTACAAAGCACTGCATGGCATTGAAATGCGTTCGGCACGCACAAGATGTTAAGTCTCATAATGCCCAGTAATTTCAATGGCTTCAAAGTCCTTCAAATCGGAACACAGCAGTGCTTACACACTGGTGCTTGATGGGAGAAGTAGACAAAGCGGTGATAACCAACCCAGACGGCCTCTCGCATGCAAGGGGCCTACCACCTTGTAAATCTTTCTTTCTTTCTGACTGACGTTATGCCAGTCTAGTAGGGGCTGGTCCAGGGTCCACCTTCTTGTACACGGAATTTGCTATTACATGGGGCGACCTGCCGTCTGACCCCCCAAACCCCCCCCTTTGTTGAGTACAAACATTGCTTATAAAAAATAATAAGAATTAGAGGATTTTTGGTTGGTAGAGCCACGCTGCAGTCTTGACTACGGCATGAATGGGCCGGCTCAACCGGGTCGTTACCACTACACACAGAAAACCGACGTTAAGTAGCAGCTTGCTGCTACGTTTCGTCCGGTGAGTGAGATATGCGGCGGCCCAAATCCCCCTCCTCTTCGCAATCCCTTAATTATACATTTCCTTCAAGATCGGCAATGCGCCCATAATTCTTCTGGTATTGTGGGCGTACATGGGCAATGGATATCACTAACCATAGGTGACCCAACGTTTGCCAGCTTATGATGTAAAAGAAAATATGTAAAATTCCACTCGTGAAAGGGGAGGGTGGGGATGTGTTGAATTTTACATAAAACTTGGCATACTACTTGTATGACATGAATTAAAACATAGGCTACTTGTATCCTAGAAAAGGACATTTACGCATATGGAGCCGCGGGTAATAGTTAGTAAATATAAAGTAGTAGCAACCAAATACTTCTCGAATACTGCTTTAAAATACAAAAGAAATAGCTCATATGCCATGCAATCAATAATAGAGTCGAACGGTTTGAATAAGTTTTTATTTGAAAAGAACTCATTCCATTGTCTCAGCATTATACAATCGCTAAAATGCAAAAGTGCATACCAAGTTCCGAACTGCATTTCAAAGACAAATAATTGCGTCGGAATATCTAAGAGAGAACGCGAAATTTAATGCAAACTCAGCAAAAATATTGATGGAATTCACTAACAATTGGAATTGGAAAATAAAGCGCGACATTTCTTAGATACGTTGCTTGTAATCCATTTTATTCAGTCCGCACTGATTGGTTCGTCTCTTGTGAATTATTGTTAAGTCTTTATCAACTTGAATAATGCTGGCAGCATATTTTGTTCCGATTTGAATTTCGAGCGTGTCAGTTGTCGTGAACAATATCGTTTTAGTCGAAACAAAATTCAGTGTTTTTTAAGTTGTTTATGAATATTTTAATTGTTTTACTTAGATTAAGTAATTCGATTTTCATCATGTCAAAATGAATGTTGTAATTGCTCATACCAATAAACGCAGGTATTTTAACTTTACCTCAAAATCTATTTTTAGCGCTTAAGGCAGAGAAAATATATTAATCTATCGATATGTCTATATTTTATCTGTGATATGTTGTTTTTGACCATATGTTATATTTCAATAATCGATTTTGATGATGACATTTTTAAAATAGGATACCATAAAAAAATTCTCTCTATCGATACCTCTTAAAAATATCAGTTTAATATATTATTATGTCGACACTTTTTTGCACTACCGATTTGCTTATACAGGATTAGCTTTTAGTATAAAATTGGTATTACACCAGTGTGAATACATACATACATACGCACTCCCGCCTGTAATCCCCGAAGGGGTAGGCAGAGGTGTAACCAGTACACCCACATTTCGTCGAGCATATCTCCGTCCCTTATGTGATGAGGGGCGAGCCTATCGCCATACCGGGCACTAATTCCAGACTCCGGGCTGATACTGAGCATTTCGTAATAGAAAAACCCAATACCACTTTACCCGACCCGGGGATCGAACCCGAGACCTCAGCGTCGGCCTCAATCATAACGCGTACGCATTACAACTACGCCACCGAGGCAGTCCAGTATAAATGGTGAACTACGAGTATTAAACTATCAGTTACTGTATTTATAGGTACAAAACTTACCCCTAAATGGTACACAGAAACTATTTGGAAATAACTCATTTTACACAATACAAGCCAACATTATTGCGAACTTACCAAATCGAGCACAAATTACATTGTTCACTTTAATGAATGTTTTGTTTACAACATTTCAGAAAAAAGAAAAGTCCTCTCGGGCGACACCGAAATTTATCTTAACAGCCACCTGAATAAAAATATATAGGATAGAAACCTTTTTTCTAAGATAGCTGAACAGTGCCTGTATTCCTTCTCAACTTTATCTCAAAATGGAATCTCTTTATGGTTGACGGCTATCGGGGCGTTTAATCCACTTTCTCTTTTTATCTTAAGACAAGGGAAACAGGCGAAACGGTTCGCGTCCTTTGTAGACGACCCCTGATAACTCGTGACCTCTCTCATTTTATAACACACCTGTGTTACATTCACAGATTTCGTTTAACTGCACTGCGCCGCCTAATTGGCGTTTTTCAGTTACTTTTTGGTTCGTTATCTAAAGTTTTCAAGAACTTTATAGAGCGAGTTGTGCCATAGTTTTACGGTTTATAACTAGCTGGAACTAGTATGATTGTTATAGTTTTTTAATGTAAATGTACTTTGTCGGTGATGTAGGTCGCCTTACCGATGGGAAGGTACCATACCATGTACGGGTATAATATAAAAAATAATAATTATGCACGTGGTATATTTATAATGACTCACTGCTGGGCATGGACCTCCTCTACTGAATGAGAGGGGTTAGGCTAAGGCCTAACTTCTATCTTTTTATTAGGTCAACAGGTATTTATGCAGGTAGACAGACTTCACGTACCTTCTCAGGTATGGAGGATTCCTCATGATGTTTCCTTCGACGTTAAAACAAGTGATAATTAACAATGAAGACACACGTAACTTAGAAAAGTCAGAAATTACTCATATGTTGTGAAATAGGCGGTCACTGATGTATATATTAAGTACTAGAGTTAGCATAATACATTCTCAACCTAGTGTAAAATAAAAAACGATTTTATTTTTTATGCAAATAAGTAGGCAGAGGTGTAACCAGTACACCGACATTTCGCCGAGCTGATTTTTGTCTGATAATGTGATATGGGGCGAGCCTGTCGCCAAACCTGGCACGATTTCAGAATCCGGACTGATACTAAGCATTTCTTGATAGAAAACCCCAATATCAATTTTACCCGACCCGGGGATCGAACCCGAGAACTGAGCATAGCAGTCATACCACGTACGCATTACAACTGCGCCACCGAGGCAGACAAGCATAAGGATAATTAATAATATGAATAATTATCAGATTCTATTCATTCTCGAAATAAACTTAAAAATTATTGGTATAAAAAACATGCCTCGTAATAACGCATTTAAGCGGCTTACTTTAATTACAAGTACAAACCGCGCACCACTCGAACGACCTTGAAAAAAAGCCATAACACGTACAATGAAACCACAGTGTAATTACAAACACACACAAGCAAGTTTTAATGAACATTTAAAACTCGTCCTTTTGTGAGCCTTTGATATGAACTCGACAAAAACATCACGAATTTATTTCGGGTTATACGTGTATAAACAGAATTAATTTGCGCGCACGTTTTCATACGAAGTGGTGCGTTCAAACGTCTTTAGTAAGGCGTACGGGTGGGATAAAAGCAACGTTACTATTTGAAGTAATTAATGACGAACGCTACGCCAACATTGAGCCGGCGCTCAGCTAGAGCTGAAGCAAGATGCTGTCAATTAACTTAGACGAGTGAGGGCGGTGGCACACTTAGCTTTTTGTTAGTAACATAATATTATTATGAACCTGTTATGTAATAACATAACTTCAATTTTTAGTGGTACTCACAGCAATAGCATGTAAATTCCAATACAATAACACAATCGCGACGAGTGTCTTTAATTTTTAATTTTTATTTTAGTCCCGACGTTTCGAAAGCTTTTCAGCCTGCGTGGTCACGGGAGAGAGTGTACTGTTGTCTGTTGAGGAGTTTTATTTTTTTACTCCGTACTCCGTCATCAGATCTTAACTAAATTTATATGGGACTACATCGCAGCTAAACTCTATCGATTGAAATCCAACAAAGTCGGTCCACAATTGTCGGAGAAATCTATGTACATACATAAAAAAGCAAAAAAATGCGCCAAATTGAGAACCTCCTCCTTTTTTAAAGTCGGTTAAAAATATACACTCGCGCTCCAAGGGTTCTACTCTTCAATTTTTTACAATAATTAATTTTAAAAAAATATTTTATTTAGACTACTATACGGTTCAAAAGATTAGAGCACTTTAAATGTAGAACAGATAGATAAACATATGGACAGACAGATAGACAACGCAGATGGTGATGATAAAGCTCCAGCACCCTTTGGATACGAAACACTAAAAATAGCTTATAATATGAAGCCTTTTTTATTATAAGGAATCCCTAATAAAATAAGACTATTTGTATTATGTATCATAGCCCATAGATAAGAAAAAATAGACAAAATTATCAAAATTACTGATTAGGGTGAGAACCGTGTCTTCCTGGGTTTTATTCCCAGATCGGGTAATTACAATTTGTGTTTGATTTTTCGACTTTTGAGGTTCGAAATTGTGCCCGGTATGGCGATAGGCTCACCCCCTATCACATCATAGGACGGTAACTCGGTGAAACGTGGATTTACTAGTTGCACCTCTGTCTACCCTATCAGGGATAAAGGCGTGAGCTTATGTATGTAATTAATAAAAATATAATTGTACAATGAATTTTGAGGCACGAAAATTAATTTGGCATCAGGGCATGGCCTGTGCGTGTTTGCGTGTCCATGGCGACTGGCTTGACCTTCCACAACTTTTTACCATGCTAGGAAAAGAACGTAAAACCTTTACAATATCACAAAAATAACAACATTTATTATAAGTTTCATACTACAAGCAGCGTTAGTTCGGGAAGTGATACGGACTGTTGAAACGAAAGTTGCAGGTTCGGAACCAGTCCCAAGAGCGTACAGCTTAGACTTTTGTAAGTTGTTGTGTATTAATTGTAAATCGCTTGCTTTAATGACGAAGCAAAGGTCGTGCGGAAATCTGCATACCTAAGAAGTTCTTCATAAGAATTTCGACTCCCAACCTGCATTAGGCCGGCGTGGTAAACTAAGGCTTACCCACTCTCAAACACGGAACATCACCTTGGCCAATTACAACGAAACATAATCAGTTCCTACCTACAATTGCTAACTGTAATTTCATAAAAGAATTCATCAGTAATAGAATTTTAAGTTACATTTTTTTTACATTACCTGATAATGTTCAACTACAACAAAATAATTTACAGCTTAATGCCACCGCATGCCGATGCTTTGGCTCAACGACCAAAAAATTGTAAAATAAATTTCAACAAACATACTTATTAATAATCCAACAATAAGCCATTTTGGTCGTAATTAACATAAGTATTATAATTTCAAGCGGCAACCGGCGCGTGACTTACATTCGGTAATGAAGTAACAGAGTCGCACACAACAGGAAATAATCATTTAAGTTGAAATTTATGCTGAGTGTTCATAGCTCAGTGGGATCTAAACTCAATGGCTGAGTTGTAAGTGGTGTAGCCACGCTGTATACAGTTTTATCTACAGCATGAATGGGCCGGCTCATCCGGGTCGTTATCACTGTCTCATAGAAAACCGTTTCGTACGATGAGTGAGATATCTGGAGGCCTAAATCCCCCTCTCCTTCCTAATCCCTTACCTATCCCTTTGCTTTAAGGTCAGCAATGATTATTTTGGTATTGTGGGCGTACGTGGGCGGTGGAGATCACTTACCATCAGGTGACGCACTTGCTCGTTTGCCGGCCTATGCTATAAAACAAAAGAAAGCAACAATGAGACCAATAAATTCGTAACCTAGGTGTGCACCTATAATTTTGTACACAGTCTTAAAGAGTACATGACGAGGCAGATGCAAGACCGATAAAGAAGAAGCTGGAACCCTCTTGGGATTGGGCCTTCATAAGAGAAAAGCTAGATCTTACAATTGATTATACACCATACGGTTTGAGTTGTAATTTTTGTGGATTATGCCGGATAGGTTCCGACGATTGTGTCTGGTGCCTATGTTATTTATTTATCTTCCGGGCGTTCTAGCGTTCGTAAAGAGGAGATTTTAGCTACTGACGCACTGACGAAATTTTGATCTTCTTAAATATGGAACAACGAATAGTAGATTCTGCATGTGTCATTTAGAAGAAACAGCAGAAGATAAGCCGCATGAGATACCTACATGGCTTGAGGAGCCTAGACGTAGCCTACTCACTTTAACAAAATAAATAATAATACACACTTAATAAAATATTTTTTTTCCCCAACACTACATCGCACCATGTTCTACTATCCACTGACTTCGGCACTACCTTTAACCCACAATAAGAAGCTTGGGTCCAAGAGAGAGGTGCAGAAAACCATGACGCACAACGTTGGACCAAAAGAAATATATTGATTATGATGCATGAAATAACCAAAGGTCAGAGACAAAATTATGACACGTGTAAGCGTATTCTCTTAATATTGGTATATTGAGGGTGTCTGAGAAAGCAACGTTAGGTACACTGTAATAATAAGGGTGCGATATAGTTGTGGAAGGGTAGTAAAATGGTATAAAAGAGGTTGTCGCCATAACTGGAGGTCTTTTGCCCGCGGTCATTTAGTTCACTATGATCAGTGCTCAGTCGATAGTCCAAGAGTTTATTACGCGGTAGCTATGCTGGTTTACTATTCGGTTCTAGTTGTTGTAGTTGTAATTAGAGAACGGACTATAGAGAATCCTGACATGGGGTTGTGGTCTGTAAAGCAGTGATATTGTAAATGTAACCAATAAACTATGAGTTGAAGTGATTATTGTCGTTTGGTATTAATAAAATAATACTCGTCTCACGTAACTTCTAGCACACGTTGAAAAATAATCCCATTCGTACTCAAGTATCACGTGTCATAATTTCAAGGTGAAAAATTTGGTTACACCGCCGTATCGTGTAGAGTTTATGATTTTTTCATTTAAATAAGCATTTTATGTCATGCGAACAATTATGGTAGAGATAAATTGAATGCTTAAATTAAATACGCATTGTGGAGTTCGTCTCTGAGGAGTGAGCTTTCATGATTTTAAAAAAACTATATTTTTCCATAAGCAAAGGTCCAAAGGCGAGTTACCTTTTTTGAAGCCAGAGGCCGCCGATTCGTTTCCCGTACTGAGACAAATGTTTGTGTGTTCCACAAATATTTGTTTCTGCTCTGGGTGTTTCCTCCCTAAAGGGGTTGACGTCAGTCAGGCGGCTTGTAGTAAAAAGTACATACCAAATCGTTCTGTAGCATGTGTTATTGCATATTGCGCTGACCCCACTGCAAGAGCAGATGGAAGACGATATAATTATATTACATTTGCTATAATAAACATATTGCCTGGCTGCCTCGGTGGCGCAGTTGTAATGCGTGCGCAATACGATTGAGGCTAACGCTGAGGTCTCGGGTTCGATCCCCGGGTCGGGTAAGGTGGTATTGGGTTTTTCTATTACGAAATGCTAAAATACTCTGTATCAGCCCGGAGTCGGGAATTGTGCCCGGTATGGCTATAGGCTCGCCCCCTATCACATCATGGGAAATGGGCGGCGAAATGTGGGTGTACTGGTTACACGCGTGAGTGCGTATGTACTCGTATATAACATAAATTATTTACCCAATCTTTCGACATGAGTTTTTATAGTACTTTAACACCATAAACCAAAATAATCACTATTAAGACGTCAACAAACATACATTATTAATGTTTCCACCTACGCTCAATAGATGGCACTAGCGTTGAAAGAAATCGCAGTATGGTTTCGTTACTAACAGCCGTTGAATTATTGCGGGAAGATCATTTTTTATTTTTTTTTATTAAAGCAAGTAGGTAGAGCTAAAGTTAGAAGCTTGAGCTAGTTAGGAGATTGCATGGATTAGATCGATCGATACCAGGTCCGTATCCTACTACTATACATGTAAAAGTTTGGATGTTTGTGAGTTTGTGAATTTGCTATTCAAACACGCTTTAACGGCTTATTAGTTTTGAATGAAATTTGGTACTCCAGTTGACCATGACCTGGATTAGGACATAGGCTACTTTTTATCCCCGAAAAGGCCGTTCACACGGGCAGAGCCGCGAGCAAAAGCTTGTTGTACATATAGTATACCTACATAGCGATTTGTGTACGCTTACGCGAACCGATCGTTGTTGACCGAACGCTCGTACGTTTATCGTGTAGTTTAACATTATTTGTCTGAACGCAAAGAAATATCTCGTAAAATCTGCAAGTGTGTTTCCATAGCTCCTGCAAACCCTCTTCTGAAGTCATTTTATAGTTGGCGCTCAATGCCTGGTCAAGAACCAAGGAAAATCAAAAATCAAGTGATCCTTTTATAGCCACTCCTAATATTCTGTCTATCGATTGATTTGCTTACTGCCAGTAAATATTTGACACATCTTGTATGAAAGATCTGTCAAAACGGTATTGTTACTATCAATACTATCTGTCAATATAATATAGGGAAGGGCCTTTACAGTGTTACAATTCAATCTACTAAGTGGCAAAAAACATGTTACAAGAGTTCGTTGACACTGTATGTTTTATTGAAAACTATTTTTATAAAATTCAGTGTTTTACTTATAATGTTAATAATTTCCTTCTAATTATAAAAATATTAACATTTATACAGAGTAAACTTTATATAATTAAAAAGCGTTAAAAAAATAATTCTCGTACTCATTTTTTATTGTGTAGTAATTCATCAAACGAAAGTATTTTGTTTGTAATAAAACACGATTTTTCCTGTAAGCTTGTCTATTTTATATTACAAATCAAAAGTCTTTTTAATTATTTGATTCTACAAATATTCAGAATTTTCATTTACAAAACATTGCATGGCACCATATTGGATTTACCACCCGGAGCCATAAGTTGTTAAGTCTAATAATGTCCAATAATTTCACTGACTTCAATGTGCTTCAAACGGAAACATAACAACATTGCTGCTTGACTGCAGAAATAGATAAAGCGATGATAGCAAACCATATGGCCTCTCGCATACCACCTACCTGTGAATATGTAAATAAGTTTGCCGGACAGTAATGATTAGCTTCATATATACTAACCGTCGTAGGGTAAGAAACTCTTCATACCATTCCATGAACCCAAAGACTTCAGTGTATACTAGAGGGGTTGTTTAGAAGTAAAATTGCGCCACATAATATGGGAGTTTGACAGCTGACAAACAGCGGGAAAGGGGGTTCTAGTAAGAGTAAGCGATTTCGCTATTACCATTTGGTAATATCGAGTAACTTAGTTGCGTAATTTCTATGTACCGCGCAGCCGATCTAGTAGAATACATTGAAGCCTAATAGGTTCAATCAATCATGAATCACATTTTGCAACCAGCAAGTGGGTATATTCTGGAAGGTGTGACTATAGTATGACTGTTCATTAGTTTTAATAAATTCATTTTGCGGGTATAGATCTGACGCGGTAAAATCATTTCGCGATTAAATATGACTTGATAATACTCCACTGCTATTTTCTTATATACATACCTGTGTGCCTGTATACACGCCTGTACTCCCTTGAAGGGGTAGGCAGAGGTGTAACCAGTACACCCACATTTCGCCGAGCGTATCTCCGTCCCACGATGCGATAGCCTATCGCCATACCGGGCACAATTCCAGCCTCCGGGCTGATACTAAGCAGTTCGTAATAGAAAACCCAATATCACTTTACCCGCCCCGGGGATCGCACCCGATACCTCAGCACAGCAGTCGTATCGCATACGCATTACAACTGCGCCACCGAGGCAGTCATTACACATTCATGCGGCAAATATCTCGGTGTACCTCAGCCCTAACTCAATACGCGAAAATTCGTGACGCGAACCACACGCGGCTCGCCGTGCGGCAGACACACCTGCGATTGACAGCCCCATTTGTTTGTTTGAACAGTGAAAGCTCAACACGAGTTGTTGCTTGTAGGCAGTACTACCTTCATTATCTCAAAATACGTTCTTACTTATGTATTACTTTGACACAGTAAAATGATCCGCATTAGATCATCTTCCTTATTTTGATACAATTGAGATATTCTCGACGCTTTTGTTACAATGACTTGAACAAGCGTTGTGTAGAGCGTGCGTTTGAACCTTCATTGAAAAGGTCCTTGAGTTTAAAGCCTCGTAATGGAGTTTCTCATATGGCATATACGAGAATATAACCGTGTCATAAAAACTGTTTGACGCATACATACATACATACGCACTCACGCCTGAAGCCCCAGAAGGGGTAGGCAGAGGTGTAACTAATACACCCACATTTCGCTAAGCATATTTCCGTGCCATGATGTGCGAGGGGCTGAGCCTAATACAAGCGTAAGTATGTATGTATGTAATTCTATCTAACTTCAAAATAATAATGTAATAATTATTGAGATGTAACTGAGGACTTATACAAGGTGGTGAGAGGCCTTCTGGGTTGGAACTGGTTGGTAACAGTCACACACATAGTCCTGACCCCACACTAGGTTAACCTGTATCGTAGGTGTCAGGAACTACGAGGGACTTGCGGTACCATAACACCCAGATCCGAGACCAATATTTGTGGATCACACAAACAGTTGTCTCGGTGTGGGAATCGAACCCACAGCCTCTCGCTTCGCAACCGGCAACTCGCCGACTGCGCCACAGAGCTGTCAATGTTATGCAATTAAAATAATTACAATACTGACTGCCTCGGTGGCGCAGTTGTAGTGTGTACGTTGTACGGCGCTGTGCTGAGGTCTCGGGTTCGATCCTGGGTCGGGTAAACGTGATACTAGGGTTTTCTATCACGTAATCCTCAGTATCAACACGGAGTCTGTAACTATCGCCATACCAGGTACCATTCCAGACTCCGGGCTGATACAGAGTATGTTATAATAGAAAATCCTAAGATCACTTATACCCGACCCGGGCATCGAAGCCGAGACCTCAGCGTCAATATCTTTTTTTTTTTTTTTTTTTTATTAGATTGAATGACGAGACGAGCAGGTCGCTCGCCTGATGGTAAGCGCCACGCCTGCTCATAAACAGAAGCAACGCCACACAGAACCTTAAATAAAGCACTGCATGACACTGGACTGCGCTCGTCACCCCGAGACATAAGGTGTTATAATATAAGTCTCATAATGCCCAGTAATTACACTGGCTTCAATGTCCTTCACACCGGAACACAACAGTGCTTACACACTGTTGCTTGGCAGCAGAAACAGACAAAGCGGTGGTACCAACCCAGCCGGTCTCTCGCAAACGAGGGACCTACCACCTTGTAATCTCAGTCATAAAGCGTACACATTACAACTGCGCCACAGAGGCAGTCAGTTTTTCATGTCTGTCCTAATAATATTTTTAAATTGTATCGTAAGGGGTAATAGTGAATATACGAAATGTCGTATGTATTCATAGATCGATACAAAATAATTAAGGGTCGGTAATTTTAGGTCATTTGATATTGGAAGGTAAAACAATAATTTATTCAGGGGGACATCGTAGCTCACTATACAATATTTATGCCTTTCCATAAGAAAATTGTTTGTATTTTTACTAAATTGACTAGGGGCGTACGCGGTACAACTGCTGTGCTAAGGTCTCGGGTTCGATCCCCGGGTTAGGTAAAGTGATATTAGGTTTTTCTATCATGAAATGCTTAGTCTAGATTTGTGCCCGATATGGTTATAGGTTCGCCCCCTATCACATCATGGGACGTAAATAAGCTCGGCTAAATGTGTTTGTACTAGTTACACCTCTGCCTACCCCTTCAGTACAGGTGTGAGTGCGTATGTTTGTATGTAAATTGTCTAGGTAAAGAATTATTGTAATATTTATACCTGCGTATTCGTTTGCGTAAATTATTTATCTATATTAATATTATAAATGCAAAAGTGTTAGATTTTTGCAGCAATAGATGGACATGTTTCCTTACAAATAGATTATGGGCCAGAGTAACATAGGCTACTTTTTAACCGACTTCAAAAAATTAGGGGGTTCTCTATTCGGCGCGTTTTTATACCGGAAATATAATGGAAAAGAAGTGCACATGGGCAGAACCGCATGCGAACGCTAGCTAACTAAATTCAGCACAGTTAAAAAATATTTTTTGTTAAGTACCTAATGTGGGAATGACAGCCTCGGTGGCGGAGTGGGTGAGTAGCCGCTGTGAAGCGAGAGGCCCCGGGTTCGAAACCCACACCGAGATAAACCTTTATGTGACCTACAAATATTTATTTCTGGTCTGGATGTTTTTCTCCCCAGAGTAAGCCTGCCCATAATCAGAAGCAACACAATCCAGAACTATGGATTACAAAACACTGCATGGCATTAGACTGTGCTTGGCACCCTGAGACATAAGGCTTTAAGTCTCATAATGCCGATTAATTTCACTGTTTTCAATTTCCTTCAAACCAAACCATAATAGTGCTTACACTTAGTGCAGCACGCTGCTGGCGGCAGAAATAGACAAAGCGGTAGTATCAACTTAGACCGCATCTCGCATACGAGGGACCTACCACCTAGTAGATATAATAATTATGTATATTGTATACACAATATAATTCCGAAATAAAATATGTTCAATTTTCATTACCCTTTACAACATAATAACATTTTTAACATAACAATACATAAGCTCACACCCTTATCCCTAAAAGGGTAGGCAGAGCCGCATGCAGTACACCAACGTCTCGACGAGCTTCTTGCCGTCAATCAATCAATACCGACTACTATTAAGTTACATACATTGTTAAGTGACTGCCTCGGTGACGCAGTTGTAATGCGTACGCGTTACGATTGAGGCCAACGCTGAGGTCTCGGGTTCGATCCCCGGGTCGGGTAAAGTGGTATTGGGTTTTTCTATTACGAAATACTCAGTATCAGCCCGGAGTCTGGAATTTGTGCCCGGTGTGGCGATAGGCTCGCCCCCTATCACATAAGGGACGGAGATACGCTCGGCGAAATGTGGGTGTACTGGTTACACCTCTGCCTACCCCTTCGAGGATTACAGGCGTGAGTGCGTATGTATGTACATTGTTAAGTCTCACCATTATTACGGTAACTATACTTATTTCAATTTAATTAATTTAGGTTCCAATAATTCTGAATTTTGGACTTAAATAAATAACCAAGTATTTCTGTTACACAGAATTATAATTTCAGGTACAATAATTCAACATTGCGTGATGGAAATTAATTGCAATTAGTCAGTCTTGTATAATTAATATTACAATATCCCTCTTCATAATGACCGGAAATAAAGCTTGAATATTTGATAAATTGTGTGTGTTTTTTATGAACTTGAGTGACAAAACAAGCTGGTCGCACGCCTGTCCATAAACAGAAGCATCATCACACAAAACCTTGAAGCACATACTCGTAGCACTGCAAGGCATTGTACTGCGTTCGTCACCGCAAGACATGAAATATTAAATCTCATAATGTCCAGTAATTTCACTGGCTTCATATCCCCCCACCTTTGCACATAGCAATATTTGAAAAAAATATTTGCCTGTTCTTTTGTAATTTGGATTCTGTTAATGAAAAGATTTGTTTTGTGTATTTTTTTCTTTTTCTTTCTTTTTGTCTGGCACTATCCCGACTTAATGCCAGGATCCGCGTTCTTATAACATAGTGTTGACGATATTTAATATTATGCAATACTACATACTGGAATTCACGACGCTACAGATTTCGAGTGTTCTAACCAGTCTGGAAATTGTAGATTGTTCGTATTTAATGCATACAACGGTTCACTTATTGAGCGAAGATGCAACAAGTGCCCTCAGACTTGCTATTTCCGTTCAAAGGTATTAGAGAATCGTTAGTAACCTAGCCGTTAAAACTAGATTAATTAGAAATATCTCTGTAGTTTCTAAAAGACTGAACACATTTTCTTCTAATGTATAAAAATAAACTGATTTAGTGTAATTGCCTAGTGTATTATTGATGATGCTATGTATATTATCTTCATATTATGTTGATAATATGGTTTCTAAATATCTTGCCTTTGATTTTTGTACTGACTTGTCGTAAACGCTATTTTAATTGCCTACATGATTAATAAAGTTTTTTTTCTTTTATAAAAATTGCAATATTTTTAACTGAAAGGAAAGCTATTTAGTTTACTTTTACTTTATTACTTTATTTTTACTTGCTATATTTATATAGCTTAATTAAACTTATTTTAACTTTTTAGATTTATTTGTTTTTATTTTTACCGGACATTTTTACTCAAAAATTATTACATTACTATTCATTTCCGTGAGAAATACAATTTAGCAATAGAATATTAGATGTTTAGTGATACCATATTTGAGTGAACATGCGACGGAACTGTTATTTTTGTTATAAATTTTAAATTCACTACATTCATGAAGTTTTAGTCTTTCATCTCCGTTTTCACAACTATAGTAGTGGATGGTCAACTATGAGCTATAATACTCTTTCGAATGAAAGACAACATCCAATCTACATTTGGGGGAGTTATGCATGGATACATACAAAAATAACGCGTCGAATTGAGAACCCTCTACGCTTTTTTCGCCTTAAAATGTACAAACTATAAGAAAAATTCATAAACGTTTCCACTATGGTAACTATCATGTATTATATCAATAATCCAGTGCGATATCAATACTGGAGGTAAGCGAAAATCATTTCGCCATCTCATCTGGCACAATGGCTCCGTACCGGCAGCTCGCAAGACAAATGAGAGTGTCAGCCGCAGCGAATCCAGTTGACGAGCGAAAATTGCTTTGATTTTCTAACAAATCTCGAGATACTGTTGCTTTTATATTTAGATTGGCGGGATTAACAACGTAGGCAGGGAGTCGACAACGGATTTTATACACATAATTATTTATTATTTGAGTGGCAGAGCCACGCTGTAGACACTTTTATCTACAGCATGAATGGGCCGTCTAGTCCGGGTCGTTACCACTGTCTCACAGAAAACTGGCGTAAAGTAGCAGCTTGCTGCTGCGTTTCGTACGGTGAGTGAGATATCCGGAGGCCCAAACCCCCTTCCCTTCCCATTCCCTTATTTATCCCTTTGCCTTAGGGTCGGCAACGCACCCATAATTCTTTTAATATTATGGGTGTCCATGGGCGGTGGAGATCATTTACCATCAGGTGACCCACTTGCTCGTTTGCCGGCCTATGTTATAAAAAATTTAATTATTAATATTAATGTTACTAAGTTTCGAGTATAAGTCAGCCAACATCATCTTAGGCCTAAAGTCAACCTGACGTGCACATGATACACTCTGCTGATTAACCGATGAGGTAATAGCGAAACTTGGTTCCTGTTGCAGGTTGTGGGGTTCAGACGGCTGGTTGCCCCACATAATACCGAATTCATCGCTAAATCATGATGGGAAGGTGGACCTTGGCTAAAGAACTATATATATAATGCCACGCAAAAATAAATTTATTTTATGTTAAAATTTACTTTGCATGTTACTTATGTGTGGGTGGCGGTTGAATTAGATTACAAAACCATTCGTTGCTTCTTGGATAGTTTAATAAATAATTATCAGTGTTACATATTTTTTACATAAGTTGTAAACTATATCCCTAATCCTACAACAGAATGTGTGTTTTGCTCAGGCATATAAACAAACATATAGCCAAAACATTATATTTTCTATAAAAGTGATACATAGGGTTACCATATGTCGCTGTCCGAGATATTATCATAGTTAAAGCCATCCACGCAAGCAAGGCTGCGAGTAAAGCTAGTATGGTTTTATTGACTTAAAATTTAAACACTTATTGTCATAACAAGGGTCGACTAAAATAAAAATAATAAAAAATCCTGAATCCATTGTCATACTCTATGTCTTTTTCACAAAATCATTTGACCCGTAGAAATAATAATATAACAATAGAACTCGTTTAATCAAAAATTATGCGTAACACATTTTATTTACACATTTGACATGAAAATATGAGAATTAGCTTAACAATATCAATTAATACTTAACTGTCACACTTAACAGACTAACGTGTGTGGGTGTATGGTCCATTACGCCTTTGTACATTCTATAATAATACATAATACACCCAACAGTCACACACATAGTCCTGACCCCACACTAGGTAAACCTGTGTCGTGGGTATCAGGAACTACGAGGGACTTGCCAACCCACAACACCCAGACCCGAGACCAATGTTTGTGGTTCACACAAACATTTGTCTCGGTGTGGGAATCGAACCCACGGCCTCTCGCTTCGCCGCCGGCTACTCGCCCGCTGCGCCACGGAGCTGTCATAAATAGACACTTATATAAAATGCATGATTATTTTAATTGCTTTATTTACATGTTTTTGCGTTACGTCCAATAAATATATAACATAGCTATACGACTTTACTTTACTTTATACGCCATTACTATGGTAACCATAGATAATACGAACATGGGGCACTTGTCAACTGTCGCGGGTTCGTCTGGGAAGTCCATATGTTATAATAATATATAAGTACTAGTTTATCATTATTTCTTTGATATATGGGTATATATATTTTTTATTGTTCTGTTTGTAGTTTATGTGAGCGGAATTAATGTATATTAAATAATAATTTTCTTTTCTTTCCTTTATTACCGAAGGGGTAAAATGCAACTACTGCTGCACTCACGTTTCGCGGAGCTTTTTGCTTTCCCATAATGTGATAGGAAGATAGCCTATCGCCTTACCTGGCACTAATTCTAATGCCGGTCTATTCATATGTGACTTTTTGAATCGAAAACTCAAACACAAATTGTGATTGCCCATAAAATGCTCTTGAAATTGAATACAGAACCTCACGATGCTCACCCTTAGTACCTTAGTGGCAGCCCAAGAGCAGTGTGCCGGAATGTTTAATCCGTCTTATTTAGTTAGTAGAATATATATTTTTTGTTAAATTTTGATGCATTTACAACAGTTAAATTTTGATTATGATTCATTAATTTATTCAAAAAAAGAAGACAATATGACCCTAGCATACAGCCTTCATACAATGTTCATTTCTAAATAATGTAGCTGAAATTGAAAGCGTAGTTTGAATTGAAATCATGGTTTGTGGAGAAAATCTGATTCCATATTCAAAACTAATAAACAAAACAAGTAATAAATAAACACCAAGTGCAGTATGCAGCCAAAGTTAATAGCTCCCGGACTACAAGATGAAGCTCGAATTTGTGGGAAATATTCTTAAATTATTCAAGCCAGGGTGGTTGGGTCTGTTGTAAGCTTCAGTATAAATTGGCAGGTGGATAATCTAGCGTCTGGGTTTAGAAATACTAAATTTTTTACAACCAACAGTAAAAAGGTGGAAGATTCATTAAACCAGGCTTGGTCCGCAAATTTTTAAAAAACATAGATGTACTTAGCTTAAATCCCTTTATGTGTTTTATCTGATTATATTAAATTTTAAGTACTCCTAGGAAGGTATTTATTGCGTAATAGAGGTTTATGAAATTTTTGTTGAGATTTTATTAAATTCATCATGTGCGAGTTAGTTTTCGCATTGTATTATAATACATAGGCACTCACGCCTGTAATCCCCGAAGGGGTAGGCAGAGGTGTAACCAGTACACCCACATTTCGCCGAACGTATCTCCGTCCCATGATGTGATAGGGGGCGAGCCTATCGCCATACCGGGCACAATTCCAGACTCCGGGCTGATACTGAGCATTTCGTAATAGAAAAACCTAATATCACTTTTATCCGACCCGGGGATCGAACCCGAGACATCAGCGTCAGCCTCAGTCGTAACGCGTACGCATTACAACTGCGCCACCGAGGCAGTCTTATTTGTGTTATAATATTTAAAATATTTAGGTCCGATTCGATCAAACTAGAATAAGGTCTTATCCGAGAGTAAATCTCGAGATTCCCCGGAGTAAATCGTATTTACGTTCTATCATCTATTAACCAAGGTTATGTTCCATATACGAGAGTAATAATTTACACGGCCCATCTCGGCGGAGTTAGACTTAACTCGTGAGAGTTAAAAAAATATGACAGTGGATCTGTTATTATAATAACGAGTGACAGACTACGTTGCTATAGGTAATACTATAAAGGTTGGAAGCTTGCACAAGCCTGGGATCTAATTATACATCTAATTAAATCGGAACCCAAAAGACCAACTGACAGACCTCAAAACACCGTGAGCTCTTTCTGCGTAGATCGGACTAGTGTCAACTAACTCTTTAAATAATTTAAAAAAAATGTATAATTTTAAAATGAATGTCGGCAATGTAACATTTACTTTTTGAGACGAGCTACGAGTACACCTCAGTCTCTCCCGTGACCACGAAGGCTGAAAAGCTTTCGAAACGTCGGGATTAAAATAAAATTAAACAGCGATAAAATCCGTATAAACTTGTTTTATTTAAATACTATAAATTCAGATAGCATCCCAATCAATTGAGAAGTCAACAAAAGTAATGCATTCGTTATGGAAGTTTATCATTCTCATTTGTTGTTCACTCTGACGCAACTATATATTAATTCTAGTATTAATTATTAGCGGGTTTGCATGGTAAAATGACTAGTGTTTTTTTATTTTTTTTATTAGCTTGAATGACGAGACGAGCAGGTGGTTCGTCTGATGGTAAGCGCCACGCCTGCTCATAAACAGAAGCACCGCCGCACAGAACTAAAGCACTGCATGACACTGGACTGCGCTTGTCACCCCCAAGACATAAGGTGTTAAGTCTCATATTACCCAGTAATTTTACTGGCTTCAATGTTATTCAAACCGGAACACAACAGTGCTTACACACTGTTGCTTGGCGGCAGATAAAGGCAAAGCGGTGGTACCAAGGGATTTATATTGTGAATAAGAAAGTGAGTAAAAATATTCTAAGGATAAGCACTCTGGAATAATGTAAAATTTGGTAGAATCGGGCCTAAATACAATAAAGTCTCGCAGCTAACTTTTTGATAAGTAATTCGATATACGATTGCGCTGACATGCCACAGATTAAAATATCGAAATCTCGAATAAAAAGCAATTGCATTGAATATACAGTCCGGCAGGCCGGCCCCGGTAGAACCGGCCTATTCATGCTGCAAAAAAACTCTACAGCGTGACTCTACCTCTTATAAGACAGTGGTAAAAATCCGAAATAATAATTATAAATCTGTCATTCGCAAATGATTAATCTCGTATTTTCTTATACTGGTTGAAATCAAGATAAAATAAACACCAACAGTGATTTAATTTAATTTACTTTAATTTCCGTGTATCTAATCAATAGAATAATATCTAATCAATATAAGGCTGCCTCGGTGGCGCAGGTGTAATGCGTATGCGTTACGTTTGAGGCTGGCACTGAGGTCTCGGGTTCGATCACCTAGTCGGGAAAAGTGATATTGGGTTTTTCTATTACGAAATACTCAGTCAACCCGGAGTCTGAAATTTGTGCCCGGTATGGCGATCGGCTGGCACACATCACATCATGGGACGGAGATACGCTCGGCGAAATGTGGGTGTACTCGTTACACCTCTGCCTTCCCCTTAGGGGATTACAGTCGTGGTGCGTATGTATAATAATGTTCATTAATTATTATTAGTTTTGGAGTAATCTGCAGTCTCTTTTATTCGAAAGAACAACGAAATATGGTTCTACAATGTAACAATTAATTGAATAATTCTATAGTGACCGAATGCTGGAGATAAGTACTTATAAAATAAATAAATAACACCAATGTAATAGTCTCAAGGTGGTAGGTCCCTCGTAAGCGAGAGGCCAGCTGGGTTGGTACCACGGTCTTGTTCCATTTTGAAGGACATTGAAGCCTGTGAAATTACTGGGCATTACGAGACTTAACACCTTATCTCTCGGGGTGACGAGCGCAGTCCAATGTCATGCATTGCTTTGTTATTTAAAGTTTTGTGTGGCGATGCTTCTGTTTATGAGCAGGCGTGGCGCTTACCATCAGGCGAGCGACCTGCTTGTGTCGTCATTCAAGCTAATAAAAATATGAATAATTATTTAGTTCCTTTACAAATAATGGTGTAATATATTACTTTAGATTCAACAAAGCATGTGTAAAGTCGCAAGACATATACATAACTAGCTGTCCCGCGCGGTTTCACCCGCAGCATACAATTGCAGCGCCATCTGTCGGGTCCAATAGTGAATCTAAACCATCCAGGGCGCCTCCAAATGCATACAAAAAAATTCAAATCGGTCCAACTGTTTAGGAGGAGTTCAGTGACATACACACGTACAGTAGAATTATATATAAAAATATTGCGTGCGTGGCAACTCTAGTCGCCGCATTAAATTTTTAAATTATCGATTGTCCTGACCTGGATTTCTGCATTTACTTTCATTTGAAATTCTTATAAGTGAATTATGCAGTTTTAAAACTGACTTTATAAGTGGTAAAGCCACATTAGACAGTGTGGTCTACAGCATGAATGGCAAATCTCGACTGGCTTGTTGCCACCGTCTCAAATGAAACCGTCGTGAACATGCTGTTAAGTTTCGTACGGTGAGTGTGATATCCGGAGGCCCAAATCCCCCCTCCCCTTCGCAATCCTACAGTTATTTCGCAATCCTACAGTTATTTAATCTTACAGTCGACAACGCATCTATAATTGTATCGTGGATGTTCATGGATAATTACTTGCTCACTCTCACTCACTCACATAATTTACACAAGCCGAACTCTGCTATAAAAAACACTTCTTAATTAGCTTGAATGACGAAACCAGCCGGACGCTCGCCTGATGGTAAGCGCAACGCCTGCCCATAAACAAAAACAACGCCATACAGAACTTTGAATTACAAAGCACTGCATGACACTGAACTGCGCTCGTCACCTCGATACATAAGATTTTAAGGGTCATAATGCCCAGTATTTCACTGGCCTTCAGTGTCCTTCAAACTGAAACATAGCAGGGCTTAGACACTGCTGCTTGGCGGCAGATATAAATATAGTGGTGGTACCAGCCCAGACGGCCTTTCACATACGAGGGACCTACCACTTTTTAAATGCTAGAACAATAATCTTCTTCTTCCACCTGCCCTTATCCCACTCGCAGTGGGGTCAGCGCAACATGGGGAGCTAAACACCCAGACCCGATACAAATATTTGTGGATCACACAAACAATAGTCCCGGTGAGAGAATCGAACCCACGACGTCTCGCTTCACAGCCATTGAACTACTCACCCATTCCGCCACGGAAGCTGTTACAACATTAATATTTTTTATAATCAAACAAAATCATAATATTCCTTACATACGCACTCATACGCACTCACACATGTAATCCCCGAAGGGGTAGGCAGAGGTGTAACCAGTACACCCACATTTCGCCGAGCGTGTCTCCGTCCCTTATGTGATAGGGGGCGAGCCTATCGCCATACCGGGCACAAATTCAAGACTCCGGGCTGATACTGAGCATTTCGTAATAGAAAAACCCAATACCACTTTACCCGACCCGGGGATCGAACCCGAGACCTCAGTGTTGGCCTCAATCATAACGCGTACGCATTACAACTGCGCCACCGAGACAGTCCAGTCATAATATTCCTTAATAATAATTATTATAAACATAAACTAAGAGCGCATATTACTTCAACACTTTAGCCTTATACAATGTTCACCAGATTATTATGAGAAAATACGTTATGTTAAACGTAGATTTTGCTTCAAAAATATTTCCACAAATATATGTAGGTTCATTAATTGTATGTACATACATTGTACATGCATCTAAAATATGTATTGCATCTCGCGTGTGTACAAGAAATGATGAGGTTTCATATTTTATAAACATTTTGGTTCGCCAGTATCTTGTTTCAATAATAATATGGTAACTTTACTGAATACTAAGATTGTAAGCAACGTTGTAAGCGGTGTTTTGGAATTTTGTGATGCTATTTTGTTTATTAATCCTTGAAAATTTTGACGTCCACGTTAACATCGCTTGCGCAATTGCGTTTTAATTAAATTCTATTAAGTACTTTTTGGTGTTTTTAACGTGATATACATATTGTTGGTAATGAGAATCAAGTCATATAGTGTTTGTGGCCGTCTCACCAGAAGATTATAAAAGTTATTATCAACTAAATACTTACGGATGGTGTGGTGTCTTAATTTGTGAAAAAGTCTGTAACACGTATCCTTTTAACACTAGAAGTGAATTATATCATTCGAAGAAACTTTCTATTCTATTTATTACATCGAAATAGTGGAAAAGTGTTTAATCTGTGTTATTAGTCAATTCAAACACCATAACATTATCATCTACCGTCATTGTGTTGCTTTTGTACGCGGACACTTTAGAACCTAATGCATAATTTTGCCATTTGATTATTAGACGTACTTGGCCTAGCGTAACACCCTGCGGGCATTCATTAACGAACACGTATGTTCAAACCCCACCGGCTGGCTGACTACTTTTTCGATGTTTAAACATTTTTAATGTTTGAGATTACTAATAATCTAAATAATACCGCTACAACTACGCACCTGGCAGTAAAATACTAAAATATCAAGAACTTTTCATATTGATTATTTATTGGTTGAGAAGAACACAGACAAAGTAAGAAGTCACAACAGCTAGTTTTAACAACACTAGTTACTCACTAAATTACGAACATGCCGAAAACCAGAAATAGTACTACGCAATGTGCGGCATGTCTCGCAAAGATTCTTGATGAAGACTTTATTTCATGCAACGCAGATAAGTGCAACAAAAAATTTCACTTGCTCTGTATAAACTCCGCAAGCAACATTAAGACCGATACTTGGATTTGTCCTGACTGTAGGGAAAAAATCAAACGGGCAAATAATATCTTGACGTCTCCGCCTCAATCTGTATCACCAATTACCAGCAAAAATCCAAACCATAAACGTCGGGATGAGGTCGAATCAGAAGTTGATTGTACATTGTCATTAGCTAAAGAAATTCGTCTCCTTCGGCTCTCCATGCAAGATTTCAAAACAAAGCTTCACGAAGTGATATACTCGGTGTCCCAGTGCAATAATCGACTGGATGATATTGCAACTCAGCTAAATTCTACAGTATCACGATTACATATGTTAGAGGAAGCGCAAAAAGAAAATGGAGAATTAAAATCCAAAATCGAGCACCTTGAGAAACTTTCTCAATCTCAGGCACAGGCAGCACTGAAGAACGATTTGGAAATTGTCGGATTAGAGGAAATCTCAAACGAAAACCCCGTTCACCTTGCACTAGTGACAGCCTCGAAAATCGGGTTACAAGTAACGGAGCAAGATATAGACAGTGTTTCCAGAACAGGTCCACGTCGCGAACCTGTTGATAGAGGAAATGTCATCAAATCATCACGCCCGTTGGTGGTACGATTTACAAGAAAGATAGTACGTGACAGTTTCTTGAAGGGAGCAAAAGTACGTCGAAATCTAAACAGCAAAGACATTGTGAACGGTGGCCCAGAGCGCACAGTCTATGTCAATGAACGTCTTTCCCCACTTAACCGGCAGTTATTTCGTGAGGCTCGTAAACGCTCAACGGAAGCAAATTACAAATATTGTTGGACAAGGAACGGTTCGATATTTATCCGCAAACGCACCGGTAACCCAGCTATACTTATTGCATCTCTCGATGACCTGCCCCTGCCCCGCATACTTTGCAAGACTGACCCGCCTCTCCACAAGGACGCTGACAAGCTCTAAGATAATGCACTACTTTAAGCCGTTTGTATTAATACTAACTTTGTCCGTAAATTACTACACCTATTATTTGCTGCCTTTCATTGCTATAGAGTATTATCTTTGTAAATATTACTATAGTGGTAGCGGGTTCGTTACTTTAGTGTTTATAGAATTCTTAGAATTGTTACTTTCTCATTATCAATTAGGTTTAGCCTGCTATAATTTAAACGAATGGTATATTTTTAACAATCCAACTACTACTGATGGTTTTACGTTTTCTAAATATTTAAGCATTTCGTTAATTATGTCGACACGTATAAATAATGTATACTACACACCTTCTTACAGTACTCTCATAACACCATTCACAACAAAAACATTTTATGCACAACATGATCGTAATACGCACACACAAATGAACTTATATTTTAACTATATATATTCTAATCACTATCAAAAACGCATGGCCACAGAATCTTTAGTCCTGTCTCTTTGCATTTACTATGACCACTATAAAGATGGCAACACTTGATTTAATTAAAAACATCGATGAATCCCTTACCAAAGAGTGCCATTCGTTTATACCTCCAGAAGAAAGTGCAACTATCATCTCGAAATATAACACCAAGTTACTCACACTAAACATTAGAAGTCTCCAGCGTAATTTCGAAGGTTTCCTCATCCTGTTTGAACGGCTGAATGTAGAGTTTGATATTGTGGTGTTAACTGAGTGCTGGCTAAAAGAGAACTCTATCATCAAAGAACTTAATGGGTATACCGTCTATAAGACATCTAAATACATTAATAAGGCTGGCGGAGTTGTCATCTACGTAAATAAAAATCTATCATCGAAAGTTGTTGAACTCGACATTCATGGCGCTAATTGCCTTTTAGTTGAAATTCCTAACTATATGTCATTAATTGGTATCTATCGTTCTCCTACTGAAACTTTCAGTAACCCAATATTATTTTTAAAATCCCTCGAAGTGACAATCAAGAGTATATTAAAGAATACCAGTCTTGTGGTAACGGGTGATATAAACATCAATATAGCCGAGTCTGGTAAATCGGAGGAACTTACTTCGGAGTATTTGTGTCTGATGGCGGAACTTGGTTTTACCAGTGCTATTGATAATCCTACCCATACCAAAACCTGTTTAGACCATTTCTTCGTTCGCACTTGTTCTACCTATGAATCCATTATTTGCTGTGCTGATATTACCGACCATAGTCCCATTATTCTAGGAATAACCAACCCCTTACCCAAACCATATGGCTATAGAAGATTTCGCCAAAAAACCGACATTGCTGCGGTCGAAGAAGATCTTGCCAAAGTGGACTGGTCTGATATTATCCAAAGCCCAACGGTTGATGAGGCAGTTAATTTATTTTCCGACAAGTTTTATTTTATTATAAAGAAACACACTCGACATGTCAGGGTCAGTCATTCCAGGTTTACTATAGAACCTTGGATGACTCCAGGCTTAATAAGATGTTCAAAACACAGAGATAAGCTTCATGCTGATTACCGTAAACGTCCAACTGATGTTAATAAGAGGGTGTATCTACGATATAGAAACTTTTACCAGGATCTGTTAAGACGCCTTAAAAGAGAATACGAAAGTGGTCAAATTCAACAAAACATAAACTATCCAAGATCGCTGTGGAACAAAATTAACAAGATTATTCACAAAAGTTGTAAAAACACTGATGCAACAGATCTTCTAAAAATTAAAAGTGACTCTACTGATTCTTTGAATTTCTGTAACTCATTTTTCGCGAACATCGGTAATAATCTGGCAAATATAACTCTTTCCGAACTTAATGAATCTCAAAGTTCCCTGGCAGCAAAAGTTAAACTACCACATTCGTCTCCCCACTCTATCTTTCTCCTTCCAACTGATCCCAACGAGGTGCTCTCTTTAATTACACAACTGAAGGTTAACAGTGCTTCCGGATTGGACGGCATTACAAACAAATTAATTAAAGCAGTAAAACAATACATAGCTGAGCCCCTTTCTACTATCTTCAACTTGAGTCTTGAATCGGGAATTTTTCCTGTCCAGTGGAAGGTTTCCGTTATTACCCCTATTCATAAAGGCGGAGACAAAGACTCTGTAAATAATTATCGTCCGATTTCTCTTCTCGGCGTTTTTTCTAAACTCCTGGAAAAAATCGTAAACAAAAGACTTATCCAATACTTAGAGACCAACAACATTTTATCAAATAAACAATTCGGTTTCCGACAAGGGAAATGTACTGAAGACGCAGTAACTCTCTTAACAAACATATTAAGCTCACACCTTGACAAGGGAGAGAAATGTATAGGAGTTTTTCTTGACCTGGCGAAGGCTTTCGATACTGTCTCCATTCCTATTCTTATGCGTAAACTTGAACACCTAGGGATTAGGGGAATTGCTCATAGCTGGTTTTATTCATATCTTACTGGCCGGAAACAATGTACTAAAATCGACGCCTTCACCAGCGAATTCGAGACTGTCTGCTTTGGAGTACCTCAGGGCAGCATTCTGGGACCTTCGCTATTTCTTTGTTATATCAACGACCTTCCGTCTATTCAAGTACCGAATGCTGACATTATTTGTTACGCTGATGATACAGCGATTATTTTTCACAGCAAGTCATGGCCTGACTCCCATACAATAGTTGAGAAGGGTCTATCAGAGGTTATTAAGTGGTTAGATAATAACCTCCTAACTCTTAATACCATTAAAACTAAATATCTATGTTTTTACAAGACAGATGCATCCTTTCCCTCCACACTTCCAGATATTAAAATACACCGGAGGTGTCTTAATTCTCTCTTAAACTCGTATACCTCACCGTCTTCTGAATGTACATGTGATATCATACAAAGAGCCACTTCCATTAAGTACCTGGGAGTCTTGATAGATGAGAAACTCAACTTTAAGGATCATATAGCTTCCATTTTTGCTAGAGTCAGGAAATTAATTCCCGTAATGAAAACCCTCAGAGAAGTTACAGATCAATCCTTACTTAAGACTATCTACATTGCACTGTGTGAATCTGTTTTGACATACTGCATCAAAGTATGGGGGTCCGTTCCGAAGACCACTTTAATAAAATTAGAAAGAGCGCAACGTTCTATATTAAAAGTAATGTTGAAAAGATCTTTTAGATATCCCACGGCCGCTCTTTATGATGATGCTCAAATCCTAAGCATTCGACGATTATATATTTTACGAACAGCCCTTGCCGGCCACAAGGAAATGCGTTGCTCTCCCCAACACCCGAATATGTTAAGTAAGCGTAATCTGACCCTTCCCACTCCTACACTTACAACAACTTTCGCACAACGTTTTCCAAATTTCATGATTCCTTTTATCTACAATAAACTCAGCAGACTATGTAATATTACTGCAAGCACCATCCGTGAAACGAACCGCAAACTAAAACAGTTTTTGCATAATATTTCCTATCAAGAATCTGAAAATATCCTTAGAGTCATATCTTAAAATTTATAGTATTTACATCTTTAACGCAGGGAACGCTCGCTCATATAATTACACACACATACACATACATTCACAAACACACACACATACACACCCACACCCACACCCACATAAAATAAATATATATATATTCACACTTCCTACTTTAAATGAATGTTTCATTTTAAGACGTATTGTATATTAGCCAAACATAAAGTGTCAATGCTTCCCATGACTCCCACAGGACAGGCTTAGCCTAGTGTGGGGGTCAATGTTAAACATAAATACTTTTAACACTACTTAACTTGTAATTTGTGATTTAAATAAATAAATAAATAAATAAATAAAGGCTAACCTACTTATTAAACGTGATTTAAACGTGATTTAATTAGGTAATATTAGTATTGGGTATAGTATAGTATTAAGTATATTATTGGGTAGTAATTGTACCGTAGATAAAATAACGGTTAACAAAACTTAGAAACCGACTTCAAAATAAAACCACTGAAAAGTCAAAAATAACAAATTTAATCTATTCCATTCTCTTTAGAGTCGGTGCTTGGGTACCTGTGTCGCTACCGGTCAGATACCTCATAATAATAATTATAATAATACTAGCTCTGTATTATACATATCCTACTGCTAGGCAAGGGCCTCTTTTGCCTAATGAGAGTGATTACGCCTTAGTCCACCACGCTAGCTTAATGCAGGTTGGCAGACATCACATACCTTCGATATTCTTATGGCGAACTTCTCAGGTATGCAGGTAACCTCACGATGCTTCCTTCGCCGTTAATTAATATTTAATACACACGTAACTTCAAGTTTAGGAGCATGTACCTCTGACTCTAAGTTTCAAAACTTAAAGTCAGAGGTGCATGCTCTTGGGGCGGTTTTCGAACCTGCCACTATTTTCTCGGCAGTCCATAATAGTTTTAATATAAATTTTAAATTAGTTGAATATTATTGCGCACTGCATTATGTATGTTGCATGTCTTATAATGACAATAAACTTTTTCTTTCTTTCTACTAATATCACTGCTCGGTGTCTCGGTGGCGCAGTTGTAATGCGTACACGTTACGATTAAGCTAACGCTGAGGTCTCGGGTTCGATCCCCGGATCGGGTAAAGTGGTATTGGGTTTTTCTATTACAAAATGCTCACTATCAGCCCGGAGTCTGGAATTTGTGCCCGGTATGGCGATAGGCTCGCCCCCTTTATAGTGGGACGGAGATACGCTCGGCGAAATGTGGGTGTACTAGTTATACCTCTGCCTACCCCTTAAGGGATTACAGGGGTGAGTGCGTATGTAATAATATCACTCCCGCTGAGCTCTCGCTGCTCACTGCAATACCTCAATTCAATACTATTTCACAAGCATTCCTGAAATAAACTAACACTACAAAGACAAATGGAAATAAATTAAAATTTGAGCTTACGATAGATGGTGCATTAGGCAACATTAAATCACGTCAGGAGCGGTTACTCGAAAATCCATATGGGAGAAAACTAGGTGATTTACGCAACATTAGCTGCAGATACCATAGATTCGAGCTGTTACTGGAATAGAGGCGGCTTACATTTAAACCTGAGTGGTATTTTGATAATGGATTGAGGTGCAGTAGCGTTTCTATCCAAATTCAAAAGAGATTCTCAATTCTGCTGCATATAACACCTAACAGTCACATACCTACGTAGCCCTGACCCCAAAGTAAGATACGAGTCGTGGGTCGTGGGTATAAGGAACTATGAGAAACTTTCTGTCTCACAACACCGAGACCCGAAACAAATATTTTTGGATTTGACAAATATTTGTCACAGTGCCGGGATCGAAGCGGCTACTCGCCCACTGCGCCACGGAGGCTGTCATCTCATATGTTTTTAGACTGTCTCGGCGGCGCAGTTGTAATGCATACGTAGTATGACTGCTGTGCTGAGGTCTCGGTGTAGGTCGCCGGATCGGGTAAATGGATATTAATTTTTTCTATCATGGAATGCTTAGTATCATCCGAGTTGATACTCGGAGTCTGAAATTGTTCCCGATTTGGCGATAGGCTCACCCTCTATCACGTCATGGGACGGAAATAAGCTCGGCGAAATGTGGGTGTACTTGTTGCAACAAGTAGGTACACCCACAACAGAGGGGTACCTTTGCCTACCCCTGCGGGGATTGTGGACGTGTATGCGTATGGGTGTATGTATTTTATGTATATTTACGCATAACTTCCTTAACTGTGAATTAATTTTAATTATTTGTATTCGATAGGCTACTCTGATGGTAGTCGCATATAATAATTTACAAGATGGTAGGTCCCTCGTTTGCGAGAGGCCGGCTGGGTTGGTACCACCGCTTTATCTATTTCTGCCGGCAAGCAATAGTTTGTAAGCGCTGTTGTGTTCCGGTTTGAAGGACATTGAAGCCAGTGAAATTACTGGGCATTATTACACTTAACACCTTATGTCTCGGGGTGATGAGCGCAGTGCAGTGTCATGCAGTGCTTTGTTATTTAAAAAGTTCTGTGTGGCGTTGCTTCTGTTCATGGGCAGGCGTGGCACTTACCATCAGCACCACTTGCGCGTTTCGTCATTTAAGCTACTTAATGATATATATATGGAATAAATTATCTCCACACATTAAAACGAACATTGGGATTAATAATAAGTAAATCTTTGAAATAAAACTAGTTTATACGGGTTTTATCGCGGTTTCATTTTTATTTTAGACCACGACCACGTCTCTGCCGTGACCACGAAGGCTGAAAAGCTTACGAAACGTCGGGGCTAAAATAAAAATTTAACCGCGATAAAATCCGTATAAACTAGTTTTATTTCAATTTGTTACATTCGCATAAACAACAAATCACTAAGTAAATCTTATAACAAAATGAGTACTTATTAGCCAAGACAAGCTCAGTGACAAAATAATTCCTCTCGGTAGTACGAGTATAATCAAGTAAAATAGGGAAAAAATGTATTGAGGAAAATACTTGAGAAACCTGTTATAATACTTAGTTGATACTATAATAAAAATGTAATAGAGATTTATTTACATTCAGTATGTTTTGTTATGCGCGGAAATGACGAGACGAGCAGGTCGCTCGCCTGATGGTAAGCGCGACCTAATGGTTAGCAAATAGAAAGATTCTTCTTCTTCTATCTACCCTTATCCGACTCGCAGTGGGCTTGGCGTATGCTGTTTTTAAACACATGTTACAGAATGGTTTGTTATTTTTATGACCGGCCGCTTGCCGTCGATCTTTTTCAACTCGTCGGTCTACCGTGAGCAGAAAAAACTAAACGAAACTAGGTGTAAAGCAGCACAAATGAAATTTTACGGGTCCTATCATGCGAGCTGTTGGACGAGATTTTAGGACTACAGTCAACAAAACAGCTAAAAAAATCAGAGTAATAGCCCAATATAATAAAAAATCCGAACCCGTACACACTCTAATTAAATTAATAAACACATAATTTAAAATCCCCTTTTTCATACGTTTAGATTTTCTAATGGATACGTGGAGGGTGCCTACGGTCTGGATTTTAATGGGGTCAGTCCAATCATGCTAATGAAAACAAACCATGCGATTCGACCTCATGTTTAAACTGCTGAATATTCAGATGGGGCCATTTTCTTAACGGCACTCTAGATTTTAACCACAGAAATACAATATCAGCGTTCATCGAATATTTATCGTTAATTTTAATGTTACCGAATGTAGGATAATTAATATTTCTACTCGACAAAATTCGAATGGTCTAGGAACAGTTCGTTTAATTAGTTTTGTGTACTAGTTTTTGTGGTTATATTTGATAGTTGTTAAACACTAATGGTGGTTACTATACGCTTAAATTAACTTTTACTTTTACTCAGCGGGGAGTGCTATGGACTGTTGAGACGAAAGTTGCAGGTTTGAAACCAGCCCTAAAAGCATACACATCAGAGTTTTCTAAGTTACGTGTGTGTTAGATGTTAATTATCACTTGCTTTAACGGTGATGGATATAATGAGGGAATCTGCATACCTGAAAAGTTTTCTATAAGAATTTATATATGTAAAGTCTGCAACCCGCATTAGGCCAGCGTGGTGGAGTAAGGCCTAACTCACTACCTCATTCGTAAAGGAAGCCCGTGCCCCGCAGTGGGACGTATATACCACCCTTGGCATAAAATAAGGGTGTTATATGTTTGGCCCCTTTGACTATGTTTTTTGTGTATAAGTCGGTGGTATTGTATCGGCAATTGTGTATGTGTGATCCACAAATATTTGTTTCGGGTCTGGGTGTTGTAAGACCGCAAGTCCCTCGTAGTTTCTGATACTCACGGTACAGGGTAACCTAGTGTGGGATCAATACTATGTGTGTGACTGATAATTATAAAAGATCTCTCCAATGCTCTATATGGGCAAGCCTAGCCCCCTATCATTTAAGGGACGGAGATACGCTCAGCGAAATGTGGGTGTAGTGGTTACACCTCTGCCTACCCCTTCGGGGATTACAGGCGTGAGTGCGTATGTATGTATGTATCTCTCCAATGGGAGTCCGATCGCCATTACCAGTCGAGTTTGACGAGAACGTTATATCCTTGTGTTGTAATTAATGAGAGAGCAATCTATAGCGGATCCTGACATGGGGTTGTGGTCTTTAAATCAGTGACATTATATATATTTTTTATAGTTGGGCCGGCAAACGAGCAAGTGGATCATCTGATTCTAAGTGGCGGTTTTTGATATGACGAAACAAACAAGTCACAATTCTAGACAGAACTTTAAATTACTAGGCACTACATGGTACTAGACTGTGTTCGTCACTTCAAGACATAAGATGTTAAGTCTCATATGGCCAGTCATTTCACTGGCTTCAATGTCCTTCAAACTAGAACAAAACAGTACTAGCACACTGCTGCTTCGCGGCAGAAATAGACAAGGGATGGTACCAACGTAGACGGCCTCTCGCATACGAGGGACATACCACCTAGTTATTTCATTACTATAAAACTTAGTTATCAATCTATAACAAATCTAAAACCTGGCCATACTATACAAGCAAAATAGATTCAAAAAGCCTAAAACTACTCTTTTCGGCTTTTACGTGTTGTTGAAAACATCATCGATACAAAGTACGAATATTTACTCAATAGCCGTTCGTGTGTAAAATAAAAATAATTCAAATAAAAAATATGGATTTGAATATTTTTCTCCCTACAGACATGCTGGGGCTAGTTTTATTTTCTATATGGAATCAGCCTCGAGTTAATAGCGAAAAATACCGATATGTACGGCCAGTATTTAATTTGTATTTTGGTGGAAGTTAGGTTGAATAGAGAGATCTGTGATCTGTGAGAGCCGCGTCGCTTCAATTATTGTGGAATAACATTTTAGCCTATAAGTGCCTATAAGTGGACTGTTTTTTTTCGATTAGCAGATTTGACTGCTGTTAAGCAGACGTCATTTATTGTAAATAAATAAAATAGAAATAGACTAACAATTGAGCATCTTTTTAAAGATGTCTGCGTTTTGATCTTTATTTTTAGATATTGCTATTTTAATACTTGACATTGGCGAAATCATCGAAAATCGATGGGGCCATAATCTAAAAATAGAATAGAATAGAAATAAATTAACATAACATTTTCGAGTCATCGATCCCTCAGTGTTTAAAATTCCAGGCCCTTTCATACTGTAGACAAAACTGTCTACAGTGTGGCTCTACCACTCACTAAAATATTTAAAAACATAGAGAAAAATATGTTCCTTCAGAATACAAATGTACATAAAGTTTCATATTGCTGGTCGTTGCAAAATATGCTTTATTAGTGCGGAGGGTGAGGATATAATAAAAATAAAATAACACCGTAGTCGTAAGCGCCAGTGTCTGTTTCTCGCTTTGAATTCTTCTCCTCATATTTTCAACGAGATGGCGAAGTTATCACTCAATTTCTATTACGGAAGAGATTGGCATAGAATGCATCTGTTTTGCATCACAATAGGGATCAGTTTATTAATCCCAGACAAAAAACGTGCTATAAGATTGACCCCTTAGTCTGTCTGTGTGATTGTGTATGTGTCATAGAATGATATACCCTGTCTGTGACACTGTAGTGCTTAGACGAATTTGAATGCGGTTTTTTTGGTTGAAACTGCCTGAGTTGTATTTTCCTTGTGTTTGAAGAAAATCCATTCATTCATTTCAAAGTTATAGATATTTTAATGTTAATTGACGTCCAGGGTTTTTTCGATTTATTTTTACAAGCCTGCGTGACGAAACGAGCAGATCACTCGGCTGATGGTAAGTGTGTCTGCCAATAAACAGCCAATATCATACATTAATTACTTTGAATTACAAAGCACTGCATGGCACTGGATTGCGCTCGTCCCTCCAAGACATAAGTTATTAAGTCTCATAATGTCCAGTTTTCCACTGGCTTCAATGTACTTTAAACCGAAATACAACAGTGCTTGTATACGCTGTTTAAGTTTGTGCTTGACAGAAATAGACAAAGCAGTGGTACTCAAAAAGCCTCTCGCATACGAGGGACCTACTGTCTGAGTATGAGATCGAAAGTCTGTATGCAGTTTCTAATACCTACAAACTACACGATATCTTTCTGTCGGATCAGGACTATTATTTTTAATAGACCTGTGCTATATATACGTCCCAATGACAGCCTCTGTGGCACTGTTGATGAGTAGCCGGTTGCGAAGCGTGAGGCTGTGCGTTCGATTCCCGCACAGAGACAAATGTTTGTATAATCCACAATTAATGTTTGTTTCGGGTCTGGGTGTTGTAGGACCGCAAGTCCCTCGTAGTTCCTGATACCCACGATACAGGTTAACCTAGTGTGGGATCAGGACTATGTGTGTGACTGTTGGGTGTAATTCATTATTTAATACTGAACACGGGCCTCCTCTAATCAAGAGGGTTTATGGCTTAGTTCAGATTTTTTCTTTTATATTTATTTAAGGGACTTTTACGTTTAGTGTATGCCAGTCCAACAGTTGAAATTATTATGGAAAATTCTCAGATATGCAAGTTTCTTCAAGATGAGTCCATTCACGTTAAAGCGAATAACAAAAACTTTTTAATAAAGTTAAAACCTATTTCAATTTAATGGTCAATTATACATAGGAAAGGAAGGTTGTTTATAGCATTATTATATATTATATATTAGCATTTTATTTTATGAGTCGGTTTTATTTTTGTTCAAAAATGATAAAGTTAGAGTTTTTCATCCTCGATTTCACCCCCTTTGGGGTGGATTTTAAATTAAAATGAGACCAACTTTGAGCTATACGTTTGAATAAATCGATATAGATTTGGCGGAGTTCAAGTTTGTTATATATACAAAAAAGCGCACTGAATTGTGGACCTTGTGTTTTTTTCCGTTTATTATTAAGAATTAACAATGCAATACGTATATTCGAAAAGTCAGAGTTGTATGCCCTGGGGCTGGTTTAGAACCTAGGATTTTCGTCTCGACAATCCGTACTACTCCTCGCGAAGCCATCGCGGCTTTTTGTTATTATTTATTTATTATTCAAAATATGAAATACAAAGCAGTATAACCCAAAATTTATACTGAAACATAAAATAAGTAGATGTAGAATCGCGCGAACCATAAGCGAGGCGGCATAAACTTTTATTAATAAAGGAATAAGAAACTGAACGGCTGAAACGCCTTGAAACATCCGCCTGCCGACGTGGGTGTAATAAAAAAAAGAAAAAATTGATGATGCGAGCGTGGCGCCCCCGGTGTTAAACTTCGTCTGCGTTAGGGACGAATTTCGACGAAAAGCGAATAACCAGCTTATTAAGTTATTATAAATAATCTTTATGCCAGTGTTTGCCTCGAAATGCTTTAAGAAATTTTCGCTGGAATTAGTAAACGGGTTTCATTTTGAATTGATCGCTGGCATCCATCAAGTGTCTTCATTTGTAAAATACGTGTTGCAATATGGTGATAAAAATCTTAACTTAAATAACAATTGCTTTTTACAAGAAACGTTAATAGACCCAATATCTTTAATACAGCTTTATTTGTCAATCTCCTGGCTTATATATCATAAAAGCCAATGTTGAAAGACGAATTTTCTCAGACTATCACCATATCAGATGATACACATACTAGGTTATAGGTTTCTTGAATGTAAGAGTCATGCGTAAGTACCGCTTTGTACATTTTTGCCTCCAAGTAACAGTGTGTAAGCACTGTTGTGTCCTGATTTAAAGTTCATTAAAGCCAGTGCAATGAATGGCATTATTAGACTTAACATCTTATGTCTTTTTTATTATATTGGCCGGCAAACGAGCAAGTTGAGATCACTTACCTGATGGTAAGTGATCTCCACCGCCCATGTACGCCCACAATACTAAAATAATCATGGGCGCGTTGCCGACCTTAAAGGAAAGAAATAAGTAAGGGATTGGGAAGGGTAGGGGGATTTGGGCCTCCGCATATCTCACTCACCGTACGAAACCCAGCAACAAGCTGCTTCTTTACGCCGGTTTTCTGTGAGATAGTGGTAACGACCTCGACGAGACGTCCTTTATTTCTTTCTTCTTATTCTTCTTCCATCTGTCCTTATCCCAGTTGCAGTGGGATCGATACAACTTGATTTGACTATGCAACATTATCGCCATTTCTTTACTACATAATATTTTTACAAGGAAAATCCAAAGATATAACCCACAAAGGTTAATAGTAATCTAATGGAAAGATAAAACGCCTTAGGGACCCTCGATGACAAATGTAGCAACTCAAAAAATATTACTTACCTACTTCCGACGTCATCTGTGCGAATAAAGACATAAATGCGTAAGTTTATACTATAAATTGTTTCGCCAAATTATGGATTAATATAGCTTGGATTCAATCATAGCATTATTTGATAAGTTATGTGCTTAGACAGCCTCCGTGACACAGTAGGCGAGTAGCCGACTGAGAAATGTAAGGGTTCGATCCCCGCACCGAGACAAATATTTGTCTAATCCACAAATATTTGTTTTGGGTCTGGGTGTTGTTAGACCGATAGTCTATCGTAGTTCCTGATACCTACGTCAGAAGACTCTTATCTTACTGTGGGGTCAGGACTATGTGTGTGACTGTTGGGTATTATTTATTTATTCTTACATCTTCGTCTTCCACTGGTCCATTTCTCATTCCCAGTGGAATCGGCGCAACATGCCTTGACGATACGCGTGCAGAGGTAATGCAAATAATAATTTTATAGTGATGTGATAGTATCGATCGCAATAAACAACTGATTAAAATTGGCGTGAAATGTTAGGATCTCTAGATTTTGATCTGGTACACAAGCACTCGCTGTCATAGAGATGTATGTAACGACAATTGCTTTATAATTCAAAATTCTGGGAGGTTTACTGCTGTTTATGGACAGGTGTGGTGCTTACCATTATGTAAATCACTCACTAGTAGCCTGATTGACTTAACATTAAAGCTCTTTACGCTGGAGTTTCTTGCCCGTTCTTCTCTAGCGAAACATCATCCCGAACTAGCGGCAGAATTTACGGAATCGAAAAAGAAAATCTAAATAATGTATAAAATTTTATGGATTCAATAAATATTTAATATTTAATACTAAAAGTACACCCAGATTCATTATATCCAAACAATAGGCACTTTTTCCTATGATTCAAACATCACTGACCAAAATGCTTAATTCGAATATATTCCAAAAAATCTCTAAATATTTACACCGTCATGAAACCCTTATCCGTAACATTTTTGAGTCCGTGCAAAATCCCCGAGCTGAAACTTTATTAGGTAACACGTAGCAATGTTACGCGGGGCCATTATTAAAATACCCATAAACGGCCGAGCGCCGGCCGGCAATATTTTGGCCCGGTAAGCGGTGAAGAAAAACTGCCCTAAATGGATTTAGCATATTTTACGATAATATAAAGACTTAGCAACTGCCCCGGTTATTTAGAGCGCTCGGAACAATCACGGTGGCTGGGGTAATTTTGGTTCCTCGGTGGATATTTTCCCTTTTTTTTTTTTTTTTTTTTTTATTTATTAGCTTGAATGGCGAGACGATCAGGTCAGATTGCTTGGCGGCAGAAATAGACAAATCGGTGGTACCAACCCAGCCGGCCTCTCGCACACGAGGGACCTTCCACCTTGTAAAAAACAGAATAATAAACTATTAGTAGCAACTTTCTTTGCCATCGCCGCTATTCTGCTTAAGAGCTGTCAAAGCCGTTCATAAGAAGTGAAAGCTGCTATGGAAGACTCATATTGTTCGACTATACATTCTAAGGATGAGGAAGGCGGAGGACCGTCAAGGGTGGCGCCAACTTGGAAAGGCCTATGTCCAGCAGTGGACGAATTCAGGCTGATGATGATGATGATGATACATTCTAAGGTATACATGAATGATTAGCATTATAAGTATTTTTTAATATTCGTGAGTTATTTTGTGATTAAATCTGATTTGGATCATTTGTAATTGTTAGCCAGTTATTCCGACCACTGATCCTAAAAATTATGACGCCATGTTTGTATTCATGCCTTATTATGAAGAGATAAAGCCGCGAACACACCACGGTATGCAGATAGTTAAATCTTTTTATCAAATATAGATATAATTTCTCAAAACATATAAATAGAATAAAAACCCTGATCCCAATTTATAATAGCTCTAAATTAAAAAAACAGATGCTGCGTAAAAAATCTCCAATAATATGTTGAAATGAATTCAAAACTGCAAGCAAACGCTGGCAAAAAACGGCTGATTTCCCGAGCACATGCAAACGAAATGGTTTCCGAGATAAAAGTAAAACAACAATGTAGAGCTTAAATGGTTGAAAAGTCGAAAGAGGAACGGACACTAAGGTCTAATTAAAATTGTTCTTCGCTGACCGTAACTTAAAAGAACTTGAACGGACAGAGAACATTTACGTAAATATATTAGCAATGACTTGTTGGAACTCTGGGTGATAGATCTGCTTCACCTAATTAATGATTATAACCATTAAAATAATTGTTATTAGTAGAACGTAGCAGTATGTTAGTTTCAATAAAAATGTTGTTGTAATGATATTACTCATTTGTTTAATTATTTACATAATTCACTTCTGTTCTAATGATATTACTTTCATTATTTACATTATTCACTCAGAATCGGATGACTATTGATTAAGCTATGGGTACACTAATTTCACCTCTGCCTCCTGCCTCTACCCCACTAGTTGTAGCTGCCTTCTGGGTACAGAAGTGAGCTTATGATAAGTTACGTTATTGTTTAACAAAAATGTCACGTCAATACATACGCACTATTATCCCCACAACCACCTAAAAAGAAAAATAGCCCTCACCAAACTCACTCAACATCACACAGGCATTATCTAAACCACAAAAAAAACTCCAATTCACAATTACACATCCGAAAATCGAGCAAAAAAACTACGAGTCACGCAAACTCCAAAAAAAACGTTAGGCCGATTACCTCTTGTCCAGATTAAATTTCTTCGGCACACGGGCACAGACGTGTAAAGTCAAGAGTCCTTTGGAAGGTTCTCGAAGGCCCTTGAACGAACATGGAACGTCATTACAACGTTGACCCAATGTTTGACCGGTGCCGGTGAGAGCATCACTTTGTCATCACGAGAGCTTAGTGACGTGTTTAGTTCCGAGAGTTTCAGATCCATTGTCTTCAGATTTAGTAATTAATGATTGTCGATTCAATGTGAATCGGGAAAATGTCATGTGGAGGATTGTCAATGAACGATTGATGAGATATTTTGATCGAATCGAATCAGAAACTGAAGATTGGATCTGTTGTGATGTGACACACAACAAAGAATTTATGACATGATTGCAAGAGAAAATATCAATCGCAGTTATGTCAGCATATATTTTAAAGAATTCTTAAACTAGTGTTTAAGGGTAGGTACTTATATATATTTGTACATAGCTTGTGGACAGCGTCCACCATACACGTAATTATACCCCGCCATAGTGGCGTATTCTGGTGAGTCGCGGTGACGTAAAATAAAAGCGTGCTGCTGCGTTTCGTATGGTGAGTGAGATATTCGGAGGCCCAAATTCACCTCTCCTTCCCAATACCTTAATTACCCCTTTTCTTTAAGGTCAGCAACGCGCCCACGATCCTCTTGGTATTGTGGGCGTAGATGGGCGTAGAAATCATTTACCACCTACTGACCCACTTGCTCGTTTGCTTGTTATGTTATAAAAAAAAATATACTTACTTGGTGATGATAATAAAGAAGTACAAAATTGATTCCACAATGCTGGCGCGTGTTTAAATGTAGATAAGAATTAAAACAAATAGAAACTACAATGACCCTGAGTCTAGAAAGGCATATTAATCATATTATTCATTATGTACAATCAAGATTAATATTCCAAATTCTTTGAAATAGTGATAAGATCTCAATAATAAAAGGTAAACCTTGATATTTATTTGTGTATATAATCTAAGTTATTTGTTATATCATATTTTGTAGAATGTAATTAAAATACTTAATTGCCAGTAATTTCTTTTTGATTTCTTCGCGAGGTTTTCCATCAAAATAATAGTCTATGGATAAGCTCATTTCGAGGGCACGGCTAACGCAATGATGTAATGTATCGATTTACACAAAACAGACATTTATAACTGTCTACATGAAACGCTAATGAACAGTTAAATATATTCCAAAACTTCCTAAATGTTGATTATTTCCAGAAGTCTAAGTGGTAGGTTTCTCGTATGCGGGAGGCCGTCTGTGGTACCACCACTTCGCCTCTTTCTGCCGCCAAGAAACAATGTGTAAGCACTGTTGTTATTCAATTTAAAGGATATTGAAGCGAGTGAAAATTCTGGACATTATGAGACGTATCTCCTCGAGGCGACGAGCGCAGTCCAGTGCCAAGCGGTGCTTTGTAATTTCTAAGTTCTGTATGATGTTGTTTCTGTTTATGAACGGGCGTGGAGCTTAACCTTCAACACGAGCGTTTTGCTCATTTTTAAACGACTTCAAAAAAGGAGGAGGTTCTAAATTCAGCATGTTTTTTTTATATGTACATCGATTTCTTCGCCAATTGTGGACCGATATTGTTGGAAAAAAAATCATTCTATAGAGTTTAGCTGTGTTTAGATGTGGTCCCATATAAATTTGGTTAAGATCTGATGATGGAGTACTTCTTCTTCTTCTTCTTATCGAATGGTTAGTGGCCAACCTAGTGTCAGAGTTTTTCAAGCCACCCGAAAGCCTCCGACTTGGCTTAACGATTGCTATCAGTTGATAACAGCCGGGACCGACATTTTACGTGCCCTCCGAAGCACGGAGACGCTCTGTTGAAATACCACTAAGCAGTCACCCATCCATAGACTGACCGCAACCAGGGGTTGCTTAACTCGCTTATCGTTTACAGATTAGTGAGTGCAACTAGCTATGAGCGCCTCAGCGCCTATGATGGAGTACTGAGTAAAAAAATTAAACTCTTTAACGGACACTCGTCGCGATTGTGTTATTGTATTGGAATTTACATACTATTGCTGTAACTATCAATAATTTTTTAAATAAAATAGGTTTTAACAAAAGTGTGCAATTTTATTTGACTGGTAGCGACACCGGCACCGACTCCAAAGAGACCCATAGAAATTCTTAATTATGACTTTACAGTGTTTTTCACTTTTGAAGTCGGTTTTTAAGTTTTGTTAAAACTTATTTTATGTCATTCAAACTAATAAATAAAAAAGAATATTGAGGTAAACGAACCGTAAAACACAGTCCAAATTACTAAAATAAGGAGCAGATACATCTTCAAGATAAATCTTTATAACTTACTTTCATCGCAAAATAACATTTCGCAAAAGCAAAGGTGAAACGTAAAATACACGTTCAACTTTCTCCATAAACATGCCAGGAGTGTCGCCGTAGTCGATTTAGCCAGCGGTTTCCTGATCTTTAGTTATAGAATTTGGGGTGCCGACTTGTGGCCCAATTTTGACCGCGACCGTCCCTCGTGCGTGACCTTTAGACGTAATAGCCAGTTTCGGGTGCTTTTTCTCATTCACCGCAATCGTATTTCGTACTACGATTTAGTTAAGCTGCTAGTTCGTGAATTTTCGCATTTTTGTGAGCTTCTGTTGGATTTTTGTTGAGGGTTCTAATTTGTTGTTGGTTGTTAAATCTGTTGACTGGTGTGTTGAGTGCTTAATGTTAGTTTAGTTTTATGAGACGAAGTTTAATTAAGCGAGTTTTGTACGATTCTTCATTTGTTTATGTAAGCCATCGTATAAACAAATGATGTAGCTAATTATTAGCAAAAATAGTAGCTAATAGTTAACTATACATAAGGCTTATTCGTTTTTTAATTAGTTTTATGAGTTAAATAATGAATCTAATTATACAATTAAAAACCAATAACTGATCTCCACATACGAAATTGTGTACAATTTTCATTTCATTTTTAGTAAACTAAATCTGTAGAAAAGGGCAAGACATTCGCACAAAAACTAAAATGTATAAAGTCTTCCAACTACATACATATATTTAGTTAAGTACTAGTTAATAGAATTTTCCCCATTCATCTTCTAAGCCTCCTTTGCGTCCTATTTTTTGAGTAAGTAATTACTTAGTCACTTATACCAACCGATACACAAAAACGACCCTTAATATGAATCATAAATCATTTAGCGCCTGTTTTACAATCTCTGAGTAAATGTTACATACCAAATAAAAAAATTAAAATAAAATACGTTCCAATAGAAAAACCACACTCTGACATATATACCGGAAGAGAGATATCTACTAGGTGCTTTCAATTATGAGCTTTACTTATAAACGTTACTTAGTTAAACACTCTTTTGTCTTTCTCTGGTAACGCGATTTATAAAGTGACTAGAAAGAGACGAGAAAATTGTTTATAAGCAATGCTTAAGAAAGTAAATAAGGCCCTAACGCCCGAATACTGAAACGATACCTAACAACCGACTGTGTAACGGCTACTTATTTTCATACATTTGACAGATAAGAGCGTCTTAACATGTTTACATGATCTTAAATGCTTGAGTTGCGTTTCAGTATTCTCGTCGGGCTGTCTTATACGTAATTGGTGGTTAAATTGTATTCGAAAATTGAGGTACAGGATTTTTACATATTACATACATACAAACACACTCACGTCTATATCCCATGCAGGTAGGTACAGACTATTTAATGCCACAACACCTCTTTCGCCTCTTCCACGTTCATACATTTCACATATTACAATTTTAGCATTATTATAATATAATTTTACATTGCCTTAACACGGCACTAGGCCCATTGGTCAAGTGGGTGTGTCTCATAAAGTAAAATTTTGATTCCAATATTTTTTTCCGAACACTAACCCTTCATGCCACCAAGAAAAAACTTATTAGCATTGACAAGCAACCAGCCTTACGTCAAGCAAACCCACATCCAGAAATATTTACTATAGCAACTTCGGGCAACGCCACTTCCCCAATTAGACGAGCAAACGTGTCAAGAATTAATGTTTTATCTTTTACATTGACATACCCTTCCTTCGTTGTGGAGCTAATCGCCGTAAGGCGTCACGAGTTGACAAGCCTTAGTCAATAAATCTGCCGACGCCGCGTCAGCCGAAGGAAATGTAGGTAGTTTTTTTTCTATTTAATCTTTAATATGTCTATATCAGCCACTGCAGGTAAAGATTTGAAGAGAATTCGTTGCAGGACACAGGCGACATTATACAAGGTGGTAGGTTCCTCGTATGCGAGAGGCCGTCTGGTTTTGTACCACCGCTTTGTATATATATGCCGCCGAATAGCAGTGTATAAGCACTGTTGTTTTTCGGATAGCAGGACATTGAATCTAATGAAATTTCTAGGCATTATGAGACCTAACATCTTAAGTGTCGGGGTGACGAGCGCAGTCCATTGCCATGCTTTACAATTCAAGCCTCTGTGTGGTGTTGTGTCTATTTATGGGCAGGCGTTGCACTTACCATCAGGCGAGCGATCTGCTCCTTTCGTCACCCAAGCTATTTTTTTACTAGCCCTGTATTATATACGCCCCACTGCTGGACACGGGCTTTCTTTACTGAATAAGAGAGAGTTAGGCCTTAGTCCACCACACTGGTCTAATTGGCGGGTTGGCAGACTTCACATACCTTTGCAATTCTTATGGGGAGCTTCTCAAGTATGCAGGTTTCCTCACGATGTTTCCTTCGGCGTTAAAGCAAGTGATAATTAACAATTAATAATGATATGATGATAGCTCAGCAGGGTGGTACGGGCTGTCGAGACGGTTGTTGGTTCGAAACCAGCCCCCACCTCTGACTAGTCTAAGTTACGTGTGAATTAAATGTTAATAATCAAGCCAATAAAAAAAACTTATACCACGTATTTTATATAATTCCGTACCTAGCGTTTGAAATGTAATTTGAAGGCATGCACTTCTTGAAATAATCTTATAACGTTTATGCGAGGAACGGGTTTAAAATATACATGCAAGTGACATCGAGTGTAATCACAAGACGGGATACCGAGGACCCTTCAACGGGATTGGGTTATGAGATTCTCTTAAAGCACTTCTGCTTGATATATAATTGACGTGTGTAGATAAATATGTACCTTCTATGATTAAAGTTCTGCGCTTTGGATACCTATGTAATGTTATTGTTCGAGGAAACGTGTTGAAAGATCGAGTGCTCAGTTACGACTCTTTATACTGTTACACTATCTTATATAGTACAATACATAACTATATCTACTTATACACTACATCTTCATCTATGTCGCTAATAACAACGCGTGATGTACTTATTTTTAACCACTGAAAAGCAAAGGATGGTTCTCAAGTCAAGGCTAAAATAGATTTTTATATGTATAAACTTTGCATAACATTTCACAAAGTGATCTGATATTTTAGGTTCTATTGTTATTGAAAAACGTATAAGCGCGAAGTTGATATATTTATATATGTTGATAAATTTAAAGGAGAAATTCCACCCTTATGAAAATCGGAGCTAAAGACTAAAACTTCGATATTCATGGACTGATTTTGACGATTCACTAAAACTAAAACTGACTCAAAAAGTTTTTGTGTCCGTTGAAAAGGTTAACCTGCGATTTTTTTACTGTTCAAATGACATATTCATCAATTTCGCTACTTAACACTGTGCACTTAACTCTTCAATTTTGACTACCATGTTTAATGAATTGGTATAACTTTAAAATACGGGAACCATACGAATTTGAAACAATTAACATGATCAAGTTGTGTCTTAAACATTACATAAGTTTTAACCCTCACCGCAAACGATCACCACCTCAATAATGACTTTCCTAATTTTATTTCGTGTGGTTACAAACTATTAACTCGAAAACTTTGAAGACATAAATTAAACAGCTCCCAACAATGTTATGCAAATTAATAAAGCTATTACACGTAATTTTGGTAACCGATACGACGTAAGTTTACGGTGACGTGACAACGTCGCCGTGTGTCCGCGAACCATCGAGTTTACCGTAATATCCGCTGACGCCGACGTTAAATGAATTTTGATAGTTCGCTGAAATTATTAACTCGATCAAATACCTTAATAGTTTCTCGGAGACTTTTTTAATTTAAAGGACGGTTTTGGGGTGCCTCGGTGGCGCAGTTGTAATGCGTACGCGTTATAATTGAGACTAACGCTGAGGTCTCGGGTTCGATCCCCGGGTCGGGTAAAGTGGTATTGGATTTTCTATAACGAAATGCTCAGTATCAACCCGGAGTCTCGAATTTGTGCCCGATATGGTGATAGGCTCGCCCCTATCACATAAGGTACGGAGATACGCTCGGCGAAAAGTGGGTGTACTGTTTACACCTCTGCCTACCCTTTTGGGAATTATAGGAGTGAGTGCGTATGCGTATGCTGTTTTGGGGTGCGCAACTGAGACAAGAGACCACAACCCGAGGCAAGAGTGACACACTCGCGTTGTATACAAGTTTTTATGAACCTTTTGGTGTATGCGACTGAGATGCGCGTCGCTGTCTCCCTTCATCGCGTACCTCAAAGCAGACCTTTAAGATATGCGTAGGTTCTAGGCGTTAGACATGTATCAAATGTATGATGGTTTCGTGCTATTAAATAATAAATAAATACATCCAACAATAGCACACATAGTCCTGGTCCCACACTCCAGCACCCTTCGTGGCACAGTGGGTAAGTAGCCAGATATGAAGCGAGAGGCCGCGGGTTCAATTCTTGCACCGAGATAAAATGATCGTGTGATCCACAAATATTTGTTTCGGCTCTGGGTATTTTCTCCACAGAGGCGTTGACGTCAGGCAGACGGTCGTCGGTCGTAAAAACTACAAGTCATATCTTTCTGTAACATAATATGTTAAAAACATATTGCGCCGACCCCGCTGCGAGTGGAATAAGGACAGGTGGAAGAAGAAGAACATAAAATCATGATTCAGACCAAAAGTCGACCGACCGACGTTAAGTGACAGCTTGGTATTACGTTTTATATGGTGAGTGAGATTTCAGGAGGCAATATTCACCCTCCATTCCAAATCCTAATTTTACCTAAGGGTATCCATGCATACACGATTCTTCTGATATTGTGGGTATTCATGAACGGTACAGATCACTTACCATTAGATGAGTCATTTATCATTTAATCACAATAAAACAACTCATAGCCAGAAAGTCTTTTATAAAAAATCGTCAATTACAGAAATACATTCACGATCATTTAAACATAATAAACCCAAACGACATTTAAATTAAAAGCACTATTCGTCCCTTTGTCGCGTCAAAACTAAAAAGGCCTTTACGAGCTCACACGCAAATACAAAATTACGTTCACAAAAGGCCACATTGTCCCAGCCAGGTAAATGAAAGGTTGCAGTCAACCAAAAATGTAATATTTAACCTTTTGTATGTAAACTAAAAAAAGGGTATTGGGGTATTCGACGACGTCAGGACGTTGGTGACATGGGTAAAGAATACCTGTGGAAAGAAAACTTGCATTTTAAAAAGGCGCTTTTCACGTGAAGTTTGACCTTTCGTCTCGTATAAGTCATCGGGTTTTGAATATCGAATTATTAATATTGATGGTGAACGTTACTGGCTTAATAATAAATGATTTGAGGGTAACAGGTAATGTTACTATAACAGATGTCGTATGTTATACTACGTCACGTTCTGGCATTTCTTGCAACTTTTTACACAACGCACCAATGCACTCTGTAATTCCAAACGCACCATGATAATATAATCAGTCTACGAAGTAAAAATTCGCATGCTTGGCTTCCAAACATATTGTATGTACTCACGTGATCTATTTTATTATACATAATCTGTGGTTTTAGCTGTTTTTCATAATCATCATTTTATAATATTTTTACATTTTTTCTTAAGATAATACTACTTAAGGAACATAATTAAATAACGCATTATTATTATATACAACTGTTCATTTAAGTAAATACGCAATTAATCCTGATCCTACATTAGGATGCTTAAATCGTTTTTGTTCTTAATTGGCTCGGCAAAGTGACTACGCTGCATCTGATGGTAAGTGTGGCACAATCGAAGCATAGTGTCGACTAACGACAGATAATGAATCTATCGTAGTTAGGCAAAATTATGCCGGCCTACCTATTTGCTTCTTCACACTCCGTTTAAAGGATCCCAAGTTGTAGGAAGGAGGAAACGTGCGCTGGCAAACTATTCCACAGCTTCATGGTCCGAATAAGATTTTGCTAACTTCATGGTTCGACCCGAAACTACAAAGCTATGGTTCTGCAAGCCAGCACGCATAGTTCTGTTAAGGAAATAATATATTTGCCTCTATATGGCTTGTTTTTTTATAGTGTAGGCCGGCAAACGAGCAAGTGGGTTACCTGATCGTAAGTGATCTCCACCGCCCATGTACGCCTACAATACCAGAAGAATCATGGCCGACCTTTCACGGAAGGGATAATTAAAGGATTTGGAAGGGGAGCGGAATTTGGGCATTCGGATATCTCACTCACCGTACGAAACGCAGCAGCAAGCTGCTACTTTACGTCGGTTTTCTGTGAGACAGTGGTAACGAACCGGTTAATACATAACACTACAAATAATATAAAGTGAATGTGAAACGACTCGCGAAGCAGCATAATATAAATCCATCATACACCGCGAATCCGTAAATGTTCATATACGAATAATTTTGTACAGAAAATATTGTTCGATACGAAATTTTCAATTAAAATAAAGAAATATAACATTAATTATTCACAATGTCAGTCACAAATTAATTATCCCATATTCGTATATAACGAAATGGTCAAACTGTTGTGAAATAAATCATCGATAATGTAATCCCTATTATCAATAATGTAAAAGTGCCTTTGCTTGTTTGTTTTTTTTCGTGTGTTTTAACATTGACGGCTAACTTATTGAATAGTTTATATTCATAAACAACATGAATAATGCCCATAGAACAACTTTGCTAAGTGAAGACTTTTACAAACGGACCAATCACGTATAAGTATAATATAATTAAACCATACCACTTATTTCTGATATAGGATATCAAATCTATCTTACAGAAAAAAAAACCAAAAACACATTTATATTAGTTGCAAAACTGATTGAGCATCAACTCCCAGAAAAAAAAACTTACAGAACCGATTACTCGGCATTAGTAAGTTAGACCAAAGATTATATAATTATACGTTTCATATGCATGATGCTAATACAACGACGAGGCAATTATACGGTCACGTCAGATATGATAATAATAATACTAGCCCTGTATTATATACGTCCCACTGCTGGGCACGGGCCTCCTCTACTGAATGAGATGTTAGTCCTTAGTCTACCACGGTGGCCTAATGCGGGTTGGCAGACTTCACATACCTTCGAAATTCTTATGAAAATCTTCTCAGGTATGCAGGTTTCCTCACGATGTTTCTGCGCCGTTAAAGCAAGTGATAATTAACAATCAATACACACGTAACTTAGAAAAGTCAGAGGTATGCACTTGGGGCTGGTCTCGAACCTGCAACTTTCGTCTCGACAGTCTATACCACTCCCCGCTAAGCTATCACTGCCAGATATGATAGAAAACATTAATAAACTTGAGAGAATATTACCATCCATATTGTTCCAGTGTCGGATGTAGCCGACCTCACTCTGAACCACGATAAGAAATACAAAATAAAATAACCATAATAACTCTCTCGCATGAACAACTCGGTACGGTTGCGTAAAAGGTAATTACGACAAATTTTCACAGGAAAATCGAAAACAAATTGCACTATTTTCCTTGGTGGCCTATCGGTGGCGAGGCCCGGTGCTTCCGGCTCATATTAAAAGCGTTATCGAGCAATCTTAACTGCCCTGTACTCGAAACTATAGCCGCCAATGAAAATGATATACTTAACGCTAATCTCCATGCTATAATGAACCATATCGCCGAACATTTAAGTCCACTTCGCATTCATCCCCGCCCTCGAGGTAGTATAACTTCTCATTATTAATTTAATAAGAAAAATGCGATATGTGTTGACTCGGGTTTGGACTCTGTTATAATAGTTTAAAGTGTATTTTTGCTGAGCAATATTGTGTACATTAGAGTTCTATTTTGAAACGGTCATTGTTTTACAGAATGGATTTAAGGATATATTATCCTTACATAAGAAATAAAATAGAAAAGTTATGTGAATTTGATGTTCATTTGTGTAAAGCCGCTTAGGCTGATGGGGCCGTTGCAATATATTTTTAAATTTCTTGTTAATTTAAGAAAACCCCGTCGACAAAGGTTCATAATTTTATACCAAGTATTTGCCGGAAAAAATATAAGCTAGAACACAAGTGTTTCCATACCGCTTGGCAATAGAAATAGACACAATCATAGTACATAGTAGATACAAGAGATCTACCGTCTATAGTCCCTACCAAAGACTCACCACCTTGTCCATACGAGAGACTTGTTTTTTTATAGTGTAGGCCGGCAAACGAGCAAGTGGGTGGTGATCGTAAGTGATCTCCACCGCCCATGTACGCCTACAATACCAGAAGAATCATGGCCGACCTTTCACGGAAGGGATAATTAAAGGATTTGGAAGGGGAGCGGAATTTGGGCATTCGGATATCTCACTCACCGTACGAAACGCAGCAGCAAGCTGATACTTTACGTCGGTTTTCTGTGAGATAGTGGTAACGAACCGGTCGAGCCGGCCCTTTCATGCTGTAGACAAAACTGTCTACAGCGTGGCTCTACCACTCACAGAACTCAGAGACCTAACATCAATTAGTGATATACGTATACACTCTAACATTAATAAGTGGAACTATTTGCTGAAACATAGTCAAATCTCTCACTTCGCCAAAGCCCTAAAACGTAATTACGTAGACAGAGAGTAGGTCTGAGATAGTGTCTTTGACAAATGTGCGAGGGTAAACAACCCTCAAGAAGACACCATTAATTTTTGAATGCGAAACGGTAGGCGTAATTATAATTTTACTAACTAGCTGTGGCTTGTGAGTTTCAATGGTTGTATTTTTGTTCTTACTTTTGCGCGAATAATTTTATATTATTTTATTCATTTTTTAAATTACTTTGTACGTATTTATTTTCGGGATAGTTATCGTTGACTTGGGCAGGCGTACGTCCAACAGTGGACGTCGATAAGCTAAGATAAAACGTATTTTGATTTAAAATTTAATTAGGCGACTTTTATAATTTTTTTATCAGGCAAAATGATTAGGTTCGACAATTGTTTATCACACGACATAAGATAAAAATACTTAGTTCTTATTTCACGAATTACCTGCTGATCAATGTCGTCTCTCAAATAAAATACATACATACATATACTCACGCCTGTTTCCCATAAGGGTAGGCAGAGACAACGGATTTCCACTAAAAATATAAAAATAAAATAAAAAAATAAAAATGTCCAAAATGTCCAAATCAAATAATAAATAATAATAAATACACCCAACAGTCACACACATAGTCCTGACCCCACACTAGGTAAACCTGTATCGTGGGTATCAGGAACTACGAGGGGCTTGCGGTCCCACAACATCCAGACCCAAGACAAATATTTGTGAATCAGACAAACATTTGTCTAGGTGCGGGAATCGAACCCACGGCCTCACGCTTCGCAACCGGCTACTCGCCCGCTGCGCCACGGAGGCTGATAAGATAATAAGTCATCACGCTACACTTATAAATGTAAAATGCATAGACATTAAGATATGTATATGATACAATAGAATGTTATAAACATCGAAATAAGATGACAAGAAACGTAACACAAGCAAAAAAATTATCCCACAAAAACTATAATAATCTCTAGTTCACACTTGATACATCTAATTTTTTGCGCGGTGCAGAACGTCGTATCTCGATAATAAAGTTGATGTTGAACGTTCATTAACTTTTGTTGCGTGTATGAGTGTTACGTGTGATTCTAACTTTGCATGTGTAAGTAAGTGGAACCGTATTTTTTGGCAGATTCATATGAGAGTTATCGTTCTAATTATCTTATTTTGATGGTTATAAATCAATTTTTATAATACATAGATTAATCATAATATGTAAATATTATGTAACTAACGTCCAAATACTGAAACGCTACTCAACACCCGACTGTATGACAGCTACTTATTTTTATAAAATTTTGCCAGTTAAATGGGCCTGAACATGTTTAACACGATCTTAATGCTTGAGTTGCGTGCGTCTCAGTATTGCAGCGTAGGATGACTTTTGTAAGCGGATATCAAATTGGTAAACTGTCTAATGCATATATGCAAAGTTCGCAACGTTATCAGCGGCATATTTAAAAATCTCGAAAATAGTATTAATATTAGTGTAGAAATTATTTTAATTATGTTATACCTACCATCAGTTATGCGATAACTTTCAAGGGGTTCGTGACACCAATAAATATTTAGTAACAGTTTTAGAAAGGTAAAAAAATCACGGTCAGTGATCATAACCTCTTCTTTATAAGTCCTCTCAAAACCACATTTATGGAAAAAAACAAATATACGCGTGGCATTGAGGACCTCCTCCATTTATTTCATCGGTTAAAAATTACCCTATTATCTGGCGGTAACAATTTAAATGTAAGTTGTGAAATAGGCCTTAAACGTCTCAGAAGCTTGAATGAGGCTCGGTACATTCTTCTCTGAACATAAATAAAATTATTCCAGTACGTTATACGCGGTTGGGTACGAATGTAATTCACGAGTGAAAAATTACACACACCGAGGTAATGTTATGTATAGTTAGATGTTTTGTGCCTTACCATTGTTACGTAGTGTTAATGCAAAATGACTCACCGAGCTGAATAGTATTAACTGGGCTTACTTGATTCAACAATTACTGATAATGTAACTGCATTGTTAAAACAATTATATATAAAGTTTATATTTATTTATTGTGTCTATATTTTATAAGTGGTAGAGCCACGCTGTAGACACTTGTCTACAGCATGTATGGGCCGGCTCATCCGGGTCATTCCCACTGTCTCACAGAAAACCGGCGTAAAGTAGCAGCTTGCTGCTGCGTTTCGTACGGTGAGTGAGATATCCGGAGGCCCAAACCCGCTCCCCTTCCCAATCCCTTACCTAATTATCCCTTTCCTTTAAGGTCGGCAACGCACCCATGATTTTTTTGGTATTATGGGCGTACATGGGCGGTGGCGATCACTTACCATCAGGTGACCTACTTGCTCGCATCGTTTTTTGCACATATATTTCAGATGATTAAATCAATATAGCAAGACATCATATTAAAATTTTAAGCGTATTCTTGAGCGTCTGTTACGGCTACAAGTGCAGATAAAGTCTATCTCTGTAGGCGGTGGAGAGCCAGCGTTTGGTTGATTACTGACAGTGCGATTTTGAGACAGAAGCTGGTCTAGTTGTTGTCATAGACCCCGTGTATGTACTTCACTAGGTGGTCTCTTATACGCGAAAGGTCGTCTGGGTTGGTACCACCACTTTGTCTATTTCTGCCACCTAGCAGCAGTGTGTAAGTACTATTGTGTATCGGTATAAAGGATATTGAAGCCAGTAAAATTACGGGGCATTATTAGACTGAACTTCTATGTCTCGGGGTGACAACTGCATTCCAAGTTCAGTTGTAATTCAAGGATATGTGTGGTGTAGCTTCTGTTTATAGCAAGCGCTTACGATCAGACGAGCGACCTGCTTATTTCTTCAGTCAGACTAATAAAAAAATCCACAGATTTGCGCCCGTTGTCATAAACCCTGTTTACACTGCAAAACAAAACTGGTTACTTCTTCCGTAAGCATATAGTTTTTGGAATTGATTCCTTTGTCTCAGCCGTCATCGCATCATATACTGTGTTTCATGTTTTTGATACATGCATACATACACGCTCACGTCTGTAATTGACGAAAGGATAGGCAGAGGTGTAACCAGTACACGCATACTTCGCGGAGCTTCTTTCCATCCCATGATGTGATAGCGAGCGTATCGCCATACCGGATACATTTCCAGACTCAGGGCTGATACTAAGCATTTCGTGCCAAAAAAACCCAGTTTTTGGGTATTCTTAAATCAAATTTAGTAAATTTTTCTCCTGTCATTGGTAGCTTTTGTTAAGGAATATTTAATTAAACGTAATTAAGCGATGATTAACTAAGCTCAGAGGAAATTTACGGGTTGTAATAAAGTGGTTCAGTCGAAAATTTCATTATTCATTACATCTTACACCCTCCGTGGCGCAGCGGGCGAGTAGCCGGCTGCGAAGCGAGAGGCCGTGGGTTCGATTACCGCACCGAGACAAATTTTTGTGTGTTCCCACAATTATTTGTTTCGGGTCTGGGTGTTGTGGGACTGCAAGTCCCTCGTAGTTCCTGATTCCTAGTTTACCTAGTGTGGGGTCAGGACTATGTGTGTGACTGTTGGGTGTATTTATTTATTATTATTATTTATTTATTATCTTGCTGCGCTGCCTGCTGTTTGATAGCGGCCTCATAAGGTCAAACGGAGTAGATTTAGGTCAAAGTGAACCATATTTATTTTAGAAATTAACGATAATATTTTTTTTATACAATTAAAATGTGGCCTTAATTTTTTTTTTTTATTAGATTGAATGACAAGACGAGCAGGTCGCTCGCCTGATGGTAAGCGCCACGCCTGCTCATAAACAGAAGCAACGCCACACAGAACTTTAAATAAAGCTCTGCATGACACTGGACTGCGCTCGTCACCCCGAGACATAAGGTGTTAAGTCTCATAATGCCCAGTAATTACACTGGCTTCAATGTCCTTCACACCGGAACACAACAGTGCTTACACACTGTTGCTTGGCGGCAGAAATAGACAAAGCGGTGGTACCAACCCAGCCGGTCTCTCGCAAACGAGGGACCTATCACCTTGTCAAATGGAGTCGATGTAGGTCAAAGTGAACCATATTTATTTTAGAAATTAACGATAATATTTTTTTTGTACAATTAGAATGTGGCCTTAATTATACGAGATGACATACAGTATATATACATACGCACTCACGCCGGTAATCTTCGACGGTGGGTAAAAATGTAACCACTACATACTTTGCCGAGCTTATTTCCATCCCATGATGTGATGATGTGAGTCTATCACCATTTCTGACGCAAATTCTAATCCCCATCAACTGATGTCATTCGAATCGAAAGCTCAAACACAAGTTGATTGTCCAACGTGGGATTTGAACCCAAAACCACACGGTTTCATAGCCTAAGTATGCTAGCAATAGACAAATAATAGACAATTAATTTAAGAAAGCTATTTTGCTGGTGGGTTTGTGATATTTTATATATTTTCTACACGAAACGCAGCAACAAGCTTCTACTTTACATCGACTTTCTATGAGACAGTGGTAACAAACTAGTCGAGTGGGCCAATTATGCTATAGATAAAATAATCTACAACGAGGTTCTACCACACCTGGGTTCCACTATCAAATAACTTCAGGCCGGCATAAATCTGCTGACCGTCGAGGGACCCAATATCTCTTGACGGTCAACATTAAACGAGTATTTGGACTACATTGTACTCACCACTAGGTGCAGTGATCATTCTGCCATACCAGGATAAAAAAGTATGCTAGTTTACAGTTTCAAAATGCATCTCCTGAGAAGTTTTTGTATAAGTGAAAAGTTTTATATAACTGCCTCGGTGGCGCAGTTGTAGTGCGTACGCGTTACGACTGAGGTTGACGTTGAGGTCTCGGGTTCGATCCCCGGGTCGGTTAAAAGTGATATTGGGTTTTTCTATTACGAAACGCTCAGTATCGGCTGGAGTCTGGAATTTTCCCGGTATGGCGATAGGCTCACCACCTATCACATCATGGGAGATCCGCTCGGCGATTACAGGCGTGAGAGCGTATGTATGTATTTTATATAAGTGGTAGCGCTACGCTTTCAGTCAGACAGTCTTGTTTAGTAGGTGGTAAATCCCTCGTATACAAGAGGCTGTCTGGGTTGACACCTGTTCGTTTCGTCACTAAAACTAATATAAAAAGCAGGAATGAGCCAGCTCGACCGAGTTGTTACCTCTGTCTTACAGAAAACTATCGAAAAGTACTGACTTGTTGCTGCGTTTCGTACGCCGAGTGAGATATCTGGAGACCTGAATAGACCCCTTCACAATTCTTTATTAATCCGTTTTCATTAAGATCGGCAATGCGTCCATGGTTTCAGTTCATCCGCGTTCTGATATTGTGGACGTTCATAGACGATGGAGATCAATTACCTTCAGGTGACCCTCCTGCTCGTTTGCCAGCGTATGCTATAAAGAAAATTTCCATATTTGATGTCGGTCAACAAAGTACTTTTTGGTACCATAAAACCAACTGAAAGTGCTACTTATTCTTCAACAAAAGAACCGTTACTCGAGCAGTTCGCGTGTCGACTCCGCCACTCGTATTTTGTGTGGACACGCACATAGAAATGTAGGGCGAGTCTCTCCGACCTTCAACAGCGAAATAATAATACGTCATTGTGTAGTAAAGTACCGGAAACTGACGAATCAATGCTTTATTCAAGTGATAATAGCGTAATTATTACTTGAATTTAAGGAGAAATTGATGATGTTTTGTTGAATTGTTACCTAATCATTTTTTGATGAAACGAGAATGTCGTGATATTACGTAACGTTTTTCTATTATGAAATGCTCAGCCCGGAATGGCGACATGCTCGCCTCCTATCACATCATGAGACGGAGATACGCTTGGAGAAATGTGGGTCTACTGGTTACACCTCTACGTACCCCTTCGGGGATTACAGACATATGTATGTACGAGCAAATTGCTCGACTGATGGTAAGCGTTACGCCTACCAGCAAACAGAAGCAACACCAATCGGAACTTCGAATAATTAACTGCTTGACACTGAACTGCACTCATCACAGACATAAGATGATAAGTCTCAGAATGACCAGTAATTTCACTGGTTTCAATGTTCTTTAGACCGGAACACAACATTGATTTCACAATGGTGCTTGATGATGGACTGGCCTCTCGCATACGAGGGACCTACCACCTTATAAGATTGACTTTGAGCCTAAGCTGATAGTGGCTCCTTACACTTCAATGAAAACTGCCGTGTTATACTACATGAATATATTTAAACTGGCGCTATAAAGACGAAGTGCGAACAAAATGGGAACAATACGTAAAGTTTGTCGCAGTACCGAAGACTCGCTTCAAAGAACAGTGAAACCGCGCATTGTTATTAGTCAACGAAACTTTAAAACAAATTGCGTTTATGTTGAATATGTACAATAATGTCTGTATTCACGATAAAGATGAACATGGGGAAATGTTGAGTTTCATTTTTACTAGCTACATTTCCGAGGACTAAAGTAATGGGGCTGGCGGTGGCACAGTTGTAATGCGTACGCGTTACGATTGAGGCTAACGCTGAGGTCACGGGTTCGATCCCCGTGTCGGGTAAAGAGGTATTGGGTTTTTCTTTTACGAAATACTTAGTATCAGCCCGGAGTCTGTAATTTGTGCCCGGTATGGCGATAGACTCGCTCCCTATCACATAAGGGACGGAGATACGCTCGGCGAAATGTGGGTGTACTAGTTACACCTCTGCCTACCTCTTCGGGGATTACAGGCGTGAGTATGTATGTAGTGCGTATAATTAAGAGATTGGAAAGGGGGTTTGGGCCTCCGGATATCTCACTCACCGTACGAATCGCAGCAGCAAGCTGCTAATTTACGTCGATTTCTTGTGAGACAGTAGTAACGATCCGAACGAGCCGGCCCGTTCATGCTGTAGACAAAAGTGTCTACAGCATGGCTCTACCACTCCAAAAACTTTCTTTATTTCCTAACGTATATCAATGTGCTGAACAAAATACTTTTTTTTTACTAGCCTGCAGTTTTAAAATAATATTCATTACTTTAAGCTATTTCTCAAAAACATTTAGTACTGCATTCCCGAAGCTTTTTACCCCTACAAAGAACTACCACTTTATTTATGCTTTATATACGTGCATAGTTCCTAATGTGTGCCGGATTGCGAAACCGCATCTGGTTCGGAGAGGCATGGACGACGGCGGATGCTCTAGCTACGTGAGCGAAATCCACAAGGGAATTTCAGCTTTGGATTTTTTCTGATGGATTTTGCGATGGGCCTACGTTGGATCATTCGATACTTTGATATAACGAAAGTGTGTTATCCATGGTACAGTCCTTTTTGCATGAGTAATTACTAGTGGATGATATTTTTCTAAGCATGGAAAATCAAATTTTTGGATACCTTGCTTGAGGGGTAGAGCCACGCTGTAGACACTTTTGTCTACAGCATGAATGGGCCGGCTCCAGGTCGTTACTACTGTTTCACAGAAAACTGACGTAAAGTAGCATCTTGCTGTTGCATTTCGTACGGTGAGTGAGATATCCGGAGGCCCAAATCCCATCCCCTTCCCATACCTACCCTTAATTATCCCTTTCCTTTAAGGTGGGCAATGCGCCCATAATTCTTTTGGTATTGTGGGTGTACATGGGCGTTGGAGATCACTTACCATCATGTGACCCACTTGCTCGTTTGCTGGTCTATGCTATAAAAAAAACCTCAACCTCGGAGGAGGAGAGATGGTTATGCCGGACTCACCAGCCTTCCGACCCAGTTGTCTTTACCCGAACGATTTATACTACTACTACCACATAAGGGGACATAAACACCTTTTTTTCCTGTAGGTAACGGGACGGGGTATTTATTAACTCCGACATATGTCGAAAAAGTGGAAACTTAATATAAAATACGTACCACCGCTCGGCGTGGGCCTCTTCTATGAATGAGAGGGTTTAAGCTATAGTCCATTACATTTAACTAACGCAGGTTGGCAGATTATTTTTAAATAGGTAAATCAATTAATAAATAAATACAATTCAATTGCGTAAAGAGCAGTATCTGTCAGTAAATATTAATTTGCCAGCATCCAATATAAATTATAATTGAAATTCAAAGCTCGATTTCGATCTTATACCAATTTCCGTATGCATTTGAAATATCTTCCGCTCACCTAGACGAGCGGCAACCTGTCGATGGAACGCAAATGTTTACTTACTTATAATTTATTGATAGTTCTAGTCAAATTCTATCAAGGAAATAGTTTCAGCTGTCAAATGTATTTATTTAGTTGAAGATATTATGATAGCGAATTATATTCCGATTTGAGCTTTCTTTGAAACTACAGTTTAAATTGGATGTAATATCGCTTTGAATGTATGTATGTTTAATGTTTATAGACCATTTGGAAAATTATAGAATTATAATTACTTGGCATTAACTATATATTCTATTTTTTTATTTTTTTTTTTTGCATCTACTTCTTTGCATCTCCCAAAAGTTGACAGGTTGAGAATGCCTCAGTCATTATGTCCGCCTTTAAACGATGTTGTAAACAAATTGTAATAAATTAAATAATTGTAAATAAAGGAATGTCTAATGACATAAATAAAGGTGATCTATTTCCAATCAAATATTGTAAAGCCTTTACGCACTCAAAAATGATTATAAATTAAGAAGAGAAACGTTAGGGTTTCTTGCCCGTTCTTCTCCAGCGAAACAGCCTTCCGAACTGATGGTATAGTTTTTGTCGGAAACTAAACAATTTATAATATGTTATGGATTCAATAAATATACATCATACTAATATTATAAATGTGAATGTATGTTTGTTTGTTACGCTTTCACGCGAAAACTACTTAACCGATCATCATGAAACTTAGTGCACATATTCTTGGAGGTATGAGAAGTAATATAGGATACTTTTTATGAAAAAAAATGTTTATCTATTTGTTTGTTACGATTTCACGCCTAAATCACTGAACCGATTTTGATGAATTTTGATGTAGAGATAGATGGGACCCTGGAGACGGTTATAGGTTACGTTTTATTTCGGAAAAGTCTATTCACGCGGGCGGAATCGCCAACAAAAGCTAGTAACATATATTTTTAAAAACTTTTTGACTATTGTTACGAAATTACCAAATCCCTGTAATAATATACATGTTGTTGAAATAAAACTAGTTTGTACGGATTTTATCGCGGCGGAGACACGTCTCTGCCGTGACCACGAAGGCTAAAAAGCTTTCGAAACGTCGGGACTAAAATAAAAATTAAACCGCGAATTTTTATTTCAATGTGTAATATTTGCGTAAACATAAGAAATCACTAATGTTATTCATAAGGGTGATTCTTTGAAACACAGATTTGACATGATTTTCATTGAAGAACATATCAAAATATTTAATATATTTATTTATTTATAATTCTTTATTGTACAACACTTAAAGTACAAGTATTTAAAAAAAATAACAATACAAATAATAGTACAATTGGCGGCCTTATCGCTCAGGGCAATCTCTTACAGGCAACCCTATAACATATAAATATGTTATAATATAACATGTTATGTTATAATATAACATATAATAATTTGACAGCCTCCGTGGCGCAGCGGGCGAGTAGCCGGTTGCGAAGCGTGAGGCCGTGGGTTCGATTCCCGCACCTTGACAAATGTTTGTCTGATCCACAAATATTTGTCTCGGGTCTGGGTGTTGTGGGACCGCAAGTCCCTCGTAGTTCTTGATACCCACGATACAGGTTTAACCTAGTGTGGGGTCAGGACTATGTGTGTGACTGTTGGGTGTATTTATTATTATTATTTATATAACTTATTTAAAACATCCATTTCAGGTTTTATGTTAAACCTAAATGCCTATCGAGGCTTTAAGTTGCTAAATACATACGCACTCACGCCTGTTATCCCCGAAGGGGTAGGCAGAGGTGTAACCTGTACACCCACATTCCGCCGAGCGTATCGCCGTCCTATATGTGATAGGGGGCGAGCCTATCGCCATACCGGTCACAAATTCCAGACTCCGAGCTGATACTGAGCATTTCGTAATAGAAAAACCCAATACCACTTTACCCGACCCGGGGATCGAACCCGAGACCTCAGCTTTGGTTTCAATCGTAACGCGTACGCATTACAACTGCGCCACCGAGGCAGTCAAATATAGGAAACTAAAGTTGCTAAATATAGGAAACTATTATCGAAATAATTATAGCTATTGTATATAACGTCTATTTTACTTTTAATATAATCTTTATTGATTTTGAGCGTACTTTTGTATCTTACTGTTGAACCAAGGTAATTTGGCAGCCTCTGTGGTGTGGCCAGTTATAAATAGAAAATCACGGGATTTTAAATAATAAAAAAATAATTTTATGTGTATGGACTGTTGGTTGTATTTATTTATTACATTTAAATTTAATCAACAATCAATTAATTAACTCTGAGTCTGGAATATGTACCTGGTATGGCGATAGGTTCGCCTCTTATCACATCATGGGACGGAGATACGCTCGGTGAAATGCGAGTGTACTGGTTACACCTTTGCCTACCCCTTCGGGGATTACAGGCGTGAGTGCGTATCAAGTGCGTATATCTATACAAAACATTTCAGAAATCAGTGTAACTTATAACACCACGTGCAGTAACTGCGCAAAATACATAATAACAATCAACCCGATATAAAAAGCTGTGTTATTATTTTCATTGAACACCGAATGGTACAGCGTTAATATAATTACTCCAATAGCTTTGCTCCCATTCACTGAACGACTATCAAATTAAGTACCGATCAGCAGCGGCTAAAGTCAGTTTATTAGTTTCAAAGCCGTTTGTATTCGATTTCTAATCGTACTTAATGAATTTTGGCAACTCGCTGAGTGAATAAAGCGTTTTGTTAAATACAAAAAATCGTTTAGTATTTCCTAATTTTCCGGTTCGTATGGCTAATAGGAGCGTTGGAGGTTATTGAAACTAGAGGTTACGGACCCGTATTGACGAGTTTTCATAATATAATCTTGTACTGCTCTTCATAATAATAATACTAGCCTTGTATTATACACGCCGCACTGCTGGGCACGGGCCTTCTCTACTGAATGAAGAGGTTAGGCGTTAGTCCACCACGCTGTCCTAATGCAGGTTGGCAGACTTCACGTACCTTCGAAATTCTAATGAAGAACTTCTCAGGTATGCAGGATTCCTCAGGATGTTACCTTCACCGTTAAAGCAAGCGATAATTGATACACATTTGATACACATATAACTTAGAAAAGTCAGAGGTGTATGCTATTGAGGCTGGTTTCAAACCTGCGACTTTAGTCTCGACAGTCCGTACCACTCGCCACTGAGCTATCACTGCTCTTCAGTTTTATTTTATTTTTGTGTCATCTATTTGTACTCCCAATCAGTAGTGTGTGTTTCGGTTTAAAGGATATTGAGGCCAGTGAAATTACTGGGCATTAAGAGACTTAACAACTTATGTCTCGGGGTGAGGAACGCAGTCCAGTGGCATGCAGTACTATGTAATTCAAAGTTCTGAGGGGTATTTGTATTATATTATATTGTTTGTAAATTGGCAGGCGTGGCGCTTATAATCAGGCGAGCGACCTGCACGATTCAACATTCAAGCTAATAAAATATATAAATGGACCTTTTAAACAGATGAACAGATCTTCTCCAACCATTATATTTTATTATTTTATGTTATAATCCTCTATAACACATATGCTGTGAAAATTTCTTCAATCAAAAATTTCTTTGCGTTCTTTCATAAGATTCCAAAGTTAAAGCCCTTTAAAGTTGGGACAAACAGACAGACACACAGTCGGTATGGGCTTACTAATAGTACTGTTGGCCCCTTCTGGTATATATAGGCCTAGTTTCAATCTACGAAATATGATCTATGAGGCTAGGCGTCAGTTATGTTGCAAGTGAACACGCACTTTCGCGCATGGCTAAAAAGAAATATATTCGGGAATGGCAGCATCGGCCACATATATGCCAAATAAACACATTCTCCGAAGCTTTTGAGTGGTAGAGCCACGCTGTAGACACTTGTCTACAGCATGTATGGGCCGGCTCGTCCGGGTCATTACCACTGTCTCACAGAAAACCGGCGTAAAGTAGCAGCTTGCTGCTGCGTTTCTTACGGTGAGTGAGATATCCGGAGGCGCAAACCCCCTCCCCTTCCCAGTCCCTTAATTATCCCTTTCCTTTAAGGTCGGCAACGCACCCATGATTCTTTTGGTATTGTTGGCGTACATGGGCGGTGGAGATCACTTACCATCAGGTGGCCCACATGCTCGTTTGCTGGCCTATACCATAAAAAAGGTGATGCTGGTTTAGCGGTCTTAAAATCCGCTTCTGTGCACCATTCGAATTAACATTTATCATGGGTGACTATACTGTCAGAGATGAGTTTTGATTATCCGCCTCACTTTCTCGTTTAGAATGGTCAATTTGGAAAGTATGGAATTCTAATTAATATCAAAAATTCTTGTTATTTACGCTTTCACGTCTAAATCGCTGAACTGATTTTGATGAATTTTGGTACAGAGATCTATGGGATCTTTGAAACGGTTATAGGCTATATTTTATCCCGGTTATAGGCTACTTTTATACCGGTTATAGGCCACTTTTTTCCCGATTATAGGTTTCTTTTTATCCCGGAAAAAAGCAAAAGCTAATAGTATCATAAATGTATATTTTCCACTGTTTCAGTTACAAAAGATATTTCTCATCGCAATTATTACTAAAAGACTAAACATTATAACATACATAATAATTGTGACTGAATTTCTATTTAAGTATTGTAATAGATTTAATTAGAGTTTACTAGATATGTATATAATTACGTATTTATGGAGCCTCTTTATCCTTACTTACACAGCACAGCCTCCGTGGCGCAGCGGGCGAGTAGCCGGTTGCGAAGCGTGAGGCCGTGGGTTCGATTCCCGCCCCTAGACAAATGTTAGTCTGATTCACAAATATTTGTCTTGGGTCTGGGTGTTGTGGGACCGCAAGTACCTCGTAGTTCTTGATATCCACCATACAGGTTTACCTAGTGTGGGGCCAGGACTATGTGTGTGACTGTAGGGTGTATTTATTTATTTATTTATTTACTTCAGGATAATAAATACATCAACTCGATAGTCACGCACATAGCAAGACTAGTTACTATTTGACAAGTTAACCTGTATAGTAGGTATGAAGAACTATGCGGGACTTACGATCCCACAATACTCAGACAATATTTTTGGATCACTTAAACACATGTCTTTGTGCGGGAATCGAACTGGCGGCTTTCATTTCACAGCCGGCTCGGCCGCTGCACCACAAACGCTGACAATTATCTGTCGGAGGATTGTTCAATTATTTAATTTAGCTTATATTGAAAAAAAAATGAAGAACACGGTAAATCACGTGGGTGAATTTTCCTGAAATATGAAATAATTCAGTTCCTAGAAGATATGATAAAAGATACAGAAATATTTCTACTACCGTCAAATTATCGTTTCTGGCGAAATTTTATTTATTACTTCGGTACGACCTCTTGGAAAAAACAATTAAGACGCAATTTATATTCTTCGTAATTCAAAGATAAAAGATAGACCTATTAGGAATATGCACAAATAGAAAATTAGATAAATATTTGTGGAAATCCGTTGTCTCTACCTACCCCTATGGGAAACAGGCGTGGGTCTATGTATGTACATAGATAAATATTTTTAAAGATTACTTGAAGTAAACTGATAATTTTATAAAGTTAGTTGTAAGTCACTACAACTACTAGGCGGATATAATGTAGAATTTGAGTATGTAAATTGAAGCTCTTTAGAATAAATAGTTTATCATATAGAAATATGCAAGCTTTCAACTTTTTATTCACTTACCAATATCCCCAGAATCACGATGAAAATATTAACCAATGTCTTCTAAGACAAGAAATGTAACACACATAAGTTATAGTTTCATATACACACACAAAATTTCCAATCCACTTACAACACCGAACAACACAGATACTTTATAACGTTTTATAATTTATTAAAGTTCACGAAAACTTTACAAGTATTATATACAAACGTATCACACACAAACTTTAAGTTTTATAGTTTATACAGGTGTCCAAAAACATCAGACGATTTGACAGATACGCGCGTACTCGACACGCCGGACAGAGGATCAGTCGGCAACCGCCCCGATCCGGTGTGAGGCGGTCGGCGTTTGGCCAATTACTGAGGAGTGCACCCTAGCCCGCGCTAAAACACCCAACGCGCATGCTCCAACACGATTGACACCAGGCGAGCTTATATACTCATACTAGAAAAGCGAATATTCATAAGTTAGTTTTTAGTTTTGTTTAGAATGTTTCCCACGGGAGCGGGTCGGGCGAAATCAAAACAAACGAGTTACTTGAGGTGAATACGGCCCAAGCGCGGTTTATTTTTCATTTTACGCGTAACTGTTTCTGTTGCTTCTGAGTACTCTTGTGTTGGTTTTATAAATGAATTATTCAATAAGCTGCACGGGCTAGAATTTTTTATGAAGTGTAAGTTAAGCAGTAATAGCTCAGCAGTACGGATTGTCGAGACAAAAGTCGGTGTTTCGAAACCAACCCAAAGAGCATACTCCTCTGACTTTTCTAAGTTACGTGTGTATTAATTGTTAATTATCACTTGCTTTAACGGTGAAGGAAACATCGTGAGGTAACCTGCACATCTAAGTACGAGGGTATGTGAAGTCTGCCAACCCGCATTAGGCCAGCATGGTGGACTAAGCCCTAACCCCTCTCATTCAGTAGAAGAGGCCCGTGTCCACCAGTGGGACATATATAATACAGGGCTAGTAAAAAAAGGGTATCATAAATTTAAAGCTAAATTAGTTACGAGAAGATTAAGTTAATGAATGCAAAAATAAAACAATTTTTATCTAGTTACACAATAGACAAATGAGTGATATTTTGAGGCCAGCATCGAGCAAGTGGGTCACCTGATGGTAAGTGATCTCCGCCGCCCATGAGTATCCATACTACCAGAAGAATGGATGCGTTTCCGACCTTAAAAGAATGAAATAAGGGTTAGGAAGAAAGAGGGGGTAGGAGGAATTTGGTCTTCCAGATTTCTCACTGACCGTATGAAATGCCACAGAAGGCTGCCACTTAACGACAGTGTTCTGTGAAACAGTGGTAAAAACCCGGTCGAGCTGGGTCATTCACACTATAGATTTTTTTAAAGCGTTGTCTGGCAAACGAGCAGGTGGGTCACCTGATGGTAAGTGATTTCTACCGGCCATGTACACCCACAACACTAGAAGAAACATGGGCGCGTGGCCGACCTTTAAAGAAAGGGATAATTAAGGAATTGGAAAGGGAGAAGATTTGGGCCTCCAGATATCGCACTCACCGTACAGTTACGTAAAGTAGCGGCTTTCTGTGAGACAGTGGTCGGGCCAGCCTATTCGTACTGTAGACAAAACTATATACAGCATGGTTCTATCACTTTTAATGATTTATTTTAGAGATTATGCGCAGCGAGCTAGAAACCGGTTGCGAAACAAGAGGCCGTAGGTTCGATTCCCGCAAGACAAATGTTGGTGTGATCTACAAATATTGGTTTCGGGACTGGGTGTTCCATGAGTCCCTCGTAATTCCTGATATCCACGATACAGGGTAACCTAGTGTGGGATCAGGACTATGTGATTGACTGTATTTATCTATATTATTTCCAACCATACGCATTCAAGACTGTAATCTCCAAATGGGTAAGCAGAGATGTCACCAGTACATTCACATTTCGCCGAGCTTATTTCCGTCCCATGAGGTGATAGCGGCGAGCCTATCACCATACCGGGCACAATTCGTATTATAAAACAAAATATCACTTCTTTCTGACCTATGGATCGAACCCGAGACTTCGGCACAGCAGTCGTACCGTGTACTCATTACAACTGCGCCACCAGTTATTTTATTATTTGAATAAAACAATCTTAATGCTTTTATCAGAATATTAATGAATTTAGAAATAGCCTATTGATACAGTTCAAACTCAGCTCAAAGTTATAAATATACCGCACCTATAACGCAATCTGCTGCTAGCTATTCGGTAAGCGAAAACTGATGTGACAGCGGACCAGTTGCTGCCTATCAAAGTCCGCTCCACTCAAAATACACTCCACCATCCACGAAAATCAACCGTAGCGAACAGAAATATAGTCGAGCAAACAATATTCTATAGGGTTTTCACAAACCACGCTTGTCAAGAACGAACATTCAACGTAAAATTTCGGAAACTGAAAATCCTTTAGTCCGATCCTGATCGAATGTACCATCATCGCAATTAATTCATTGGCGCTAAAATTAATCCAGCCGCCGGGACATCTTTTAAATCGCTAAAAGCTTTAACATCTATCCCCTTTTATCAGTACGATTGTACAAAACCACTCAACCCTTTTAAACCCCAATCCGAAGTGCGTCCGGTCGTTAGTACACATTAATGGAATCCACCCGGTTACTCTGCCGTGAAAATAACAAGGAGCCGAGGATTTCATAGGGCCCAATACGTTGTTTACGAAACAAAAACAACGTCGCTGACACGAATAACGCTTTAATTGGGTTTTAGTTTCGTGTCGCAAAGCTGTGTCTTTGGTTACACGAAGAGATCGTGCTGCAACCATTTGTACACAATATTGTTTTATTTGAAGTGCTTGTCATCGAATCATACAGAATCTCTGCGAGACATGTGAATTGGAAACTGTAGGCCGATTCTCGTAATTTTAAATGTTCAAAATATCATTCAACTTTTATTCTACATATAATCTCATTACGATCTATGTCCACATTTGACGTTGATTATTGGTTTAAGAGAATGCCATTTTAAACTTTCTTGACGCTGAGACTAGATCGGAATGATATTTTGAACATTTAAAATTACGAGAATTGGCCTACTGATTATAAGTATATTTTGGAGGACTTTACTGACTCGAAAATATATTTAACAAATATTCATGATTGGGACCAACAATATATATTTACATAACTAAAACTATTTATTTTATTGTACACAATATTGTTTTATTTGAAGTGCTTGTCACCAAATCACACGGAATCTCTGCGATACATGTGAATTGGAATCTGATTATAAGTATATTTCGGAAGACTTTACTGCCTCGAAAATATATTTACCAAAAATTCATGATTGAGACCCAAAATATATATATACATAACTGCTGCGAAGCGTGAGGCCGTGGGTTCGATTCCCACACCGAGACAAATGTTTGTCTAATCCACAAATATTTCTTTCGGGTCTGGGTGTTGTGGGGTCCCAAGTCCCTCGTAGTTCCTGATACCCACGATACAGGTTTAACCTAGTGTGGGGTCAGAACTATGGGTGTGACTGTTGGGTGTATTTATTTATTATTATTATTATAACTAAAACTATTTATTTTAAAAATAACTTCAATTTTATTTTCGTTTAATAATAAGACGTTTTTCTACTTTCTCTGGTACCTCGTCACTCAGATCTTAACCTTTATATGGGACCACCCTCGGACTAAATACAATAATCAAGATTACACGATATATCTCCAAAATGTAGCCCACATAACTCGGAAAAAAATACATACCTCTTCCTTTTTTAAATCAGTTGAAAAATAATGCTGCTACTAAAAATATGGCTCCTAAATATCTCACCTGGATTAAATAAAAAAAAATATTATTCAAAGTAATGCACTCAAGATTTTTCAAAACACAGTAAATTCATAATAATAAAGGAATTAAAATATGCGTATTTTATCGCAAAGTACTTTTTAAATCATTATGAAAACAGGACTTTTCATGACAATTTAGATTTGAAGTAGGTACATCCTAATAATTTCTCATTATGAAACGTCCATTTAATTACATTGGCGTCCAATAAAAAACGATCCCATAACGTACCGTTTATAAACTCTGGAGTAAGAGTAAAATGAATAAGGACATAGAATAATTGAAACCAATTTGAAGACAATTATTAAATTCATATTTCTTAAATGGGAAAAGGTCATTGTCCGGTTCAAGAGATCCCTCATTATACAAAAGGTAATAAGAATGATTATGTTTCTACCGCTGCATGTATTTTTGCAATTTTACCTTCACGAGCTTCGTAAATTAGGAAATATTACTCCTATATATAGTTACACCATATCATTTTACTTTTCTTTTATTCGTGTTTTTAACAAAAACAGAAGCAATACCACAAAGAACTTTGGATTACAAAGCACTATATGGCACTGAACTCCATTCATCACCCCGAGACAAATAAGTTAAGTCTCATAAAGCCCAGTAATTTCACTGACTTCAATGTCCTTCACACCAAAACACAACAGTGTTTACACACTGCTGTTTGGCAGCAGACTATTTCTGCAAAGCAATGGCAACAAGCCGGATAGCCCCGCACATACCGGGGACCTACCATCTAGTAAATCTAGCGCGTGATGAGCTAAGGACAAAGCGCAACCTATTTTTTTTTTTATATATTATAGGTCGGCCAACGAGCAAGTGGGTCACCTGATGCAAAGTGATCTCCACCGCCCATGTACGCCCTCAATACTAAAATAATCATGGGTGCGTTGCCGATCTTAAAGGAAAGAGATAAGTTAGGGATTGGGAAGGGGAGGGGAATTAGGGCCTCCGGATATCTCACTCACCGTACGAAACGCAGCAACAAGCAACAACAAACTTTACGTCGGTTTTCTGTGAGACAGTGGTAAAGACCCGGACGAGCCGGCCCATTCATGCTGTAGACAGAAATGTCTACAGCGTGGTTCTATCACTCAAATTGATTACACAACGCGACGCGTCTCTAAATGTACCGACGTTTTGATGAGTCACTACGAATAAACAGTGTTCGGCCTCGTGTACCCTAATAGGTTGCACCCCGTCCATGGGTCGTCACGCGCTATCAGGCGTCGTTGAACTGAAGGTCAAGACTATATGACTGATGTATCGTTAGAGTGGTAGAGCCACGCTGTAGACCTTGTGTCTACAGCTCGAATGGACCGGCTCGTCCGGGTTGTTACCACTGTCTCACAGAAAACTGGCGTAAAGTAGCAGCTTGCTGCTGCGTTACGTACGGAGGCCCAAACCCCCTCCCCTTCCCAATCCCTTAATTATCCCTTTCCTTTAAGGTCAGCAACGCACCCATAATTCTTTTAGTATTGTGGGCGTACATGGGCGGTGGAGATCACTACCATCAGGTGACCCAATTGCTCGTTTGCCGGCCTATGCTAAAAAAAATAAAAAAATTGTATATACTACTACCAACTACTATCAATACCCAAACATCCAATTCGACGAGCCATCACAATCCTTTGGAAAGTTAATATAAACTATTAATCATAATGTTACAAGTGTCAACAGTACTAAATGGTCGCACGACGGTTATGACGTCACACATGATTGTATAGCTTTTATCGCCCGCTAATCCTCATATAATCACTGATTTATTTTTTTATTCAATTACCTGTAATCATTATAAATAATAATTTAGCATTAATGTCACGAGTACCAGCAGTACTAGACACGACACGGTTATGACGTCACACTATGATTGTATAGGTTTATAACGTCGGTTAATACTTTGATAATCTCCAATTTATTTTATTATAAACAATATTCAGAGTTTTTGAACATACATATGCAATCACGCCTGTGATCTTCCCGGCGGGGTAGACAGACGTGCAACCAACCCACATTTCACCGAGCGTATCTCCATCCCATGATGTGATAGGGGGCGAGCTTATCGCCATACCGGGCACAAATTCCAGACTCCGGGCTGACACTGAGCGTTTCGTAATAGAAAATCCCAATACCACTTTACCCGACCCGGATATCGAACCCAAGACCTCAGCGTTAGCCTCAATCGTAACGCTTACGCATTAAAACTACGCCACCGAGGCAGTCATGTTTGAACATGTACAATAATAAATAAAATTACTAATGTGAAATATTTGTAAAAAAAAGTATAAATAAGGTGGAATATTTGGCCGGTCGGTTGGTAAACGGAATATAAAATGTTACATTGCCCAAATAAATAGATCTGCTACGTTACAATATACTTTTCAACTTAAATCGAACCATGTGAATCCGAAAAACTTACATAAATACATACAGACATACATACATAGACTCACGCCTGTTTCCCATAGGGGTAGGCAGAGACAACGGATTTCCACTTGCTACGATCCTTGCATACCTCTTTGGCCTCATTCACTCTCACTTACATAAATTACTAAGCTTTAGCCAATCAAACTAACAGCAGTCCCTTCATGAAGACAGAAACGTGGTAGGTTTAAAAATTCTGTCACCAGACTTGACATTAACCATATGAACATGTGTAGTACCTTTTTATTTTTATATACACCCAACAGTCACATACATAGTCCTGACCCCACACTAGGTTAACCTGTATCGTGGGTATCAGAAACTACGAGGGACTTGCGGTCCCCTTAACACCCAGACCCGAAACAAATATTTGTGGGTCACACAAACATTTGTCTCGGTGCGGGAATGGAACCGACGGCCTCACGCTTCGCAGCCGGCTACTCGCCCACTGCGCCACAGAAGCTGTCATATTTACTGTTCCATACGTTGATTTTATAACACAACACAATCCCAGCATCAATATTGTAACCCACATTAACTGTATCACCCTTATCTATACAAAACCCAGCCCAGCCTTAGTCATCTATTTATCACGGCGTTGTACAGGAAGGGTTAATTCCTTCCACATCTAGTTTCCTGTTTCCGTTTCCGCTATCCTCACGTAGTTGCGGGATGTTTTTCCCCTTTTTCCTCGGATATAGTTCAAGGTCATGCCTGACTTTTATTTCAAAATATATTTTATACCCTTGTAAGAATTAGTTCATTTTAGGTTCGTCGATCATAACTGGACGTAATTATTCAATAACGTTCCAACCCATATCAAGTTCTATTTGAGATATTGATTTTATATTTCTAAATTCATTAATTTATTTCATTTTAATGCCGTAATTTTCTGCAAAATCATACATGAAACACTTTTCATATACAATTTTATAAGGAATTACTTTCAAATTACCAATTTAATGAATTTGGCAAAATAAAATCATTATCTCAATTTAAAATTGGTGTATGTCAAAACATTTTTGCATAATAACGTCCTATGACGAACTTCATTTAAGTGAAGTTTTAGTTGCATTAAGATTATATTTATAGTGTGATTGTGATATTTTGTTTAAAATTTTAACATATAAATAGCTAAAAAATTCCACGCACGTACATTCTGCGACCCGTACCGCCTGCAAAAAAGTTCAGTTTATGTCACAAGCTCTACTAATCGCACGGACCACTACCCTTCAGTACGCTACATTATTCGTAGACGCGTAGCATTTATGTAACTGTTCGTAGCATGCTACGCTTAGCATTCGTACTCCGATTTTTCCTGACTACGGCAGGAAAAGTTATTATTAAAGGTTGTTTGTTATAAGTTTATTAACTCATTTAAGGCTGTTACTTAACTAAATCATGAAAATTACTTTTTGTGGAAATAAAAATAATTTATACGGATTTTGTGACTAAAATTTACTAGTGAATCAATGTATCTATTTATATGAATTTTTACCCAAAATATTTCTCGTAATCGGGTAAAAATAACGCGACGTATTACTTTTACAACATTCTAAACACAAAGTAGATTTTTTTCACCAAGCCCACCCAAAGTCCACACCACACAGAAATTACAATTAAAAATCACTGCGCTGGTGACCTTCAAACATATGTTTATTAAATCTCATAATGCTCAGTAATTTTATTACATAAAATCTATAAAATCGGAACACAACAGTGCTTACACACTGCTGCTTGGGGGCAGAAATAGACAAAACGGTAATACCAACCCAGACAGCCTCTTGCATACGAGGGACCTGCCACCTTGTATTCTTCTATATTACTAGGGGCGTTGCCAATGTTTTTCCACAAAAAAATTAAACGAAAAAAAACTTAAAGTCCAACGAATATGAGACATATCTTACTTTCTTCCCCACATTATTCTGCATCGATTGGTATCGATCTCGACCCCATACCCCCAGCGGTTTCGGAGGAGATAGCGTGACAAGCTTTTGGCAGCGGCGGCGTCAGTTACTTTTTTTTAGAATAGAGAGATAACAGCATCATCTAAATGATGTCTACGTGAGTTGATTAATTAATTGTATCTATGACAATGCGGGACAATGACTGTTTATGACAGACACAGAATCTATTGCGGCTTGTCGGCATTAGAAAATTAAATACACATCACAATTATGTTACAAACACAAACCGAATCTAGCATCAAAAGGCCTTTATCTCTGCTGGTGAAGCCAAGCGTGATGTACGTCGTCGTCGATATATTATTTTAGGCGCTTTTGTCCAAGTACAAGACTCCAAAAGTCGAGTGGTCGAAGGGCCATCAACGAGCCAGTAGATGGGAATGATGTAAAAATAACACATTATAATTTAAAGATAATATCTTGGTAAGTTATAATTTATAACTAGATTTCATAAAGATGAAGATAAAAGTTATAAAATTCCAAATCTGAATTCATCCATTATATTCAGACAGTCTCCGTGGCGCAGCCGGCGAGTAGCCGGCTGCGAAGCGTGAAGCCGTAGTTCGATTCCCGCACCGAGATAAATGTTTGTGTGACCCAAAAATATTTGTTTCGAGTCTGGGTGTTGTGGGAGATTATGGCAAGACAAACATGATAATAATAATACACCCAACAGTCACACACATAGTCCTGACCCCACACTAGGTAAACCTGTATCGTGGGTATCAGGAACTACGAGGGACTTGCGGTCCCACAACACCCAGACCCGAGACCAATATTTGTGGTTCACACAAACATTTGTCTCGGTGTGGGAATCGAACCTACGGCCTCTCGCTTCGCAGCCGACTACTCGCCCGCTGCGCCACGGAGCTAAAAGTAACAATTTAATAAGTAGTACAGAACACTCAGTGCACAAGTCTAACTTGCACTTGGACCGTTTGTTTATTACACCACGTCGGAAGCATTTATGATTTTAATGCATTTAAACAACACGAATCTACAGTGACGGCACCAAGTCACTTAGGACAACTTACAATGGTGTTGTAAGATGTGTATCAGAGTGTACATACGCACTCGTACGCACTCACGCCTTAATCCCCGAAGGGGTAGGCAAAGGTGTTACCAGTACACCTACATTTCGCCGAGTGTATCCCCGTCCCACGATGTGATAGGGGGCGAGTATATCGCCATACCGGGCACAAATTCCAGACTCCGGACTGATACTGAGCATTTCGTAATAGAAAAACCCAATACCACTTTACCTGACGCGGAGATCTAATCCGAGACCTTAGCGTTGGCTTCAATAGTAACGCGTACGGCATTACAACTGCGCCACCGAAGCAGAGTGTAGTTTTGATATATTATTACTCCAGCAGTACATTGCGGTCCCTACAAAAAATAAGTACCGGAATTGTTTTTCCACAAGTGCTTTTCAATATTTACGGAACTTCATGGGCGTGTTTATGTCCCAGGTGTTACAAGGTGGTAGGTCCATTGTTTGCGAGAGGCCGGCTGGATTGGTACCACCGCTTTATCTATTTCTGCCGCTGAGTAACAGTGTGTAAGCACTGTTGTGTTCCGGTTTGAAGGACATTGAAGCCAGTGAAATTACTGGGCATTATGAGACTTAACACCTTATGTCTCGGGGTGACGAGCACAGTCCAGTGTCATGTAGTACTTTGTTATTCAAAGTTCTGTGTGGCGTTGCTTCTGTTTATGAGCAGGCGTGGCGCTTACCATCAAGCAAGCGACCTGCTCGTCTCGTCATTCAAGCTAATAAAAAAAAAAGTTACATTTTACGTTGTCACCACTGTTCTATATATAAGATTTTTTTATAAAAAAACAATCCTCACTAAAACCCTATTTCGTGTGAACGATATAAATCCCGACCCGAAGATAGTTTCGCTCGCATTACGAAGGGTGTAGAATAAATGACGACACCTTGGTTGATTTCCGTGGGCGGATTCTATAACGTAGTTTGTTCTGGGATCCCTGTTCGTGTTACAAGGAAAATCACAATCACGTCCTTTTTTATTTTGTTAGTAATTATATAAATAAAAAGGTTTCCGTATACTATGTGTGTAGTATGTTATCACGAAGAATCGATAACCGGTGGGGTATACGGGTTCTTGAGTGGAGACCGTGTTTAGGCAAACGTAGAGTAGGACGCCGTGCAGCAAGGTGGAGCGACGACCTGCGGAAAGCGGAGGGTAATGGCTGGATGCAAAGAGCTAAAGATCGAGCTCAATGGTGTGCATTAGGAGAGGCCTATGTCCAGCAGTGGACAAATATAGGCTGATGATACTGTGTGTGTATACTTTTGTCTAATGAGTATTAAATTTATAGTTATACGATATGATCACCTTATTGATCGAGTGACAGCGCATTTTGACTGAAAAACTGATAAAATCCTAGTTTTAAACCCCAGTTCAGACAACCATAATTTGAGATTTATTTATTTCTGGAATTTACATGCAATAGCCGTATTTAATACTAAGCATAAATAAAATCAATCAAAATTCAAAAAGTATATTGAAAAATCATAAATAAAATTTCCTACACGAAGAGAAGAAAAGGATCTTTTTGAAATTGAGTGCAATTTCAGTTTACCGGAGACCGACTCCGGAAAGATCTCTGACTTTTATATTAAGCTCCGTTTATATGGAGAGTATCACGCGCCACACAAGCGAATAATATAACAGAATACACTCTTTACAAAGCTGGATCGTACGAGTATCTTGTCAAATTGATAGCCTCCGTGGCGCAGTGGGCCAGTAGCCGTTTGCGAAGCGTGAGGCCGTGGGTTCGATACCTGCACCTAGACAAATGTGAATGATCCATGTCTCGGGTATGGGTGTTGTGGGACCGCAAATCCCTTGTAGTTCCTGATATCCACTATTCAGGTTAACCTAGAGTGGAGTCAGGACTATGTGTGTGACTGTAGGGTGTATTAAAAAAGCATGACACAGCCTCGTAAATGACAGTTTTTTTTTCTTACCTCTGTCATAAGATTAACTCTTTCCATGTAAATAGGGCTTTCTGCACATCCACCTCACAAGATATCGAGTGGGACATTATTATTATTAACTTATATGAAATCAATATCTTCCAAGGCCTATCTAAAAGGGGACCCGTACGCTGTCACTTTGTATCAATATTAATGATTGACTTTCAGTTAATTACACACTTCTACACACGCGGAAAGTAATTAATTGATGAACTATATTGAGCATTAACAACTTACACGCCCCTTTCAGATAATTAATTACTTAAAGTCACTTATAAAGTTTGATGTTAGCTCGAACCATCGCTGGAAATGTGAATCTATAAGTATTTCATAAATATATCTTCCAATTGATATGCTTTCTTTCATGTTTCTGTGTCTGCATTTTGATATTGCAAATAAAAATATATGCTAGCCCTGTATTATACATGTTCCATTGCTAAGCACGGGCCTCTTCTACAGAATGAGAGGGCATGGCATTGCTAGGCCTTAATCCACCATGCTGGCCATGCGACCATGACCATGCGGATTGGCAGATTAACCCTTAAAAATTCTTATGGAGAGCTTCTCAAGTATGTAGGTTTCCTCACGATGTTTTTCCTTTACCGTTAAAGCAAGTAATAGTTAACAATAAATACACACGTAACTTAGAAAAGACAGACAATACCTATAAACTTTTTTACAAGAAACTGTAAGTAGGCGTGAGAAATGTCCCAAATGTTTTTTGTGACAAAAAACAAATTGGACGTGTTTTCAACCGTGGTATGATAGGAAAAACTATATTTTTGTTAATAGCGGTTTTAATGTTCTGTACAATGTTGAAACTCTTGATAACAGTAGCCTTACTTAGTTATAGCCTAGGCTGGCAAACGAGAAAGTGGGTCACCTGATGGTAAGAGATCTCCACCGCCCATGTACGCCCACAATACCAAAAGAATCATGGTCACGTTGCCGACCTTAAAGGAAGGGGGTAATTAAGGAATAGGGAAGGTGAAGGGATTTGGGCCTCCAGATATCTCACTCACCGTACTAAACGCAGCAGTAAGCTACCACTTCACGCCAGTTTCCTGTGAGACAAAGGTAATGACCCGGACGAGCCGGCCCATTCACGCTGTAGACAAAACTATCTACAGCGTGGCACTACCACTCAAAACTTACTTTCATAGAAACACTAGATCACAATCAGACACGCTTTAAAAGAGAAATATCAATAGTAGCCGAAAATTTTGCTAATTAACACTGCTAAGTCGACAACCAAACTTACATAGCAATAAAACCTTTGATGAGACGAGTCAGGCTCAAAGTATTCCAACTTTCGCTACATATATGTCTCAAAAGAGGCTTTGAGTTGCACTGTGTGGGAACGAAACGTGCAGCGATTACTTAAGTCCTCAGTGTATGTGTGTTCGTCACAAAGAATACGTCTAGAATACCATTTAGTTCGCCTTACTTAGTGTTTGCGCTACAGAAATTGAGCAGTTCTCCCGAGCCGTCGGGAAACAGGCGGGTGGGGTTTTTAACTTTTCACGGTTCCCCAGTTGCGCTTCTGTTACTCACTCAATAAGAAAGAACTAACGTCCACACGAAATTACACCATACACAGTTCGATTTAGAGTTAATTTTCGTTTGAACCATGCTCCTTTTTTGATACAGCACCTTTGTGAATTCGAGAACAGCTACGTACAGAAGTTAAAAGTTGCGAAGTTTATTTCTTCTTAGAAATTATCTATTTCTTATGTTATGTGAAAGGTGAATTTGAGTTTCTTAAAAGAGGTAAATACTGGTGAAATTATTATTTGGTAAAGTTGTTTTGAGCTTTGTTCGGGGCCCTGATAACAGTTTAAATGATGTTAAATGTATACGAGAGTTCACATATTATTTGCGAATACAACTTTTCGTTTTTTTTATACGAATAATTTATTTTTTTTATTCTATTATTTATGTGACTGACAATAATTTCTATTCCAAACAAACATGGTGTTTTTAACCCAAATACTTTAATGTATACTACTAGACAAGCTGTGTGGTACATAGGAATTGTACCACTAAGTTGTGGTCAATTGACCGTAACTCAATATTACCATCTCGCTTACTCTCAACTAGAACCCCTATCGCGCTCTCTGTCTGTGAGCTATCAAATTCCCGCGTTATGTGACGCAATTTTACTTCTAATCAGCCTGTCTGTATTCATTCAAGTCTTTGGGTTTACTGTTAGTTTTGATTCTCCCTGGGGATCCCCGTTTCCCAATAGAAAGTATTGACGGATAACTGTGTGTGTTACTCAAGATTCGAACCCCGCGCCCCAAGGTAAGTGGTAGATTTCAGTCACACGTACTACGTAATATGGGTTTTGTATCCTAGGTTGCCTATCCCAGTTTGTATGGTACAACGTTAAAGACAAATCAGTGGTACCAACCCAGACGGCTTTTCACATACGAGGAACTTGCTATCTAGTAATATAAAGAAAACAGAATTTAGGATGAATAGATTTTAATTTATTTATTTGGAGTTTACAACAGAGAATACACCTGTTACATTTATAGATCACAATATGGCAGTATTAGACAATAGTGTTTCTCCAATTACAGTAAACTATAGCATGCACATATTATATTCAGCTTATTATAACTAAATTATTAATTGTAAATTAAAATTATTATTTAAAAGAAGATGTCAATGTCAATGTGTGTTAATACACAAATACACAGCAATTAAATTGTTATAGAAGTACCTACAGAATTGTTTGTTTAAAAAAAACAACGTACACGGATTGAGTTCTCGTACCGATGCATGCAACTGAAAGGTGGTTTGGCAACGAATTCTATTCTATAAAATTTTCGGTATTGTACTAAAATAGTCTATTTTTTATTGAATACCGGACCAAAGTCATTGCCTTTGGACTAACGTTGTATACGATGACGAGCAAAATCTTCTCTGTGCGACATTTGTAATGGACTATCTGTTATCAATTATAAATCTCTGAACTAATTTGTTTATGTAATGTTTTAAGCTCGGCATCAATGATTCTCCTAGTACAAAACTAATACCCACAGGTGTTACATATTATAATTGCGCCACCGATGAAGTCGTTAAAATACTTATGAAAATAATATACAGTATGTAACAAAAACTCTGTTGGCCCTTTTTGGGTGGAGGACAGTGAAGATGGACATATAGAAAGCCTAATAAAAATAGTTAAATTAAAATAATAATAAACAGAAGCGAGTTATTATCATTACACAGGTAGCTGAGAAAAATGAACATATTTCAATAATGTTACCTACAAGCCATCGCTCTTACAGAGGCAATCAATCGAAAGACGGTTACCAAAAATGAATTAATTAAAGTTTAAATAACAAATATGATTATTTTTATAGTCCGACTTTCATCTGCTATATTTTTAATTACGTTTGAATATCGATTCTGATATCACAGTTAAAATACCCAGCAGGTTTTTTGTTACATATTGTATAATAACATGAAAGCATATTTAATTTGTACTTCTTAAATTAGCCAATGAAATAGTTGAATGCGTTAATTGGTAGATACAATATAAACTAACATTGTGTAACAGGCTCTAAGAGCAACGAAACCATAGTTAAAATGTTGCTATTGAAATTTTAGAAGTAAAGCTTCATTTGGTTGGAGAGAGTTCCTCTTACGAGGTCGCGTCATACGATTGTTTTATATTAAACTAGCTTTTGCTGCGTCCCCGCCCGCGTTAATGACTTCCGGGATAAAAAGTAGCTTCCTGGTCATAATCTATCTGTATGCCAAATTTCATTAAAAACCGTTTAGCAGTTATAGCGTGATGACTAACAAATATCTCAATGCACAAACTCACAAACATCCAAACTTTCACATTTATAATAGTAGTAGGATTATTAACGGTGTCATAAGATAAACTCTCGTCTGGATGGGGCTGAAAGCAATTAGCTAAATTAAATATAATTAAAGACACTTACGCCCGGTTTCTGAAAGGCTGATCAAATCAACATTCAACTAACAGAACTTTGAGTTGACATCGCTGTCAAAGTTGCTGAAACGTTGATTAGTGACAAAAAAAAATATTTGCTGTCTTTTAAGCGTTTTTAAGCGTTTGATATACGATTTTTCATATTTAATTTGAAAGTTATGTTAGCTAACATGTGTGTCAAATCAAAGGTGAAAACTGAATTTCGACTTGACATGAGATTTGACATTTGATTAGTAAATTTAACATTGATCAGCCTTTCAGAAACCAGATGTTAGTGATGAAACGCAGACACCACTATTAAAATGAGTGCCCAAACCATTTACAAGCACGAAACAATGTTGCAACGTAGTTTTCCAAAACTTCCCTAACCACTAAACATTTTAATAAAAACAACCAAAGAGAATTTTAATAGTTTCGCTTTAATTAAGCGACGTCGCTGGCCCGTTGTCGGCTTAACCTTTTTTCATCCCAGCTTTATTTATTAATTAAAGCAGCTCAGTGATGGACCAAGAAAATATGGATAAGTTTTGCTTAAGTTACTGCTTAGAAAAGTTATAGTTTTATGAAATTAGTTCACATTATCCATAAAAAATACGCGCCGAATTGAAAACCTCCTATTTTTTTTAAGTAGGTTAGAATGTTTTTTTTATTTGCTCGAATGGTAGGTAGCTTGTTTGCTGGTAAACCTCTGCTGATAAATAAAGGCAACACCACTTAGAACTTTAATTTACAAAGTACGAGATACTGTCATATTGAAAAGAAATATACCTTTCCACAGCACTCGATAGGTATATGGTGTTAACATTAACGTCTTTTTAAAATTATGTAGACTGCAATTTAAATGCACGCCATAGAGCTACGTAAGGGATTAAATGATTTCTTCTACATTTTAGAAACACCATTCTGATTGTCTTAAATTAAAATGTAATTCTATCGTAATATTATTTTGTATCTACTTTTTATCCGCCTGAATGACAAATAATAAATGAACATACAAGAGTTACACTGTAGACACTATTGTCATAGCATAAATAGGCGGGCTCGTCCGGGCCGTTACAACTGTCTTAGAGAAAACGTACGCTGAATGATATACCTGGAGCCCCAATCCCTTAATTATTCCTTTCCATTAATATCGACAACGCGTCCAATATTATTCTGGTATTGTGGGCGTACATGGGCGGTGGAGACTTACACAATACCAAAATCATGATAAAAATCGGTCCAGATTTGGCTGAGATATCGCGTATCATATACTTGTAATAAAAGCAACAAAATCACATGAACACGGCAATTTAACAAAAGTCCGTGAACTTGAAGCTAGAATCCACATTTTATAAAAGGTCACCAAATTGTTTATTATAAGCGTGTTTAGCAAATTCGTTACTATTGCGTCCACTGATATTTGTAACTTAAGTTGCACACCGCGTTATGTTGCAGTAGTTGATCAGCTACTTTTTATGCTTATGGAGTATACGATTTGTTGAGTTTTGTCCACGTTCATTGACTTTTGGCGTTGACTGTACAACCACTTTGTCTATTTCCGCCGCCAAGCAGCAGTATGTAAGCACTGTTGTATTTCAGTTTGAAGGACATTGAAGCTGGAGAAATTTCTAGGTATTATGAGACTTAACATCGTACGTCTCAGAGTGACAAACACAGTGCAACACCATGGAGTACTTTATGATTCAAAGTTCTAAGTAGTTTTGCTGTATGTCTGTGTTATGCTTACCTTTAGACGAGACTCTTAGTCATCGTCGTGAGAAGGATATAAAAAAACACATCCTCCGTGGCGCAGCGGGCGAGAAGCCGACTGCGAAGCAAGAGGCCGTGGGTTCGTTTCCCGCACCTAGACAAATGTTTGATCCACAAATATTTGTTTCGGGTCTGGGTATTGTGGGACCGTAATCCCCTCGTAGTTCCTGATACCCACGATACAGGTTAACCTAGTGCGGGTTCAGGACTATGTTTGTGACTGTTGGGTGTATTATTATGCCTCCTCCAAACACTTGCACATCTTTACCCTGTTACTTTATTGCATATAAGCCAGCCCGTCGCAGATGTCCCGCGCACTGTAATTGCCGTTGTCGTGGTCCGCACTCTCAGACGTGCCAGATGTTTACAACTACAGTCTTGTAAGACGTTCGCTTTAGTGCTCTATATTTTTTCGTCGCGTAATGTATAACTCGGCACATTTCCTTGTGTGCATTGTGAGCAGATGATACGCATGGCCCATATTTGCTTGCAGGCATTCTCGAGTATGAGGCTTAAAGGTCGTATGCCAATGTGAAATGAAATTAATATAGTAAGGATAGTGAACATGTAATATGTATTAGGTGAGCCGTATAGAGTCAAAGGCCCACCATTTTTGGATGAAAGATCCTACAGTAACAACTTGACAGCCTTCGTAGCGCAGCGGGCGAGTAGCCGGCTGCGAAGCGGGAGACCGTGAGTTCGTTTCCAGACTGAAACAATTGTTAGTGAGATCCACAAAAACTTGTTTCGTGTCTGGGTGTTGTGGGACCACAAGTCCCTCGTAGTTCCTGATACCCACGATACAGGTATACCCAGTGTGGGGTCAGGACTATGTGTGTGACTGTTGGGTGTATTTATTTATTATTTATTTTCCAACTTATTTGATTTTCTCTTTTTAGTGATAGGTACAGCTATATCATGTTAATTCCAACACAATCGCGACGACTGTGTTGTTATACGTTGAGGTGTTTCATTTTTTAATCGGTATGCCGTTATCAGATCCTAAACAATATTATATTTTTTCAACAAAATTGGTCTACAATTGGCAGAGAAATCGATGAAGAACTTATTTACGAAGAACTTCTCAGGTATGCAGATTGCAGGTTTCTGACGATATTTCCTTCACCGTTAAAGCTAGCGATAATTTACAATTACAATACACACACATAACTTAGAAAAGTCTGAGGCGTTTACTGTTAGGGCTGGTTTCAAACCTGCTACTTTCGTATAAAAAATACTCGCCGAATTGAGAACCTCCTCCATTTTTTGAAGTCAATTAAAAATCTCACGTGACTTGCCCGGGATTGTAATTTGTGCTTGATATGGCGACAAGCTCTCATACCACTTTATGAGACGAAAATAAGCTGGTTACCCCTTTCACTGTACATGCATAAGCTTACATTACAAGTGGCTACGAACCACCAGATGCAGTGTATTTTTTTTTTGACTAGCCTTGTATTATACATATCCAACTGCTGGGCACAGCTCCCTCTACTGAATGAGAGGGTCAGGCCTTAGTCTACCACTCTGGCTGAATGCGGGTTGATAGACTTCACATACCTTCAAAATTCTTATTTATGAAGAACTTCTCAGGAATGCAGGTTTTCTCACGATATTTCCTTCGCCGTTAAAGCAAGCGATAATTTACAATAAATAAACATAACTTAGAAAAGTCAGAGGTATTTGCTGTTAGCGCTGGTTTCGAAACTGCTACTTACTACTACTTACTACTACTCCGTAGCACTCCACACTTCTACAAAAAAGTGCTATAGTGTAACTATACAAAAAATAAACTAAAGATGTAAACAGATCTTACAAAACATCCGATATACCCTCGACGAATACGAACGGTATATGGGCCAACACTCATTAATTAGCCGATGGAAGTACCTGCAGGGCGTGGCAAGCATTAATCACCCCATACGCCAACTCTTTGCAATAGCCTCATACAAGAAGCTGATTGATGAATTGACTGGCACAATTGCTGGTATCAAAACATCGATGTAATTTGCAATGTTGAAAAAACATTGATAGTTTGGCGTGCAGATCGCTTGGGGCAAACGGTTGTTCCAAATGTTTTTACATACATACATACACACGCACTCACACTTGTACTTACCGAGGTACAACCTCTTACACATCTTACTAATTACAACTAGTACACCCAAATTTCGCCAAATTTATTTTAATCCTATGATGTGATAGGCGAGCCTATCGCCATACCATACTCTGGGCACAATTCCATACTCTGGGCTGATACTAAGCATTTCATGATAGAAAAACCCAATATCACTTTACCCAACCCGGGGATCGAACCCGATATCCAGTGCATCGTACTGCGTACACATTACAACTACGCCACCGAGGCAGCCTATTCATACTGTAGATAAAACTGAATACAACATGGTTATTCCACTTTCACTTGTTGATGTTTCTTTCTGTATGTCCGACGTTTTGCCGGCTTGTTGCCAGGGTCCACCTTATCGTACCATAGAGTTGACGGTGTTTGTTATTAAATGGTGCGACCAGCCATCTGACCCTCGTAACCTGCAACGGGAACCAAGTTTCACCATTGCCTCGTTCGTTATTAAACAGAGTACAGGTGAAGTTGGCTTTAGACCTAAGATGTTGGTGACTTCGACAGTATCTAATATTAAATAATTGTTCAAAATAACTTTGAACTTTCTTATCCGTTTCTTCGGTGACCTTTAAACATTTTTGTTCCCGGTCTTTGTCCTAACAGATATTGTATTAATTAAATCTATAGAAACGAGTAATTGTTACTAAATAAAGCCCTTTTGAAGGCTGTTCTATTCTAAATTCTTAGTGGTGTTTTTGATTGTACTGTAAAATAAGTCAGCGTTCGTTGTAATATTAAAGGCCATGTATTTACCTGTGACAGCAGCAATAGATCAGAGAACGGACTGTCGAGGCGAAAAACAAACAAATACTGAACAAACGAATACTGTTCTTGGACAATAAATTTTATTATTATTATAATATACAGTACTCTTTATTTTAAAAGTTTTCTTTACATTTTTAAATATTAAATTACTTAATAAATTAAACATTTAAAAATATAAAAAGTATCACCCTCCAATGGCGAGTCCTAGGACCCAAGCCATCGGTGGTTAGGACCCCAGAGTGAGGAACCTCCTCACAATGCGTGCCGTGTCCAATAACACTGCTTTCTGAATCTGGCTCTTGACCCAACGACCAATTGAGAGCCTCTGGAGGTGTTGATCGAGGCTCTTTGGTATCAACCCATTAGCAGAAACGACTATCGGGACAATCATTGTTGAGTCCACATCCCACATATCAGTAACCTCGTGTGCCAGGTCTAAATATTTGGATATTTTATCTTTTTCCGCTTCAACGAGGTTTTCATCATGTGGAATGGTGACATCAATAAGTATTGCCCGGCGCGCTAATCGATCTACTACCACAATATCTGGCTTATTGGCAACAATAGTCCTGTCTGTGATGATAGATTGATCCCAATACAGCGTTGCATGTCCATTTTCGAGAACCGGTTGGGGTACATATTGGTAATATGGCACCTCAGTGGTCACAAGGCAATATTGAAGAGCAAGTTGCTGGTGTATGATCTTGGCTACTAGGTTATGTCTATGCAAATACTCACCATTAGCAAGATACGAACAACCGGAAATAACATGCCTGATTGACTCTCCGGGACGGTGGCATGCCCGACAGATGTCGACCGTACCATCCTTCAGGATGTATTTTCTGTAGTTGTTCGTCTTGATAACCTCGTCCATAATTGCAAAGCCTTATTATTATTAAAGTCGCAGGCTCGAAACCAGCTCCAAGATCTTGCACTTCTGACTTTTCTAAGTTACGTGTGTATTTTCATTCATTGTTAATTATCGCTGTAATGGTGAAGGAAATATCGTGAGGAAACCTGCAAACTTGAGAAGTTCTTTATAAAAATTTCGAAAGTGTGCCAACTAGCATTAGGCTAGCGTGATTAACTAAGGCTTCCCCTTCTCATTCAGTTGAGGAGGCCTGTGCCCAGCAGGTGAATGACAGAGTTAGTATTTTTATTTATCTGTGTTATATTACTACAATATTTAAAATACTAACGAAACCAGTCAAAGCTTTCTTTGTTTTAATTTAATGGTTTATGTTTATAAGATTTTATTCACTTTCTTTATTTCTTTTATCAAGCGAAAAAAATTAAGTGTAAATGTGTGAAACGGTCAGACAAATTGATTTACACAGGTAGATTTTATATGAGTCCAAACGGTTTTGATCGTGTAAGACACTTGATTGATGTATGTCATGCATTCAGTTTTTGAACTATATTTAATGATTTACAATATGTTCATTGTGTGTGCCGACAAAAAACGGTTCGGCGGTCTCGTTTCACAAAGCCTACGGGATTTAATGGCCATTTAACTTTTTTATTATAATGTTGTTAGTTGCCAATAAATGGTAAAACGCGGCATAAATATTTTATTAATCGTAAAATGCTTACCATACAAAACCGATCACTGGCATACTGCCTTATCTAAATAACATAATAGCAAACTGAACGATCGATCTGTCACCGCGTCGCTCCAACCCCGAAAGCGACTGTAAATAATGACAATGGATTACTCTGTTTTCCCTTTTTATTAGCTGGGACCAGATTAGGATGGCAAAAACGATAGCCCCGTTGTTTTTGCAACGAGCACAATGGTCGAATTCTCATTAACATTTTCTGTTGGGTGAATCGAGACCCGTCGCATTCGTGATCCTTTTTTCCAATGACCTCAGCAATTTTCAATATTGTTTAATTTTTGAGTCGAGTTGGAATTGAGTGATGTTTTGTTATACAAATGGATTTCGGGGATCGAAGGTTGGAATCGTATAAAATGGTAGCATGTGAAAGAATTACAAATATTAATAAATAAATACACCCTACAGCCACACACATAGTCCTGACCCCACACTAGTTTAACCTGTATCGTGGGTATCAAAAACTACTAGTGACTTGCGGTCCTACAACATCTAGACTCGAAACAAATATTTGTGGGCCACACAAATATTTCGGTGCGGGAATGGAATCCACAGCCTCACGCTTCGCAGCCGGTTGGAGTAACCGGAGTCCACTGCACCACGGAGGCTGTATATTGATAGTTTGTAAGTAAGACTCGTACGTCTTTGGCGATGATGAAAATGTTTTGAGTCATCAATGTATCGGTATCAGTAAAACAAAATTCCTCATTGATAATACAAGATACATACCCCCGAAGGGCTTTTCAGAGATGTAACCAGTACACCCACATTTCGCCGAGCGTATCTCCGTCCAACAATGTGATAGGGGGCGAGCCTATCGCTATACCGGGCACAAATTCCAGATTCCGGGCTGGTACCGAGAATTTCGTAATAGAAAAACCCAATACCACTTTACCCGACCCGGGGTTCGAACCCGAGACCTCAGCGTCAGCCTACGCATTACAACTGCGCCACCGAGGCAGTCCTTACTCAGTATTTTAACGAAAGCTGCAGGAAACTTTTACTTACAGGAGCCTTATTCTCTATGACCGTGTAGATTGCAAAGTGCCCGCGTTACGTTGACCTAGTGAAATTGATATTGAGTGATATTTTCTAAGCCACCATGACAGCCTCCGTTGCGCAACGGGTGAGTAGCCGGCTGTGAAACAAGAGGCCGCGGGTTCGGTTCTCGCACCGAGACAAATGTTTTTGTAGTCCACAAATATCGGTTTCGGGTAAGGATGTTGAGGGACCATAGGTCCCTCGTTGTTCCTGTACTCACGACACAGGTTAACCTAGCGTGGGGTTAGGACTATGTATATGACTGTTGGGCATTTAATTTTATTTATTTTCTACGTCAATATCAAATTTTATAAACGCATACGTGCTTGTTATGAACATTTGTCATTGGCTTAAAGAAATTCGGTGCTTATTTTGCTAAGTTGCTTTTACTACTACTAAGGTAGTTTATACGGTCATGGCGAATAAGGTCAGTGATTTCACGAAGTTAACGTAAAACATGTGCGTTATGTTTCTGTGGTTATAGAGCATAAAGCTCCAGTATAAGAATCCTACAAAAATCCTAAAATCCCCTCCCCTTCCCAATCTTTTAATTATCCCTTTCCTTTTGTTACCCTCATATTAGTAATAGCACCGTTATTGGTGTTAGTGAAGGTAGTCGAGGGAATATATATGTAAAGCGGGTAGATAATAAGATTGAGATGTGGGGGAGGTGATTGCTAAGGTATATAAGCGGGCGCATTATTATTTGAGGGAACTTATTCGTGCTTAGAACTCTATCGTGGTAACGCTGCCCGAGTGTGATTAGAATTGTGAATAATCATAGCAAGTGTAATAAATTGTGAACAGTAATATAATATTGCATTTAATTTGAATAGACTATTAAAGTTTTTGAACATCCTGACGAAGTTATTTATCTTTATTGCACAAAAGTGATAGTGAGTTTACACTTTAAGGTCGGCAACGTGTCCATGATTAAACTGGTATGGTGGGCGTTCATGGCAGTGGATACCAGCTACTGTCAGGTGACCCACTTGCTGGTTTGCCGGCCTATTTTAAAAACTTTACTCTATCTTTCAAAGTATTGTCAACAGATCCAGTATGGAGGCAAATGCTTTGAAGTCTGTAGTCTGTTCAACTTAATGCCTACGCCTTAATGAATGACAAGGCAAGAAAAAATACGTTTTGCGTTATCCAGAGCCATGAGGATGAAGTTAAATTATTGAATACCCGTTTCATTTAGTATTTGTCTAAGCCCTAAGTAAGCTTATATAATATTTATCTAATTTGTATTACGCGGCTTCGGCGAATTTAACCATTTATTTATTTAGATGGAATTTTTGAACAATTTTTATCTTAAAATAATGATTTTAACATAACATAAGCTAAATGTTATGTTAAAATTAATGATGCCCAGGCCTATCTATGATGGTTGCTATAACTATTATTAGGGAATCAATCAAACAATCTTCGTATAATTTATTGAGTTGGTAAGCAATAGGCGGTTCCTGATATGTGAGAGGCCGGCATTATAAGACTTAACATCTTATGACTCGGGGTGACAAGCGCAATCCAGTGTCATGCAGTGCCTTGCAATTCAAGGTTCTGCGGTGTTATGTCTGTTTATAGAGTGTTTACCATCAGGCAATCCTACTCGTATCTTCATTCAGCTAATAATTTATAATTTAATTTTGTCCTGTATTTTCATACTTGGTTACAATTTTTTTACGTTAGTCTTATTGTTTCTTACAATTAATTACTTACTAACTTAATCTATAAAATGTTACGTATATAATATTGTGAATGCTGTACACACCTTCAATAGGCATGTGCATCAGTTCTTTTTCATATTGTTATTATTCCTTCTTTGGCGCTTACCATCAGGCGAACGCCCTGCTCGTCTCGTCATTCAATCTAATAAAATAAAAAAAAAAAAATCTTGTAATTTTAATTATATGTCACTGGTGTGTTTATTTAAATAAATAAATAATAAAATAATCTCACATGACGGTATTTAGCAAAAAAGCTGCTCGATTGGATTTATTTATTTACACATATTTATTTTTATAGCATAGGTTGGCAAACGAGCAAGTGGTTCACCTGATGGTAAGTGATCTCCACCGCCCATGTACACCCACAATAGTAAAAGAATTATGGGTGCGTTGCCGACCTAAAAGGAAAGGTATAATTAAGGGATTGGGAAGGGGAGGGGGTTTGGGCCTCCGGCTATCTCACTCATCGTATGAAACATGAAACGCAGCAGCAAGCTACTACTTTACGCCGGTTTTCTGTGAGACAGTGGCAACGACCCCGACGAGCCGGCCCATTCGTGCTGTAGACACACGTGTCTACAGCGTGGCTCTACCACTCTAAAACTATCACCACAAAACTAATGGCGTTATACCAACGGTATTCTCTATCAGTCAAGTTTTATTATACTATTAGATCTTAAAAAAAACATTATCTATGCATTTTTTTTTTTTTTTTTTATTAAAACCATCGGCATTAATGACCACTTAATACTAATTAATACTAAACAACTTGAAACTAAGAAACATAAAGGACTAATAGGATTAATTGATCATGTGTAGCAACTGGCTAAACACTCGTAACAAAACATAACTGAATGATCCAATAGTCTACAACTATAAAGCTTTCAACAATACTAGCATAAAATGGTCAATATAAATACAACTAAGTTTCTCATTACAAAAAGAATATAACCATGCATAACGTATCAAAAACCATTAAAAATACGTTTAGTTTTTCTAAGTTTGTTCCACTGACCGGCAGCGCAAACATAAACCTTGCGCTATAAGTACATAATGACTTAGAAACCCTTCATTAAAATAATTCATTTCATTACCCCAGTTAGACACGCGAGCTTGTTTTTTAAAATTTAATTATAACCACCGTTGTGGTGCAAACATTGTGCCAAAAAATTACAGAATTAAGGTTTTGACATTGTATCTTCGCGGGCTTAAGAGTTAGCAGTGTGGGTTAATTAAAAAACCTGTATTTTTTTACAAAATATTCTTTATACAAAAGGGCCTGAAAATCTACTGTGAACGGTATTTAGGAGCACCTGTACACTTTTTAAGTGTTTTTTTATATACCTATTTTTTAATACTGAATCACTATTGTTTTTTGGCATGATAATGCACAACATGCTTATAGGTGGCAGAACTGGTTGTAGCCACTTTTGTGCACATCATTAAGGGGTCGGCTCGACCGGACTATTACCAAGGTCTTACAGAAAACCAACGTAATATAGCAGCTCGCTGCTGCGTCTCATAAAGTGGCTATGATTACCGTGGGGCCAATAGGGGGAGGCCCCTCCCCTTCCCAATCTCAGTACCTTTCCTGTAAGTTTGGCAACATTTCTATGATTCTTCAGGTATTGTGGATGTTCATGAGCGATGGAGACCACTTTTTTATTAGCTCAGAAGTTGGTCGCCTGATGGTAAACGCCTGACCATAAGCTGAAGCAGCACCACACCAAACTGAATTATACAAAGCACTATATAACACTGGACTGCGTTCGTCACCCCGAGATATAAGTTATCTTATAATGTCCAGTAATTTCACTGATTAGATTTTTATTGATTTAGAGTGGTAGAGCCACGCTATAAACACTTTTGTCTACAGCATGAATGGGCCGGCTCGTCCAGGTCATTACCACTGACTCACAGAAAACCGGCATAAATTAGCAGCTTGCTGCTGCGTATCGTACGGTGAGTGAGAAATACGGAGGCCCAAATCCCCCTCCCATGCCCAATCCCTTTCCCTTTCATTTAAGGTCGGCAACGCGCCCATAATTCTTTTGGTATTGTGGGCCTACATGGGCGGTGGAGATCACTTACTATCAGGTGATCCATTTGCTCGTTTGTTATCCTAAACTGTAAAAAAATTATGGATTCAATATTCTTTCAACTGAAACATAACAGAGCTTCCAGACTGTTGCTTGGCGGCAGAAATAGACAAAGCGGTGGTACAAACCCAGACGTAATTTCGCATACAAGGAACCATCTCACGTCCACTTAAAATCAGGTGACACACTTGATCGTATACTCTCTCTGATATAAAAATTGTTAGAAAAAGTAGTACTTCAGTACAAGCTGAAGGTCTACTCAAAGTTCCTGAATTTTAGAACCAACCCATAAGATTGTTATTCTTTGACCCCATAACATACCACCAGCAACTTCCACAATAAATGCCATACCATTTTTGTGGAGCACATCTGAGATTATGCAAATCGCAGCGGCCCAAATAATGATAAGCCCTTCACGCGTACAATGCTTATCTTGGCAAACTTAATTCGTTGCACGGCCGCGATAAACATTCACGTATATTGCATCCTTGTCCCCCTGAAAACAAAAGCTACGCCAGTGAGTAAGAAGGAGATATGAGACATCATCATACGCTAAAATAATAGTTGTACATTCTTACATTCTAATTTTAATCTTTCCGCAGTTTTAGGGTTGACACATTTGGAAACACTTTTTTTTTATTGCATAGGCAGGGAGGGATGCAGTATCTCTTGACTGACGATATTATATTTGGATTGCACCGTACTTAACATTAGGGTCAGAGTAATCACTTTGCTGCGTCAAAATAAATATTTCCTTTTTTTTATAGTATAGGCCAGCAAACGAGCAAGTGGGTCACCTGCTGGTAAGTGATCACTACCGCCCATGTCCGCCCATTTTCATTCATTTGAGAGCTCTTATATAAATTCTGGTTCCATAGAAATTTCCGTGTTAAAACCATTTTTATAGCACAGGCCGGCAAACGAGCAAGTGGGCCACCTGATAGTAAGTGATCTCCACTGTTCATGTATGGGCATATACAATACCAAAAGAGTCATGGGCGCGTTGCTGACCTTAAAGGAAAGGGATAATTAAGGGATTGGGATGGGGAGGGAATTTGTGCCTCCGGATATCCCACTCACCGTACGAAACGCAGCAGCGAGCTGCTACTTTACGCCGGTTTTCTGTGAGATAGTGGTAATGACCCGGACGAGCAGGCCCATACATGTGTAGACAAAAGTGTCTACAGCGTGGCTCTACCACTCATACAGAATATACATAAAAAATGCAACGACACAACTCTTTGTTATTTATGACTGTTAAAATGTATCATTAAATTAGTATTCCAAACCCATCTAAACAAAAATCCAATTACGTGACCGTGCTCAAGATTCAGGCAGAATTAAAAAAGTACGCAATGTATTTCTTAGAACATCCATTGTAAGTACATTAAAGAAAATATTTTGACAAGATGATATACCGGCCGGTTCCATACAGCGCGGTCCTAAGAAAACAGCTCGTATGCCGGCACCATTTCGGTTTAAAAACACTATTATTCTTCTCGATGGGAAAGGACCCACGTTTTAATACTTTAACGATGAACCATTCCATTCTTTCTTCAGTATATATATCGTAGGTTGTATCTATGTTATAAATTAGTATTGGAATCACTCCTTTAGTTTAGTAGTGACAGTATAGGTAAGCGGAGAAGCTGATGAGGTTCTGAGATAAAATTTTAGACCGGGCAGTCACAATCTATGTGTGTCATTATTATTCGAAACTAGCTGTCCCGCGCGGTCTCACCCGCAACTACAGCAGCGCCACCTACCGGGTCCAATTGTGAATCTAAACCATCCAGGGACCTACTCAAACACTCACAAAAAGTTTCATGAAAATCGGTCAAACCGTTTTTAAGTTTTAGCGAGACTAACGAACAGCAATTGATTTTTATATATAAGAAGATAATAATATTGCGTTTCGTACGCAATAGCAAGTTTGGGTTTTTGGCTGCTTTCTAGAGGTGCAAAACCCCTCCTTTACCCTATCTCCATACCTATTCTTAAGATTCAGCAACACACTCATCTTTTATCTGGCGTTATGAATGTAATTGTGATATACTTGCATGTTTACCGGACTCACCTATAAAAATATATGTGTCATGATTTAAAAATCCAAACCTCCCAGTTTAAAACCTACAGTTACGAATACGTATGATAGTTTTATTCAATCCATGTGCATGCCCATCCAAACTGAACAATTATTTTATAAAATATGTGCATGAAAACATTTTATGCCTCACAACGAGTGGTATGCCTTTTACGAGTGGTAGATCCACGCTGTAGACAATTTTGTCTACAGCATTAATGGGCCGGCTCGTCCGGGTCGTTACCACTGTCTCACAGAAAACCGGCGTCAAGTAGCAGCTTGCTGCTGCCTTTCGTACGGTGAGTGAGATATCCGGAGGCCTAAATCCTCCTCCCCTTCCCAATCCCTTATTATCCTTTCCTTTAAGGTCGGCAACGCGCCCATAATTCTTTTGTATTGTGGGCGTACATGGGCGGTGGAGATCGCTTGCCGTCGGGTGACCCACTTGCTGGTTTGCCGGCCTATACTATAAAAAAAAAAAAACAACAAGCCACTTTAACATGTAAATATAAATATCACTCAATTTTCACTCACACGAGGCGCAGTCCGTATCCATAGTAATGTAAGATGAGGAAACGCCAATCAGTATTAGAGATAACAAGGAGTACATATGAGAATAAATGGCTATTTATTAATCTGCTATGTTCGAATTGATAAGATGTATTATATTATAAATAGTTCGTTGAAATTAAACGTATTTTATCGCGGTTTAATCTTATTTTAGTCCTGAGGGTTCGTATATACTAGCTTTATTTCAATTGGTAATATACATACATAATATACGCATAAGCAATTAGAAATAGTTTGTTATCTTAATTGGAACTTGTTCTTTTAATCAGTTTACTATGCGGAAAGGATTTGAGAGCTCGCCAATCCCCGACGCCAATTACAAAAATATCTGTAATTTTTAAATGGTTTAACGGATTTTCTTCAGATATAGCTAAGAACCATCTCGAATAAAGCAACTTCCAAATAAAAGAACTCATAAAAATCAGCCATTCTTTTAGGTACTACGATGCCACAGACATATACACACACACCCACACACAAAGACACACACACACACACACACACCCACACCCACACACACACACAGGTGTCATACTTTTAATATCACGTGTTACAAATATATTAGAATGTAAGTAGGACACCAACATCTTAGGGACAAAGCCAACCACCTCACCTGCACGTGGTATACTCTGCTGATTGACGGACGAGGCAATAGGAACTTGGTTCCCGTAGTGGGTTATGGGGGTCAAACGGCGGGTACTCTCATATAATACCGAATTTAGTCAAATCTTTAGTACGAGAAGGCGGACCCTTGACATTAAGCTGGGATAACGCTAGGCAGAAAGAAAGACCACTGCCTCGGTGGCGCAGTTGTAATGCGTACGCGTTAAGATTGAGGTTAACGCTGAGGTCTCAGGTTCGATCTCCGGGTCGGGTAAAGTGGTATTGGGTTTTGGTATTTTCTATTACGGAATGCTCAGTATCAGCCCGGAGTCTGGAATTTGTGCCCGGTATGGCGATAGGCTCGCCCCCTATCACATCATGGGACGGAGATACGCTCGGCGAAATTTGGGTCTACTGGTTACTGCCTCTGCCTACCCCTTCCGGGTATTACCGGCGAGAGTACGTAGGAAGAAAGAAAGAAGATTCATTATTACATTTTTAGCTCATAACATTGAATCGTAAAACACTGTTCATAGGCGCTACAAATCCAATATATCAATGTTTACTCTAAAGAAGTATAGAACCGGATAATCGTAGTAAATCTGTGACGGAAGCCGTTAAGCTATCCATATGCGCTTTTGTAAGACTTCGGCGGGATATCGGAACGACCTGAATAATATGTGAACGGTGATATTTTCGCCCCCATCTACATAATACTTTAACATTACTTTGACAAACCTATCCAAGAGAGTGTCGAGCCATACTTAGTGTAGAACTTTACACACTTAATGAGTGGTAGAGCCACGCTTTAGACACTTGTCTACAGCATGTGTGAGCTGGCTCGTCCGGGTCATTACCACTGTCTCAAAGAAAACCGGCGTAAAGTAGAAGCTTGCTGCTGCGTTTCGTACGGTGAGTGAGATATCCGGAGGCCCAAACTCCCGCCCCTTCCCAATCCTTAATTATCCTTTTCCTTTAAGGTTGGCAACGCACCCATGATTATTTTGGTATAGTGGGCGTACATGGGCAGTGGCGATCACTTACCATCAGGTGACCCACTTGCTCGTTTGCCAGCATATTCCATAAAAAAAGAAAAAAATCTTCCGCTATACAAAAAATAATAAAATTTGCAAAACATGGTCGATTTTATCTCGTAAGCTATTTAACTGCCCTTAATTAACCTATCCCTTACTTCCTTAACTTAGCTGGCTTACGGTAGCTTCGTGGTCTTCATCTCAGCTCGAAATCAGAAGTTCGCGAAATCTTACTTCTGCCGGAACATTAAGCTGTTATAGTCAGGTGTAGTCACTTTATCCAACCAGAATTTAAAAAAACTTTATTTCGTAAAGCGGCGATAGCCTGGCGGGTAGTGGAACTGACTGACTGAGACTGCTGAGACGAATGTCGCAGGTTTGGTTCCAGACCCAAGGGCGGTACACCTTTGACTTTTTCCTATCCTTCCCAATTACTTAACCGTCTTCTTTTAACGTCTGGAACGCATTCTTAATTCCTCTGGTATTATGGGTTTTCATGGGCGGTGGAGATCACTTACCATCATGTGACCTATTTACTGACCTCAGCTAAATAAAGAAATTCGAAAATCGCCTCATTGGTCTAATGGCAGCGTCTAAGGCTCAACGGTCTATGGCTGATGACCTGGTCCTGGGTTCAACTCCCAGGTCGGGCAATCACAATTTGTGTTCTTGCTTTGCTTTCTTTCGGACAATCACAATGTGTGTTCTTTGCGTACTTTCCATTCTGGATCTCTACGCTGGGACTGAAATAACCTCGGCGAAATCTGCATGCACCGCTAGTTGCATCTCTTCCTATGGATGGGATAAAGGCGTTTAATGTATGCAATAACAGACCTACAAGAAAAATCCGCGCGTTTACATCCAACGTGTTTGGTTACACACTGATTGACTGACCGCGTGCGGTTTTTTACACTGTTTTCCGTTTTATCGCTCTTTCATGTCCACGCAGCGTTCGACTGAAAACATGAGCGCAACGAAACAGGCTACGCAAAATTGTATTAGAGTTTACGATTGAGTTTTGCACTATTCCATCACTACGGTTTTATGAAAAGCATTTCACGTAGTTCGTTGGTATTTTTAATGAATTTTCGTTTGGGATTCGAAATTTTTATTTCTTCAAACAACACTCAGTTAGGTATGACGACATAAACATTATGTGTTTCGGCACTGTTCGGTTTTTATGAATTAGTACGAATGAGCAATAAATGCCCAAGTTTTGGGTGAGCAAAAATCTTGGAACTCGCGTCATCGTCACCGAACGCTTTCCATGAGCTATATGTATACTGTGTATATATGTACATAGATATAATGAAGGATTAAAGTTTAAATTGGTCATTAACACTTCTTTACAAACCAAAAATAATTCAAAAATAATAATCTAATAGCACGACGATACAATTCACAAGTTACTTAGTTTTCACTTCTATCGGCAGTCCGCAAAGACCCGCATGTTTTTATTAACCGACATTGTATTCGCTCCCTTCTTGCCAGCAGAAAGAGAAGAAAGAAAATGAATTTATTTCCGCTCACATAAACTACAGAAAACAAAAGAGAGAAAAATAAATTTTAAATTTATAAACGCACTCACGCCTGTAATCCCCGAAGGGGTAGGCAGAGGTAACCAGTACACCCACATTACACCCACATACGCCGAGCGTATCTCCGTCCTTTACGTGATAGGAGGCGAGCCTATCGCCATACCGGGCACAAATTCCAGACTCCGGGCTGATACTGAGCATTTCGTAAATCCCAATACCACTTTACCCGACCCGGGGATCGAACCCGAGACCTCAGCGTCGGCCTCAATCGTAACGCGTACGCATTACAACTGCGCCACCGAGGCAGTTTTAAATTTATCTATACAAAAATACGAAATATTATTCTAATTAAAACCCAACCAACCCAACGCCAACTGACAAGTGCAGCCAACATGACGATTGTGGTAATCAGTTGAAGGTTGGCAAGTGACAACATCTCTTTGGTTGGAAAGAGGAAATACACAATGTCACAAAATAGATACATTTTTTTACATTATGTATGCATTAAGTACTAAGATATCAGGTGCAGTGTGTTGTGTGCTCTTGTTTTGTGGATGTTCATGGACGGTGGAAATCATTTATCAGGCGACCCATTCGTTTTCTAGACTCTGCTTTTAAAAAAAGGCTGCTCGTCAATGGATTTTTGCTATAAAAATACTTCGTTACAGTGTTCCGTAGTAGAGGTTTTACTGCTAACGAAAAACCATGAGCAATTCCAGAAAAAAAGATAAAACCATTTTACGTCACAGTTTTTAACCCAGGTAACTAATACCTTCTGTTTAGGGGCAATAAAATGTGAGCCCTAAAAGTTTAAATTGCTTAGACCTCGTAATTTCATCCGAATGAAGAGATAAACTTAATTAATCCTGTAGCACTCGATACTAAGGAATTATTCGATACTAGCTTTTGCCCGCTGTTCCGTTTGCTTAAGTTTATTGATGCCTAGTAGGCTGTGATCTTTACAATAAATAAGTAAATAAGTATTTTCTTACATATTTTTTTTGGATTGATAATCGAACCCACTACCAAGATAAAAGTTGCCCTGTATAGCTAAAATTTATGTCACTGTGAATCACATATAAATTGGTTTAGGTATTGTGGAGATTGACATATACATACATACGCACTCACGCCTGTAATCCCCGAAAGGGTAGGCAAATATGGTTGTACCAGTACACCCACATTTCGCCGAGTTTTATTCACAAACTAATATTACATTTCAAATCATAGAAACCAGTAGTTATTGGCATCTACATTATGTAGTTACACTGTCGTGTTTGAAACCATCGCACCTTTAAAGTCAAACCGTTACTAAACGATATTGTTCAAGAATTGAGTTACTAATGCCATTTTTTCTAAATTACGTAAACTATACGACGAATTTAACACTTTCATAAAAAAACCACTTTTAGTGGTAGATGGCGCTAATTTTGACCGTTACAAACCTAATTATGATTTTCTGGCTAAATGCAATATCGTGTTTATACTAGTTGTTGTTTAATATTTTCGTTTAGTAACGGTTTGTCTTTAAAGGTGCGAATACCTAGCTTAAAATTGTTTTCACGTGAGCAACTGACCTTGAATCGAACCCTCAAATATTGTGCTACAATGTTTAAAAACATCCAAGCTTAGATCGGGACGAGCGCGGCTTAACTGGAAGACAAACGAGCTGAAAAAAAAAAACACCCGAATACGCGGCGCTGCAAAACATCGAGTCGTCCACGCTCGTTGCTTTACAAAGGCAAAGTTTGTGTTAAATTTCGAACCGAGTGACGTCAGGATGGATATTGTTTTTCTGTTTTATATTTTTCATTGTCGAACACTATTTATGCCAGTATTATAATAAAAAACGCGGAAGGCGTTGTTTGGGTGTTATTCGCAGAGTGCTTCCAGTGGATGTAAGTTTGTTTGTTACGCTTTCACGCGAAAACTACTTAACCGATCATCATGAAACTTTGTACACATATTCTTGGAGGTATAAGAATTATCATAGGACACTTTTTATAAAAAAAAATCTATTTGTTTGTTACGCTTTCATGCCTAAATCACAGAACCGATTTTAATGAATTTTGATGTAGAGATAGATGGGACCCTGGAGACGGTTATAGGCTACGTTTTATTTCGGAAAAGTCTATTCACGCGGGCAGAGCCGCGAGCAAAAGCTAGTATTAGATATACGAATGACGTGACAGCTAACGAAGAAACTCGCACTACGGCTACAGATCCTGTTATTGCATCGTCCCTCGCCTCAACGGAAAGAAAGAGTCTGTGACAGTAATCATTTCTAATATATAAGTATTGTAGCTCTGTTTGGTGTTCATTATTTCTGGAGATCTTAATCCATACCTATAGTTACTGTTGACTGCCTCGGTGGTTCAGTTGTGTTGCGTACGCGTTACGACTGACGCTGACGCTGCGATCTCGGGTTCGATCGATTCATTAAAGTGATATTGGGTTTTTCTATTTAAATATTTTAAATATTTGTCTCGGGTCTGAGTGTTGTGGGACCGCAAGTCCCTCGAAGTTCTTGATACCCACGATACAGGTTTAACCTAGTGTGGGGTCAGGACTATGTGTGTGACTGTTGGGTGTATTTATTTATTTATTTATATGACCGAGATCCAACGCGAAGCCGAGATAAATAGTAGTTCCTTATAACATATTTTATGCTGTTGCAATAAGAGGTACATCATTTTGGATCTTCTTTATTAAGACGATAACAAAATATAGGCAAAACCTTAAAGCCTATTGCCATTTGCCCATTAGCAAGAATGTTAAATGATTTTCCAAAATAATAGCAATAATATCATGGTATAGTAATGTTGTTTACATTAATTTTAATGGCCAGTGTTATTAATTTGCCGAAGCTAATAATTAGCGTCTATTACAGGCTAAATTGAATTATAACGTCAGGAATAATAATGGAATAATCCGCATTAAATTGTAATTGTTTATTGCTTTTAAAGAATGGTCCGAACATATAAAATGTTAATTTACTTTCGGTAACATTTCCACGTCATTATTAATAACTTACCCATTTTTTTTACATTTTATATTTATAAATAAATACACCTAACAGCACCCAACAGTTACATACATGGTCATTGACACTAGGTTAATCCTGTATCGTGGGTTTCAGGAACTTACCGTTCCACAACACCTAGACCTGAAACAAATATTTGTTGATCACGTAAACATTTGTCTCGATTTGGTAATCCAACCCGCAGCCTTACGTTTCACAGAAGGCTACTCGCCTACTGCGCTGCTGAGGCTTTATTTATATTATTTAATATTTTTATAGATATTATTTTGTAATGCGTACGCTACGACAGTTGTGCTGAGGTCTCGGGTAAGACCCCCGAGTCGTGTTAAAATCTAAAAATAGAATCAGAGATATTGGGCTTTTCTTTATCGAAATGTTCAGTATCAACCCGGAGTCTGGGATTATGCCAGGTATGGCGATAGGCTCACCCCCTATCACATCATAAGGAAATAAGGTCGGCCAAATGTGGGTGTACTGGTTACAGCTCTACCTAACCCTTCGGGGATTACAGGCGTGAATGGTTTGTTTGTATTATTTTTGTAACTTTATTTATATTATTATTTTTAGACAATTGTTTTTTATTTTTATAGTTTTAACCGTAGGCAGCGGCTTGGTTGTACTCTGGCATTGCTGAGGTCCAAAGGCGGCGGTAACCACTTACCATCAGGTGGGCCGCCTGTTCGTCTGTCTATCTGGGCAATAAAAAAAATTTAAAAATACTTGCCATATTGATCCTTTCTTACAAGGTTCCGATGGTAGGTTCCATTAAAAAGTATCAAGTAATAAGTGTGTTCGGTGTAATATTCCGACTGATACTCTCCACGTTGTAAACTTATTCATTATTATACTACTGCGGCTTTTAAGGCTTTTGAATTTCGTCTCGTACATTTTATCGTAATTTTACAAAGTTTCTATACAATTTTTTGCGTGGTTACAAGTTAATTTTTGAAGTTTCGTGTATTATAAAGTTCGAACGAAATCTACTGTATATAATACGTTTTTAAAATTAGGTAAAACTTATGTAACTAGACAGTGCTTTAAGCTAGAATTACGAGTAATTTATAATGTTTTCAAGGACGATAAGTTTTCGTTTCAAGTAGTTACCGAAAAATATGATCATACTGCCTACTACGGAATAAGGGTCAGCACAGATATAGAGGCATACGCCCGGTTTCTGAAAGGCTGATCAATGTTAAATTAACTAATCAAATGTCAAATCTCATGTCAAGTCGAACTTGAGTTGCTAGAAGCGTCATCAACGCCTTTGATTTGACACACATGTTAGCTAACATAACTTTCAAATTAATATGAACAATCGTATGTCAAACAGTACTAAAGAGAGATCATTTTTTTTTTTTTTATGAATTAACGTTTTAGCATCACGAAAATTCTGTTAGTTGAATGTTGCTTTAATCAGCCTTTTAGAAACCGGGCGTGAAATAGATAACAATAACTGTAACTAAAACCTTAGTAAACCAGAGATTCGAAATTGTAACCGATAAAGCGCTGGGTTTACCCCTTCAGGGCATAGGATATAAATACATGTTTTACAAGGTGGTAGGTCCCTGGTATATGAAAGGTCGTCTGGGCTGGCAGCAGTGTGTAAGCACTGTTGTATTTCGGTTTGAAGAACATTAAAGTGATATTACTGAAAAAAAATCGTTTATTGATCATGAAGGTAATTAAAATAGTGCGTATGACAAGACTGTACAAAAATAAAAGCAATATATTTAGACATCAGAAACCATGTTATAGACTTATGGAGGTATAAATAATATACATGGCGGCGGGACAAATATCTCTCCCTTTCCCAATCCCTTGATTATGTCTTTCCTTGTAGGTCGGCAACACGCCCATGATTCTTCTGGTATTGTATATGCCCATACATGAACAGAAGAGATCACTTACTATCAGGCGGCCCACTTACTCGTTTTGTTTATAAAAAATTGTAACAGATATGTCTATTGAACCAGAATTTATATAAGAGCTCTGAACCTAATATAAAAAGGGTTTAATTATTGTTACAACATTTCAAACAAAAACTTGAAATACCATTTTAAGCCATTAAAACGCTGCCACCAAACCATATCTCGTGTGGCGTCAATCGTCAAGGTCTTTAGCGCTGAGTATGATCTTAAGAAATTTATTTATAGGCCATATTTTGCCATCCGGACACTGCTTTTGTTCCCTATTTGCAATTCCCACCTGCTTAGCTCTCTCCCAATTATTAACGGTTCCTAAAGAGACTCGCTTTATTTTTAAATTCGCCCGTTTCTCTGCGTTTAAAAACGTTCTGCCGAACCCTCAATTTATAACCCTCTCTTTAGATAGCGGTTTGAATACTGGCGAGAGCGTAAATGAATCGAATAAGTTTTTAACTCACATTATAAAGCATTTACGTCATTTGCTTCAAAATATGATGATCTCGAGTGATTCTGCAAACTTAGTGATACCTAGTTATAATTCTTTCAGTGATTATGTTACAAATTGATGATCTTAAAAAGGATTTAATTGTAAAAATTTCTTAAAGACTATCTATTTTTGAAACCAAAACACTTGATGTATGAGGACCCGTAACTCGAGACACACACTTATTTTTTAACTTCGGAAAGTATAGCGAACTAGCTATACCTCGTAGCTTTGCCCGTGTGAAGTAATTTGATTAAAAAAATATACAAACTTCGCAACTTTGCTTTTTCTCCCCTTAGCGGTTGAGTTTTGAGAAATCCCTTTTTACGATGAGTAAAATTTAATATTAATATCCTTCCAAAAATTAAATTTATCCATAACGACTAGGCGATGACTAACGTGATCAGTCATTCAAGACTTTAACTTAAACCTTGGTTATGCGTATGCATCACCGTAGGGATAGGATGAGGCGCACCCACCACAGTTCGCCAAGCTTAGTTCCGTCTCATGAAGTGTTAGGGGACCTTTTAGAAATATAGAAGATGACCGTTGTAATAAACATAGAATCTACCAATGGAATCTACGACATTTTTTATTATTTCACTCCACAAATGTAGAAACAAATCTGGAAAATCCCTCGCAATGTATCTTTACAAAAAGTTCCAGTTAGGAACTTTTATCCCAGCATAAACAACACCCGACCTACCGTAATTCACCCTGACCACACCCTAAAGGATTCTATTGTCGTTATTAAACGGAACAAATCGACGGCACGGTAAGGTATTTTTATTTAGTTTCTTTCCAAAATAAATTTCACCTTTTCAATTTGGTGTGCCATATGTCTTTGATGTTTGATTGTGGGCGACGTGATCTGTTTTTTTCGTCGAATAATATATTACGGAATAATATGAATATTCTTCGTATACTAAACTAGGTACTACAAGATATTGTTGTTTTATATTATAATGTATATACATATAAGGTTATATATAAGGACTTTAAGGTGTTATAGGGCGCGTTGGTCCGATTTTGGTGTCAAGTGAAAACGAACCAAGCACGTATATAAAAATATACACTTATAAAAGAGCTCACCTAATGGTACGTTTTCAGGTGCGAGACCGAGACAAGAGACCGCGACTCGTGACGGCGCGAGCAAGTGTGTCATCTTATGGTAAGTGACAGTCATTGCTCATCAAGGGATGCGTTTTTGGCCTTTAAGGCAGACATTAAGGTTTAGAGAGGCGAGAAGGCATTTGGGTCTCTAAAAATTTCACATACCGTACAATAAGCAACAGCCACAACTTCATGTCGGTCTTCTATGAGATTGTGATAGTAACCCGGTCGTGTCAGTCCATTTATGCTGTAGACAAAAATATCTACAGCGTAGCTCTACAACTTCGAAATGTAGATCAGCTATCAACTCTCAACTGCACACATTCTATTCCGAATCTAATCTAATCATGCAAGCACGAGTTAAAATTAACAAATCAATACGTGCAATCTAAGTTAACACTAGAACGCCTCGTACACGGCTAATAATAACTTAAGCGTCAAACTAAATATATATGCGATAACGACGTAAAGGAAACTATGGAAGCATTAATCAAGCTGGACCGAGATAGTCGGCCTCAATAAAGCTGTATATAACTCAGCGAATCTAATTTGGCTCGCCCGACCTCGCCAACGAAGGGTTAAACGTATTATAGCTAGGTGTTAATAATGCAGGTGTATTGTTTGTACCGTTAATATTGTCAACTCTTAATTAGATAAATTGCTTTGGCCCATCTGCTTAGCTTTTTGATTGTGGGCAATTTTCGCATTGTTTTATGGCCAGCCGTGTTTTATTAGCCATTATGGTTACTGTTAAAACATTTTGTGTGATTAATTTGGATAAAATAAATTCAGCCTACGTTATTTATAAATATGATGGCAATTCAGTAAATGTTTTTTTGTGATTATCGATCTCGCGCATATACAACGTGTTACAGGAAGGTGTGGTCAAAATGAAACAACGGGCTAGTAGCCGGCTGCGAAGCGAGAGGCCGTGGGTTCGATTCCCACACTGAGACAAATGTTTGTGTGAACCACAAATATTGGTCTCGGGTCTGGGTGTTGTGGGACCGCAAGTCCCTCGTAGTTCCTGATACCCACGATACAGGTTTACCTAGTGTGGGGTCAGGACTATGTGTGTGACTGTTGGGTGTATTAATTATTATTATTATTATTATTATTATTATTATTTATTATTGTTTACGATTTATGAGTGTAAGTGTGCCATCACCTAATTTAATATTTATTTTTATAATATTATGCATTATCTAATAGTGTTTATAATAAATAAAATAAAATATCTTAATGCTGCTCTGACTGCCTCGGTGGCGCAGTTGTAATGCGTACGTGTTACGATTGACGCCGACGCTGAGGTCTCGGGTTCGATCCCCGGGTCGGGTAAAGTGGTATTGGGTTTTTTATTACGAAATGCTCAGTATCAGCCCGGAGTCTGGAATTTGTGCCCGGTATGGCGATAGGCTCGCCCCCTATGACGTCGTGGGACGGAGATACGCTCGGCGAAATGTGAGTGTACTAGTTACACCTCCGCCTATCCCTTCGAGGATTACAGGCATGAGTGCGTATGTATGTATGTAAATATCTTAATCGCAAAGCCAACCTCAGCAGCACGTGGTACACTTTGCTGATTAACGGACGAGCAATGGTGAAACTTGGCTTCCGTTGCGGGTTGTTGGGGGTCAGACGGTGAGTTGCCCCACATAATACCAAATCAACTATATGCACTGTATGATTATTTGGGGTTTTTTTTATGTCACAGGCCGACAAACGAGCAAGTGGGCCACCTGATGGTAAGTGATCTCCCCCGCCCATGTACACCAACAATACCAAAAGAATTATGGGCGCGTTGCCAGCCTTAAAGGAAAGGGATAATTAAGGGATTGGGAAGGGGAGGATGATTTAGGCCTCCGGATATCTCACTTACTGTACGAAACGCAGCAGCAAGCGGCTACTTTACGTCGGTTTTCTGTGAGATTGTGGTCGAGCCGGCCCATTCATGCTGTAGACAATACTGTCTACAGCGTAGCTCTTATACTACTCCCAAATGGTAATGTTACTTATTTTCTTAATATATATAATAGTATATACGCACTCACGCCTGTAATCCCCGAAGAGTAGGCAGAAGTGTAACCGGTACACCCACATTTCGCCGAGCGTATTTCCGTCCCATGATGTTATAGGGGGTGAACCTATCGCCATATCGGGCACAATTCCAGACTCCGGGCTGATTCTAAGCATCTCGTAATATAAAAACCCAATATCACTTTTACCCGACCCGGGGATCGAACCCGGGTCTCAGCGTCAGTCTCAGTCGTAACGCGTGCGCATTGCAACTGCGCCACTGAGGCAGGCCATAGTATTTCTTGCAAACAATTACTTCATATAAAGGTAATAAGCCAAGCAGCTCTAAGTTTCATATAAAGGTAATAAGCCAAGCAGCTCTAAGTTCATAAGAATTTATTAGCACTATACACATAAAGCTTGGTTATTATGCACAGCACTCTCGTACCATTAAAATATGCGACACAAACAGCAAGATTTTAAAAGACTCACGCCCGGTTTATGAAAGGCTGATCAATGTTAAATTAACTAATCAAATATCAAATCTCATGTCAAGTCGATATTGAGTTGCTAGAAGCGTGATCAACACCTTTGATTTGCCACATATGTTAGCTAACATAACTTACAAATTACAGCTCCGTGGCGCAGCGGGCGAGTAGATGGCTGCGAAGCGAGAGGCCGTGGGTTCGATTCCCACACCGGGACAAATGTTTGTGTGAACCACAAATATTGGTCTCGGGTCTGGGTTTTGTGGGACCGCAAGTCCCTCGTAGTTCCTGATACCCGCGATACAGGTTTACCTAGTGTGGGGTCAGGACTATGTGTGTGACTGTTGGGTGTATTTATAAAAATAAATTATAAAAAAATATATATGAAAAATCGTATGTCAAACGGTACTAAAGACAGATCAAATATTATAATTTATATCACTAAATAACGTTTCAGCAACTTAAATTGATTTGACAGCGGTGCCAAAATAAAAGTTCTATTAGTGGAATGTTGATATGATCAGCCTTTCAGAAACCGGGTGTCAGGGCTTTCAAACACCTGTCGTTTTGTAAAATTTGTAAGTGGGCTAGCAACATCTTAGGCCCAAAGCCAACCACACCTGCAAGTGGTACACTCGGAACGGGAACCAAGTTTTGCTATTGTCTCGCCCGTTAATCAGCAGAGTGAGGTTGACTTTGGACCTAAGATGTTAGAGCTCCCCTTACAATCCAATTAGTATACTGGTTCTAATTAGTTAAAAGAAGTTCGGTAACATAACATTTACATACACAAACAGTTTAGCTCAATATGGGTTAACTTTTTTATCAGAAACTCGTAGCAATAACTAATAGACCCTTAACTTCATAGTATTTTTGATGATTTGTTTTTTAAATATTAATACCCTACAAATGTCTGGCCACTAATCACACTCTAGAAAATCCAACACGACCCAGCATTCCCTAAAGTTACACAGAGAAACACAATAATAAACGTGCTCACGAACGTGCAATCGAATCTACATTCTCATCGCACATACCGACACTGTGTACGTAGTTGGAAAACCCAACTGGCATTTTGATTTAATAATACTGGAAGCTATTTACGTTCACACTTTACACCGTACATAGTTAATAGGAGCGCAGGTACCCGCAGTTTTACCGCCGCGCCGCCCTGTACGCCCGGGAACACGTTTAATTAACTTATGTTTCTGTTATTTTAATAATTATTTCCATTTCTGGTTAATAACTTTTTGCGGTCGAACACTCTTCTTAGTAGAGAATGTGTTTTTAGGATGTGAACATCCATTTATTAAGTTGACGAAATGGAGATATATTTTTGGATTTTATTCTAATCTATCGTAGAATATAGTTAACACGCAACTGCTAATCATTTTATGTAGTATGTGAACGGCAAGGAAGAGAGCGACGGCAGCCTTTCTCCCTCGATCCATACGGCACATACAGCAGGAGATATAATTAGCGGCACGTATCGTGAACACAGAAGAATAGTAGTGGGCGCAATGTATAGTAAGCGAATGACATATGAGTGTCCAATAGACGACGACCTTAGACTGGCGAACCAATCACGTGAAACGTTAGTGCTCCCGCTCCGTCATTCTCCACGCATTCTTTAAATGAATTACTTGCGCATGTGGGCTCACTAATCTTGCCGGATCCTATAAAATTTCGCGAAGACTATATTATATTCTATCAAAGGTTTTGCTGCCCAATAAAAAAGTGCAATTTTTACCTCCTTACAATTTCTTAGTTACCGAATGCTTCAGATTAGATAGATAGATAGATAACTCTTTATTGTACACCAAAAATAAAAATTATGCACTATGAACCTTACAACTAAATTATGTTATAAAAGGCGGTCTTATCGCTAATATAATATAATATATTTAAATATAAATCATATATAACACAAATATAATACATAAAAATCAATAATAATAATATAAACTACTTAATAAATACATTAGATTTTGTGCTTCCCAATATATACAAAGGTGGTATATTTATATATTTTACAAGGTGGTAGGTCCCTAGTATGCGAGAGGCCGTCTGGGTTGGTACCACCGCTTTGTCTATTTCTGCCGCCAAGCAGCAGTGTGTAAGCACTGTTGTGTTCCGGTTTGAAGGACATTGAAGCCAGTGAAATTACTGGGCATTATGAGACTTAACATCTTATGTCTCAGGGTGACGAGCGCAGTCCATTGACATGCATTGCTTTGCAATTCAAATTTCTGTGTGGTGTTGCTTCTGTTTATAGGCAGGCGTGGCGCTTACCATTAGGCGAGATACCTGCTCGTTACGTCAGTCAAGCCAATAATAAAAAAAAAACACTATTCATCCGGACTCGGGTCTTACGATGTAATTAAAAGCAAACATGAGGCAGAATCGATAAAAAAAGAAAATGAAATTGAGCAAGCGTTTTGGTTGCATTTATCAATTAAATGGTGTAGTTTCAAACCAATTTATGCCTTCACGTTCCAACTGCTTGGAATTAACTGCTATTAATTATTAGATAGGATGTAGGATGCATGACAGAGCCTTCGGAATTTTGTTGAAATCATATTTTACACAGAAAATAATAGGTCTTTTAAATTCATTGAACTATTAATACGACAACAAGGTTACTGTTCTGTTAAATATAGTTAATTGAATTAATTCTGGCACATTTTGCTATATTTGCATGACATTTTTATACAGACGCAATGGATAGTCCATGTACCTTTTTTTCTTTTATGATAGGGAGATGAGCTAGCGATACGCCTGATGGGAAGCGGTCACCACCGCTCATTGATATCGCCATTAAACATAATGAATTAATAATTAAACATTAAAGAATCCATAAAATATCCTATCAAAATACTCTTCTTATTTGCCCATATGCCACTCGCAGTGCGTTCGGTGTAACATGCTTTTTAAAACAAATGTTAGAGAAAGATTTGGTTTGTTACGTTTACGGCCGCCTGCCTGACGACAATCCCGCTGGGGAGAAAACACCCAGACCCGAATCATGATATTTGTGGATTGCACAAACATTTTTCTCGGTGCGGGAGTCGAACCCGCAGCCTCTCGCTTCACAACCGGATACTCACCTACTGCGCTACGGAGGCTGTTAAAAATCCTATCAAAAATACAATTTTTTGTAATTCAAAACCAAAAAGTTTTGTATAAGGTATCCCTACTTCACATACAAATTCTTAATTCACATTGGTCTCATCAGAAGTTTCCTGTTAATAAAATCTATATTATTCTCTGTCGGCGCTTACCGACGGAGTCGTCGCTTGCATCCCAAACGCAAGACACTGTCCCAATTAAGCTATCTGAATGCGAAATGAATAAGAGACTCACTTAAAACTGATTGTTGTGAGCATTTGCATTTCCTAGGAAAAGTAAGTAAGAATAAGTTTTTATCGTGTTACAGTCTGCGACAATGCTTAGTGAAACAATAGCGTAATTTCGGTGTAAGAAAGAGTTAAGTTTTAACTTAGAGCGAGTTTCTAGCTTAAGTTGACTGGTTACTTTATTCACTTGAAATTATAAATGTCAAAGTGAATTTCGAATGTTTATTTATTCTTAATTATTTTGAAGAGATAATAACTAAACTTTATTTGGGAATTAACAATGAAACTAACGATTTCTTGCTGCCGAAGTGTTTGGTTTAGATTCCATCTATATATCTGTAAAATGGGGCCAAAATTCACTTTAACATACTCGGAAGGAAAAAAACTGAGGTAAAAAAGGTTCTGAACTCCTGCAGAGATGTATCTTGTATGAAGCAAGGTTTTCGTAGAGCCTTTAGCTGGATAAGTTGTAGCGTGGCTACGCTACTCATAAAAGAATCCCCTTAAATAAGACTCAAGTAATAGACTTCAGGTAATGTAAGGCGTAGCTAATGTCATGCCAAGTAAAAACTGAATATGGAGGACCAATCAGTCCACTGAAAACAAACCCCATTTTCTAACCGAAATTTAATTTTAAAAGAATCGAACCTTATATTTTCTAATGGATATAAAAAGGTACTAAATATGATGGGATTAATACCAAAATATGTCTATATGTAATTCAGAGAATTAATCTAATTTCAATTCATATTTCAATTAACTTTATGACTGACAGTAACTATTCACTAATTGTATTAAGTTCTCGATTACAAGACGTTGTTCCAAGGAGATTAACTAAAGGGGATTATAGATTGAATTCATAATTTGATTATGCATCTTTGACTACTGTTAAAGTGATTTTAATATCTTCATTCGCCTGAACAAATGCAGGGAAATTGAAAATTGAAAATGCTTGATGATTATTGTTTTTTTTTCTATCATAACAATTGATAGGGTGATTAGTCTCCATCATCATTATCATCCAGGAAAACTGGGTGAGGGCAGGTACCTTCATCCCACCCAAGTGGGATCAGCTTCAATATCAACTGCACACCCAAACTGCACTTACACATAAGACTTACCCTGAGTGCAAATTTACATTTTTCGAAATGTCCACCATCGAGCAATGTATAAGCCCCGTTATTGCATATCAAAGCATGTCAGAGCTTGTCAGCAGCGCTGACTTTGTCTTGTGTGTAATCAAAGAGAAGTCTCTTGTGTTAACGATATTTCATACACGAACATCCGGAAAATCTAATTTGATACGCAACGTTTCGTAATGTACAATGAAATAAACCAGTATACTGGATTTTATAAAATCATTTGTTTGTTAGTGGCCATTTTCTAAAATCCTTTTAAAATTTGCCGACTATTGTTAGTTTATCGAAGGTACCAGAAACGAATGCTTAACGAATAGAATTTCAGAAAGAACGCCAAGTCATCCAACTTGGTTTTTTCCGATGAGCATAATACCTTTGTTTTCAAATTGCTTCTAGATTCCACACTATTCCAGGGGAGTTGAGGTGAATAACGGTTTACAGGCCAAATCTTCGCCGGCGTACCGATAAAAGCTTCGTGGTGACATTTCGCGGCGCATCAAGGACGTGTCCAGTGTACTATGAGGCAACACCTCTAATAACTACTGGAACCATCCTTTGCTTATGAAGCAGACTCCGTACCGGTAGCTGGTATAAACTGTCCCTCGCTGTAAGTAGCTCATAAGCTCCCTTACATCGATGATTGGCCCTCGGCATCCACGACTACAACGAAGCCTACTGCACACTGTATCTTTTATCTTAGGTAGTTCCCAAAAAACCTAGCCTTAAAATGAAAATCCATAACCTTGACTTAATAAATCAACCCGTTTGTACAAATAAACTCTACGACTAAAACATCATATTAAATGAAATAACCTGTATGATAAATTATCTCTATTTATAAGACAATAATAATAAGAGCCGTGTTTAAGTAAACATTTCATATAAATTTCATATTACGTGATTATTAATGAAACTAAATTTACACCACTAAAAGTCATTATGCGGAATGATTGTTGAATTTTGCGGTCAAATTCGTATATTGTTTGGTAACAAATGCAGAATAGCCGCATTACCGCCACGAAATGTGCAAAAACCATGAATCGGTTCAAAATTCATACACTAATGCTTTTGTGTCTGTTTTGGATGCATAGATGCGAATAATTTAGCTATAAGTTATATAAATATTAATAAGTAGTTAACAGTATTTTGTACCAATTCGGGATATGGCTTAATACTGTTGCTGTAAGACTCGTTTTAATACCAATATCAACACATATAGTTTGGCATTTTTTCTATTCAACCTAATTACCCAGTTACGTTCTTGCATTTTGCATGTTCTGAATCCCATCTTTACTAAGGTATTCGTCAAATGAATACAGTCTATAATTATCAGTCATTATTAGTCAATCTATATTTAGCTTTTACGCTGTTAAAAACTGTAAATTAACACTTTCCTATACAATGTGTTATAGAAAGGTGCGGTCAAATAGAGGCAACATATAGTCTACGATGTAAGTCTTTCATCCTCCATAGTACCAAACCCGATTGCATTATTAGGACATATATAATAATATATAATACCAGCCCTGTATTATATACGTCCCACTGCTAGGCACGGGCCTCCTCTACTGAATGAGAGGTGTTAGGCCTTAGTCCACCACGCTGGCCTAATGCGGCTTGGCAGACTTCACATACCTTCGAAATTCTTATGAAGAACTTCTCAGGTATGCAAGTTTTCTCACGATGTTTCCTTCACCGTTATAGCAAGTGATAATTAACAATTAATACACACATAACTTAGAAAAGTCAGAGGTGTATGCACTTGGGGCTGGTTTCGAATCTGCGACTTTCATCTCGACAGTCCGTACCACTCCCCGCTGAGCTATCACTGCTTTTTAATTAAAGAAAATTCTTTAATTAGGACATAATTATTGAATTTTCTTTTATATCGAATGAGTAACATTTCGATATCGATTTGCAACTTTGGACAACACTAAATGATAAACAGTGATGAACTCCTTTAATTTCAATTTTGTATTAATTAAAATTTAAAAATTGTTGTCAAATGTCAACATTTATTTGACATAGTCAGTTCGGTAATTTCTGAATTATGTCTACGAGTATATAATTATTAAATAATATTTTTAAAATATGTTGTATTCAACTAAAAGCAAGTATTATGAATTGGTGTCTCGTGTTGGTTGAGACTCATCGGTTGTTTTAACACCAAGTTCATTGATAAAAGACCCAAGAATGAAGTCTTTAACGTCTCCTAGAAGATGGTATATCGTCTTCAGTACACAGGCTCTTTCAGCTGTTATTTTGTGTTGAAGTTACGTACGTATAACCGTAGAGTTACGTACACATAATTTACGTTACTAAGAAATGAGTGTCATTCATAATAATTAATAGTAATGTGATCAATCTTATCGATCTAAATAAACGAGTGATTAAAATTAACATGAAATTTTAAGAGGTCTTGGTTTTGAAATGATCCGTTACATAGGTACTTACTGTATGGTGTATGTAATGACCTTAAAATATGACCACACCTATCTGTAGCACGTTGTATATATAGTATAAAGTATAATAATACATACTAGTAGTAAAGATTTTATAAATCTGTGTTATGTAATCAAACTATCAATACTCTCAACGAAAACTTTTATCTCACGCTACTACAGCACAGTGGCTTTCGTTCAAAATACATGTTGCTGCGATTGCTTCTACAAATGTAACGCAAAAGTCAGCGAAAACTTCTTAAGACTATTTGTTCAGCGCTTCATTTTACTAGGAAAATTCAAATCTTCTAACTTTGTATATTCAGCCGCTGAATCGCTATATTTGTGTTATTAGAAAAACTTTAACAGCGGTTGGTTGTAATGCTGCGGTATTAGGAATATATGCTTATTAACTTATTGGATTAGCTGAGGTGACATCTGTCATTTGGCCGTGTTATTATTGGCCTACGGAGCAATATTGGCCCGTTGGGAACAATAGATTATTGAGTAACTTTGTTAGGGAATATTAGTATTGGATACCTTAATTCTGTACATGTTTCACGTTTGTCGTATAAGATTTTATTAGAGTTGATATGGAATTATTTCCAAAAAGGTTGTGCTATATCGTCTTAGAATAAAATAATAATTATACATACGCCTGTAATCCCCGAAGGGGTAGGCAGAGGTGTACCCCTTGATATGTGAAATGTGGGTGTACTGGTTACAACCAGTCCACCCACATTTCGCCGAACGTATCTCCGTCCCACGATGTGATTAGGGGCGAGCCTAATTCGTCATTCAAGCCTGTCGCCATACCGGGCACAAATTCCAGACTCCTGGCTGATACTGAGGATATCGTACTAGAAAACCCAATTCCACTTTTACCCGATACGGGGATCGAACCAGAGGCCTCAGCGTTAGCCTCAATCGTAACGCGTACGCATTACAACTGCGCCACCGAGGCAGTCAAAATAATAATTAGTTGAAAGTAATTGTTATTAAGAAAAGGCTTAGACTTTATTGGCGAGAGCGAAACATTCAATAGAAACTCCAGATCTTCATATGGCCAAAATATTCCAATTCAAATTAAAACAATTCCACGACAAAACATATTCAGTTATTACTTAATGAGAATTATCACAAAAATTACCTACCATTTCGTTAATCCATCCAAACGTTCAAATTATAAGGGAATATGCTCTGGCCATAAATCATAATCTACGCGGCATGTCGCCGAGTCTCCGTGGACGGTCAGCCCCGCTGCAATATTAAATTTAATTTACTCATCTTGATTAGTTCGGCAGCCATAATGCTTCACAGTATTAGATGAAGGCTTCCTTTATTGTATTAGGTTTCATGCAATAACGTTGGATGGAAAATGCATATGCATTGTCTACAAGAACTCCTTTGAGATTGTTTTGTGTGTTAAATTACAGTTTAACAGCAGTTAACAGCAGCAGTAGTTAACAGCAGTGTGTAAGCACTGTTATGTTTCGGTTTGAAGTACATTGAAGCCAGTGAAATAACTGGGCATTATGAGACTTAACATCTTATGTCTCAGGGTGACGAGCGCAGTCCAATGCTATGCAGTGCTTTGTAATTCAAAGTTCTGTGTGGTGTTGCTTCTGTTTATGGGCAGGCGTAACGCTTACCATCAGGCGAGCGACCTCCTTTTTTCGGAACCTAATAGTTGTTTGGCGGCAGAAATAGACGAAGCGGTGGTTACAACCCAGACGGCCTCTCGCATACAAGGGATCTACCACCTAGATGCTGACTGATACGATGGATGACTGATTGCTATGGGAGACTGCTAGTGTATAATAAAACAATCTGTTAAACAACATCAGAAATATGTGTATACCTAGTATATAGTTCGTAGTCAAACCAATGGCAAATTGACAAGCCAACCGGAATTAATGCTATCTAATTAATGTAGTGAAATGTAAAGATATTGTATCTTGCATCAAACCTATACAAATCAATATCTTTATTATTACAAAATGTTCCTAAAATTATAGCTACTCCTCGATATTGGCAAGATGAAACCATTTCTAAGGACTGTGGCAAATTAAAGTTACTGGAAAAAATAATTTTACTTCCTTCTTTTTGCCTGGCACTATCCCAACTGATGGGTCCGCCTCCTTACTTAGATGCTTCAACTAAACCTGGTCTTGAGCATCCTCTGTAGTGACTAGTTTGGCCATTAGCTCTCGTGTTTTCCTCTAAAACGTCAAGCTACTAGCGCTTTTTGAACAGAACACGGGAATAATGGGAAGAATGTATCCCTTTTTTCCCGCGGGGGAAATCTCAATTACGGATACCTTCCCAGCTCCGGGAGAAGGGGGGATGGTTATGCCGGACTCACTAGCCTTTCAACCAAGTTGTCTGAATGACCGTTGGGTCGGGTCCCTAACCAAATAGTCTTTGCGCTGTTATACCGACTAAAAATCCCACGGTGGCCTTCTTCAGTGGGACGAGTGGTGTTTCTAGAAGATAGAAGTACCACTCGTGCTGGTGGTGTCGCTCACTGGCTTTCGACTAAATGAGTTGCGGTCAATTGACCGTAACTTCGTACACAATTTTTATGCACCGTACAACCGCTTTAGTGTATATTAAAGTCTGCGACAACCTTTGACAATATTTTATAAAGCCATGCTCCCGAAATATGCTATTTAAACCTTTAAAAACAAACGAAAAACAACTGCAATTGTATTTTCGTTGTTCGAAATTCTCACAGTGGACTCAATTGTGCACTCGCCAAAATCTTTTCAGCGTTTACTTTTTCATTTACGTTGCAGTCGAAATAATACCAAACAACTTTAGTAAAAACAGCTCGGACTTATTGTTCGAGTATAATTTTTTTTTTTTTTTGAAAAATATGTTAATTAGCGTTGATTTGAGTATTATGAACGAATTTTCTCTTTTTATTATTCAAAATATTTTATTTTCATTACAAATAAAAATAAATAATAAAATAAAAATAAAATAAATACAGGGTTTATAGTACCCACATAGTCCTATCCCCACACTGTTTAACCTGTAATCTGGGTATTAGGAATTACGAGGGACTTACGGTTCCATAACATCCAGTCCCGAAACAAATATTTGAGGGTCATACAAACATTATCTTGGTGTGTGGATGGAACCCGCGGCCTCTCGCTTCATAGACGGCTATTGCGCCACGGAGGTTCTCAAAAAAGTTGTATTTCCATACAAACTTTCCCACCTTTTTTCACTCATTTACAATTGGAAGAAACAACCTTTCTTAGTAGTTATTTATATGATTACTGGCTGTCCCGCGCGGTTTCACCCGCAACTACAGCAGCCACCTACCGGGTCCAATTGTGAATCTAAACCATCCAGGGCGCCACCCAAACTCATACAAAAAAAAATCATTCAAATCGGTCCAACCGTTTAGGAGGAGTTCAGTCACATACACACGTACAGTAGAATTATATATAATATAAAGATAAGAATACGTTGTCAAAATTTCAGCTTTTTGGGTCCACAACGGGATGGGTTTGCGTTTACGTTTACAATTTAATTAAAAGTTACAATAATTACTAGAGTCACGCTGTAAGCAGTTTTGTCTACAACATGAAGGACCGGCTCGACCGAGTTATTACCACTGTCTCACATTGAACTAACGTAAAGTAACGGCTTGTTGTTGTGTTTCATCCTGAGGTCCCAATTTCCCTCCCCTACCTAATCCCAAAACTATACATTTCTTTAAGGTCAGCAACACGTCCATGATTCTTCTAATATTGAACGATGAAGATCACTTAACACCAGGTGACCGACTTACTCGTATGCCGTCCCCTGCTATAAAAAATCGTATACCTACTAACACAAAAAAAAACAGATTTCGTGATATATTTGCCAATCAGAACATGTTCCTGTAAATTATGTATAGGTTACTGAATTCATAGTCCAATATTTTATTATAGTGTAAAATAAGGCCTAGTTATAAACCACTAAGTGAGATTTTACCCTTAATAAAATCTACAAACAAAAATAATCGGATGACTAAGCATAAAATCTAAGGGCAATTTATTTTTGCCCTATTAATAATAATTTACATAAAAATACTTCTTGTATCCAATACAGCTCAGAGATTTGTGGATATTTCCTTTGAAATTCTCTTTCGACATTTTATGAATACAACCTAATTAATTAGATGATCAATTAGTTACGTGAATAGATCAGAACTTTGTAGATTTCGTTTGGATTAAGACCACCTATGGATTGATAAATAAAACAAAGACCCGTTAGCTTAAATCCAAATTAACTAATAATCATACTTCGACGAAAAATATATACACTAAAATGGACCCAATAATTTCTGAATACAGAAGTACCTAGTACTAAGATTTTGATTTTGACAATTTTTCCAGCACCTAGCTTAGCTTAATAATTAGGTACAAAGTCTCTATAAACATTCATAATTCTTTTACTCAATTTGGGAAAAAATAATCAGACTGTCTAAACAGCAGTGTCTATGCTCATTTTGTAGACGATAGTTATCTCAAATTGATTAGGGTCTTGATGTTGGAGTACGAAGGGGAAAAAATATAAGCTCCCGAACGTATAACAGCAAATGCATTTAAAGACTGTTTTGAAAGTTTTGTTAAACTTATTACATACGCACTCACGCCTGTAACCAGTACACCCACATTTCGCCGAGCGTATCTCCGTCCCATGATATGATAGGTGCCGAGCCTATCGCCATACCGGACACAATTCCAGACTCCAGGCTGAATTATTTATTAAATTAAACTTATTGATAATATACTTGATTAATACTTGCTTTCATGGTGTATGGAAATCTCGATATTTTATATCACAAAAGTGAAGGTTGCGATGTTTGTGAATTTGTATGTTTGTTTAATCAATCACGCTTTAACGTTCGACTGGATTTGCATTAAATTTGGTCATAATAGGAAATAGGATGTAATAAAACATGGGGGCGGAGCCTCGAGTAAAAGCTAGTTTAGATTATATTTCACCCCCTAATTCTTACCTGAGTATGCGCCTGATGCGTGGGCATTGAATATACAAGGTATTGCAAAATGCTGCTTAAATTCCGAATCAATTTACATAATTACTTTTATAACGCGGTTGAAGTTACAGCAAATGGATATTTAATTACTTTTTTCTTGATCCACGTTCTATGCAGTTTAGTTACAAGAAATTGGCCGTTTTGACCGCTGAAAATTATGGGGGAACGCTCTCTATTCGTGTGTATATATTTTTTTAATCTATGTCCACGCTTTAAAGGAGGAATCCTAAGGGCATGAAATCGGGGATGAAAGACTAAAGCTTCGCCATTTATCTCATCGGCATCTTTCGGTCGCAAGTATAAAAGATGGTCCCACCACTGTGATAAAAGAGGATTTTACAAATTTAAAGTATCACATAATTGGTCGCATATTTCGCTTCCAGGACAATTAAATTATAGTGAACTCTCGACTTAAACAACGACAAGCGTTTTGGCAGAAAATAAGCGAGAACCATTGTGAATTGGTAAACAGAATATTACATAGTAATTCCAGTCTAGATTTAATTCAAATTCCTGTAGGCCAATTCTCGTAATTTTAAATATTGAAAATATCATTCCCGAATGATATTTTGAACATTTTAAATTACGAGAATTGGCCTACTGTCCTTATAACATTACTTACTGGTACTTCATAATTATTTAAGTATGCCTTCACACAAATTACACATCTATACCGATATGCCCTAAAAAGAATGAATACCGGTATCATTTATTATCATGTCACACACGATAGCCCGAAAACCAAAAACAAATAAAATTCAGCCATAAAATAGGAGGAAAACAGCGTAATTTCCTCTCAGCTCTACTTCACGCTAACAAGGTAACAGATTCAAGGGGTCGTAATTCACCCCAGAAACGAGGTCTCGCCGATAACACACTCACCTACATCCCAAATTAAAAATTATTCTACAGAAGGCGCACTGTTTACCTTTTGTATATCATTTATGATATTTCACGAGTGGTAGGGCCACGCTGTAGACAATTTTGTCTACAGCATGAATGGGCCGGCTCGTCCGGGTCGTTACCACTGTCTCACAGAAAACCGATGTAAAGTAGCAGCTTGCTGCTGCGTTTCGTACGGTGAGTGGGATATCCGGAGGCCTAAATCCCCTCCCCTTCCCAATCCCTTAATTATCCCTTTCCTTTAAGGTCGGCAACGCGCCCATTGTGGGCGTAGATGGGCGGTGGTGGATTGGGAAAGGGAGGGGTATTTGGGCTTGCGGATATCTTACTCACCGTACAAAACACAGCAGAAAGCCGCTACTTTACGTCGGTTTTCTGTGAGACAGTGGTAACTACTCGGTCTAGCCAGCCTATTCGTGCTGTAGACAAAACTGTCTACAGTGTGGCTCTACCACTAAAATAATTATGCTCGTATTGTAAAAATTTAAATAAACTTAATAGCTCTCATATTAAAAAAATGAATTGCGGTGGGCGACACTTTATTTTATAAATTATAATTACAATTGAGACGCTGAGGTCTCGGGTTCGCTCCCCGGGTCGGGTAAAGTGGTATTGGGTTTTTCTATTACGAAATGCTCAGTATCAGCCCGGAGTCTGGAATTTGTGCCCGGTATGGCGATAGGTTCACCCCCTATCACATCGTGGGACGGAAATACGCTCGGCGAAATGTGGGTGTACTGGTTATACCTCTGCCTACCCCTTCGGGGATTACAGGAGGCGTGAGTGCGTATGTAAAAATATGCTCAGAATCAGATTTGTATTCGACATATCGATACATAACCATTCTCAAAAAATATCATATTATAAATAGTAAATAAAACGCCAAAAAAAGGAAACAATTCAGTAAAAATATCTCATGTTTAAACATTTCAAATAAAAACATGTAAAAAGAATAACAATTTTAAAAGAAATGTCTTGAATATACAACGAGTCAAATTCCCTCCACAGAACTTAAGAATTGTTCGATGTAAAAGCAATTTAGTTATATTCATGCTTAAAGATATTATATTCGATTATGTTGCACGTGGTACTGGGGATAAGAAGCAAGTTGAAGATGATCACGTATTACTGGATTATACTTGTTACTTGCTTCGCGAAATAACAACGATTCAATAATAGTTGAACAGAAGATAGGAAACAACATTTAGGTGCAAAAAGATAGAGGTTTCAAAGAAAGATAATTAGGTGAGACAGAGTCGAGTCTTCGAAATTGTGGGTTAAAATTTCCATAATATTAGGGGATGTACATAAATAAATAACACACAACAATCACACACATGATTCCACGATTCTTTTGGTATTGTTGGCGTACATGGGCGGTGGAGATCGCTTACCACCAGGTGACCCACTTGCTCGTTTCCGACCTATGACATAAAAAAAACATAGTCCTACAGTAAGATACAATTATCTTTTGCCGTGGTTATCAAGAACTACGAGAGACTTACGGTCTCATAGCATCTAGACCCGAAACAAATATTTGTAAATCAGACAGATATTTGTGTCCGTGCGGAGATTAAACCCGAGGCCTCATCTTTCACAGTCAGCTACTAGCCCACTGCGTCACGGAGGCTGTTACTTGGAACATTCTTTTTTTTATTAGCTTGAATGACGAGACGAGCAGGTCGCTTGCTTGATGACAAACGCTACGCCTGACCATTAACAGAAGCAACGTCACACAGAACTTTGAATTACAAAGCACCGCATGGCACTAAACTGCGCTCGCCACCCCGAGTCATAAGTTGTTAAGTCTTATAATATCCATTAATTTCCATGGCTTCAATATCCTTCAAACCGGAACACAACAGTGCTTACACACAACTGTGTGTGCCTGGCGGCATAAATAGACAAAACGATAATACCAACCCTGACGAAATCTCGCATACGAGGGACCTACTGCTGACTAGCATAACGTCATAAAAGAAGAAGGAATAGGTACTTATTATAACAAAAATAAAAACCGAGTTGTAGAGCCATGCTGTAGACAGTTTTGTTGACAGTATAAATGGATCGGCTCGACCGGGTCGTTACCACTGTCTCACAGAAAACCGACCTAAAGTAGTAAAGCAATTCGATTCGTTCGATTAGACCCAAATCCCTCCCCTCCGAATCCCTTAATTATCCTTTTCATTTAAGGTCAGCAATGCGCCCATGATTCTTTTGGTATTGTGGGCATACATGAAGATCACTTACCATCAGTTAAAATATGGGAAAACGTGAATATTAGTCAAAATGGCGACTAAACTAACCTTCTGAGGGCTCCACACCTTGGGGATGAATCCCGTGTACCGATGATACAGACGGCTTTTGAGATATTAACGTTTTTAATTGCCGTACTGTATCGAGTACTCCTATTGGTTAGTTGTGTTGCAGAGCCGAGTGGTACTTGAGTTACATTTGTTGCGTTTCCAAGTTATTGGAAATAATATTTTTTTCCTTTTTTTTCAATTTTGGAAATCAGCGAGTGAGTAACCGGCTGCGGTTTGATTCTCCCACCGAGACAAATGTTTGTGTAACCCACAAATATTTGTGTAACCCACAAATATTTGTGTCGGGTCTGGGTGTTGTGGGACCGTAAGTCCCTCGTAGTTCTTGATACCCACGATACAGGTTAACCTAGTGTGGGGTCAGGACTATGTGACTGTGTGTAGGATTATGGGTGTATTTATTTTATTTATTTTAAATGAATATGAACTGCCTCGGTGGCGCTGTTGTAATGCATACGCGTTGCGACTGAGGCTGCCGTTGAGGTCTCGGGTTCGATCCCCGGGCGAGGTAAAAGTGATATTGGGTTTTTTTATTTCGAAATGCTCAATATCGGTCCGGAGTCTGGAATTGTGCCCGGTATGGCGATAGCCTCACCCCCTATAACATCATGGGACGGAGATACGCATTGCGAAATGTGGGAAATACTATGCATGCAGTTTTTTTTTATATTAGCCCGAATGATGAGACGAGCAGGTCGCTCGTCTGGTGGTAAGCGTTAAACCTTCCCATAAACAAAAGCAATACCACACAAAACTTTGAATTTCAAAGCACTCCTTGACACTGGACTGTGCTACTCATTCTGAACCGTGTAAAAGTAGGTGCATAAAAAAATTATTACGTAAATACGTACGTAATAATTTAATTCAACCCGTTCCAATTTCAAAATCCAGAAATTACTCAACGCAAAACTTTAATTAAAATGTAACTGGCCGGTTTGCCTCTACAAGCCACAAATAAGATATGACGTCATCTCATGTAGCTTATTTCGAACGCTTCGAAGCACACAAACAGTGTTTATACAGCGTCGTTGTGAAAACGGTGACCCGGTGGAAATTCAATTTTAGGTCATAATAACATGTACCTGCACATCTCACTCTGCCAGCTCGGCTACTGTGCCAGCATTATTAAATCTTCTATATTCTGTGTTGCCTACTTTAAATTAGTTTTTTGGCGCTTCTTGTTGTTTCCATTTGTGTGTATCTTATATGCTATCGTTTTTACAAGATTTTGTTCCTTTGTAATCTAACTTTATAAAAGTCTTTGGTCTTTATTTTGTCTTTGGTTTAGTGGAGGTTTTTTTGGTCACGAGAATTTAATTTTTCGAAATTTGGTTTTATAATTGTTACAGCTTTTATATCACTATTAAAATAAGGGTCCATACCGTTATTATGTAAATATAGCCATCTCTGTTTTCGTTAAAGTGTAGATAGGCTTGGGAACATCATTTGGTCTATAGCTACGCGCTATAGAGGTCCAGCGCGCAAAACGCACTTTTTCAAATCTTAAAACTCACATGGCTTTTTACTGATTTATAGCTACTAGCTTTTCTAGAGGATAAAAATTAGGCTTGGCCTAATTCAGATACCTTAATTAATCAAACTTAAATAGGCCTTTAAATTCCTCTATATTGCTAAAAGATATTATACCTCCCAGTGTGATAGTAAGCTCTGTAATAGTAAAGTAATAACTTAGTACGCTGCCACTGACCAATAAGTATCGCCGCCTTCAGTTCTGGGTTCAATTCCCTTGTCAGGGAATCACAATTTGTATTTGAATTTACAATTCGAAAATATCACACATGAATTTCCCGGAATTGGAATTTGTGCTCGGTATGGCGATAGGCTCGGATATCACATCATATGACGAAAATAAGCACGGTTAAACGTGGGTGCACTAGTGGACCTCTGCCTACAACATAATGATAAAGGCGTTAGCTTATATTTATTTAACTTTATATACAAACGTATAAAGGCGGACTTAATGCCAGGGGCATTCTCTAACAGTCAACCCCGGGTGATGCAGAGAAGAAACAAAGTTGGTGTATATAAAATAATTACATAATATACATGAATATATGCTGCATATTTTGTAATACTTATACATGTATAATACTTATATTATTTGTTATGTAACAGTAAACTAACTCACACCACAATTTTAGTTGTGCCATAAAGCTATATAAAGCTTCATTAACCCAGAACATTCACCTGTGTAATGCATCTGCGTCCATCAGAAGCTCTTTTAATATCATACCGGTATTTCACCGGTCGCAAGCAGTCGGCAGTCACTCGGATAAAATTCACACTAACTACATTCCGGCTTGAAACTAATTCATTGCACTTAACTGTTGAATTCCGTTGCTTCCGGAATTCCTTGACTTGCGATCTACTTTAATTACATTTTTGATTGTGTAACTTTTGGATTATTTAGTTATGTGTCTGTTGTTCTTGTTTAAAAGTTTATCTTCTGTCAGAAAGCGATCAGAAAGAGTGGCGATAATAGGGTAGTTTCCTATATTGAATTTTATACATTATATTATAAGCAACAGAAAATGATACGCAAAGGAAACCCTTTTATTAAAACACAATCAAAATTGGTTCAGAAATGTACCCGCGGCTATGACTTTAAATGTCGGTATGAGGAAAAGTGTGTGCGTAGTAGGGATATCTCACTATCTCGCTTACACGCGTGCACCATAATGAACATTTTCCACAGTGACGTCAAAGTTTGCGTCGTCTATCATTTGACAATTACTCCTTCTACAGGATTTGAATGGCTTCTAAGTTATTTATTTTTGGTCCGATTTATCAATGTGTAATATTTGCGTAAACCTAAGAAATAACCGATTTATAATTTTTTTTCTGCAATAGATTTTGAGTACGGTAACTTATTGATTTAAATAATAAATAAATCTAGTCACTACCCTATTTTTTTACTAACGCAAAAAAAACAAAGAGCTTCTCAATTCGTCTGTATTTTTTTTTTATGTGTTCACGAAAAACTCGTCGAAATCAGATTTGGAGGAATTTGAATTTTTATATTCGATAGGGTTTACTGCGATGGTGGTTCCATTTAAATATACCTAAAATTGATGATATCGGGCGATGAAAGAATATAACTTTGACATTAGTTATGCACCGATAATGATGATTCTATCACAAAATATAGTGAAATGAATATATTATAATTTTGTATGGCGTTGCTTGAATGTAATCACATAGTCAGTTATCTATTTTTTTATAACTTTAATGACGAAACGAGGAGTTCGCTCGCCTGTTGGGAAGTACCACGCCTGTCCATACACAGAAGCAATACCACACAAAACTTTGCATTACAAAACACTGCATGGCACTGAACTGCACTCGTCAACCTGTAACATAAAATGCTAAGTCGTATAATGCCAAGTAATTTCACCGGGTTCAAAGTACATCAAACCGAAACAAAACACTGTTTAAACGCTGCTGTTTGGCCGTAGAAATAGACAAAGCGGTGGTACCAACCCAGACGGCCTCTCGCATATGAGGGACGTACTACTTTGCGAAATAATAAGTGGTAGAGCCACGCTGTAGACAGTTATGTCTACAGCGACTAGGATGTTTCACCACTGTCTCACACAAAACCGATGTGAAGTAGCAACTTACTGTTACGTGAGGTGCGTGGGATATCCGGAGGCCCAAATCCCCTTCCCCTTCCCAATTCTTTAATCGCCCTTACCTTTAGCGTCGGTAACACGTTGATGATTCTTTATGTATTGTGCATTTTTGTGGGTGGTGGAGCTCCTGTACCACTAGGTGATCCACTTGATCGTTTGTTGGCTACTACTATAAAACAAAAACAAAAAAAGGATGGTCGATTTGGAATCATCGAGCCGAAATGTAGTTCATTTAGGTGAAACACGTTTTTTGTGCCACAATCACAACGGTATAATAACAATTCTTTTTGTTAGAAACTCTCCGTATTATACCTATCTTACATTCTTACAATTTCCATCAAACGATGCTCACAATAAAGAATGTGCGCGACAATAACAAAAACATTAAGAAAATCCAAGACACTAACAACTAGCAAAAGAAATGTATACACAATTTGATGGAACGCCATTCAAACGGTTCACAAAGCAAATTATTCACGGTAATTTAGTAAATGTAAGTTCTTTGCTCCATTGTCGCAGTACACAGGCGTCGAATCCTACGAGTCGACGAGTCGGCGAAACTGTCGACTTCTCAAGGACAGAAACTCTGACTCATAGATCCGGTGTTACAGAAACTGATGATACAGTAGTTCAAAAATTATTATTTGTGTAGGTATATGCTTAAAATAAAATTTGAAAAGAAATACACTATTTCTAAGCATTGTATTATTTATTTCGTAAAATTAATCATATTTGTATATTATGTTATCGCACCTAACCTTGGCTAGACGCAGGTGTCGATCTACCCTCGCCTCAACGGAAAAATATATCGTATCGTACCAGTTTCCCCTTCCACATGCACATGAGAACGCTTCGCGGTCTTCCCCTCTTTGCACGGTCAATGGGAGTGTATATCGACGCTCTGCAGTGTCCATCCAATGCGACATCTTTTATATGCTATAAAAAAAAATACTATTAGCATATTTTTATGGCATAGGCCGGCAAACGAGCAAGTGGGTAATCTGATGGTAAGTGATCTCCACCGCCCAAGTACGCCTACAAAAGAATTATGGGTTCGTTGCCGACCTTAAAGGATAATTAAGGGATTGGGAAGGGGAGGGGGTTTCGGTCTCCGGATATCTTACTCACCGTACGAAACGCAGCAGCAAGCTGCTACTTTACGCCGGTATTTTTGTTAGACAGTGGTAACGACGAACCGGATGAGCCGGCCCATTCATGCTGTAGACAAAAGTGTCTACAGCGTGGCTCTACCACTCAAAAATACTTAATGGACTGTAATATTAATTTCAAATACACTTTAATACAATAGCCGATAAATTCCAAAAAGGAATGACTGAACTCTTGCTAAACCTCCACTGTGACATTCGTGAATAAAATATCACCCTCCAACTGATCCCACTGAATACCCCCATAGTTTACCCGTAAGTACACGAATTTCCCCCATCAAATATTCTTTGTGTGACCTTCGTGTGTGGCTAATCTTGTACGAGTTTTGTTGTTTCAGTAATCTGGTTATGTTTTTCTCTTTTTCATTGTTTATTATTTATGTTCTATTTACGATTTTCATCGATAGGCTGACAAACGAGAAAGTGGGTCACCTGATTTAATGGGATCTCAACACTCACAATACCAGAAGAAACATACACCACTGGTGATTTATTCAAAGTATCTTATTAAGGTTTTAACTAATGACAAAATTTACAAAAAAAAATCGTTGAAAATCTATATGCTTCAATTTCTGTATTTACAATATACATATGAAATTATTGTTCATTCTCTCAATAGACTACGTATTTGAAGACTATCACGTCTTGTAATCCAATAATAGGCTTTGTCCGTCGTCCAATGACTTGCAACAGTATCAAATAACTCTAGTACTACCACTATTATGGCCGTTCCGTATATTCTATTTATTTATTTATTTATTTAAAACTTCATATACACAATATGTATAAAGGCGGACTTAATGCCAAAGGCATTATCTACCAGTCTACCTGTGGGTGATGCAGAGACGAGACAATGTGGGTGTATATAAATCATGGATAAGAAAGTACTAACAAGAAAGGAGTAGACAAGATGCTAATACATAAAATACATACATAAATAATATATATTATATAGAACTTAAATATATATGATATATACTATACATATATGACAAATATATATATAAATACAATACACATTACTATGTATCTGCTAACGTTGTGATTCTGCCACACCATCAGCGAAAAGTAACCGTACTTTTAATTTAAAAGTTAACCTGCTGGTGGTTGCCCTGATTTCGAGGGGAAGCGCGTTCCAAAGAAGTATAGATTGAATTACGAAAGAGGAATGAATGAAATCGGAGTTGTGAGAGGGACACTGGAGAAGAAGACTGCTGGAGGAGCGAAGGTTTTTGTCATGATTAGAGCCTAGATACTGAAAGTTAGAAGTCAAGTAAGAGGGGGAATTAGGGGAAGTGAGAATAAAAAAGAGAGTATTAAGCGCGCGCAGATTTCGACGTTGGCGGATAGGTAACCATTTGAGTTGGGAACGGTATGAGGACACATGGTCATACTTACGGAGATTGAAAATGAATCGAATGCAGTTATTGAGAAGGCGGTCAAGTTTATTGAGGAGATCTGCATTCAGATCAAAATAGCACACATCACCATAGTCAATGATAGGGAAGATTAAGGTCTGCACAAGCATCGTCTTGGTTTTATACGGGAGAAAGTTTTTGAGGCGATAGAGAGCACGAAGGGTGCCTGTGACTCTTTGGCAAACAGAGGTTACTTGAGCTTGCCAGTTCAAGGAAGAGTCTATATGTAATCCTAGATCTTTAACAGTAGGGCACAGAGGGATAAGCGAACCATCGAAAATGATTGGAGGAAGAGTTGTTGTGTCCAATCTGCTGATCAACCGCGAGCTACCCACAACTATTGCCTGACATTTATTTGGGTTAACACCCAAACCAAAACGTTTTGACCAGTTTTTTATATGTTCCAAGTCCCTGTTTACTTTTCCTATGGCAGCAGTCACGTTGTCAATGCTCGCCTGAGTATAGATTTGTAGGTCATCGGCGTACAGATGATACGAACACTGTAGATTTTGGGTTATAGAATTTATAAAGATAGAAAATAATAAAGGAGAAAGTATACCGCCTTGAGGGACACCAGAGTCTAGGTTACGCCAGTTTGACGAAGACTCGCCAAGACGTACTGACTGTTGGCGCCCTCGAAGATAAGTGGAGAACCATTCCAACGCTACGGAAGAGATCATTAAATGGGAGAGGATAGCGAGTAGGATATCGTGACTGACGTTATTAAATGCATTAGAAAAGTCTACCAGAGTCAACACAGTGACTCTGGTGTCCTGCATCCCCGCTCTGATATCGCCAGTCACTTTGAGGAGTGCGGACATGGTGCTGTGACCAGGCCTGAAACCGGACTGCAGTGGGCTTAACAAACTGTTCAGGTGAATAAACCTAGACAGTTGTTTGTGGGCACAGGCCTCAAGTACCTTAGATAGGAAAGGGAGAAGGGAAATAGGGCGGTAGTGATTTACAAGTGATGGGTTAGGATTTTTTGGGAGAGGAATTACAAGGGCTTTCCGCCACGAAGACGGAAAAACACCAGTGCTAAATGAAAAGTTTATTATATGGGAAACTGCGGGGAGAATATGGTCGAGGATAGGCATAATCATGCGACGGCTAATGTCGTCGCAGCCTTTCGCATTGGATTTTATCGAGAGGATTGTCTTTTTGACCTCTTCCGTCTCGACTGGAGAAAAGTGAAAAGAATTAATGTTGGGATGAGGAAGACCAGCTAAGATATTCAGAGTACGACATTTGGTTTGGCGATCCAGCAAAGTAGGAGTTGTGAAATGATCATTGATATCGTCCAAACCAATTGTCCTCTGAAAGTCTACGTGTTTCTCCTTGCCAATACCCAGAGTCCCGAGGAACTTCCAGATGTTGGCAGGAGAAGAGGAAGTAATGTTATTGAGAATGTGGCGGCGTTTGGCATTACGTATCATCTGGTTACACCGATTCCTAGCACCTTTGTATAATGCCCAGTTATCCTCCGTGCGATTCTTCTTGAAATTATGGAAAGCTCTGTTCCTACGCCTCATCGCCATCCGAACCCCGTTAGTCAACCAAGGGGCAGGGGGATGCCTCAGCTTAACCTTTTTCATAGGAGCATGGACGTCGTAGAGTGCGATGATCTTATTATTAAACATTTCTACTTTTTCGTCCACTGTGGCCGCTACTATCAGTTGGTCCCAATGTAAGGCTGCAGCATCCCCGCACAACTTGTCCGTATCCATGCGTCCGAAACAACGCATGTGCAGAACCTTAGGCAGGGATTTGGGAGGTTTAAGAGCATAAGATAGGAAAATGAGGTCGTGATGGGAAAAGCCCGGGGCAAGATATTGTCCATGACCGGAAACAAGAGAGGGATTAGAGGTGAGGATTAGGTCGAGCCAAGTATCGTTTCCATCTGCGTTATGATGTGTCGCTTGCAAAGGTAAAACGTGTAGACTGGCTGACTCGATAATATTGAGGAGTTTCAAGGAGCGAGGAGTGTGGGGAATGAGAAAATTGGTATTGAAATCGCCCATGATGATGTGGTGTACATATTCTGATCCTAAAGATTCCAGAACAGATTCGAGACTGGAGAAGTAGTCGATGGCAGGGGGACAGTAGACGACACCGAGTATGGTTTTAGCTCCCTTGACCCAAACCTCGAGGAAAAGGTACTCAGCAGAATCTGAGCAAACATGAGAGGAAGAGGCTACTATTTTATAGGGAAATTCACTACGAAGATAAATAGCGACCCCGCCCCCTCTCCTATCAGCACGGTCATTCCGAATCAGAATGAAACCAGGGAGGGGGTAGGTTGTAGACAGGAGATGAGGTTTGAGCCAACTCTCAGAAACCAGGACGGCATGAACATTTGCGTCAGCAAAAGTCTCCAACAGGTCGGTATAATGGCTGGGTAGGCTCTGAGCATTGATATGACAAGTATTGAAAGAATGGCCAGCTTTGACGTTGAAAGTTTGCCGTATCAACTCACCAAGCCCATCAGTCACTGAGCAGAAACTGTCGTCACTGAACAGTGTAGCGGATTCGTTGGCAGAATGGAATTCATCATCTGATAGCATACTCATGTTTAAATAATATAATAAATATATAGTAATATAAATATAAGGAAATAAATTTATAAATAAAAATAAATATATATGTGTGGTGCAACTATACGTACTCTGCACCACCCGCCAGCAGTACACATGAGACGTTAAAATTATAAATAACAGTTTAAAGCACAAACGTAACATAGACAACAAAGAGAAAAAAAACACACGAAGATTGCTTCGGAACCGTTGACTGAGTTCGGAACGCACATTATGTCAGTTGTCACTTGTCACCCTACAATTATAAAAAAAGTGACAGCACATAACTTTAAATGTGGGTAGACTAGTCCACGGTACACAATGTGAAGCAAACAGTATTATTATACTTGATGTTAAATTCAAATAGTCATAGTCATTATTATAAGTGAACAAAAGACAAGAAACGTAAAAACAAATAAGAGAATAACACTATTACAAGAGGGCAAAGTGAAACTCGAATTACGGCTATCACAGCTTACGGGATTTTGCGTTTGAGCTCGATTTTCCTATAGTCCCATCGCCGCTGCAAGACGCATGTGAAGAAGTAATTGCTGCCCGGGGATACTTCTCAATTAGCACATCGAGCTCGGCGGTAGTAATTACCTTCAAGCGGTCACCATTGGCAGCTTTTATGATGATTACGCCATCCTGAGTCCAGCACTCCCGCATACCAAAATGCTGCCGGGCTCTGGCAAAAACAAGCTGTCTAGGACGAGTCAGGAACTCTTTTACCGAGATGGAACCGCCTTTCAAATTCGACTTCGCCTTCCAGACCGATGACCGATATCCATGTTCGGAGAACCTGACCAGGATAGGCCGGTGATGGTCCTTGCGGGGGGTGCCAATCCTATGACATACTGTTACGTTGGCGGCAGATATATCCTTTAGTGCTAAGGTATTGTTAATTATACTCAGGACCGCAGTGGCACAATCTTTCGCATTCTCTTCAACCCCGAGGAAAAGAAGCGCCTTTCGTCGGTGCCTGGTTTCCATGCCATCAATTGTACTGGTACATTCTACAATTTGCTGCCTTAGAAGACGAAGCATACTATACATCAGTTCCCTGAATGTACGAAATTCTTCAGCTACCCTTGCAACAGTGTCCTTGGCTGAACCACCAGTCTGCAACTGTGCTTCAAGTTCCGTCATCCTTTTAGAAAAGCACTCCTCAAGCTTCCTCTGGGTACTCTGTATGTCGGCAAGTTGAGCCATTGGTTCCCGTTGTGTTACGCTTGCGGAAACAGTGAAAAGTGTAAAGTGATGTGCTGGCAGGTGGTGTGCCTAAATTAAGTTACATACGGAGTTACAAATACGAACACTGCTTTATTACTCGATGCAGTAGGTGATTTTTTACTGTATGCAAAACTATATGCAAATTAGCAATTAAATACGAATTTTTCTTTACTCAACGTGTTGTCTTATTCACACCCACCGAAAAAAAAAAAAAAAAAGTTAAATATATATATATTTAAATATAGTTTTGCTTACTAACAATAGTATTTTGACAGATCTTCCATACAAAATGAGTCAAAATTTACCATTAAGCAAATCTCTAGATAGACAGAATATTTGGAACGGCCATTAGTGTGGGTTGCACCAACTATCAGTTATTGTAAACGTTATTTAAAGGTTACTTATTGTAAACGTTATTATTCACGTCATTTAAAGGTGCTATAATTTGTTTTCAGTACCATCAAAATGTTAATTGCACAATATTCATTGCTTGATACAAATTTTAGTATAAAGCGGCGTTCGGTGTAACCCACACTTACATTATTTGTGGAATCGTGGAAACTTCGTCGACCTAAGGAATGGGATAAGAATTTGACATCTTGAGCTTCCGACGGTCTCCCTGACCATCCAAAGGTAACATTTGACTAGGTGGTAGGTCCCTCGTATGCAAAAGGCTGTCTAGGTACCACTGTTATGTTTATTTCTGCGGCTATACAGCAGTGTTGTGTTTCGGTTTCAAGGACATTGAAGCCGATGAAATTACGGGGCATTTTTTGTCTAGGTTCTTAAGCAAAGAAATGAGAGGTCACTCGCCTGATAGTAAACGCTACTGCTGGCCATAAACAGAAGCAACACCATACATAACGTTAAATTACAAAGCACTGCATGACATTGGACTAGGAAACTAGAACTAAATTGAGACTTAACCTATGTCTCGATGTAATGAACCTTCAAAGTTATGTATGGTGCTGAATCTGTAAATGGGCATGCATGACGCTTACATCAGGCGAGCGAGTTGCTCATTTCATCATTAGGCTAATAAAAAACATCAAAACTGGCTCTCCATGTTGATTTTTTGTGAGTCGTTGATACCAAAAACTAGACTTTGAAGTTTTTTGACAAGAGAATCAATGTGAGGTACGATATTTTTGAAAATTATTGAGGTCTTGTAAGAAGTCACAATCACTGCTGTCAGGGATACTTCTAAAAATGTTAACAAGCTCTATAGTTGTTACCTAGTTAGGAAGAGTTGAGCATGTCCATGTTCATTATTAAAGATAAGCCTGTAAACTGTTGGCATTATGTTCAAAATAAGATTTACCACTTCCAAAATTATATCATCGTCTAACCAACACTCTCTAAATCACCTTACGCCAATTATAAGAAAATAAACAACTATCAAACGTAACTAGCCAGTTACGTCAGAAATCAAACTGCTGTTGATTAACATAGTTCCCGCGGAGTTCTAACTTGTATAGGTATTCTACGGAACTTTGTACCACTCAACTTGGCGTTTGTTCTTGTGAGTATTTAAGTGTACCTACTCCTGTTGCTTCTATAGTGAATTCTCTTTTTTATTAATTTTCTTTAATTTTTTAAAGGGCAAGCTATCTTAATTGGTAATTAACTCATTGATGGGACTAGAAAGCAATATTTAGATTGTATAGATAAATGAATACTTATTCCAAATGCCTTTATCTTTAGTAATACCAGCTTCCGTGATGCAGTAAGCAAGAAGCCGGCCGCGAAGCGAGAGGGCGTGGGTTCGATTCCCGCACTGATACAAGTATTTGTGTGTGTGTAGTGTGATCCACACAAAATAGTTTCGGGTCTGGGTGTTGTGGGACCGCAATTCCCTCGTAGATCCTGATACCCACGATTCAGGTTAACCTATTGTGGGGTCAGGACTATGGGTGTGACTGTTGGGTGTATTTATTTATTATTTATTTCGAGTCAAAAATTGCAAAAACAAAGCCGCTCGGGTCATCAATCCATGATTAAGAATTCTAGGTTAAAAACAATTTTATTAACAATTTCAAAGACTTCTAAAATCTTATTTAGATGTATATTATATCTACATTGTAATTGATATAAAATATTCTAGTCTTTTAATCAGATTTTGCTAGCTTTTCCTTGTGGCATGACCTTTCCGGAATAAAAAGATTTTCCTTCTAGCCTCTGTCCTAGTGCAGGCCATGGTATATCTGTGTGCCCAATTTCATTCAAAACCATTCAGATGTTTAGTCGAAACACACTAACAAACATTAAAACTCACAAACTCACAAACATTAAAACTTTCACATTTATAATTGAAGTAGTATAGAAAGATGATGTCCACACTCACGTTTAAAATTGCAGAAAATCAATGTAGGTAGTTTCGAATGATCATTCTACTTTAATCTGGTAAGTATACAAATACTTAGATTAAAGTCAGATGTAAACATACTATATATTCTCCGAATAATTAATAGGCTCCTGAGGGTGTACTAAATAGGAGAAGCCACTACGCTGGACTGCTTGATGCCTGCAGGAATCTAGGCTGATTCAATAATCAGTAATGTGCGACTATGTGATAAATGTTTGATAAGATAGCAATCGGACTGGAAGGGATCTACGGTGTGGAAAATTGATTGGACTGGACACTTGGTATGGACAGAACTATATGTACTTATCAAGATTCACTGTGTATATTTGCATTGGCAGTTACATAGACCTTCTATATGAAATGAAATAATTTTATTAATCACTAGTCTTTGCTCGCGGCTCCGCCCGCGTGAACTGTCTTTTCCGGGATAAAAAGTAGCCTATGTTACTCAGTGATAATGTAGCTTTCTAACGGCATATTTTTTGGAATCGGTCCAGTAGTTTTTAAGTTTATTCGTTACATACAAAAAAATAAAAATCTTTCCTCTTCTTTTCCTAATATTAGTGTAGATGTAGGCAATTAAAATAGCGCTTATGACAAGTCAGTACAAAATAAAGAAACTTAAGTATAGAAATCATATCAACTAATGTATACATAACATACGCAAAATCATCAAAACACACTGGGCAAAATACACTATAAATCGATAAATATATTATGTATATACAACAGAAAAGTGTTGTAAGTAACTATATAACATATATATAACTAACAGTAAGTACCTATGTACCGGATCATTTTAAAACCGAGACCTCCTAAAATTTCACATTAATAAATAAATACACCCAACAGTCACACACATAGTCCTGACCCCACATTAGGTTAACCTGTATCGTGAGTATCAGGAACTACGAGGGACTTGCGGTCTCACAACACCCAGACCCAAAACAAATATGTGTGGATCACACAACAATTTGTCTCGGTGTGGAAATCGAACCCACGGCCTCTCGCTTCGCAGCCGGCTACTCACCGACTGCGCCACTGAGGCTATCATTTTAATCACTCGTTTATTAAAATCGATAAGATTGATAAAGATATTTCACCCCCATAGTACAAAATCTGATTGCATTGTTAGGACATTAATACAGCATTATCTTTTTTAACGAATGTCTTACATGTCAATAATCGACTGGCAACTTTGGACAAAAATAAATGATAAAACAGCTGAGGTTTTTTCTCACTCAAGCATTGTTATTCTCGCTCACACCCTTTTTTTAATTTATAGGGATGTGACCGATCTTATCGATCGTAATAAACGAGTGAAAAAAATTAGCGTGATTTTTTTTGAATATTTAGATGTTTAGTTTTATCAGGATAACAACATAATTGATGTATTATAATAAAAAAACACTTATCTGAAAAATAATTGATCAACATTAAAACTAGAAGTAGAAAATACCAGGAAGCATCAATTAAATGAAAGTTGAAAATAACTAAATAGAAGAAGCAAACCAGCTCCTAAATAGTTGATAGAACAAAAACACAGTAGCCGGCATTCGACATGATCGAAAATACAAATGAATGGAAAAAAACCACGTCCGTAATCCACTCTAACGAATGCATCGACTTATCAAAGAGGATTTGACACTAATACTGTAAATTGAGCTCCGTATTCCGTATTTTGTTTGTCGCTTATCTGCAATTTTCAACTCGCAGACACGTTTCAAATGGAAGGGATATTTAAATGGACGTCTTGGATTAACAACGAAGTAATTTATTGCCGCCAATTCCGTTTTATTAATATATTAATGGTCTGGATGATTACTTGGAGCTAAATTAATTTAATGACGTTGCATTTCAAACTATATTAGTTATTCTGTCTGTATTCCTACTTTCTAATATCTATTACTATAATAAATGTGTAAATTTGGATGTTTGTAAGTCAATCATGCCTTAACGGCTGAACGATTTTGAATGAAATTTGGCACCTAGGTAGACCATAACCGGGATTAGGATGATTAACTAAAATGCACATTCATATTCACTCATTCATATTCAGACTGCCTCGGTGGCGCAGTTGTAATGCATACGCGTTACGATTGAGGTCAACGCTGAGGTCTCGGGTTCGATCCCCGGGTCGGGTAAAGTGGTATTGGGTTTTTCTATTACGATATGCTCAGTATCAGCCCGGAGTCTGGAATTTGTGCCCGGTATGGCGATAGGCTCGCCACCTATCACATAAGGGACGGAAATACGCTCGGCGAAATGTGGGTGTACTGGTTACACCTCTGCCTACCCCTTAGGGGATTACAGGCGTGAGTGCGTATGTACATTCATATTCAGTCGTAGCGATTAAATTTAAATTCCATTTCTTCCTTTACAATGAATTGATTCGGTATAAAGACAATGAATGCCGAGTAAAACAATATGTACACAAGACGGCATACAAAGATCTTCTACACAAAGTACATAGAACGTGTTAGGAAACGTAAACTGAGACAAACCCGGTCATTATCGGCGTGGTAGACCGCTGTAGAGGCGACTCATCCCACAGCGTGTACCCTTGCTATGTACTTGACTACTACTACACTACGTGAGATTTTCTCGTGATGATGTTTTAGGGGAGCATTAATGGTAACGTGTCCAATGCCATGTAGTGCTTTGTAAATCAAAGTTCTGTATGATGTTGCTTCTGTTGATCTTGAGCATCCTCAGTGGTGAAGCTCTATGAGATCCATTATAAAAAAAAACACAAAAGAATAGACTTTTTAATTCAAAGTTCTAAATAGTATTGCTACTCTTGCCCATAGGGGCAGGCCTTACCAATTTGTGATTGATCTGCTTGTTTCGTCGTTCAGTCAAATAAAATATAACGCAATTTTATTATAAAAAATAAATACCATTCAATTACTTACTTGGATCAGATTCAAACACATTATTCAATCATAATAGATTACTACATCGAAAACACTCCAATACATTAATCTTACGAAACAATACAAAAAAATGATGAATCGAGAATCCACTTCGCAGAATTAAGTGTATAAAATACTTGAACAAAACAATTGTGACAGAATTTCTACAAAAGTTGAACGGGCCAAAATAGTTGCCGACGATCGGGCAGAACATATCGCGATCATTGCCTTTGTCTAAACCCAGGTGACAGTGCAAAGAGGCAATATTCGGCAAACGGTAATACCACGTATCGATATTCGCTTGTGTATCGCTTCATATTCGACAGTTCAAGTTCAAAGAAACTCTTTGATTTTTCATTCAGTCAACGTTTTCTGCTTTGTGTGTGGATTTTCTCCTTTACGATTTTCTTTTTGTTCAGGTTTGTATGATTGTTATTTTTTATTTTTATTTTATTTTAAAAGTTATTTTATTTTTTAAATAAATCAAAATCGCCCCCGTTGTCTAGTGGGTGCGTATTTAGGGTATTAGAATCAATGAAGTCTTGGACTCAATTTTCAGGTAGAGCAATCAATATTTGCGTGTATCTTTTAATTCAAAAACTCACATATATTACCAGGTAATGGAATTTGTTTTCTAATGTGGATCACGCGTCAACTTAGCATATTCTTATCTAATGTGTTTATAACCAAGCAGGTGCTAAGAGTACCGTTGGACATCAAGCTTATGTTAGGAGATTAAGGTATAGTTAGTGGCTGCATCATAAAAACCGGTAAAGTGTGAGTCGAACCCGCGCATTTATGGTTTCGTGGCATTCCTCATTTTTTGAGTTCCGTAGCCAAATGACAAAAACGGAACCTTTATAATTTCGTTATGTCCGTATGTCATGGCGATTTTAGTTGAAGACTATTAGTACTACTACTATATGGATGAAATTTGGACGGTAGGCGATTCAATGAACCGATACAAAAAGACATATATATATACGCATTCACGCCTGTAATCCCCGAAGGGGTAGGCAGAGGAACACCTCTCACCTGATTACAACAGTACACCCACATTTCGCCGAGCGTATCTCCGTCCCACGAAGTGATAGGGGCCGATCCTATCGCCATACCGGGCACAAATTCCAGACACCGGGCTAATACTGTGCATTTCGTAATAGAAAAACCCAATACCACTTCACCCGACCCGGAGATTGAACCCGAGACCTCAGCGTTGGACTCAATCGTAACGCGTACGCATTACAACTGCACCACCGAGGCGGTCAAAAATACAAAAAGACGTAATGAAAAAAAAACTGGGGTAACTCTCCATTCATGTAACTGAGGAATGAATTATTTTTCTCCATTGCATATATTATGTATGTGTGGTATGGATAGCTCCTTCAAAATTATAAAGAGTTTCCTAAATTACTTTTTCGTATAAGTCATTAGTTTGTGAGATATGCGTGTCCAAAGTTATGAAAAATTTAAGGTAGTATACCTAAATATAAAGGTACTCACAACGAAAATACCTACTAGTTCATTGAAATGTTACATTTTTTAGGCCTTACCTTGCGTTTTTTAGAGGACCCAATTTTATTTTTTTGATGTTTAGGGGGGTCAGTGTAAAGCTAAAACCAAGTTTTAAGGGCCGCCACCCTTGTCCCACGGCCGCCATCTTGAAAATAGGGGTAGAAATGGTTTTTAGGATATATCTCTTAAACTATTTATCTGATAAAAAAAATTGTTAACATTTATAGTTGCAATTTAAATTCTCTACAACTTTCAAGATGGCGGGACAAGGGTGGCGACCCCACAAACTTGGTTTTAGCTATACACTAACCCCCCCTACACATCAAAAAAATAAAATTGCGTCCTCTAAAAAACGCAACCCCAAATGTAACTTTTCAATGGACTATACCCACTTTACAAAAAATCCTTTGTTTGCCGTGCCAGAATAAAAAAAATAGTGTATGACGTTAAAAAACTAGACCCAGCGCTGTGATATTTAGTGCCTGCTTTCAACACCGTCTTATCAGGAAATCTGTTAATTTCGCGGCCGCCCGTCTCGCAGTCAGTTTCGGCGTAGTGTTTAATATGCACTTTAAGAGTAAAGGACTCATTAGCATATACTGAAACAAGGAGTTTCACTTTTTAATAACCTACTAAAAAACGTAGGAGGTTGTCAATTTTACAAGGTGGTAGGTCACTCGTATGCGGGAGGCCGGCTGGATTGGTTCCACCGCTTTGTCTATTTGTCCGCCAAGCAACAGTATGTAAGCACTGTTGTGGTCCGGTTTGAAGGGCATTGAAGCCAGTGAAATTACTGGGCATTATGAGACTTAACACCTTATGTCTCGGATTGACGAGCGCAGTCCAGTGTCATGCAGTGCTTTGTTATTTAAAGTTCTGTGTGACATTGCTTATTTTTATGAGCAGGCGTGGCTTACCATCAGGCGAGCGACCTGCTCGTCTCGTCATTCAAGCTAATAAAAAATTGACGCAGTTGTTTTTTTAAACATACGCATTTCCGCATAACTACACCAAATGTGGAAAGATTTGGATGATCCTTTTTTATTCGAACAAGTATAGCTCAAAGTTGGTAGAACCACGCTGTGGATAGTTTTGTCTACAGCACGAACAGGCCGACTCAACCGGGCGAAACCGCGAGCATAATTTAATGCGTAGTAATTAGCGTATTCTCTTAACATTGGTATATTGAGGGTGTCTGAAAAAGCAACGTTGGGTACACTCAAAAAATAATGGTGCGATATAGTTGTGGAAGGGTAGTTAAATGTTATAAATGAGGTTGTCGCCAGAACTGGAGGTCTTTTGCATGCAATCAGTCAGCCAGTCTCCATTTCAGTAAGATCAGTGCTCAGTCGATAGTCCAAGAGTTCATTACGCGGTAGCTATGCTGGTTTACTATTCGGTCCTAGTTGTAATTAGAGAACGGTCTATAGATAATCCTGACATGGGGTTGTGGTCTGTAAAGCAGTAATATTGTAAATGTAACCAATAAACTATGAGTTAAAGTGATTACTGTCGTTTGGTATTAATAAAATAATACTATTCTCACGTAACTTCTAACAAACGATAAACAAATAATACATAAGAGAACTATCTCTTATTTACACAAAAATGATGTGTATTACCGTATCACATGCTTATAACCAAAAGTATTACATAAAAGTATGACATAAAAGAATGATAGACTCGAATTGTACTTTTAGGCACAAAAGGCCGTTCTTTTTGTTGTATTATACATTTTGTTGCCTGAGGCAATTTACATGATATCTTGTGTTTTGCAAACATCTTCACGTTTGATTTAGCATTGAAATAGGAAAAAATATCAATGAATTCGTGATTTATTTCTAGTGGGATTCCTTGGGACAAGTTATTGGACTACGGAATATGTTATAAGTACAAGCTTTTGATCGCGGCTCCGCCCGCGTGAATAGACTTTTCCGAAATAAAACGTATCATATAACCGTCTCCAGGGTCCCATCTATCTCTACATCAAAATTCATCAAAATGGGTTCAGTGATTTAGGCGTGAAAGCGTAACAAACAAATAGATAAAAAAATCATATAACGTATCCTATGATACTTCTTATACCTCCAAGAATATGTGTACAAAGTTTCATGATGATCGGATAAGTAGTTTTCGCGTGAAAGCGTAACAAACAAACTTACATTCACATTTATAATATTAGTATGATTATCTAGACATACGACAGTGGGTCCGCTCAGTTTAAGCAAGAAAGGTCTACGTACCGGCAGTGTGTAATATTTAAGCTACTTTCGACCCCCAAAACTCAAAAACTATTAAACCAGAGCGGAAACAACGAGTATATTAACAGTATATTAATACCAAATTGCTATGACCAGCGTGATATACAAAAAAATTGTGCTTGACAACTTTCAATAATTAAATGCGCTTGAGTCTGCAATGGATCAAAATAAAATAACCAAAGTAAGTTTTTTAATAAACTGGATGACGAGCATATCGGTCGTCTGATTGTAAGCGCTACATATACTATACTCTACTACTCATAACCAGTAGCAACGCCACCCAGAACATCGAATTACAAAGCATGGCACAGCACTGACATCATAAACCTCATAATGCCCAGTAAAACTGACAAATATTTTATGGTATAGCAAACGAGTAAGTGGGTCACCGCCCATGTACGCCCATAATACTAAAATAATCATGGGAGCGTTGCCGTCCTTAAAGGAAAGGGACAAGTAAGGGATTCGGAAGAGAAGGCGAATTTGGCCCTCCGGATATCTCACTCACCATACGAAACGCAGCAGCAAGTTCCTACTTTAAGCCGGTTTTCTGTGAGACAGTTGTAACGATCCGGACGAGCTGCCATTCATGCTGTAGACAAAACTGTCTACACGTATCTTACTTACTTTATGATAAATATCTAAAGTAGAAACTAAACCAACAGTGTCTCGTACTCAAAATAGAAATACTACCAATACCACATACGCCATGTTTTTAATTTAGCTTTTACACAAACAAAGCGGAGCTGGCGAGCTTGTCTGCACCACGCAACAAAATATTTGACATGCCCCTATTTTAATCACAAAATTCGAAAGTCCGTGAAAACTCTGAGATGGTTCGGAATGTGCAGTCAACGCAATCGAAATTAATCAAAATATTTGAGGCGTATGTACACTCGTACATAAAGAGGAGACGTTCATATTGTTCCTAGATAATGGCGAAATGGGTATGTTTTTTTTTTGGATTAATTGAAATATTGGCGAAACGGGTATGAAATAAAATTTGTATTAATTGAAATTATTTTAGAATGAAAGTGAACTAACAATAACTGTTGAGAGATAAGCTGACAATTATCAGAGAAATGGTCTTGAGAATTCCTTTAGTTCACGTAACCCAAGACACTTTGTCAATATGTAAAAAAAAATTGTCATCTAATTAAGATATAACTTTTTTATAGCAAAGGTCTGCAAGTTCTTCTTCAAGATCTTCACCGGCTATGAACATCCAAAATACCTGAGGAATCATTGCGTTGCCGACCTTAAAAGAAAGGGATAGTTAAGTTTTTTTTTATCCTGGCTCGCAAAGTGACTACGCTCCACCTGATGGTAAGTGTAGCGCAATCCAAGAATAGTGTCGACCACCGATAGATACTGTATCTAGCGTAGATCGGCAGAATTATGCCTGTTTAATTTCTTCTTCACACTCCGTTTAAAGGATTAAAGATTGTGAAGGGGAGGGGAATTTGAGCCTTTGGATATCTCACTCAACATACGAAACGCAACAGCAAGCTGCTATTCCACGTCGACTGTGAGACATTGGTAGCAACTTATACTGTAGACAAAACTGTCTACAGCGTGGCTCTATCGTTTAAGCTTAGATCCATCTTGATAACACAAGATTTCAAAAACTAAATAACTAGGTAGGTCTCCTCTTTAAAAGATAGGTTAGATAGGTAATTAATATCGCTTTATCGGCAGACTTTTTGTTCCGGTTTGAAGAACATTGAATTGACTGGTTAGTATGAGACTTAATTTATTATGTCTCGGGGTGTGAACACAGTGCAGTGTCTTGCAGTACTATGTAACTCGAACTTCTGAGCGCTGATTTTGATTATGGATAGACAAAAATCCCTTACTATCAGGCGAACGGCTTTCCGTATTGTCATTTAGAGAAAAAACTACTTAAAAGTTTCCCCACCCTTTTCGATGCCAAAGACATCAAAGGCCACATAACTGCTCACACCCCTCTTTTTGCGTCGGGGGTTTGTTAACCTCACTACAACCACTTCAGCATTTTCATCACTTGGTATTAAATACATACGCACTCACGCCTGTAATCCCCGAAGAAGTAGGTAAAGGTAGGTAGGTAACTAGTACACCCACATTGCGCCGAGCGTATCTCCGTCCCATGATATGATAGGGGACGAGCCTATCGCCATACCGGGCTCAATTCTAGACTTAGTCTTAGTCTTAGTCTTCGAGGTATTACTCTCTCAATAACATTCAAGTAAATTCTGTGAATACCAACAGAGGACTTAACAACACAAAAATACTGCAATACCCTTGAGAATTCACCAAACATGCTCCTGATGCCAGCCCCTATCTTCAGCGGTGGGTAAATATCACTAACTTTATTGTGTTCAAGGCAACGTCGCTCCGGTCTTGAACAATTGTCATTCTGTAACGCTTCACGTTGTGCAATTGCAAATTCCGACGGCGAGGTAATATCAATACGTCGACACGAAACTTGTCTCGAAAATATATCCCCTCGCTCACTCTTACTTACATTGTATTCCATAAACGTTGTGTTTTATTGTGTATTCCGGAATATATTATCTTATAAATAATAATCGCTGGGCATTTGGTTGGCTTAATGCCAACGTGATTAATCAGTTCAATCTTTTTTTTTTGTTTAATGCGAACATGCAAGTGGGTCACCTGTACGCCCACAATACCAAGAGTCATGGGCGCGTTGCCGATCTTAAAGGAAAGGGATAATTAAGGAATTGGGAAGGGGAGGGAATTTGGGCCTCCAGATATCTCACTCACGGTACGAAACGCAGCAGCAAGCTGCTACTTTACGTCGGTTTTCTATGAGATAGTGGTAACGACCCGGACGAGCTGACCCATTCATGCTGTAGACAAAACTGTCTACAAGGGTTGCAATCATTTGTGTGAGTTTTTAAATCAAAAAAAATTCGAGTTGTTTTAGCCCGATATGGGGGCAGACTCGCTCCATATTGCATCATGAGGCGGAATTAATTCTACGAACCGTGGGTGCACGGTTGTTGTTACTCTGCCTACCTATTTACGAATACATGCAAGACTTATCCATACTAATATCAAAAATAGAAAGTATCTTTGTATGTTGTTACGTTTTCACGTCTAAACGGCTCAACGGATTTTAATGAAATTTAGAAAGGAGGTAGATTATATCCTGGAAAAGAACATATGGTACTTTTTGTCCCAGAAAAGACATTTACGCGAGCGGAGCCGCGACCTATAATATAAAAAAAATGCAAGTGGAAATGTTGTTTTTTTTGTACGATATTGATCCCTCCAAAGAAGCATAAAAACATTTATACTGCTCGGTGTAATTGTCGCCATTGTCGATATTTACAAGTGCATTTCTCTCAACCGTTACTATTTTGAAAAACTTATGATTTTGCTACCGAAACAAATTGAATATGAAATTTTATGCAGGATTATCACATGATATATTTTTCCAGAAACACGGCGAGGTCTCTTTACAGCTTTTACGCAAATAAAATCGTACAAAAACCGATAAGCCTGTTTAATGATGTTGGAAAAATATATATTTCGTATTGCATTCAGTTTTCATTTATTAATTTTATTTACTGTTATAAATGTTATTCAGTCCTTTTTTATCCTGGCTCGACAAAGTCACCACGCTACACGTGGTGGTAAGTGCAACGCAATTCAAGAATATTGTCGTTCAAAGCATCGAAATAAGATATTTCATGATGACGACATGATGTATGTACAGCCTCCGTGGCATAGTAGGCGAGTAGCTGGCTGTGAAGCGAGAGGCCGCGAGTTCGAAATATAATTTTTCGGGTCTGGGTGTTTTCTCCCCAGAGCGGTTGACGTCAGGTAGGCGGCCGGTCGTAAAAATTACAAGCCAAATCTTTCTGTAACATTGTCTTAAAAAGCATGTTGCGCCAACCCCACTGCGAGTAGGAGGGGCAGGTTGAAGAAGAATTACATGATATATTTATCGTAGGTCGGCAGAATTATGCCGGCCTGCCTAATAGCCTCTTCACACTCCATTTAAAAGACTTTTGGTAGGAAGGAGGAATACGTTTGCCAGAAGCCACACCTTAAGAAGCAGCAGCAGACGTAAGATTTTGTGAAGTTTTTAGTTCGAGTCTAGATGGAGCAGACCATGAAGCTTTGGTTCCACAAACCAGCACGCGTTCTTCAGTTCTGCTAAGAATAGTTGTTGAGGATGGGATAATGTCAAAGATTCTGCAAAGCATTTACCACGATACAGACATCGAAATAAGATGAGATACAGACTGCCTCGGTGGCGCAGTTGTAATGCGTACGCGTTACGATTGAGGCTAACGCTGAGGTCTCGGGTTCGATCCCCGGGTCGGGTAAAGTTGTATTGGGTTTTTCTATTACGAAATGCTCAGTATCAGCCCGGAGTATGGAATTTGTGCCCGGTATGGCGATAGGCTCACCCCTTATCACATTGTGGGATGGAGATACGCTCGGTGAAATGTGGGTGTACACATCTACCTACCCCTTCGGGGATTACAGGCGTGAGTGCGTATGTATGTATGTACAGACGATAAAAACTACTAAGCGAGACAATGTCTCTACGCCAAATTACAAGAGGTACGTCCACATTTGTGACATTTCGATTTTTTTTATATATATAATAACAATCAGTAACAATCTGTCCCAAAGAACGTCTGTGATTTCTATTATAGGCCCTACCTTTGTCGTTTAATCTAGGTTTGGCCCAACACTGTTTAACCTCAGTCAATGAACATGCAATCTAGGCAAGGCTCTCCGAGGATTTCGGACAGCGCTCACTGATTGCTGCTTTCTAAGACCTAAATTATAGAAGGACATTAAATACAAGCATGTCAATATTATTATATGCCATGTACGGTGGCGCAGTTCTAATGCATACGCGTTACGACTGAGGTCTCGGGTTCCATTCCCGAGTGGGGTAAAAGTGATATTGGGTTTTTCTATTATGAAATGCTCAGTATTAGTTTGGAATCTGGAATCGTGTCCAGTATGGCGATAGGCTTGCCCCCTATCATATCACGGGATGGAGATACGCTCGACGAAATGTACTGGTTACACCTCTGCCTATCCCTTCGGGGATTATAAGCGTGATTGCGTATTTATGTATATATAAGTTTGGATGTTTGTAAATCAATCACGTCTTAATGGTTAAACGGATCCGAATAAAAGTTACACAGGTAGAACATAACCTGAATTAGGTAACAGGCTGTTTTTTTTACCTGGAAAAAGACATTATCGTGGACAGAACCATATTTAAAAGTTAGTTACTAAAAGCTTTCTGAAAGTACGTACATTATAGTAGAAAGAAGATTTTTGAGTGGTAGAGCCACGCTGTAGACAGTTTAGTCTACAGAAATAATGGGCCGGCTTGTTCCAGGTCGTTACCACTGTCTCATAGGAAACCGGCGTAAAGTAGCAGCTTGCTGCTGCGTTGTGGGACCCACCCATGATGTGATAGGGTGCGAGCCCATCGCCATATCGAGCACAATTCCAAACCTCGGGCTGATACTGAGTATTTCGTAATAGAAAAACCCAATATCACTTTTATACGATCCGGGGATCGAACCCGAGACCTCAGCATCAGTTATTAATGCGTACGCATCAACATCATACGCAATAACATCCAAACTTCAACATTCATAAAGTAGGATTCACTTTCAACCCGTAAAGCGTTCCCGCCAATAATAATATCATACATACGCACTCACGCCTGTAATCCCCAAAGAGGTAGGCAGAGGTGTAACCAGTACACCCACATTTCGCCGAGCGTATTTCCGTCCCTTATGTAATAGGGTGAGCTTATAATAATATCGTTGTTGAATAAATTCACAAATACATTCACACGTTTTTAAACGTAAATATACATTCCTCTTGATAAAAATATTTGATGACACACACCTATTATATTAAGATGTTTCTGTAAACAAGAAGGTGGCAGAGTCGGATTAAAATGGCGGTTACCCGTTCTCATTGCGGCGTAATTTTGAATTCCGCTGGCGCGACTAGTATGGGAGCTAACAACGTTTTATATTACTAAACGTTTCGGGGAAAATTTGGAAGGTTCGTTTTGGAAATGTATTTAAACCTGTATTTAAATAAACCTGTGTAGTAGAACCCAATGTAGACAGTTTTGTCCATAGCATAAATGGAGCGACTCGATCGGGTTGTTCCCACTGTCTCACAGAAAATCGACGTAAAGTAGCAGTTTGCTGCTGTGCTCCGTACGGTGAGTGAGATATCCGGAGGCGCAAATCCCCCTCCCCTTCCCAATCACTTAATTATTAATTTATTTTAAGTTCCGCAACGGCAACGGCATCGTTCCATACCTTTTGGTATTGTGGGCGTACATGGGTGGTGATCACTTACCATAAGGTAACCCATTTGCTCGTTTACCGGCTTATTATATAAAAAAATGTATTCAGTCTTACCAACAAATATCTAGTTCCTAATATAACCGATAGCTTGAAATCCATTACGTTGTGCCCATGCACTGTAAACAATGAATATGTTATGAAACTTGTGTATACTGCAGACCGCTGGCTCTTGGAGTAGCGTCGACAACATACCTAAGGTCTTACATCAAGTGACACATACGTACAGCTATTAAGTTTAAAGCTACGTAATTCTGTGGATGCACCTGCCCGTATTTTCACGGCTCCGTTGTTTGGGACCAAGAGGATTTCAAACTGCCGGCTGATATTTGTTGGCTGGGTACTGTTTGATTTTGTTCTTATAGCGGTCTGTGTACGGTAGGAAAATGTCAGTAAAGCCCGATTCGACCAAATTTTACATTATTCCAGAGTACTTATCTTAGAATATTTTTACTGGCTTTCTTGTGGGCGGGTTTGCTTACTGGCAGTAAAATGTTGACATATTTTGTATGGAAGTACTGTCAAAACACTGTTGATAGTAAGCAAATCTGTCGATAGATAGCATATAGAGAGGCCATTATTCACAGTTTACGTCACTAGTCATTTTAACATGCAAATGGGGTAATAATCAATACTCGGTTTAATATATAGTTGCGCCAGAGAGAAAATAAATGAAAATCGTCCAAACTTAATGCATTAGGTAATTTTGTTGAATTATCAATTGATTGGGATACCATCTGAATGTATAGTATTACCTATAGCATCGTAGTCTGTTATTATAATAACAGATCCACTCTTCGCCATTTTTTACTCTATCGAGTAAAGTCATCGCCGTGTAAATGATAACTCTCGTTTAAGGAACTTGTCGAAATTAATAGTTGGTAGAATTTAAATACGATTTACTTCGCGGTATCTCGAGATTTACTCTCAAATAAGAACATATTCTAGTTTGATTAAATCGGGCCTAAATAAAATATACTAAGGGTTTAATTTAAATATTAGGGCTAAGTCCGTAGATTTTTAATCGATTTATACTATAGGTATATTATTCAATACGAAACGTATTGCTGCAGGCTGTGCATTATAATTTTTCAAAATCGATTTTATACGGTTTATTCGATTATTTTTTACTGTCTAGCGCACAAGCCATCTCGTGGACTTATGTTGAGCGGCCAGATCATTTAGTCAAACAAAAAAAAACAAAGGGGGTTTAATCACACTACACAAAACCACCACAGAAAAAGAATTACACTCGTTTTTCAAATTCTAGTACGATCGCGACCGTACTCACTCCAACTGATTTCATATTCATACATATTTTTATACGCTCGCGGTCCGCAGTTCACTCGTTTGAAACAGCGCATTCGATTATTCCATCTGTCTAAAAATTTTCGTCATGCCCGTACTGTCCCTAAGGTTGGTACAGTTAGCAATATCAGTGGGTATCGGAGTGTGAAATTGCATAGCGATTGGGCCCGACGTCACCCGATTGGACCGATGTATCTACTTAGATATTAGTTTGGAATTAAGACGGTTACTGCCCTGGCCACGATTCTGATCTGTTATTTACAGATGAGTCGTCTTTGGTTTAAAACTCGTATAGAAAAAACAACTCAAGTATGTTCTTTGCCAAGTGTCGATTTCAGTACACGTGATTGGTCTACTTTTGGTGCCAAACAAAAACGGACCAATCACGTGTACAGAAATATAATCATAATAAATATACAACAGTTCATATAGTATTCATGTACATAATGTATGCCTCTGCACATCGTATTTTACACAAAAACTTTGAACCAGACGATAATAATAGTACTGCTGGTGATAAAAATAAGATACACAGGCACCATAAATAAAATAATTACAAAAACTTATTACGAATTACAAAAAAATAATCCACAGACAAAAATTCTCTAATTACTAATCCTGAATAAGCCCAGAAAAGTGACGCAAGCAGTACAACCTGCCTCAAGTAATTACACAACTCAAAGTACCTCAACGAAACAATCTAAAAATTTAAATTACAACCACGCCGAACAATCCCGGCAAAGAACCAGCTTGGGCGTCAAGGAGGCAAAAAAAACTATGCCATGTTCTAATTGCCTATTTCAGTTGGTTGAATATCAGCCCGGAGCAAGCAGCCAGAAAGTTTAATTATGACTCTGAGCGGAAACTTTTACTGTATAATTAAATATTTTTCTTACTTTTTCAATGTTTAATTATGTGAAGACTATATTGCTAATTATTTAATGTTAAGGACCGTTGTTTCTAAGTTTTTATTTATTTGTTACAGCAGGGATTCATCGTGCTGATATTAGGTAAGTCCTTAATTCTTTTTACCTTGATTTGTAGACTTTATTATCGAGGTTACACCATGAAGGTCATACACAGTGATTGATTACTATCATTATTAATGATATCAAGAAAAATATTAACTGAGCTGCACTTGGAAATGTTGTAAACCCGTTTTGAAAAGAGCAACGCTAATGGTCTAGTGGTAGAGTAAAAAAAACTAAGACTAAATAATGTATACTATTTTATCAATTATTACATACATTTTTTTAATACGTAATAGGCTCGCGTTTGGCCACTACGAGTATTACGCCTGATGGTAAGCGATGACGTGACCTAAGATGAAGCACGCTATTTAATTTCTGAGTATGATTTTAATGACATAATTCATATTTCTACATAATCCTCCCTATAAACTAAAATACTTATATTTAGTACACACCTTCACAATAAAACCGGATGCAAAAATTTCTCACTTAAATAAATTCATTAAAAAACGAGTGCGCATCTCGAATGCATTACACAATACATTAATTAAAAGAGCCAAAACAAAGACTTATGCAACTGTCGGCCACTTAGTTAGCCGGCAAAGTGAAGAAGACACCGAAATCAAGTGGTTACTTCAGCCGTCACAACATTCTGTTTTGGCCCGGGTGCCTTGTTAGTGCCTTAACAATCTAGTCGCTGTATCGCGAACGGAGCGAGCACACTTAGCTAGGATTGTGATTCGTAACGTTGAAATATAGTTGATTGGACATCAGTAGTTTAGTTCAGTACTATATACAGAGCAGGCACCAAGCCCCGAGGAAGGTCACTTAACGTTCACGTCAAATTGAGTCAGTCGTTGATGATCAATGCATGAGTATACCAGAATGACTAACGAGAGTGATGGAGAGGCATCGTGAGGTGAGCCACATCAGCCCATACCAGTACTACACGATGACCATAACCATTCTGTCAAGACATGACTAAGAAGAAGTATAATACACTGATGTTCTTTGTTACATACATACGTTTTTCTCTTTACTCACGCCATGGCTACATGGGGTGCTAGTTATAGCGCGGATGAGGATGCGGGCAAGAGTAAGCTTCTGCGCCCTACAAATATACCCAATATGAAACCACAGTTAGAATTACATATGTGTAAAATAATGTATTGATATTTTTCACAATATTGGACAAAAAGAAAGAACACTCTCCCTAACATGTTTGTATCATACAATTCTTATTGTCAAATTTCATCAGAGAGTGTTCTATTATTACTCTCGGCTCTGCATGCACACATTCAAGCAACACATCTGAGAACAAACGAAAATTTATGTATTAAGACAACTGGTTTTTATGACTTCTATGCTCTAATACAGCAAACACTTCAAGTATACGAAAAAGGAATGTCAGTTTTACATTAAGAATATACAATAATTAAAACATTAATAAACTTAAACTACTGCTCCACACGAACTGTGTACGTGACTTCGTTCTTTTTTCCGTCCCCTTTGTCTGTTCCGTGAAAATGACGTTATCACGTGTCGACGAACTTGTTTGGCGTTATTGAAAGAACAAGTAAAAACGCGTTTCCAAGTTGATAGAATGTCGTTTGCGTTTGCGTTCACCGTCGCATGTAAATTGTGTTGCGGTATGTTGTTTACGTAATGTAATTTACATTTAAAGTTAGTGTCTTCAATGAAGAGGTCACTTAAAGTGCGGATGACATTACTAGGTTTATTGAATATCCATGATTTTTTATAATAGCATAGTTGACAAGGTTATTAAACTAATAACACAGTATTAAGAATACATAAATATAGTAGACATACTGTCTATAGTAGATAGCCTCCGTGGCGAAATAGGCGAGTAGCCGAAACGAGAGGCGCGGGTTCGATTCCTGCAACGAGACAAATGTTTGTGTGATTTACAAATATTTGTTTAGGGTCTAGGTGTTTTCTCTCCAGAGGAGTTGACGTCAAGCAGGCGGCCGGTCATAAAAAACTGCAAGCCAAATCTTTGTGTAACATGTGTTAAAAATCATGTTGCACCGTCCCGCCCTTATCCCATTCACAGTAGCGAGTGTGGAGGAAGGGCAGGTGGAAGAAGAAGAAGACACAGTATTCAATTTAACATCTATGGTGTTTTACACCTGGCTTCTCCAAATGTAAATGCCTTTACATTTAAGGTTGATACCTCCTTAGTTCATTGTTTTGTACCCTACTACAGTAGGATACAAAATAACAGTACACTGTGGAGTAACACTTGACTCCACAGTACACTGTGGAGTAACACTTGACTCCACAGTACACTGTGGAGTAACACTTGACTCCACAGTGCACTGTGGAGTAACACTTGACTCCACAGTACACTGTGGAGTAACACTTGACTCCACATTACACTGTGGAGTAACACTCGACGACTTTACAAGTGGACGATTTATATTCGCAATTCTTCCCTGCCTTTTTAATTAATTAATTATGTTGCGGGATAAAGACAGCTTAGCTTTCCTAGACTCGTTGAGTTTCAACTGGTCGGTGTCAACAAAATGAAGGCTACTCGACCATAGTTAGTAGGAGTTACAGTAGCGAGCAGTTAATTTGAATAAACTCATAAGCTATTGAACTACATACCCAAAATAGGTCCCAATTAGGAAACTTAGAAACCGCCTTCAAAATAAAAACACTGAAAAGTCAAAAATAACAAAATCTATATCTTTGGACTCGGTGCAATCTTATTTGACCGGTAGCGACACAGCCATCGATTCTAAACAGACCTATAGAATTTGTTATTTTTGACTTTTCAGTGTTTTTATTTTGAAGTCGGTTTCTCAGTTTTGTTAAACGTTATTTTTGACGCAACAGTTTCAACACGATTTAAATATATCTATCAGGTTTTTGGCGGCTCAGTCCATGAAGTCTTCCATGACCCTCTTAGAGTGTGGGTTATTTTATTAATCATTACTTCGCTAAACCCTAAATCTTAAAGACCATCCAAAAACCACACCTTACAGATCCTACATATATTTTAAGTTGTAAGGCAACGCCGTACAGTTTTGTCTACAGCATGAATGTGTCGGCTCGCCCGGCTTGTTACCATTGTCTTACAGAAAACCAACGTAATATAGCAGTTTGCTGCTGCGTTTCGTACGGTGAGTGAGATATCCGGAGGCCTAAATGCCCCTCCCATTCCCAATTCCTTTCCTTTAGGGTTGGCAACGCGCCCATGATTATTTTAGTATTGTAGGCATACATGGGCGGTGGAGATCATTTACCATCAGGTGACCCACATGCTCGTTTGCCGGCCTATACTATAAAAAAGTAGCTTATGAATTGTATCGTCGAGCTATTAGATTATTATTTTTGGTTTGTAAAGAAGTGTTAATGAACAATTTAATTGTATATATCTATAATGTATACTAATAACACACGGAGCTATATCTATGTACATATATACACTGTATACATATAGCTGATGGAAAGCGTTCGGTAACGATGACGCGAGTTCCATGATTTTTGTTCACACAAAAAGTGCTCAACGCGCCTAAAGAAGATTTCACTACAAAAATAATTCGCGATAATCTAATGTTCAAACCATCCCAAAATAAGATATCAAAATTCCCTTAACGATTTATAAACATAACAAATAGCTTTCCATATTTTAACAGAACTGATTATTATCATTCCTACATCCATTTAAATTCACTTGTTGATGAAGCCATTCGTCAGCTTTCCTCGTATTTAACATTTTCATGATAATAGTATTTTTGTATTCTTTAGGTTTTCGCATAATTTATCAACCGTTACAAAATGCTTAATTCCAGGGAATCAAATAATGGTTATCTTTTACATAAATAATTTTTGTAGCTCTTTCTAAACAGCTTACTGCAAAGACACAATTTATGCATAATCAGTGTGGAATCGACTGGTAGGAGCGTAACACTGAAATATAAGACGTAAGTACACAGGAAAAAAGGTTTCCAGTGATTCGCCATTATGAAGACCTGGTTTTTGGTGCAGAGACAAGAGAGCGCGATATGCGATGATACCGCAGGTCCGCTTTTTACGCAATAGGGTAGTTGACTAGATTTTTTTTATTTTTTTAATCAATAAGTTATGTTACTCAAAATCTATTGCAGAAAGAATTTTATAAATCGGACCAAAAATAAATAAGATAGAAGCCATTCAAATCCTGTAGAAGGGGTAATTGTCAAATGACAGACAATGCAACCTTTGACGTCACTGTGTAAAATGTTCATTATAGTGCACGCGTGCAAGCGAGATAGTGAGATATCCCTACTACGCACCCACTTTTCCTCATACCAACATTTAAAATCATAACTGCGGGCACATTTCTGAACCAATTTTGATTGTGTTTTAATAAAAGGGTTTCTTTTGCGTATTATATTCTGTTGCTTATAAAATAATGTATAAAATTCAATATAGGAAACTACCCTATTGTATAAGTAGGTACGTTTCCATACAATTTCATACAAAGTTAAAACGTGCCGCTGTCGCCTGTCTCGCGAGTCTCGGTCGCAATTTCGCAAAATTTAGCTGTGTTGGTGCGACATGAGTTCATTTTTTAAGAGCACAAAAACCGTAGATCTTCTCTATATATTACTCACACGTGAAGGATCTCTATCACTTTTTTAATCTAAAAGATAAACTTCGTCACAATGTTCAACAGATTTATTAACCTTTTACACTTTCACACATTTACACATCAAATACAAAAGTATATATCACTGTTCACAAATACTTGTTAAGACTACTTACGAATACAACTGCACTTGACCAGAGTTTCCTCTTAGAAGTTCCAAGCTCGACTGAGTTCCCACAACTAATAACGCACCCTCTTATATACCTCACTATCCTACATCTAACCACTTAATATAGTTATTCCCCTGAGTACCCTCTACACAGTACTATTACTATTATGAAGCCAACACAAGTATACCTATATATTGTGAACTACCAACAAGAGCATTTTCAAATTAAATATCCGGCAGGCAGGCCAAGTCTTCGTACAGCATTTATAAATACATCTTTCTCCTCTTTAAAAATTGTACTATGTTAACATCTTAATTTATAATCTCTTCTTCACCTGTCTTCTTATCTCGACTTGAACTAAAAACTGCACAAAATCTCACGTCTACTGCTGCTTCTTAAGGTGTGTCTTCTGCACACGTATTCGTCCTTCCTACCAAGAGTATTTTAAATGGAGTTTAAAGAGGCTATTAGGCAGGCTGGCAAAATCCTGGCGACCTACGATAAATATATCATGTCGTTCTTCTTCTACCTGCCCCTCCCACTCGCAGTGGGGTCGATGCAACATGCTTTTAAATACATGTTACAGAAAGATTTGGTTTGTAGTTTTTACGACTGGCCGCCTAACGTCAACCCGTCGGGAAATTTATATTCTAAACTATCTATCCCTCAATATTGTGGAAAGATAGATTGTGGTAAATATTCACATATAACGCTCTAATTCAAAACGCTATTTGCATGCTGTTGCATTCGCTTGCTCATTCATGACTCAAGCACAAACTACCATAAGTTTGTTTTTTCAAAGAAAAACTTTCATTTAACTTTCTATAAAGTAGCCCCGTGGCCGCAACACTTTAACTTGCCTTATCTTAACTATAGTTTAAAACCTACGCCCGCATCTTTTATTTTTATCTCCGGAGGCAACCGCAAACGACGGGAATTTAAATTTACTTTGTTATTAAGCAAAAATCGAATATCAACCGTTCATTTTTCAATACTTTGTAGACGGCCATCGGCGGAACTTTTGTAATTAGGTAGCCTACTTAAAAGTTTGCTCTATCCGCTAACGCCCTTCAGTCGGGACTCCAACTTTATTAGACACATCTAAAATTGGCTTTTACCTATGTGAGGCTCGGTTGCATGAAATTTAAAAGTTACACAACTTTGTGCCTGTAATTAAATTTCAGAAAATCCAATACGATAGTACCTAGTTTTCAGAAAATATACCTTACAAGTGAAAGTATTTTTTTATTGAACTACGAAGGCAGAGACGAACCACAAAGAGGCACAGCGCAGGCCCGGTACCCACAGCAATCCAGAGTTCGCTCAGGGTCCCCCGGGACCATGCCATTTGCACCGAAGAAGGCCACCGCGGGTAAGACGGCCCACATGGACTTCAACAGAGCTAGGCGGAAAAGCCAAGCCGCTGCCTACCGTGTTTTTTTTTTATTATTTAGCAACAGCCAGCAAACGAGCAAGTTGGTGACCTGATGGTAAGTGATGTCCACCGCCCACAATATCAAAATAATCATGGGCGCGTTACCAACCTTAAAGGAAAGGGATAAATAAGGGATTGAGATGGAGAGGGCCATTTGGGCCCCGGATATCGCACTCACCGTACGAAACGTAGCAGCAAGCTGTTACTTTACGCCGTTTTTCTGTGAGACAGTGGTAACGACCCGATCGAGCCGGCCCATTCGTGCTGTAGACAAAATTGTCTACAACGTGGCTCTACCACTCAAAACACTTTTTTAAACCTAGTTTGAAAAAAGATATATCATAGCGCTGAGAAAACACAGAGTCTGCAAGTATGTGGGAGAAATTTCCTCGATCTTATATTATGACTATGAACGAAAATACTCGCTCCACCAAATACACAATTTTATTCAGAAAACAATGTAACCGCATTAAATTACCGGCCAACCAGCTTACGTAAGCCTCGGCGAAACGGACTTCGGAACTTTGTAGCAGTTAATTATATTCGACGAAGTGATATCCGAAAGAAAAAAAGAGTTTCGGTAAACACCGTCATAACTTTAAATTGGTTTTTTCCACGGCGCACGAAGAACGTTAAGAATTCCATTCTTTCATTTTATATCTTTCGTGGTTACACAGATTATTATTTACTCTCCCCGACATTCCCAGGGCATATTTTTTGATTTTTCATGCGAGAAACTGGATTTTCGCTTTGACTTTCTCGTGAATCACGGTTTGCAATGTCGTTTACCATTGTAATTTTATCTGCGGTTTGGATATTGTTAGAGTAATTAATTTAATGAAAAGAAAATAATAACGTTTTGTAATAAAAGTAATATAATTTTGTTGTTATTTCTTACAACTTCTTTTGAAAATATTATTTAGAAAACAAAAATAATTGTGCTATTAATTAAATAAAATGAAATTATTATTATTAATTAGAATTTACGTAAAATACCTAACAATAGTTTTTATACAATATCCAAATCGGACGGCAAAGAAATTATTAGATAACTATTATTAATATTAAATTTAACTAAATATAAAGAAACTATAAAGTAACATTTCGAGAACAAGACGATATATTTATTTAGGGTCACCTGATGGTAAGAGATCTCCACGACACATGTACGCCCACAATAACAAAAGAATTATGGGTGCGTTGCCGACCTTAAAGGAAAGGGATTATTAAGGGATTGGGATGGGGAGGGGGATTTGGGCCTCTGGATATCTCACTCACCGTACGAAACGCAACAGCAAGCTACTTTACGTGGGTTTTCTGTGAGACAGTGGTAACGACCCGGTCGAGCCGGCCCATTCGTGCTGTAGACAAAACTGCTACTGATAAATCTAGATTAAAAATAAAATAAAATTAATTTATTGATAGTGTGCTTTTTGCTAAATTCTTATCGTAATTCGGAATCGGATTTGTTTTTAACTATATTTTTATGATGTAACTATGGAGAAATATTCAGACTATACAATATATTTTTGGATTTTACTATGTTTCAGCATATTAAATATTTTTTATGAAGTTTTATTACCAAATGAATTAAAATGATATGCTTCATAGGATCTTGATAAATAAAATCAAGGCCATTCCTTCCATGTACATAAATCATGTCGAAACTTCACTACAATTTTCGATGTACTTATTCATTTTTATTATTTCAAATTTCCATTAAAATTCCTTGCTTATTCATATATTTTATTTCAAACCAATCAATCTTTATATTTCTGTACACTACAGTTCACGAGAGAATAAATCTTTTGTAGAAGTTATCTACAAGATAGGTATTATTCATGATGATGCCAACCATTTGATTGATCGAGTTGTTTACGTTACAGTACAAGTTATAAACTTAAGTGATTCAGGCGATAGAGTTATCTACTTCCAGAGTTAACTCATCTATTATTTTAAAACAAACATTTATCTCTAAAAGTGTTGACTTGTTTAGGCTTAGTGGTTATTGTAATAATAAGGAATATTCATACGCAATCACGCCTGTATTCCCCGAAGGGGTAGGCAGATGTGTAAGTAGTACACCCACATTTCGCCGAGCGTATCTCCGTCCCACGATGTGATAGGGGGCGAGCCTATCGCCATACCGGGCACAAATTTCAGACTCCGGGATGATACTGAGCATTTAGTAATAGAAAAACTCAATACCACTTTACCCGACCCGGGGATCGAACCCGAGACCTCAGCGTTAGCTTAATCGTAAAGCGTACGCGTTACAACTGCGCCATCGAGGCCTAATTGTAATTCCGAGATGTGTGATACCAAGACACACCTTCAAGATACACCTTCAAATTATAATTTGAGGTAAAGTGCACCTCAATCCATAACAACAAATAAAACTAATTCTAAAAATACTAAAGAGCTAAAACCAAAATGAGAATCGCTGTTATGGTTAATAATTGATACCACTGCCACAAAATAGTTAATTAATATTATACATACATACCCATACACTAAATGCTGCTCAAATTTGTCCAGACCTTTCTGGTGTGTATGCAGTGTCCACAATTTTTTTTTAGTATAGGCCGGCAAACGGGCAAGTGGGTCAACTGATGGTAAGCGATCTCCACCGCCCATGTACGCTCACAATAGAAAAGAATTATGGGCGCGTTGCCGACCTTAAAGGAAAGGGATAATAAGGGATTGGGAAGGGGAGGGGGATTTGGGCCTCCGGATATCTCACTCACCGTACGAAACGCAGCAGCAAGCTGCTACTTTACGCCGGTTTTCTGTGAGACGGTGGTAACGACCCGGACGAGCCGGCCCATTCATGCTGTAGACAAAATTGTCTACAGCGTGGCTCTACCACTCGTAAAACACATATATGTACAGACGAACACTGTACACACTATACTGCACCTAGTGGCAACTATAATGCGGTCCAAATATAATGTAAATCGGTCGGTAAACTTATGCCGGCCTGAAGTTACTGGATATATGCTGACCCTGAAGCCATGTGGTCGCCATCCAATCGAGTGCAAATGTTCTAGGTACTTGGTATGGTAGGAACCAGGGGTACTAGTTGCACCTCTGCCTACACCTTTTTTATCCTGGCTCGGCAAAGTGATTACCTACACTACTACTTACTTACTTACTACCTACCTGCTACACCTGATGGTAAGTGTAGCGCAATCCATGAATACTGTCGACCAACAACAGACACTGTATCTATCGTAGATCGGCAGAACTATGCCGGCCTGCTTAATTGCTTCTTCACACACCGTTTAAAGGATCCCAAGTTGTAGGAAGGAGGAAACACGTGCGCCGGCAAACTATTCAACAGCTTTATGGTCCGACAGAAGAACGTTTTTAGAACCTCTTGGTCCAAGCCGAGATTGATCCAAAGCTATTTCGCAAACCAGCACACGTGTATCTGTTATGGAAAGAAAGGATATGCTATCGTAATCTTATACCTTCGGGGATATGTAAGATACCGATAGCATATTTATATCGAGTGAACCAGAAATGGAAGTCACTATAATCTGGCCCACAAACCACATCTATTCCAAACTATTTGGCCGGTAATTGCCAGTGACCAACTTGACCTACGATAATTACAATTTCATAATTCCTGTAAGTCTGTATTGTTTATGATCATAAGGCCCTAACCACCGCACCCCTATCTGCTACATTTTAGATTTATGAATTCATATCTGTTGCTCTGTAACCCCAAAGGGACGTAGACGTCATGGCAAACGCTTCCTTATCATTTATGTCAACTGACCCGGTCTAATTCTCTTGAATCGTTAATAAGACTCCAGTATTATACCTATTTTTAACCGTCTTCAAAAAGTAGGAGGTTCTCGATACAGTGAGTTTTTTTGCTTTTTTTATGTATATATCAATCTCTGTCAATTGTGGATCGATTTTATTGGAATAAATTACATTCGATAGAGTTTAGCTGCGATGTGGTCTCATATAAATTTGGTTAACATCTGATGACGGAGTACGGAGTAAAAAAAATGAAACTCCTCAACGGACAACAGTACACTCGTCTCGATTGCATTATTGTGTTGAAATTTACATGCTATTGCTTTAACTACAACTGAAAATTAAAATTAAAATAGAAATTGTTATTTTTTTTGACTTTGCAGTGTTTTTATTTTAAGTCGGTTTTGTTAAAACTTATTTTTATTACGTATCGTTTTGTAGTTGGAATAAATTTGTGGCTTAGTTGAAATGGGTATGGCGATAGGCAGAGTAGCCACGAGCAGTTCGTTCGCCTAATAGTTAGTACAACACATGTCCATAAATAAACAGAAGCAACACTACACACAATTTTGAATTAATAAGCAGTGCATGGCACTGGACTGCACTCGTCGCCCTGAGATATAAGATAGTAAGTCTCATAACGCCCAGTAATTTAATTGACTTCAATGTACTTCAAACCGAAATACAACAGTGCTTACACCGTTGCTTGGAAATAGCCGTAACGCAGACAGCTTCTCGTATACGAAGAGCATACCGCGTAGTAAAACCTTATAATAAGTAACGTGCACACCCCATGAAGACACATATAAATAAATAAATAAACACACCCAACAGTCACACACATAGTTCTGACCCTACACTAGGGTAACCTGTGTTTTGGGTATCAGGAACTACGAAGAACTTGCGGTCCCACAACACCCAGACCCGAAACAAATATATGTGGGTCACACAAACATTTGTCTCAGTGCGGGAATCGAACCCACGGCCTCTCGCTTCGCAGCCGACTACTCGCCCGCTGCGCCACAGAGGTTGTCAAATAACACATCTTGGACGCGTGTTGGTCTCAAAAGAAAGGGATAATTAAGGGATAGGGACGCCTCTGAATATCTCACTTATTGTACGAAATGCAACACCAGGCTGGTACTTCACCTTGGTATTCTGAGAGACTGTGGTAACTAACTGGTCGAACCGGCCCACTCTTGCTGTTGACAGAACTGTCTAGAACATGTTTTACCATGAAATTAAGTTATCAACGAACATAAAATATCTCAAAAGCTCTTACATATTAGTTAATATCCCCAAATGAATCATTTAGTCTGCAATGTTATGTGATTTTTTAATATTTCGTTACCAATGTTTCACAGAATTTCGTACGGTGAGTGAGATATCCGAAGGCCCAAACCCCCTCCCCTTCGCAATCCCTTAATTATCCCTTTTCTTTAAGGTCGGCAACGCACCCATGTTTCTTTTCTATTATCTATACATGATATTGTGGGCGTACATGGGCGGTGGAGATCACTTACCATCAGGTGACCCACTTGCTCGTTTGTCGGCCTATGCCATAAAAATCACGATTTTCTCCAAGCGAATTGAACGACCAAGATCGATCAATGCCCGTGGTTAAAAATCACCTAAATTCACTTATTTTAATATTTCCATACTCTGTTCATCACCGTAAATGTTCATTTCACAAATCCGAACCATTTTTATACAACTTAAAACTAGTTCAGGAACTAATTAAAATAAAAGATCAACCACACAGAATTCCCGCCAAAATTCATACATAGAGTTATATAGTGTCGTATAATAAATAATTTGTAACAGAATTGTCCATTAAAATCATAAAAGTATGTGAAGTCTACTAACCTGCATTAGGCCATTCGCAGTGGCGATGGGGTCAGCGCAACATGCCTTTTAAACACATATTACAAAAAGATTTGGCTTGTAGTTTTTACGACCGGCCGCCTGCCTGACGTCAACCCCTCTGGGGAGAAACTATTATTATGCTACTATTAATTAAAATATGGTGAGCCTCTTCCTATAACTTACACCAAATATCGTACTGAAAAATGTATACCGCTTACATTATATACGTTTTGTTTTGCATTATAATTATTTAACATGTTCTGTATCATGAAATAAATCACTTAAGTTAATTATTTCAATTGTTTAATTCGTAATAAAGTTTTAAATTGTAATGTTTCAGTTAAATAATTATAATTTTTTATTACGAATTTGGAGTAAAGCAATCTAATACACTAAGCAGTATCTTCTCTTGGGAATCTTTTTTGAATTCGTGATGGCTTAAACAAAACCGTTTGAATAATTTGATTTACATAAAATTGACATATAATTTGACTTTGCTTTTGAATATTTGATGCATCAGCTAAATGGTTTTAAATAAGAAGTCTCAATCAAGATGGCGTGACGTACATTAAATGATTTTGTAAATATTATCATCGCAAGCAATGATAGCTCAGGTGGGAGTGGTACGGACTGTCGAGACGAAAGTCGCAGGTTCGAAACCAGCCCCAAGAGCATACACCTCTGACTTTTGAGTTACGTGTATATTAATTATCACTTGCTTTAACGGTGAAGGAAACATCGTGAGGAAACCTACATTCCTGAGAAGTTCTCCATAAGAATTTCAAAGGTATGTGAAGTCTGCCAATCCGCATTAGGTTAGCGTGTCGAACTAAGGCCTAACCCTTCTCATTTAGTAGAGGAGGCCCGAGCCCAGCAGTGGGCGAGTATAATCCAGGACTAGTATTATTATAAATGGATGACTGAGATATTATAATTATACAGACTTTCAATATAATTACCTTACTAATGAACAAAACCATTACACCGAAATTTCCCTCAAGGCAACCAATATTCAAACTAGCAGACTGATTAATATAACACACAGTATGTTCGTGTAAATAAAAACTTGTGTACATTTATATTCCATTCTCTCCGAGGCTTTGTAATCCTAAGTACGTACAAAAACAAAATAAGAATATACAACCTGCAGACAAGTTAACGCTTTGAAAAATGAGCGTAGATTTGGGGCCAACGATATAATTTGCGGCCTCATCAACGTTGGACCGAATAATTCTGGTACTTGTACTGAGAATGAGAGAATATTATATTTTAATGACAACATTTATAAGGAATACATGTATTTAATTTTAGCTTGTTTTAGGGCAAAACTCATAATGGCCCAGTCTAGAAAAATCCTGGCCGAACCCTTTAATAATATTGCGTGTCAAAAAACCGCAAATCATTTGAGTAACTACTTAATTTGAGAGTATAGTCACGGTTTGAGGGACGCGTCCGAGACACTGCGAGGCATGACGCAAGTCAGGCGATAGCGACAAGTTCTTAATCTACATACACACTCACGCATGTATTCCCCGAAGAGGTAGGCAGAAGTGTAACTAGTACACCCACATTTCGCCAAACGTATCTGCGTCCCACGATGTGATGGGGGCGAGCCTATCGCCATACCGGGCACAAATTCCAAACTCCGGGATGATACTGAGCATTTCGTAATAGAAAAACTCAATACCACTTTACCCGACCCGGGGATCGAACCCGAGACCTCAGCGTTAGCTTAATCGTAACGCGTACGCATTACAACTGTGCCACCGAGGCAGTCAGTCTAGTAGTACACTAATCTGATAAAACCTATATAAACATTTTGGTGTCCTCATGAGAAGTCTTGTCTTTCCAAATATGCTTTACGGAGCAGAAACGTGGATACCCAGATTACAGGAGCGTCGGAAAATAAATGCAGTAGAGATGTGAAGCTCGAGGCGAATAATGCGAATACCTTGGACTGCGGATCGTACAAAAGTATCCATAGTCCAAGAGCTCAAAATCAGTGAAATTACTGAGCATTATACTCAACTTATGTCTCGGTGTAATGAACACAGTTCACTGGACCATGCAGTGCTTTATAAATTAAAAGTTATGTGTGGTGTTGCTTCTATTTATGGGCAGAAGTGGGGTGTACCATCAGACCATCGACCTGGTCCTTTCGTGATTCAAGCTAAAAATAAATCCTTCCAAATACCATTGTATCCTCTCATATTCTACTTTTCAACCAAAATAAGCATTTTTTTTATATGATAGGCCGTGAAATGAGCAAGTGGGTCACCTGATGGTAAGTGAACTCCACCGCCCATGTACGCGCACAATACCAAAATAATTATAGGCGCGTTGCCGACCTTAAAGTAAAGGGATAATGAAGGGATGGGGAGAGGGGTTTGGGCCTCCAGATATCTCTCACCGTACGAAACGCAGCAGTGAGCTACTTTACGTCGGTTTTCGGTGAGACAGTGGTTACGACCCGGACGAGCCGGCCCATTCATGCTGTAGACAATAATGTATGTGACTTTACCACTCAAAAAATATCATTTGAATACATGACTAATGCCTTGCAATTACATCAATGGCTCTATAAGCACCGGTCCCAATCCGCCATGGGATTTAATGAGCTATTTACACCTCAGCCGTCCCATACAAAGCATGGCAATTGTTCCCGTAATGTCGCTTTCGGACAAAAAGGTCCTCACTAGAACTAATGGTTTGTTATTACAGTCCTTAGTGTTGTATGAACGTCATTTTAAACAGTAATGTGTATATTAGGAACGGTCTTTAGTAGATTAAAGTAGTTTTGGAGGTAATAAACGTTAGTATATATGGACCATAAACAAGACTCTTTTTTATATAAATAACTAGGGGCGTTGCCCATGTTTTTGCACAAAACATAAAATAAAAAAAAAACTTAAAGTCCGACAAATATGAGACATATCTTACTTTCTTCCCCACATTATTCTGCATCGATTGGTATCGGTCTCTACCCCATACCCCCAGCGGTTTCGGAGGAGATAGCGTGATAAGCTTTTGGCAGCGGCGGCGCCAGTTACTTTTTTTTTGAATAGAGAGATAATAATAAATAAATACACTCAACAGTCACACACTTAGTCCTGACATCACACTAGGTTAACCTGTATCGTAGGCATCAGGAACTACGGGACTTGCTGTCCCACAACACCCAGACCTAAAACAAATATTTGTCTCGGTGCGGGAATAGAACCCACAGTCTTTCGCTTCTCGGGTGAGTAGCCCGCTGCGCCACGGAGGCTGTCAAGACGATTGGATCCTCGCCTGATGATAACTGTGACACTTACCGATAAACCATAGCAACACAACTACCACTTTGAATAACAAAGCACTGCACTGCGCGCATTATACTAAGACTTATATGATGAGACATGATGAGATGTTAAGTCCCATAATTCCCAAAAATTGCACTGGATTCAATGTCCTTTAAACAGAAGGATATCAGTGCTTAACGTGCTGCACGTGGTACACTCTACTGATTAACGGACAAGACAATGGTGAAACTTGGTTCCCGTTGCGGGTTGTGGCAGTCAGATGGCGGCTCGCCCCACCATCAAATCAGCCTTAAAAGGCGGACCCTGATGGCGTTAAGCCAAGATAATACCAGGTAGAATAAAGAATTTTAGGCTTGGTTGACTTGTGGTATTTCGACTGAGCATTTCCGTACCTCGGAGGGCACGTAAAAAGTCAGTCCCGACTGTTATCAACTGACAGAAGTCATTAAGCCAACTGGAAGGCCTTCGTGTGGTTTGAAAATTTTCATATTAAATTGGTCACTAACTATTCGATATAGAATAGAGTGGGTCACTCACTACCCACTTGATCGTTTGTTGGCCTCTGCTATTAAAAAAACGTTAATGGCCCACGAAATCTTTCAGTTAAAGTTCTTTTCTAACGATTCCATCACCTACCTTAAATTCGACCTAATCAACCAGTCAGAATTTACAGACAGACAAATGTTAATATGGAACGGGATTGATAAATGGATCTTCTTCGTGTACTGCCTCTCCAACTAGTGAAGGTCGGCAGTCAGCTCAGCATACTTTCAAAAGATAATTTTTGTGCGACAAAATAGTTCAGCAGCGCTCGCTATCCGCTCTCAGATGTTCCGCAATGACTTTTTCTTCCAACCAGCTTTCCTTTTAGGTGTTACTTTTCCTGTCATTATGAGTTGAAGAAACTCGTATCCTTCATGTCTTAGTGCGTGTCTTAAATATGCATCATTTCTTTTTTTGAATGTATTGACAGCCTCCGGGGCACAGCGGGCGAATAGCCGGCTGCGAAGCGAGAGGCCGTGGGTTGGATTCCCACTGCCTCTCTGAGATAAATGTGTGATCCACATAATTTGTTTCGGGACTGGGTGTTGTGGGACTGCAAGTCTCTCGTAGTTCCTGATACCCACGATACAGGTTTACCTAGTGTGGGGTCAGGACTATGTGTGTGACTGTTGGGTGTATTTATTTATTCAAAAGTATTGTAGTTTTAGCCTACACGTCGAAGGACTTCCTCATTACTAATTTTCAGAGTTAAATGAATACTCAACTAATAATATAAGTTGTTTCGGATTCTCAAAACTTATTCTTATCACCATCAAGGAGGTGTTCAGAAAAGTTGAAATCATACACGAAGGCTTTTTCCTGTAAACCATGCGGGCAGCAGAAGTTCCTCGTTAATTACCAGCAACGCCAACAAAGGCGGTAGGAGCATCGCAGGCTTTTGTCGCCGGTTTTATCTTAATTGCTTTAAGAAACTCGATATCGTTTGGCGACAAGATGCTTTTTATTCCTTCATTCGGCTCCCGTCGGCAAACAATGACGGAACTTTGAATTAGTTTTCGGTTTGATAACGCCCACCCATTGGTTTTTAGGGTTACGTATCGAAGGACCTCATGAATGGCCGCCAATTTGAATGTATTTTTATATCTACTGTCTTACAAACTTACATTTCAAAATTTCACTCATTAAAATTATTATATTAGTTTACAGACTTCAATGTATTCGACTAGACGGGTTGTGTGGAAGTAAAATTACGCCACATCCTTAACGCGGGAGTTTGACGGGAGAGGAAGGGTGATTCTTTAGAGAATTAATGGGCGGTGGATATCTCTATTATACAAAATAACATAAAAACATGCTGTATATTATGTACCTATCTATCGATATAATTTCTCAAGCTCTTTGTTTAATAATGTTTCTATATTTAACTAGCTGTTGCCCGCGGCTCCGCCTCGTGAATGCCTATTTCCAGGATTAAAGTAGCCTAGTGCGCGCCCCCGATAAGAAACGCGCTTGACAAAAATACTAATATCGCTATTAAAAAATAAAGGGTTGATCGTAGGGGTTGAAAATTTAGGGTTGTATGTATGTTTTAAAGCTCTATCATAAAAAAATTAAAGCAAAAAAATTTGTTTAAAAAATTAAAAATTAAAATTAGGAGTGGGCCACCCTTAACATTTAGGGGGATGAAAAATAGATAGTAGCCGATTCTCAGACCTACTGAATATGCATATAAAATTTCATAAAAATCGGTCGAGCCATTTCGGAGTATGGGAACGAACATAGTGACACAAGAATTTTATATATTAGATTACCTATTACTCATCATGCTTTTTTGTTTTTGAACTTTGCTACTTAAAATAAGAAAATATTAAAAACACCTTCTTTAAAGACAAATTTTATCGTTCACCATATTGTATTTACTATGACGTCACTCTCTTTATAACTATTCTTCTAAATCAAACCCTTAAATTTAACAATCATATATTTTTTTTGTAGAAAAATAAGGTATATCCTGAGTAAAATAGATAAACGAGATTTTATTGTCATCAAAAGTGTGTACAATATTTCAGCTTAATCCGTAATTTTAAATGAAGTTGTAACATTGGGCCCGCACATATTATCAGATGAAGTTAAAGAAGAGCTTGTAATTTCATTTCAACAATGTGTTAAGTAAATATTAAAAACCGATACTGAACCCTTCTTCCTTCACCGATCAGTCAGCTATTAATCGATTTTTTCTTCTCTGTTTTAACGGAGATGTTATAACAAGCGATATTCGAGGCCGATCGTTCAAGTTTTATGGTTCTTTCGATTTATTTCCACTGACCGTTTACGTCCGCGAAACGTACATTTTACGTTCTCACTGGAACTACATTTTGGGCGTGGGATACTAGCAATGGTCTGCGCCATTAAAACTTGTATCTATAAAGGTGTTAAAACCTCGTTTATTTTAGAATGGGTACTTTGAGTTAAAATTGTAGCTATGTCTGCACGGATATATTCTTATACAATTTTTTTTAATAAAAAAAGTGACGTGATATTTATTCATAATTTTTATCCAATTATTTGGCTAAAGACTGATATCCTTTATTGAACACCATTATACGGAATGATACAAAATAATGTTAAAACTGTAACACGTATCAATCTGAGGCGATAGGCGATCTTATCGCTAAAAGCGACCTTTAACAGACAAATTTAAAGCAACATTTTGATCTCTTAACATAGTCATTACTCTGCCGTGATTTAAACCTACGACCCGCCTTATTAAAGCTATCTCCCCAACGTGAATAAATAATTGTATATCCAGTATCAAAAGGTTCATATTTAACTTTTAAACCCTTGCCCCTAATGTTCGTCTGTGGAAAACAGAATTTACGTACGGCGCTCTGGCTACCCTCCAAATCGCCAAGCAGGTCATAGGTCACCTGCCTTAATGTGCGGACATTTTTGGCACTCTTGAAACCCGGCCACATGCAAATTGTATTCCTTGTAAAATGTTCTGCATACTGCGTTTCGACGGGCTTTTTGTAAGAGCAACACCTAGTCTGTGCTTCAGGGATGTCAAATTATGTGCATACTCTTATTAAGTTGGTTCCTCCGGTGGTGTCTCTTTAACCCCTCTAAAACGATGGCGCCGGGGCATTATTTCAATGTAGAACAGTTTAAATTTAGTTACAACGCGATTTAAATGAGGAAATGGTTTTATAGCGGCTCTTTCCATGAGGATTCCTGATTTTCTCATATTCTAAGTAAGTAAAGACGGTTGTATTTGAGATAGTGAAACTATATATACATATCTATTTACTACATATTAAATGTAAAATGTTGCTTTTATTCTTGCCTAGTTGGTTGTCGTTTCTAAATATATAACTGCGAAGATAACGTTCTTTATAATTTCAGGACTATAATAATTTCACTGCACCGCTATCGAATACAGGTTGGAGATCTGATTGCCTAAAACACTGGTTCGCTATACCATCAAAACTCAAATAAATGACGCCTCGGTGGCGCAGTTGTAATACGTACGCATTACGACTGAGGCTAACGCTGAGGTTCTATCCCCGGGTCGGGTAAAAGTGATATTGGGTTTTTCTATTATATAATGCTCAGTATCAGCCCGGAGCCTGGAATTGTGTCCGGTATGGCGATAGGCTCGCCCCCTATCATATCATGGGACGGAGATATACTCGGCGAAATGTGGGTATACCGATTACACCTCTGCCTACCACTTCGCGGATTACAGGCGTGAGTGCGTATGTATGTATGTTGTAATTTTATATTAGTTCCGTCTTGCGTTCATAATTGCCTGCGGAATATTAATGGTTTTGGTTATTTAGCCGAGTTAAACTTCGGTTGTAGTTAACTGAGAGTAATCATTAGTTTTCGCTAAAGTTGTATAACTTACATTAATATAAGTAATATTTCAGGAAACACACGCTAATATGTCTACATTAATATTGTGTGATTTTTACTTTGTATTAATTATTATTCTCGATTCATACTAAATGTATAAAGGTAGATTATATGGCTAACTAAAGCCTCAAATTCCACCTTATTAGTCTAGTGGTAACCTAATACTACTTAGTTTGATGAATTGTGAGGTCCTCGATTGAAGTCCCAGGTAGGGCAATCATAATTAGTGTTTGAGTTTCGATTCGAAAATCTCATGAAGTTTGTGCTATGCTCGCCACTTTACCTTAATTCTGTAATTCTCAAAGGGGTAGGCACAGATGTAACCAATACAACCCCATTTCGCTGTGTAGTGTAGTGTTATAAAATACCTTCGTAAATGCCAAAATTGGGAATATGGCTCGCGTACATTCATTACCGGGAATTTCACGAGACTATCCCGCCCACACACCCCCACTGTAAGTCCTGTAAGCCAGGATCGACAGTGGCACGCAAATTTTGACACCGAGCAATGAAGCTCGGCGAGTCTCTGGGAATGCAAATGTGTCTTTATCCCGCAACGAAATTAATCAAATAGAAAATTAGGGTGTAGTTGGAAATAATAATTATCCACTTCCCTCCATAGCAAACCGGGAGACAAAATAATGAACTAAGGAGATTTTAACGTCAGGCACAAGGACATTTACAACTGGAGAAGCCAGATGTAAAGCACCACGGATGTCATTAAGTGGGTCCTATCACGTGAGCTGTTAAATTTGATTCCAATAATAGGTATGGCAAAAACGCCGGAATGCACGGAACATACCAGGAATGACTATTTTCGGTCAAATCGTGTTAATTTCCGAAAGGCACCCGCGGCATCGGCCGGTAGAGCGGGCGTATTGAAATCCGCTCTCATCGGCTTCAATAAGGGCCTATGTGTTTACTGTAATGTATTTATAGCCTATATGGTATAGCTACCATGTTTGTTTTGCCTTAAGGGTTTTTTTTTAACAAAGGCTGGCAAACGAGCCAGTGGGTCACCTGGTAAGTGATCTCCACCGCCCATGTACGCCCAGAAGAATCATGGGCGTATTGCCGACCTTAAAGAAAGGGATAATTAAGGGATTGGGAAAGGAACGGGGATTTGGGCCTCTGAATATCTCACTCACCGTACGAAACGCAGCAGCAAGCTGCTACTTTACGCCAGTTTTCTGTGAGACAGTCGTAACAACCCGGACGAGCCAGCCTATTCATGCTGTAGACAAATTCTTTAGATATTGTGGATGTCCATGGACGTTAGAGATCACTTACCATTACAAGGTGGTAGGTCCCTCGTATGCGAGAGGCCGTCAGGGTTGGTACCTAGTCGCTTTGTCTATTGCCGTCAAGCAGTGTGTAAGCACTGTTGTGGTTCGGTTTGTAGGACATTGAAGCCAGAAATTACTGGGCATTATGAGACTTAACATCTTATGTCTCAGGGTGACGAGCGCAGTCCAATGCTATGCAGTGCTTTGTAATGCAGAGTTATGTGTGGTGTTGCTTCTTTTTAAAGGCAGGCGTGGCGCTTATCATCAGGCAAGCAAATAAAAAAAAAGATGACCACTCGCTCTTTTGCCGACCTCTGCTAAAGAAAGTAAAATTTCGAAAGTATCCTTAGTTACATACGCACTCACGCCTATAATCCCCGAAGGGGTAGGCAGAGGTGTAACCAGTACACCCACAAATCGCCGAGCATATCTCCGTCCCATAATATGATAGGGAGCGAGCCTATCGCCATACCGGGCACAAATTCCAGACTCCGGGTTGATACTGAGCATTTCGTAATACAAAAACCCAATACCACTTTACCCGACCCGGGGATCGAACCCGAGGCCTCAACGTTAGCTTAATCGTAACGCGTACGGATTACAACTGTGCCACCGAGGCAGTCCTTATCCTCCTAGTATCCTTAGTTATAAACGAATATTTCGATAATAGTAATTCAATACGTGAATGTAACAAAATATTCATTCATTTACTTCATTCAATCGTCATTCCCCCCAACATCGCGGTCGCGTCGGTGAATTCATGGTAAAAATGTTATTATTACAATACAATAACGAGGCTTTTTATTTTATTAACCGCCATGTTTCTGAAATAATATCCAAATTTTTACGACTGTATTACAATTTTATCTTGACGCTTTTGTTACTTGATATGATGGAATTATTCGCGGCGGTGCAAATCGATAGCTGAATTCTGAAGAAGTTATTATGAAAACATTTTAATGTATATATTTCAAAACAGTACTACAAATAGCAATACTAGACAAGTATTATACACGACCCACGGCTGGGCACGGACCTCTTCTATTAAATGAGAGGGGTTAGTCCTTAGTTCTTAGTCGAACACGCTGGCCTAATGCGGGTTAGCAGACTTCACACACACTCGAATTCTTTATGTAGAGCTTCTCAAGTAAGCAGGCTTCCTCAGGACGATTGTTTTACTGTTAAATCAAGCGATAATTAACAAAGAATACACACGTAGCTTAGAAAAGTGAGAGGTGCATGCTCTAGAAGATGGTTTCAAACCTGCGACTTTTGTCTCGCCAGTCCGTACCGCTCGCGCTCCCCGCTGAGCTGTTTTTTATACAATTAATACAGTCATTGAAAAAATGTTTCCGCAGACCATTGAAAATTTAATACTTCCGAAAATGCTGAGCGTGGGTGAAAAAATAAACCAATCAATTAGTTCTTTTTTTTTGATTAGCAGAAATTTAAAAAATACTATTTCATAATACTAAATCAATTACTTACGCATCCACGCCTGTAATCCCCGATGGGGTAGGCAGAGATATAGCCAGTACACCCACATTTCTTCGAGCGTATCTCCGTACCATGATGTGATAGGGGCGAGCCTATCGCCATACCGGGCACAATTGCAGACTCCGGGCTGATACTAAGCGTTTCGAAATAGAAAAACCCAATATCACTTTTGCCCAACCCAAGGATTGAACCCGAGATCTCAGCGTTAGCCTCAGTCGTAACGCGTACGCATTACAACTGCGCTAGCGAGGCAGTCACTAAATTAATTATTAAAATTACAATTTGGAGAGGCGTATTAGGTATTAGGTTACATAAGACAAGGAAATTCCTAGACTTTTCATGGCATAGTTAATCAAGCACCACAACAAGTGATTCAGCTGATGGTAAGTTATCAATATCGGTCATGAACACTCACAATGTTAGAAGAATCATGAATACGTTACAGATCTTAAATGAAAGGGATAATTAAGGGATTGGAAAGGAGGGGGCGATTTGGGACTCATATCTTACACATTGTACAAAACGTAACAGCAATCTGCTACTCCACCTCAGTTTTCTGTGAGATAGTGGTAGCAACCCGGTCGAACTAGTCCATATTGTAGCCATTTTTATTTTATTTTTATTAGCTTGAATGATGAAACGAGCAGCTCGCTCATCTGATGGTAAGCGCCACGCCTGCCCATAAACAGAAGCAATACCACACAGAACTTTGAATTACAAAGCACTGCATGGCATCGGTCTGCGTTCGTCACCCTGAGACATAAGATATTAAGTTTCTTAATGCCCAGTAATTTCACTGGCTTCAATATACTTCAAACCGGAATACAACAGTGGTTTCATAATGCTGAAATAGACAAAGCGGTGGTACCAACCCAGACGGCATCTCACATACGAGGAACCTATAAATTGTCTATAGTGTGGCTGTACCACTTTAAAATACTACACTTTAAATACCCTTCTTAATCATTCATGAAGTGTTAAACCTAAATTAGAGTTAATTCAATAGATTTCTAAATGCTTAAGGTCGTATATTCATTAAAGGGATACGAAGGGTCCCGGTAGAAGTTCCCGCCCCCGCCTTGTTGTTCCGCGAATTATTCATGACTCGTTCGGAAATTTCGATTGATTATACTGTTTAGCGCAAATTAACTTGGCTGTAAGTCTCGAGAGTTCTGAGTTGAGAGCACAAAAGTAAAGTGGCTTATCGCCTTATTGCCATTGTGTTATTGTAATTGTGAAGGAATAATTGCTTGAAGTTTATTGCGCCATAGTTTCCATTTCATACAGCGATAGCTCGGGGCGAGCACGAACAACTTACGAATAAGTATTCGAATCGAGAACGCTAGCATTTGTATGAAGGTTCAAACAATTTTTTGACATTTCGATACGAATACGTTCTCGCAAGTTATTCGTGCTAGCACCTCTGTGCGGAGTGGTACAGATTGTTGAGATGAAAGGCTCGGAACCAGCCCCAAAAGCATGTGTCTTTGACTTTTTTAAGTTTCGTGGGCGGTAATTGTTAATTATCGTTTGCTTTAACGGTGATGGAAACATCTTGAGGAAACCTACATACCTTAGAAGTTCGAAGGTATGTGAAGTCTACAACAGGTACAGTGATAGGTCCCTTAGGTGTGTAATCTCCTCGGGGTTGGTACCGCCGATTTGTCTATTTCTGCCGTCAAGCAACAGTGTGTAAGCACTGTGTGGCGTTGCTTCTGTTTACGGGCAATTGTGGCGCTTACCATCAGGCGAGCGACCTGCTCGTATCTTCATTTAACCTAATAAAAAAGGTCTTAGAAAAGTCAGAGGTGCATGCTCTTAGGGCTAGTTTCGAACCAGTGACTTTCGTCTTGACAGTCTATGCCACTCCCCACTGAACTATCATTGCTTATATTTAAATTTAATATTTAAAAAAAGGCTTCACGATCACGGTCCCGTACCTCAAAACCTGGCCTTAAAGTTCGAGTATGAAATCAGTTAATCAAATGTTTTCCTTATCTGTCAACATAAAATTGGCAGGCAAAAACTGACAGAACAAAACAACTCAACTCCTTCGAATCCAAATTAAGATCCATCACCAGTCAAGGCAGTCATTAAAACTAAAAGTTGGAACAGTTCCAACCAGAGTTAACCCTTCAACAGCCGAACAGTGTAAAGAAAGCCAGCAAAGGAAGCGTGAAACACTTAATTTAAACATTGGGAACCGGTCGCCAATTAACGGGTAGGGTTAACTTAAATGTACGTGACTGCATGCTTTTATTTACAACGGGATAATTTAGTGGGGTTAAATTGAGGAAATTATTTGGTGTGTAAAGCGGAATGCCCACTTTCGGGTCTACGCGTTACACATTTGAATTAATACTGCAAAAAATCTATATATTATCCTAAAATGAAAACAGAAAAAAAATATTTATAATTGGGATAATTAAGGGATTAAGAAAGGAGGAGTGATTTAGGCCTCCGGATATCTCAATCATCGTACGAAATGCAACATCAAACTGCTACCTCATGTCGGTTCTCTGTGGTAACAACTCGGTTGAACCGACCCATTATTTCCATGGGCATACACAAATTAAATAATTAAGTAAAAACTTAAAATATTTACAAACTTACTCTATAATTTATTTTGTAATGTTCAAAATGTATCCGAATTACCTCTGGCGGGATATATGATAAACTATCCGTATGAAATTCACAAATCAATTTGCGAGGTGACAATGGAGGCGTTTGGCTCGGCATACCGGGGTACACACACGCTCTATGCTTCCGTCCGCAGCCCTTCACACCCTCATAAACTCCCAGAAAATGATATAAAAGGTGCCGATGTTCATCGAAAAATATTGTGTTATTTATACGTCCCGTAATTCAATCTTACGCTGATATACGCGCACCGTACGCGTCCCGTCCGCGCCTCAAGTATTACATTGTCGCATCGATGGTTCCTTAATGCATAGATAAAAGTTTAATACGAACTCACGCCTGTAATCCCCCAAGGGGTAGGCAGAGGTGTAACCAGTACACCCACATTTCGCCGAGCGTATCTCTGTCCCACAATGTGATAGGCGGCGAGCCTATCGCCATACCGGGCACAAATTTCAGACTCCGGGCTGATACTGAGCATTTCGTAATAGAAAAACCGAATACCATTTTACCCAACCCAGGGATCGAACCCGAGCCCTCAGCGCTAGCCTCAATCGTAACGCGTACGCATTACAACGGCGCCACCGAGGCAGTAAAAAATAAAAGTTTAAATAAATTACAAAAGTAACACGATCCAACCGGTATTGTATTGAAAAAATCTGTGGCAAACTCTGAAATTTGAAACTTGTGGAGCGTGGGTTCATTAAACTTTCCCTCCGGTCTCCAATTTACTTTCTATCGGATCCAATCTAAATTCGTTCAATTTTTTAACATAATCACCGATCGGATAACTGTGATATTCGCGAGACAAGAACGCTGCGAGGAGAAAAAGGGAATTGTAATAAACGGTTTATCGAAGAAATCAGCGAGGTCTCTAGGGACACGGGAATTAAGGACTCCGCTAATGAGATGTTGATTGTATCCAGTGCTGCGCTTGTCGCCTATTTTGCATTAAATTTCTCTTTTAATATATTTTTTCATCCCGCGGCGACTGCTAAAATGCAGAATGCGTCTTCAGGCGCTTTGTTAACGGAGGACTTATGCAGATTGCCGACGCTGCTTGTTGTGTGTATTTAACGCTTTAAAGAGGAAATTGAATCAATCCGCTTCCCCTGCATCAATGAATTGGAAATGACTTAAATAGTGTTTAATGAGTATTTTCTATTAATGAGTATTTTTTAACTGTTTTGTGGCAAACCATCCCATTTTACATTTATTAGGCCCGAAATTTTTATATAAAAAATGGTACTCTACTACTGGTAGGTACTATTGCTCAAGAGTCTCAAGATTTTTTTTTTCATAATTTTTCCCATCATCCTCTTAAACCGTGAAATATCCTTTAAAATCAGCATTGCGTGCACAAGTATCGATATTTGTAATTTTATTGCATACAGTTTACTATAAAGCTTACGATAAGTGTGCGTTTCCACGGACGTTCAGTTCTACAGGAATGTGTTGAAAATAGAACAATTAGAAGTGAGCGAATTCCATTACTCAAATTACATTACATAGTTATCCCCATCCCCATATAATAAATGGCTTCGGTGGCGTAATTGAAATGCATAGGCGTTATGACTGAGGCTGACGCTGAGGTCTCGTGTTAGATCCCCGAGTGGGGTAAAGTGATATGGGTTTTTCTATTATGAAGTGCTCAGTATCAGCCCAAAGTCTGGAATTGTGCCCGGTATGACGATAGGCTCGCCCCCTATCACATCATGGGACGGAGATACACTCGGCGAAATTTGGGTGTACTGGTTACACCTCTGCCTACCCCTTCGGGGATTAAAGGCGTGAGTGCGTATGTATGTAAAATAATTAATAAATAATTATAATTTATTATATAATAAATCATCTCTCCCCTTCCCAGTCTCTTAATTATCTCTACTCTATAGCGTCCAATATTATTCTGGTGTTGTAGGTGCAAATGGCCCGTGCATATAACTTACCATCAGGTACTCCATTGCTTGTTTGCCTACCTATGCTTTAAAAAAGAGTTGCAATATTGCTCAACCGAAATAATATACCTACACATTTCATCCCCGTTCTGGTACAAAACACCCAACACCGGGCATATTCGCGACCAATCTTTAAGCCGGGCTGAAATCCAACACAGGCGGGCTAGTTAACATCCATTAAAGCTGTTTTCGTTACATGCTAAACACGGGCTTATCAAGATCCAGAGGATGTACGCTACACTCGGGCACCACGTCGCATGACGAAAGGCGATAAACTGAACAACTACGTCAGAGGTTCTCAAAATTGAGTTATTGTCACCCTCAAACGCTTAAACACTTGGGATTTAAATATGGAAGAGGGGGCAACCATGCAAGTAGGTCACACCGATGGATATTTACTAAACGAAAAGTTGGTGTGTTCCCGGTCTTTGGGGAAAGAGTAGGTTTTTTCTTGAAGGTAGAATCAGCTAAATATATACGAAACAAAACTAGAATTGAATTGGACTGCGCTCGTACCCCAAAACATAAGATGTTAAGTCTCATAATGCCCAGCAATTTCACTGGCTTCAATGTCCTTCAAACAGGAACATTACAGTGCTAACACACTGCTGCTTAGCAGCAAAAATAGACAAAGCGGTGATACCAACACAGCCGCCTCACATACGAGAGACCTACCACCGTTATACTGTAAATATGCATTTCAGTACAGGAGGCCCGTGCCCATCAGTGGGACATGTATAACAAAAAGCTAGTAGTAAGCACTAATGCCTGTAATAGGCAGAGGGGGCAGGGGTAGGCAGAGGTGTAACCAGTACACCCACATTTCACCGAGCGTATCTCCGTCTCTTATGTGATAGGGGGCGAACCTATCGCCTTACCGGACACAAATTCCAGACTCTGGGCTGATACTGAACATTTCGTAATAGAAAACCCCAATACCACTTTACCGGACCCGGGATCAAACCCGAGTCCTCAGCGTTGAACTCAATCGTAACGTGTACGCATTACAACTGCGCCACCGAGGCAGTCACTCGGCAGCTAGTAGTAGTAGTAATAACATGTTAAATGCCATAGATATGAAGAGCTTAGTAAACCAATATCGAGAACCACTGTCTAACGCTAAAACGTTCCGATAATCTGAAAATTTGCGCCATGACGCCATTAGCAACGACGACATGGCGAAATTGCGACTGCATTGAAATGCACATTATATGTTAATTAAACTGTGTCACACTACTGCCTTTACGCTTTGTTTTGTGCTAACGGTATTAGCCAGTTCATTTAAAATAATACGCAGTTAGCGCAAATTTAATCTATATTGATGATGCTATTAATTACTTACATTGTAAACTAGAGACACCTATGTCAATAATTATATACATATGTACATTACACTACCGGTAAAAACTATGTATGTACACGCTGTATTTCATGGGGGTAAGTAGAGACTATTGAGGGCCACAAACTATGATCTTGACACACCTTTTTCACCCCTTCTATATGTGTTTAACTTCTCATATATCTTTGCCGGTTGAGAACACTCGTGCCTTCGCCATTTCTTTGCCGTTCTATCAGTTCAATTTTAAATTGTTCTAAATAGGTATATGGTTATAATAAGCACCTGTTTTACCACCTCTGGGAAAATGCTACTTATCAAATAGAACATAACAAGTGCAAATACAAAAGTCACACTCTGGCATACTATATACCGAAAGATATATATCTTTTTTTTTATAGTTGGAATCACAAGACGAGCAGTTCGCTCGCCTGATGGTAAGTGCAACGCCTGCCCATAAACAGAAGCAACGCCACATAGAACTTTGAATTACAAAGGTTTTTTTTTTATAGTATAGGCTGGCAAACGAGCAAGTGGGTCACCTGTTGGTAAGCGATCTCCACCGCCCATGTACGCCCATAATACAAAAGAATTATGGGCGCATTGCCGACCTTAAAGGAAAGAGATAATAAGGGATTGGCAAGGGGAGGGGGATTTGGGCCTCCGGATATCTCATTCACCGTACGAAACGCAGCAGCAAGCTGCTACTTTACACCGGTTTTCTGTGAGACAGTGGTAACGACCCGGACGAGCCGGCCCATTCATGCTGTAGACAAAATTGTCTACAGCGTGGCTCTACCACTCGTATCAATGCATGGCACTGGACTGCGCTCGTCACCCCGAGACATAAGTTGTTATGTCTGAATGTCTCACAATGCCCAGTAAATTTATAAATTAATTAATTGTAATTAGTGACTTAATCTTACTAAGACATCGTGAAACATAGTCTAAACGTTATAATAAACTGCAGCAAATATGCATTAGAATAAAATAAACGTAAGCTAAACTACGTTTTTAATTTAGTTCCTCTAAACGATCTCTGTTGCAAAGAGCAGTGAAATTTAAGTGTTTACTTTTCTTTTAAGGTATTATTTCAGTAACTTAAATTAAAATGCTGCATTAAGTTGTATATATGTGTTATGTTTTAATAGTTTAATTTTGTACTTACCTGTATTTATTAAATTAATAAAACGGCTCTTAAAACGAGAAATCTATAAATAAAACTAACCAATCATGGGTCTGTACTATTGCAGTTTATTAGTCAGTGATAGCATAGCCTCTTAATTTGTTAATATATAAACATAACATATACATAATATCGCGCCTGTATCCCATAGAAGTAGGCAGAGACAATGGATTTTCCCTTTACACGATCCTGACATACTACATCCACTTTCATTAATCTCTTCATACACTGTCGTCAGTTTATGGTCGTTCCCTACATTCTATATAGAGATAGATTTCCTTACTATCAATAGTGTTTTGACATATCTTCCAACCAAAATGTGTTAAAAATTTACTGCCAGTAACATCGAAATAAGATAACTCATATGAATCTGCCAAAAATACGGCTCAACTTATTTACACATACAAAAGTAAACTCACACGCAACAAAAATTAATGTACGTTCAAAATCAACTTTATTTCATAAAATATTAAATTTCTAGATCGAGATACAACGTTCTGCACCGCGAAAAAAATTAGACCTAAGTGTCAACTTATAGAGATCATGAATAAATTTTTATGAATTGATGAATGAACGGACACAGACTTTTATAGCCCCGCCCCCTTGCACAGAGTTTTGGTGGACCTGGATTAGGACATAGGCGACTTTTTATTTCGGAAAAGGATGTTAACGCGGGCGGAGCCGCGAGCAACTGCTAGTGTACTAATAACAATTTGGGCTATTCCAAATACTATTAGTCAATTTAAATTCTCCTCCATTCATCATGTGACAGCCTTCGTGGCGCAGCAGGCGAGTAGCCGGCTGCGAAGCGAGAGGCCGTGGGTTCGATTCCCGCACCGAGACAAATGTTTGCGTGATCCACAAATATTTGTTTCAGATCTGGGTGTTGTGGAACCGCAAGTCCCTCGTAGTTCCTGTTAACCACGATAAAGGTTAACCTAGTGTGGAGTCAGGACTATGTGTGTCGTTTGGAGAATTCCGCCACGTTATCCTCCTCCATTTATTACCATATATTTAATATCGTGATATAATATACATTGTACAATACCTTTGGTGTCAACCTCGGTGACAAAGCTGGGTCTTGATTTATCTGGAACACAAAAGATAAGCATATTTGACACCATTTCAGATTTGGTTCGACCTTTGTTAACAAAACATGACAAAACCAATACAAAGTATTATCTTGGACAAAGAATATCTATTTGGCTGTGCAATATGATGTACAATTATTATTTGTTTATCTTTTATATGGTCTATAAAAACAGGGATAGCTCAGCGGGAAATGACACGGACTGTCGAGACGTAAGTCGCTGGTTCGAAGCCAGCCCCAAGAGCATGCACCTCTGACTTAAAGTTACGTGTGTATTAATTGTTAATTATAGCTTGCTTTAACGGTGAACAAATCATCGAGAGGAAACCTACATGATTATCTTCATATGAATTTCGAAGGAATGTGAAGTCTACCATCCCGCAATAGGCCAGCGTGGTGGTTAAGGCGTAACCCCTCTCATTCAGTAGAGGACGCCTGTACCTAGCAGTGGGACGTGTATAATACAGGGCTAGTATAAAATGCTCTATACTTTTGACAGAGTAATCCGATTTCGATGATTCTTTCTTCATTCGAAAGGGAAGTTTCTAGAAACGCTACAGCACTTTTCTACTTCATGTCGTTCACAACTCGACGAGCTGTTGACTTCATGCTGTGGACAAAACTGTTCACAGCATGACTCTACCACGTATAAGTACAAAATGTATACTTTAATACAAATGCTGGTATGCTATATTGAAATAGCATACCAGCATGTTTGCATTCATTCAATCCTCAATTGTTCCAAGCGATTTGAATAAGCCGTTTAATAGCACAGCTTAGACTGCAGGGTGTTCAGTCCATCCCGCTCGGACTCCAGGAGGATAGAAAGCTTTGGTTTAATCTATTTTTATTGAGCTAGATCGTAATCTGAAACCACTCATAAAATTCTAGTGTTTAGAGGAAAAATATCCATAACATGATTGGTTTAAAATGATTTAGGGCCATAAGCTATAAATCCGCAACAAAGCAATACAATTCGAAACATAGAGGTAAACAGAGTAAAGTATCCTAAGATTGACTGAGATAGAATACATATGGCATTAAGGTCGCCTTTATACCATGTATATATAGAATATAAATAAATAATATTTTTTTAATATACATTAGTACAACTAATATGAATTGGGAAGTAAAAGGATATTATGGAAATATGATATTTTTTCCTATTTAAATGATAAAAAAAAACAGTACAACATACATAAATACACGTTGCATAAAAAAAATATTAACACATTATTAGGCGATACGATGTTATGACTTTCAGAGTTATGCCAAATAAAGTTATGTCAAAAAAAACATATAAATATATTTTTTTTTCGTAACTGGGCGCGCTGTACAGTACGAGTATCAGCACTGATAATATAAATATTCTATGTTACTTTAGGTGTACGTTTCCGAACTTCGTCGCTTCATATCGTTTTATAACATAGGCTCCTAGGTGTATTTTTTTAAATATAATTGTAATAATTATTATTATGTACACTAATTGTTTTTACTTATAAGTAGACACCATTTAATATCCATTTGACTTGTGTCTATTTGTCTGGCCTAAATTTAGAGAGTTCTTTCTTCTGAACCGTAATAGGTTGCATTTTTTTTTACAGTACAATATGTGTTAATACGCACTCACGCCTGTAATCCCCGAAGGGGTAGGCAGAGGTGTAACCAGTACACCCACATTTCGCCGAGCGTATCCCGTCCCATGATGTTATAGGTGGCGAGCCTATCGCCATACCGGGCACAAATTCCAGACTCCGGGCTGTTACTGAGCATTTTCGTAATAGAAAAACCCAATATCACTTTTACACGACCCGGGGATCGAACCCGAGACCTCAGCGTCAGCCTCAATCGTAACGCGTACGCATTACTACTGCACCACCGAGGCAGTCAGACAGTTCATATGTGTTAAGTATATTGTTTACTAGGTAGTAAGTCCCTCGTATGTGAGGAGCCGTCTGGGTTGGTACCACCGCTTTTTCTATTTCAGCCACCAAGCAACAGTGTGTAAGCACTGTTGTGTTTAAGTTTGAAGGCCACTGCAGCCAGTAAAATTGCTGAGCACGATAAGACTTAACATCTTATGTCTCAGAGTGAAGAGCGCAGTCCAGTGCTTTGTAATTCATAGTTCTATGGAAGGCGTGCCGCTTACCATCAGGCGATCGGTCTGCTCGTCTCGTCATTCAAGCTAGTAGAAATAGCGATATCTTAACGAAAAATAAAAATAATAAAAGGTAAAACCTTAAGGGGTTGGGTACGAAACTCTCGATACGCGAACTCCAACACACTTCACTGGGTTTTTCTATTATTATAAATCGACTGGATAGATTACATCTTGAACTTAAAACTACGACCAAAATGAAATAAGCTATGAAATATTGATATTTCACATACAATTAGACGTCCTTCGGTCAGACTAGCAGACGGTGTGATGACCTGAAAAGGCTAGAAATTGGATGAAATGAGCTTAAAATATCAGTAATCAATCTCAAATTACGGCTACAAGTAGACTAAAATTTAAATTTATATTTGTCCCAAGAAATACCATAGTAATTAAATTTGTTTTCTATTACCTTGAATGACGAGACGAGCAGGTCGCTCGCCTGATGGTAAGTGCCACACCTGCTCATTGACAGATAAAACACCACACAGAACTTTTAATTACAAAGCACTGCATGGCACTCCACTGCGCTCGACACTCCAAGACGTACACGTAGTATTAGCGGTAATTCCTTTTTATTAGTTAATTGAGAGTGTCTAAGAAAAATAAAGATGGGTACATTGAAATAATATTGTTGCAATATAGTAGTAGAAGGGTAGATAAATGGTATTAAAGAGGTTATCTTCATAAATGGGGATCTTTTGCCCGCACTCAGTCAGACAGTCTCCAGTTCACTAAGATCAGTGCTCAGTCGATAGAGTTCATTACGCGGTAGCTATGATGGTTAACTATTCGGTCCTAGTTGTTTTAGTTATAATTAGAGAGCGGTCTCTAGAGAATCCTGGCATGGGGTTGTGGTTCGTAAAGCAGTAACATTGTAAAAGTAACCAATAAACTATGAATTCAAGTGATTGTTGTCGTTTGGTATGGTAACCTCTAACAGTAGGTACGGCGTCCTAAAAATAAACTATGACTTATTTTTTAAATAAAAAACTTAAACCTATATGGACCATCATTAATTTTAATTAGTTAAGCTAAGTACCTTAATTATACTCTAATTATATTTATATGTCTTTATATAATAAGTTCGTAGAAATAATTTTTATTTCGAATTCACTTCCTCATTTTAATTACGGGTCAAGTACAAAGGTCACGCAACTGAATTTAAGCGGCCTTAATTATTAATTTAAATATTTAGTGAAATAACGTATATAACTAAAACATTAATAATAAGATTGCCTCGGTGGCGCAGTTGTAATGCGTACGCGTTACGATTGAGGCCAACGCTGAGGTGTCGGGTTCGATCCCCGGGTCGGGTAGTGGTGTTGGGGTTTTCTATTACGAAATACCCCAGTATCAGCCCGGAGTCTGGAATTTGTGCCCGGTATGGTGATAGGCTCGCCCCCTATCACATTATGGGACGGAGATGCGCCCGGCGAAATGTGGGTGTACTGATTACACCTCTGCCTACCCCTTCGGGGATTACAGGCGTGAGTGCGTATGTATTAATAATAATATAAAAGCAGTCATGTTAATATTACACATGTCCCACTGCTGGGCTGGCATAGGTCAGGATAGGCAGGATACACGTATCGATGAGACGTCTCTTTAATGCCAGCGGAAGGTCTCCCTTCATAAACTCCTTCAGAGACCAGCAGCTCTTCCAGGCATTATTGACTCAACGTTTGATTTCTTTATGTTGTCTGTATTGGTAGGAAACTAACTGGCCCAAGTAAATGTGCATACTATATTTATCATAGATTATCCAAACAAATAGATTGATAAAAATGTTGAAAAGCGTGTTTAGATTTTGGTAACGTGCAAATAACCATAGGCGCCTAAGAAGAAACTTATGTTTCGAAATAACATACAGACACTTCAATTTTATTAATATATGTGGACAGCCGACTACTCGTCCGCTGCGAAGCGAGAGGCCGTGGGTTCGATTCCCGCACCGAGACAAATGTTATTTTGTGCGATCCACAAATATTTGTTTCGGGTCTGAGTGTTGTAGGAATGCAAGTCCTTCAAAGTCCCTGATACCCACGATACAGTTTAACCTTTTTTTTTATAGCATAGGCCGGCAAACGAACAAGTGGGTCACCTGATAGAAAGTGATCTCCACCGCCAAAAATACAATACGAATAATATTTTATTAATAATTATGGGCGCGTTGCCGACCTTAAAGGAAAGGGATAATTAAGGGATTGGGAGGGGATTTGGGCCTCCGGATATCTCACTCACCGTAAGAAACGCAGCAGCAAGCTACTACTTTACGTCGGTTTTCCGTGAGACTGTGGTAACGACCCGGACGAGCCGGCCCATTCATGCTGTAGGCAAAAGTGTCTACAGCATGAACCTAGTGTGAGGTCAGGTCTATGTGCGTGACGGTTGGGTGTATTTATTTATTTTATATCTCAACTAGCTGTTGCCCGCGGCTCCGCCCGCGTGAATGCCTATTTCCAGGATTAAAGTAGCCTAGTGGGCGCCCCCGGTGAGAAACGCGCTTGACAAAAATACTAAAATGACTATTTAAAAATAGGGGTTGATGGTAGAAGGGTGAAAATTTAGGGTTGTATGTATTATTTAATATAAAAATATAAAAACAAAAAAAATTTTCTTAAAATTAAAACAAAATAATTTAGGGGTGGACCATCCTTAACATCATATTAACATAGGGGGATGAAAAATAGATGTTGGACGATCCTCAGACCTACTGAATATGCATATAACATTTCATACATATCGGTCCAGCCGTTTCGGAAGAGTATGGGAACGAACATTGTGACCCGAAAATTTTATATATTAGATGTTATCTTTGTCGGTCCAACAAATACAGTTACAAAATACACTAACAAATCCGACATGTCCAAGTAGTCGAGAAAATGATATTCCGACTCTGTAATATTTCAATGCGCACTCAGATATGTACAGGCTGATCCAAAAACGTTACAGCTAAAGTTGTGGACGAATACAAAAGGAGATTCAACGCACGTACAGCCGGCCATCTTGGTGTTGTGAAAACACGCTCGACGGACATACGAAATGACCCTTTTGAGATACGCAAACTAATGTTGTCTTTACCGAAGTTTATTTTACGTGGCCGGTTTTTTCAGACTTCGACTCACCCTGTATTATTACGTCGAACTACGGCATTTTTATGAGCTAAAATTTTGATGTAGAGATAGATGGGACCCTGGAGACGGTTATAGGCTACGTTTTATTACGGGAAAGTCTATTCACGCGGGCGGAGCCGCGACCAAAAGCTAGTAAATAGTAATATTAATAATAATAAATAAATACACCCAACAGTCACACATAGTCCTGACCCCACACTAGGTTAAACCTGTATCGTGGGTATCAAGAACTACTAGGGACTTGCGGTCCCACAACACCCAGACCCGAGACAAATATTTGTGGATCAGACAAACATTTGTCAAGGTGCGGGAATCGAACCCACGCCACGGAGTCTGTCATATAATGAGCGAACAAATGAAATACAAGAAAACCGAATTCATAAATAAAAAACTACCAATTATAATTTACAATAATTCACACAACTATCTATTTTATTACATTATTTATAAAAAATATCAAGTCATAAATCCAATAATACTAAGGCCCACTTGCACGACATCCTAAATTGAGATTTCACGTTTATTAAACTGGTTAACCCACTAAGGGTTAACTAAACGTCAAATCATATGTTTTTTTACATATTAAGTAAATAAGATTAGTGGTAAATCTCGATTTAGAATCGTCGTGCAAGTCGGCCTAAAAGTATAAAATATTTTCATGATGCTCTGAATATGAGAGATAACAGTTATAAAAACCAAAGTAAAAGTAAAAAGGAACAAAACTGTTGGGTTGTTTTAATAGCAAACTCTTAACTTTCCTCGCCGCCCATAATAATATCCTATTTCGTAACTTAAATATTCAATAAATGCCTTTATACGTTACGGAAAAAATAACAGAACATCTATTGTCTAAATTTCCCGGGTAAAGATAATATCGCATACCGATGGATTAGACAGGTTAATGGTCAAACTATACTTCAGTTAGAGTCCTTATGAAAATTAAAAAAAAAACAAAAATAAAAAAGAAATATTATTATTTATTTCACGCATAATTTTCTATCGCATAACTGTTTTCGGCATAATCATCACTTCGCATAACGCTCAAATATCATAACCGATATCGCATTTTTTTTTCGCATAATGTCTGTTGGCATAACAATCTTAGCCCTAAACTTTATCGTCATAAACTTTTAACGTATAATTCTGCAAATCCAAAAGCCACCAATCCAAGGCCAAGGGCACCTTAACATATTAAAATTGCATGTCAACTAAAGTTATACGATAAAAAATTAGGGCAAGTGATATTTATAACAATAAAATCATTATGCCTGAAAACAGTTATGCCAAACAACAATTAAGCAAAAATACTTTATGGCAAAGGTGTTAGGACTATCAAAATGATGACAAACAATTTTATGCGAAATTGGGCGCGCCCCTTCAGTTAACTTCAGACCGGCATAATTCTGTGTACCGTCAAGAGATACATTCACTCTTGACATTGTTCGATATAATATTTTAACTGCATCGTATTTAACATGAAGTTTAGTGGATTTACTTAAGGTGCCAGAGTAAAACAGGGTGATTTGTTAACCATGTTGGGATCCTGGGCTTCCCTTATTTCAGGAGGTTTTGTTTCGACTCTCGAGTGGAGGAGCATTGTATTTATATTCAGCGAGGATACTTTGCTGAGGTTTTTGTAACTACTGCGTTGGAGGGTCAGTAGGTGTAGACCTTGGTACATTTTTATATTTGCGTTAATGGTTCTGGTTTGGGTAATTTATGCAAAATATGGATTATTTTAGAACAGATAGGTGCATATACCAATATAATTAGTTGTAATTGACTTTCGGGTTCTATTATAGATTTATTTCATCGAATTTAGTTCATGATCACCCTCATCATTCCTCTCCCCTTCTTAATCATCACCTTATTCTGATTTCGTGGATGCTCATCGCTTAAATCAGGTGGCTCACTTGCATATTTGTCGGCCTCTGCTATTAAAACAATCTATTTTAATAGAAATATGATTAAATTATGGAAAGTCGCCATAAACCGCCAAGCAATGTTAACATTCCGGAAATTGTTAATTCTACACTATCTCTGTAGTTTGAGCGTAACATATTCACAACTATCGGATGCGGGTAGCGTTGTCCGTATTCAGATCACGTGCCTCGCTGTCTTAACATCTGGATTGTTTTGTAACATGCTGTAGTGTCTCCTTCTCCGAGTTTGTTTTTAAAGTAGCTTCTGACTAGTTTTTGGTCTTATTCAGCGGTATTTACGTGCCTGACGCGAAAGAGAAATTCTTAAGGTAAGGTTAGGTGTTCTTGATGATATTGTTTTTTAACAGATACCTTCTAAAAGGACGAAGTTTTTAATACGTCTGTCTTTTAAAAATACTAATAGCTTTACATCAGACGGAACTACTTTAGTTCTACGATTTTTATAAAAAAAAATAAGTAAATGATTTTTTTCTATTCTAAAGGATATATGTTGAGAAGTTTCCCATTTTCCGTCTAAATCCATAATCAGATCTTAACTAGAACCACCACCGGAGTAAATACTATCAGGCACAAAAATAATAATCAAAATCGGTCCACATTTGTCGGAGATATCTAGTAACACAAACCTCTTTAGCATAAAAAACAAACCTCTACCTTTTTGGAATCGGTTGAAATAAATACCTTCGTCTTGGTGTTCGTATAAATTGTATTCCAATTATTGAGTGTAAATTTTTTGTACAAAATTTAACAAAACTTTAATTTTCCCACCATCAAAGACTTTATTTTTGTTCAGAGTTTAGTTTACCTTCGGAAATTTAAATATAAATACTTAAGTTGTAAGAAGTTGGACTTAATTTGAATTGGAATTTATAATCTAAATTCAATATTTTATCAATGTTTATCTGAATTTGTTACATTATAGACTAGCTTTTGTTCATGACTCCGCTCCCGTGAACAGTATTTACCGGGATTAAAAGTACCTAGCCTATAACTGTCTCCATGATTCCATCTTTCTCTGTACCAAAATGTATCAAAGTCGGTCCATTGATTTAGGCATGAAAGCGTAACAAACACACTCACTTTCTCATTTGTTATATTAGGATAGTCAAAAATATATATAAATAAGATCCCGCTTATACAAGCGGGATACCCCAGAAGGGGTAGGTAGAGGTACAACAAATGCATCAGAGTTACATCGAGCTTATTCCCGTTCCATGATGTGATAGGCAGGATACCTATTAAAATTCTAAGAAACTTGTGGGCATTCGCAAATTAAAAGCAGTCCAGCAGTCGTACCCCGTACGCATTACAACTGCGCCACCGAAGCATACATACGCACTTATGCCTGTAATCCCCGAAGGGGTATGCAGAGGTGTAACCAGTACATCCACATTTCGCCAAATGTATCTCTGTCCCATAATGTGATAGGGGGCGAGCCTATCGCCATACCGGGCACAAATTCCAGACTCCGGGCTGATACTGAGCATTTCGTAATAGAAAATACCAACATTACTTTTACCTGACCCGAGGATCTAACCCGAGACCTCAGCGTCAGCCTCAGTCGTAACGCGTACGCATTACAACTGCGCCACCGAAGCAGATTGTTTTAAATACTATCAAGGACAGCTCAGTAATTTGAATTTTCATAAACTGTGAATTAACTATGTCCTCATCAACCGTAGTTTCAGGTAATAGACCTGAGACCCATTACTGCCTCAAACTCTTAGCTTCCAGGTTGAATATTTATAGGGCTTGCTGTATCTTTACACACCTGGGATATAAGAGCTACCTACGGAGTAGGATAAAACCATTACAATAGGGCAGTTGACTAGATTTTTTTTATTATTTATATAAATAAGTTACGTTACTCAAAAACTATTGCAGAAAGAATTTTATAAATCTGACCAAAAATAAATAACTTAGAAGCCATTCAAATCCTGTAGAAGGGGTAATTGTCAAATGACAGACGACGCAAACTTTGACGTCACTGTGTAAAATGTTCATTGTGTAGCACGCGTGCAAGCGAGATAGTGAGATATCCCTACTACGCACCCACTTTTCCTCATACCAACATTTAAAGTCATAACTGCGGGCACATTTCTGAACCAATTTTGATTGTGTTTTAATAAACGGGTTTCTTTTGCGTATAATTTCCTGTTCCTTATAAAATAATGTTTAAAATTCAATATAGGAAACTACCCTATTAACGTCGATGTAACTTCTTTTTAACTGCCTTCAAAAAAGGAGGGGCTTCTCAATTCGGTGCATTATTTTTTGCTGTTTTTTTATGTACATCTATTTCTCCGCTAATTGTGGACTGATTTTGTTGGAAAAAATTAGCTCTAAAAAGAGCTAGAAAAATATTAAATTTTGACTTTTCGTGTTTTTATTTTGAAGTCGGTCTCTAATTCACATGTTAACACTTTGTCTGTCTGTGGGTATAGTTATGATAATAAAAAAAACACTAGATGCTTTCAAAAATAACTCTGTTATCCGGTGCTTAAATTATATTTGAACATTTTGAATTTCTCAAATTCATAGGCAAAACCATTTTACTAGTTCTGTAATTAAAATGCGAATCAAGACGTTGAAAAGACTTGCTAGCTTGTAATTATTTAACTAATTATTATTCTGTTTAGTTTTCGGTTCTTTTAGGCTGAATTAAGAAATAGGCTATTTAAATACATGTTAAAATTTGTCTCTGACCTTATCTTTCTTCTTCAATGTCAAATTACTTGTTCAACCTTAACAATAAATTAAATAAAGTCACGCGGCACAGTTTTGTCTACAGCATGAATAAGCCGGCTCTACCAGGTTATTACCACTATCCCACAGAAGACCGACATAAAGTATCATTGCGTTTCGTACGGTGAGACATGAGGAGGCCCAACTCCTTTTCTTATCCCCAATTCCTTTTTTTTGTTAAGATCGGCAACGCGTCCATGATTCTTCAGGGCAGTGGAGATTACTTACCATCAGTTGATCCACTCGCTCGATTACTAGCCTGTGCTATTAAAAATTGCAGAGCCTTGAATTATAATCTAACCATTAAAACTCTCGACGTCTATTAGAAAAACATTTGTAACTTTTAAATAGCTGATAGGATTTTCTATATGCATAGCTCAAAACCATCTCCATAAAACCAGCTTTCAAATTAATAAAACTGCATTCAAGTCAATTCACACACACACACACACCACACACACACACACACACATATATATATATATATATATATACACACACACATATATACACACACACACACACACACACACACACACACACACATACACCACAGATACGAACAATGTGGTCAAACGTATAACACCACACACAATTCTTGTTTTGTGGGAGGTCAAAGTAGTATTTGTAATTCTTCGATTCATAAACTATAGCTATATATACTATATATCTTTATGTAAGAAATAATATCGATCCGTTGCTCCGTTGTTTCGTGAAGGGACAAATCAACAAACACACTTTCGCTCTCATAATTATAATTTAATTAAATAATTCAACTAACAACTGTAGGAAAAAGTTTTAAAGTTGAGTTTATTATACGTCTTTTAATAAAAATGTGTTCAGTAAAATTTGTAATGAAAACTTTCTTCCCAAACATACATACTCATGTACCACCATGAAACCGCGTTTTGGGCGGTGAGTGAGATTCCTAGAGGCACAACCACTGAAACCATAAACCACACACACTTCTCCAATCCCCATTCCTTTTCTTTAAGCTAAGCATCCCATCTATGATACTTCTTGTATTATGGATGTTCAGAAGCTGTAGAGATCTTTAACAATCAGACCCATCTGCTCGATTGCCAGCTTAGGTTGGAAAATACTCGTACAATGTACTATTATTTTTCGGGCCGTTTCTTCTTCCCTCGTCTACCTGCCCTTATCCCACTCGCCGAGGGGTCGGCGTAAAATAATCTTAATAAATATTACAGAAAGATTTAGCTTGTAGTTTTTACGACAGGCCACTTGTCTAATTTTAACCCTCTCTGAATAACTCCCAGACCCATCGTTTTGGTCACACAAATATTTGTCTCGGTGCGGGAATCGAACCCACTGCATCTCGCTTCACCCACTGCGCCACTGAGGCTACTTTAGTCTAGTACATAATAATATTAGAAAACCTTTAGGTTTTCCAAATTTATGTTGACTATAGTTTGCGCCCGTTGATCTAGTGAAATTTCCATGAGGGAAGTCAGTAACAAAGTAAGGGGAAAGTTAGGCCTGTTACAGGCGCCCATCTAGTCACCGATTCCATTCGAGAACTGAGCCCTGGAGTTTTTAATTTCGTTCCACAACCACTCGCGGCAAACCTCGTTACAAGTTTAAATTGGCATTTCTCCGAGTAATGGTTAGACGCCAGCGGGTAAGTTCCACTCGGTGTCTCCTTCACTTGCCTGGGTAATTCTTATTTAAAATGTATGAGCGGTAGTGTGAAACTGGATCGGGTGCTATCATGCAACACAATAACACCGGAGGTATACTTTCAAGGCCGTACTGTCGTATGCGAAGTATATTCTTCACTATTTTAAATTCTGATATGGAAGTATAACTTCATCGTGATGACAGTGATGAGGTTGAATTTGAGTGCAATGTTTTTAGCGTATATTCGATTCTGGCTGTAGGAAGTAAATCTCTTGAAATAAAACTAGTTTATAGACCTCAGCTTTAGCCTAAATCATAACGCGTACGCATTACGACTGCGCCACCAAGGAAGTCATTTTTTTTATTGGGAATTAAGAAACGTTCTTTGTACTGGCGAAGTGAGTACGCTACACCTGATGGCTTAATTATATCAAAATCAATCCAAGAGTTAACTTACGATAGACAATGTACCTATCGTAGGTAGGCAGAATTATGCCGGCCTACATAATTGTTTCTATACACTCCGTTTAAAGGATGCCATATTGTATGAACACACTCCGTACACATGTGCCGGCAAATTATTCCATAGCTTTATGGTCCGACAGAAGTAAGATTTTGCGAACCTCTTGGTTCGTGCCGAGATAGAGGATACCATGACGCTGTGGTTCTATTAACGAAAGATGATGATGGAATAAGGTTAAACAGAGAGACAAATTCTTCACAGCATTCACCACGGAACTGTGGTTAACGATAGGTGAGGATGGAATAATGTCAAACAATTCTTCAGAGCATTCACCGTGATACAAACGATAAAAACCAACCCAAAGAACTCGGACACAACTTGCGATTGCCCGACCTGGTATCTGTACCCCGGATTTAATCGGTTTCTCAGCTTACCTACGCATCCGCTAGACTCAAGCCCACTTATTATAAAAGTAGTTGAATGACAGTAATGTATCTTATAAATTGTCGACGTCAATTTGAAAATACCCCATGCGCCATCCACCCCGGGGCAAGTGGGTTATAGGGTTGCTAGATCTAAAATCGGAAATCCAAATTCAGCTTGTTTGTGTAGAACGTTTGGGTAACATGACATGTGATAGAGTAAGAACAGGCACGCCGCAATTTCAAAGTCGAAAAAAATCCGGAGATAAGTACAATATGGCAAGACAAGCTTTTAAATTGTCTAACCATGTCGAGGCCGCCTGGCAACCCTATAAAGGTACGTCATCAAAATAAATGGCTCGCATTAGCCCTGATACTGCGACCTCTGCACGGATGGTGTATGTAGATATTTGTCGTTCTTTTAAATTATTGTTGCAATTATTTACATTCAGCCACCCCTGTAGTATGGTTTTGAATAATCACCCCTAAGATCTGGTGCTATGGTACATTTCACCAACAATATTTCCGCACATTGGACAGAAGGATTTTCAGATTCGTGCACGTAATATATTTATTTCTCTTTAGAATTACAGATAGGCGTTTAAAAAATATTTTTAAAAACCCAGGATTAACGACTAAATATTATGCTCTTTAAAGTTACACTTTCTAAATCCAGTAAAGTGCGTTTCCAGAGGTAATCTCTCACGCACTTTCAGACTCTACATACATTTAAATGAAATAAAAAAAACATTAAATAAAATGAGGACTCCCTCGGTGGCGCAGTTGTATGCGTTACGACTGAGGCTGATGCTGAAGTCTCGGGTTCGATCCCCGGGTCGGGTAAAAGTGATATTGGGATTTTCTATTAAGAAATGCCCAGTATCAGCCCGGAGTCTGGATTTGTGCCCGGTAAGGCGATAGGCTCGCCCCCTATCACATTATGGGACGGAGATACGCTCGGCGAAGTGTGGGAGTACTGGGTACACCTCTGCCTACCCCTTCGGGGATTACAGGCGTGAGTGCGTATATTAAATAAAATTAGCTCCTAATCTATGTATTGTCTTTTTGTGTCGGTGCAACTGTAATTTTATGAACCATTGATTGATTGCACCGATTCAAAAATGGTTAGATCGGATTAGAAGTTAACTACGCTGCCAAAAATACGGCTCTACTTACACATGCAAAGGTAAAATCACACGTAACACTCATACACGCAACAAAAATTAATGAAAATTCAAAATCAACTTTACTTCATAAAAGTTAATGTCTAAATATGAAATTTCTAAATCGAGATACGACGTTCTGCACCGCTTAAAATTAGACGTATTAACTATCAACTAGAGATCATAATTTTTTTATGAATTGACGAATGAACGAGCTGCACAGACTTTTATAATCCCGCGCCTTTGCACAAAGTTTTGGTGGGGTCATTTTTTTGCTTGAGTTACGTTTCTTGTCATCTTATTTCGATGATGGCCTCGCAGAAAATAAAAAATAAAATCATATAATTGAGAAAATATTTGTTTTTAATAACGATAAAAAAAAATATCCAAGGTAAAACAGTAAATAGCGTGAAAAGCGAAGGGCGGATACTACGGACGCTTGTTATTAACAGAATACCAGGCGTTCCGCACGCGAGCTGTGTTAATCATTTCAACCTATTTGTAATGTGTTTCGAGTAAATTACTACTTTCACACCCCATTCCAATGATTTTAGTAATTATTTTTCGTCGGAATGGAGTGTTTAGGGCATTTTTACTGTCTATATTAGCAGCTAAGTAATTTGAAAGACCACCCGTCGACCTCCACCTGTAATGGGCATACCAATGTTACAAATAATGTTATAATGCAATATAATGTTTACAGTTGGTAAAGCCACGCTGTAGTCATTTTTGTCTACAGTATGAATGGGCCGGCTCAACCGGCTTGTTATAAAAAAAGAAAGAAACAAGGAACTTTATTATTAGAGCAATAATTACAGAGTAAAAAAACACAAAAAAAAAATACACAACAACTTAAAAATACTATGCAATCACTGTGTCATAAAGAATCGACGTGAAGTGACAGCTTGCCATTGTTTAGTACAGTGAGTGAGATATCCGGAGGCCTAAATTCCCTTCCCCTTAATCGTCCCTTTCCTTTAAGGTCAGCAAGGCATCCATGATTCTTCAGGTATTGTGGATGTTCATGAGCGGTGGAACTCACTTACCATCAGGTGACCCACTTGCTCGTTTGCCGGCCTATGCTAATAAAAAAATATTACTGTTGCGTTTCGTACTATGAGTGAGATTTCCGGAGGTCCAAATCTCCTCTCCACTTTCTAATCCCATCCGACATTCTTCGGGTATTATTTCATATTTTGTTCATGGGCGATGGCGACTACCATAAAAAAAGGAGGAGGTTCTCAATTCGGCGCGGTTTTTTTATTATTTTTATTGCTTTTTTTATGTGGACCGATTTTATTGGAAAAAAATTCACTCGATAGAGTTTAATAAATAGAGTTTAATAAATTTGGTTAAGATTTGATGACGGAGTACGGAGAAAAAAAAACTCCTCAACGGACAACAGTACACTCGTCGCGATTGTGTTATTGTATTGGAATTAACATGCTATTGTTGTAACTGCCACTAAAAATTGAAGTCGGTTTCTAAGTTTAGTTAAACGTTATATTATCTTAGCATTTATTGACTGCCTCGGTGGCGCAGTTGTAATGCGTACGCGTTACGATTGAGGTCAACGCTGAGGTCTCGGGTTCGATCCCTGGGTCGGGTAGAGTGGTATTGGGTTTTTCTATTACGAAATACTTAGTATCAGCCCGGAGTCTGGAATTTGTGCCCGGTATGGCGATAGGCTCGCCCCCTATCACATAAGGGACAGAAATACGCTCGGTGAAATGTGGGTGTACTGGTTACACCTCTGCCTACCCCTTCGGGGATTACAGGCGTGAGTGCGTATGAATTTATTGTGTCGTATCCTAAACCTCGCAAACATAGCCCTGCTACATAAACCATTTGTCTCGATGTATTTTTTACTACATAAATTGAGTCGTAAGTAAATACAGTAGGGCCAGGGCTTAGAGGAAGCTAGTGAAATAATAAAAACGTGAGAGTCCCGTGGGGGAAGCCGGCGACTCCTGAAGTTACTGTCTTAGCATAAAACATTCACTTGTATTACCTTCATAACGGGTGAAAAGCGTACAGACGTTATGCTTCCTTATGTAGTGGCGCCGCCGGGTTGCTCGGTAACACATTTAACATAGTAATGTTTAACTTGGTCGTGTTGCATCTATATAAAAATGAATGGCTAAATTTGTTGCTTAGCGCAAAACTCGAGAACGGCTGAACCGATTTAGATGATTTTTAGTGATATAGCATCACTATAAACCTCAGTTGTTTTCGAATGCATATACTAACGATTATTGTATTTAAATAAATTAATCAAAAAAAAAAAAAAAAAGAGTTTTTTGTGTGTGTTAAGTGGGTTCCTGGATGGTTTATATTCATAATTAAACCCGGTAGGTGACGGTGCATCGGGTTCTAACTATCAATTATATGATGCGGGTGAAACCGCGCGGGACGGCTAGTTTCAAATAAAAATGGTTCGTTCTAGCCACTTCCTGGGCGGCGCAGTTGTGCCTACGCGATACGACTACTGTACGGGTTTGCGGTTCGATCGGGTAAAGTGATATTGGGTTTTTCTATTACGAAATGCTTAGTATCAGCCTGGAGCCTGAATTGGCGATAGATTCGATCCCTATCACATCATGTGTCGGAAATATGCTCGGCAAATGTGGGTGTACTGGATACACCTTGGCCTACCTCTTCAGGGGAATATAGATGTGAGTGCGTATGTATTAGTTCTAGGGACATTGCTAGCATAGTATAATAATATAATAAATAAATATACTATCTTTGAGGTAAATAATTATCTAAATCCATTAACAATTGGGAAGCAGTGATAGGTCAGCGGAGAGTGGTATGGACTGTCGAGACGAAAGTCGCATGTTCGAAACCAGCCTCAAGTGCATAAACCTCTGACTTTTGTAAGTTATGTGTGTATTAATTGTTAATTATCACTTGCTTTAACGACGAAGGAAAGAAACCTGCATACCTAAGAAGTTCTTCATAAGAATTTCGAAAGTATGTGAAGTCTGCCAACCCGCATTAGGCCACGTGGTGGACTGGCGTGGTAAACTAAGGCCTAATCCCTCTCGTTCAGTAGAGGAGGCCCGTGCCCAGCAGTGGGACTACGAAAAAATACGTACATTTTTCACTATAAAGTAATTTTCATACAAATTACTAGCCTCAGACACCCTTATTTTACAATTATTTAAAAAAAATATTAAGTTGGTGTCGTCTGCGTATCAATGTCAAACCATAATAAGTCACAGGCCCTCAATAATAACAATGAAAATACTTGAAAACAGCGTCTGAGAGCATAGTGCATGAGCGATTTAAAGGTGCCCGAAATTAGAATCCTTTTTGGTCATCGAAATAAGATGACAAGAAACGTAACTCAAGCAAAAAATTACCCCACCAAAACTCTGTGCAAGGGGGAGGAGCTATAAAAGTCTGTGCATAATAATCTCTAGTTGACACTTGATACGTCAATTTTTTGCGCGGTGTAGATCGTCGTATCTCGATCTAGAAACTTAATATTTAGACATTAACTTGTATGAAATAAAGTTAATATTGAACGTTCATTTATTTTTGTTGCGTGTATGGGTGTTACGTGTGATTTTACCTTTGCATGTGTACTCGTAAGGCCGCTATTCCACTATCAAATTTGCACCATAGATATATGACATCATATTTGTCATCATAGATCCTTAGGTCACAGCATGCTGTGAAATAGGACCATAAAATATGATCATAGAAAATATGAAGTTTATGTTGCTATTACACTGTCATACATTTCTCATATATCTATGAGCTATAGGGGTAGGATATTTTTTATATGATAGTGAAATAACGGCCTAAGTAAGTGGAGCCGTATTTTTTTATAGATTCATATGAGAGTTATCATTCTAGTTATCTTATTTCGATGTTTTTGGTACGGTGAAGCTTTTAAAAAATGATTAGCCTGGATGAACGAGTGGTAGACAATTTTGTCTACAGCATGAATGGGCCGGCTCGTCCGGGTCGTTACCACTGTCTCACAGAAAACCGGCGTAAAGTAGCAGCTTGCTGCTGCGTTTCGTACGGTGAGTGAGATATCCGGAGGCCCAAATCCCCCTCCCCTTCCCAATCCCTTATTATCCCTTTCCTTTAAGCTCGGCAACGCGCCCATAATTCTTTTGTATTGTGGGCGTACATGGGCGGTGGAGATCGCTTACCATCAGGTGACCCACTTGCTCGTTTACAGGCTTATACTATAAAAAAAAAATGAAGAAACGAGCAGGTCGCTCGCCTTGGTAAGCGGCACTGTTCATAAACATAACCACACAGAACTTTGAATTACAGAGCTCTGAATTGCACTGAACTACGTTCGTCATCCCGAGAGTCTTACTTATAAAAGTTTTCAAGCACTGATTAGTTAAATACCGTTTTGTCTCTATCTAGCAACTTTACAAATGGCATTGACAGAGAAAGACAAAATAGTATCTAACTAATCAATGTTTGAACAAACTTTATAAAGAAGTGTCATAATACCAAATATGTCAATGTATACTACTACACAAGCTGCGCGGTACATAGAAATTGTACCACTAAGTTTCGGTCAATTGACCATAACTCAATATTACCATCTCGCTCACTCTCAACTGAAACCCCTCTCGCGCTCTCTGCCTGTAAGCTGTCAAACTCCTGCGTTATGTGACACAATTTTACTTCTAAACAGAACGTTTAGTAGTATACAATTAAGTCTTTGCATAATACTCAATAATTTGTATTTACTATACAACATGTAACAAAAACCTTGTTGCTCCCTTTAGCTGTGTTGTAAGAATCGATACTCAAACATAAGGAAATATTTCTAATGAGAAAAATCTAACACAATAAAAATGGGACATCTGTCCCAGCCAGGTGGGCCAGCAGCTCAATGAAAGTGGTATTTTAAATGAAATACTAGTAAAAACTACCTATAATTTTGTGTGTTTTACGAGGTTTTACGTTCGTATTAGTAAAGCGGCGACTTGCTGTAATAGTAAAAAGGTGCCGTACCGAGTAACTACCACCTTTGATAAACCACCGTGTGATCGCCAATCGTTATTTTGATGGTAGAATTTTCTTAATTGATATATTTCTTTACATTTGAATAACGATTCTGATAACACACATTGTTACATATTGTATTTGATGATAATGACGGTTACTGAGTAAGATTTTTGATAGGAAATTTCAACATTAATTTTACAACTATAAAAAGATAATTCATGATACACAAACAAGAAGGCACTAGGTGGTAGGTCCTCGTATGCCTCGAGGCCGTCTAGGTAGTTACCACCGTTTTGTCTATTTCTGTAACCAAACAGCAGTGTGTAAGCACTTTTATGTTCCGGTTTGAAGGACATTGAAGCCAGTGAAATTACTGGACATTATGAGATTTAACTCCTTATGTCTCGGGGTGACGAGTGCAGTACAGTGCCATGCATTTCTTCATAATTCGAAGTTCTGAGGTGTTGCATTAGTTTATGGGCAGGCGTGACGCTTACTATGAACAATCGAATTGAAACAATTTTCGATAGCAGTTACAAATTTTCAGATGGCAAACACGCCAACCAAAGAAAATTTACCAGTAAACTCGCATTTAGATTATGCACGACATAGGCATGAATACATTCATCAGACATTGTCTTTCAGAAGTCGCCTCGTAAGATTATTTTTCTAACTTCTATTATTATAAACCTTAATCCGCTTTCGCCCATGAATAAAGTGGCGACCAGCCAATTATCGGCAAACAAATTAAAAGCCAGACGAATTCCAAAGTAAGTCAGTCGTTCGAAGGCAACTGTTGTTGGCAGCAATAAATTGCTACTAAGCTACTAATTTCTTTAACTGCAAACTCGATATCGCCCGTCCCATTTAATTCGAAGCTCCGCCGATACAATACATTGAGGAAGTATCATATTTAGAGCTATTTGGTTTAAATATTCATTTGTAAATAAAGAATTGGATTTCAAGAATGAAATGCTTTCGATTTGTTACGGGCTTTTGCTATACAATAACATGTCTTAACATACATTGTACATAACTTAATCATTATAGAAGGCATTACAGAAGCTATATGCGATCAGACTAGTCGTTGTAACTAGTATACCAACTGTTTTTAAGACGACTGACTGTAGGCCTAGTACAAGTTTTAAACGTTTTCCTAAACGATGAAAGTTTTGGTTTTCTCTACATACGTCAAGTATTAGTAGCCGCCAGTGGGAACTATGATGAATTAAAATTATTAATATGGTTAATTTTATAGTCATATTAGTCGAATATTAAATTTGTTTTCAAGCGATTCTTCCTTTATTACCGTATGAATTACTGGTTTGACACTTCGACGGTAGTAACTTTATACGAATTCGAAAACTGCGAACGTATTTGTAACTCGTACTATAGGCCTACTGACGGATTACATAAGTCGTACGTGTTGGCTCAACGACCCAAAATGAAATGAAATGAAATAGTTTATTAATCATGTAGGCAATTAAAATAGCGCTTATAACAAGTCAGTACAAAATAAAGAAACTTATGTATAGAAATCATATCAACTCATGTATACATAACATACATAGCATCGTCAAAATACACTAGGCAATAACACAAAATTATTTATTTGTCGTCTTTTCATTTTACATTTTACATTAGTAACAATATTTGTACTGTGGAAACGTCCAGAATTATTAATTATTTTGAGTCGATGCCTGTGGTCCATACAGGCATTTACCGAAACGGCACGTGTTTTAAAACTACCACCGGATTCAAACGCGACCCTGTCTGAGAAGACCCGGCGAAACAAACTCAGTGGGCTTGTTTTTTGTCCGCTTACTATAATATTCTTGAAAATAATGACTTGTCTTTTGAAATTGTAAATTTTCCGTAATTATTTATTCGCGATCGGTCGTCTTTTGTTTATTTGTTTTTTTTTTGAGCGATCGTTGCATCCCACACCGAAAGACGTCACCCTTCTCTATCCTGCGCAAGCTCTTGCCATGAGGTCTTACAAGTCCTCTACTTCATCCTTATGTGGCATGCTCCTTTTATATGGTATGCTCTCTCATCTTCATCTCTCTGATCTCTACGTGATCGGAGTGTCCAGGTTGTCTCGCCAATAATATTTTTATTTATAATTCATATGAATTTCTCAAATATTGTCTAAAAACTTGATATAGGATCTAACTATGAAAAAAGCTTTGAATTCAAAGCTTCCTACTTTTTAAAGTCTAACTGAATACCTAAAAGTAATTCACGATTTCATTTAATTGACGCCTGTATCCAAAAATAAGTAAACGGGTGAGAAAATAATAAACTTCTGACGTAAGAAACGAATATATTAGTTTCAGGAAAACGTGTTGATACAACTCGGAATGAATCGGCATCTATTACCAACCCCCGACTATCATAAGATTCACGTAGACAACTCATTTGAATAGTAAATCGCAACTTTCCCCTTACTCCGTACAGCTCAAGTTACACTGATCCATATAATATTAAGTACTACACGACCTATTTCAGAAAGTAATGAACCGAAAAGTAATTGTATATAATTGGTTCAGGTGCTAACGGTCTACTAAAATGTGTCGGTTAAGCTCGGAGGTAAATTTAAAGGGTCGCAGAATTTATGTGTGGCACCTAATGCTTATAAGCATGTTCTCTCAAAGCAGGAAATGTGTTTTATGTCGTTGCTTTTTTTGGTTTAGTTACTATAAAATATTTTATTTGTTTCGACAAGGTGGTAGGTCCCTCGTATGCGAGAGGCCGGCTGGGTTGGTACCACCGCTTTGTCTATTTCTGCCGCTAAGCAACAGTGTGTAAGCACTGTTGTGTTCGGGTGTAAAGGACATTGAAGCCAGTGTAATTACAGGGCATTATGAGACTTAACACTCTATGCCTCGGGGTGACGAGCGCAGTCCAGTGTCATGCAGTGCTTTGTTATTTAAAGTTCTGTGTGGCGTTGCTTCTGTTTATAAGCAGGCGCTTACCACCAGGCGAGCGACCTGCTCGTCTCGTCATTCAAGCTAATTTATATAACAATCTATATATATATATATATATATATATAATATATATTGTCAGAAACTAGATATTGCTCGTGGCTTCGCCTGCATGAACTTTTCCTGGACAAAAAGTACCCCTTGTCATTTCCCGTGATATAACCTATCTCCATACAAAATTTCATTAAAATTCGTTCAGTCATTTAGCCGTGAAAACGTAATAGACAAATCGACAGAGGTACTTTTGCATTTATAAGTAATATTAGTATGGATAGATTTTTCATATAATTTAAGTTATGTCCATTTTCACCAATCTATGGTTTCCTTTTTTCTATCTCAACTAAATCACTTTTCAAATAAAATAACGGTCTATTCGTCTTACAGAATTAAAACTTGAATAATCTTATTTTTTATTAGTGGTTAAAAATATAAAGTCAGCAACCGACGTTTGTCAAACAAAACCGTCTCAAAAAACTAAAAAGCTTAAAATAAAATCAATAAATTTTGAGTCGATGATATCTACCAATCAGCAACATCACTCGAGTCGGAAATAACCAATAAAATATGTTCATTATTAATGCCAATGTTTTAGTAATTTAACGTCGATTTCATCCCCTAAAGGTGGTTTTTTTTTACAAAAATTAAATAGGACCATTCCATTTAATATGTACTGCATCAAATAAAGACATTTTTTTTAACCTGTTAATTCTGTGAAAACTTACGCTTAGTTAAACATACGAATCTAGAGTGCTAGAGCCATGCTGTAGACACTTTTGTCTACAGCATGAATAGGCCGGCTCGTCCGGGTCGTTACCACTGTCTCATTTAAAACCGACGTAAAGTAACAGCTTGTTGCTGCGTTTCGTACGGTGAGTGAGATATCCAGAGACCCAAATCCCCCTCCTTTTCCCAACCCCTTTCCTTTAAGGTCAGCAATGCGCCCATGATTCTTTTAGTATTGTGGGCGTACATGGGCGGTGGAGATCACTTAACATCAGGTGACTCACTCGTTTCCGACCTATGCCATAAAAAAAATAAAAAGGTACGCGTTGAATTTAAAATTCCATTTTTCGTCGATAAAAAATATAACATTCTTGCAATAATATCTTCAGTACTTTAATAACAGTCCTCTCGTACTTGTATATTATCACCAGCTTTTACACCAACAGTTTAATCCCAACATAAAACCGCTCTTTAAGTTATTACATTTAGTAACGTTTTTGCAACTTACCTCGTGTATGACAGGCAACCTGCGCGTTCTAATCCTGCGCGACATAAGTAAAATCCACAAGATTTTAAGACTGCCAACTCAAATTCGTAACGTTTTATCTCCCAGTAAAACTAAAAACCGTCAAGTGCGAGGCGGACTCGGGCACCAAGGATTCCGTACCTTATTTTTTTACTACCTATTTATTGTTTTTTAGGATATCTGCTATTAACAAATATTTTGTGTCGCTACGTCAAGGTTCAAAGGTAGACTGGTGAGTCGGGAAAATATGGCAATTATACAAATAATGAAAGATTTGTCGGGTAAGGTCTTTGTAAGGCTTGTTACCACTATCTCATAGAAACTGACGTAAAGTAGCGGCATGTTTCTGCGCTTCGTATGGCCGTAAACCTCCCATTAATAATCCCCTTCCAAATCCCATAATAATCCCCTTCCTTTAAGATCGGCAACGCAACATGATTTCTCTGATATTGTCGGTGTTCATGGCTCGTGGAAATTACTTACCATCAGGTGAACCACTTGCTCATTTACCAAACTATGCTTTATAATACATCTATTCAAAATTTCAATGTCTATTTCATCGAAATAATTGAAGAATTTAGGTACCTATATTAAAATATAATTAACAAAATAAGTAATGTAGTACATGTTGGAATTAATTTAAAATGGGTACAATAATGTCTGCGAAACAATACAATAGTAGATAATCTCGAGTGGAAAGGAGTTTAACTCCAAAGACTGCGATTTACGATTAAGATTCGTTTGTAATCCATCTCGAGGTAATAAAATGATGCTTTCATAATAAATATGTACTTCTCCTTCGGTAGGTATTTCTAGAACAATTGTGCATCACTTTTTTTTAATTTATTTATTAAGAACAAAAAATTGTGTACAAAAAAATATCATAGCCCCACAAAACCACATAAGGCGGTTTGTCTGCAGGATCGTGAGAGTCTCACAGTGGCTTAGTTATATAAAACTAGCACATGTGATACAGCAGAACAATCATTTCAGAGTATTGAGGTAGTGCTCCTCTAACAATGTTTGATTTGTGGTTTGATTTTAAACTCAAGATGTTTGTTTACCTACGATACTATAAACCGATAAAAAAAACTAAATCTATTTTAATGGCAGACTTTCTATCATCACGTCAGCGTCAGATGCATACGACAGTGACGCTCATGTCTTTTCTAGTGCAAAACCCTACTGCAAATACCAATGACACCCGCGTTACATAGTTTAATACTATCTTATAAATAATAATAGTTATAATAAATACATACATACATACATACGCACTCACGCCTCTAATCCCCGAAGGGTTAGGCAGAGGTGTAACCAGTACACCCACATTTCGCCGAGCGTATTTCAGTCCCACGATGTGATAGGGGCGAGCCTATCGCCATACCGGGCACAAATGCCAGACTCCGGGCTGATACTGAGCATTTCGTAATAGAAAAACCCAATAACATTTTACCGGGATCGAACCCGAGACCGCAGCGTTGGCCTCAATCGTAACGCGTACACATTACAACTGCGCCACCGAGGCAATAAATAATATTAGCCTCGTATTATACACGTCCCACTGCTGGGCATGGGCCTCTACTGAATGAGAAGGGTTAGGCCTCAGTCACCACGCTGGCCTAATGCGGATTGGCAGACTTCGAAACTTAAGCCTCATAAAAGTGCTCTACAACTGACAGTATATTTCAACAAATAAACACTATAAATGAAAAGCTCAAAAGAAAACAAGCGAAATCTTAGCGGCGGACGGCGCAAAAATTGTACCAAACCGAGTTAAAGCAATCTTGATAAGCCAATTCTAGTAATACTTAATCGTTGCCCAGTCGTTTGAATTTGATTGTTCATTATGCCGGTATTGTTTACTTAATATTCCTTCGAAGCCAAACAAATTACTACATTACACTATTATTAGATACAGAATGCTGTAAATTTTACAAAAAAAAAGAAGTTGTACTGTTTTTTCATAAAACTGTACTAAAACCCTGAATGTATTATGAAACGCTAAATAGGTATATTTTTTATGCATATATTTTATGCTAAGTCAGCAGTGTAATGAAATTAAAAACTGACTTCAAAATGAACACTACAAATGTTTCTGTTATTTGATAAAGACCGTGTTTAAGTTTTAGTTAAACTTATTTTTAATTTCAAATGTTTAGTGTTAGGAAAAGTAGGTACCATATATTCTCCAATACAAATGTTATATCCAACTACAAAAAAATTACACTATACAAAAACTTTCTTAAAATATAACATAGTTTATACATTATCCAGATTATCTACATGAAGTACTTTCTATTTCAAGATCTACCTACACCTTTAACTTTATCCTAATCCTGAACATTCCCAGGTTACAGATAATAATATCTGCTAATACCAGCACGGCAGTAAGGCGACAGGCTATCTATTAATCTAGGCTAATCCACTGGCAAGATCCATTGGATAAAGGTAAGAAGACTTCGCTTGCACCCGACCGCGGTCTATTCAAACAAATCTCTACTCGGATCCGGGCGACATTTATCTAGACTTCATTATACAGCTGGAATAAAAAATCGATCGATGGAATCAATATTGGAATTGAAGTTTGAGTATTTCATTTGGTATATACCATGATCAATGTTAAATTAACTTATAAAATGTCAAATCTCATGTCAAGTCGAAATTGAGTTGCTAGAAGGATGATCAACACCTTTAATTAGACACACATGTTAGATAACATAACTTTCAAATTAATATGTAAAATCGTATGTCAAACCGTACTAAAGAGAGATCAAATATATATTTTTTTTTTTCACTAAATAACGTTTCACTGTTAGTTGAATGTTGATTTGATCAGCCTTTCAGAAACCGGGCGTTAGCTTTGTATTGTGGGTATTTTGCAAAGTAATTAATAAATAATATGGTGTAGATACATCGTGAGGAAACCTACATACCTGAGAAGTTCTCCAAAAGAATTTCGAAGGTATGTCAAGTCTGCCAACCCTGATTAGCGTGGTGGACTCAGGCCTAACCCCTCATTCAGTAGAGGAGACCCGTGCTCAGCAGTGGGACGTATATACTAAAAGGCTAGCATTATTATGGTGTAGATAGTCATGAAAAGCCTGAAAGAGTTGGCTCGACCATGATAGTACCATTTCCTTCTGCTTGGCGTTATCCTGGCATAATGCCAGGGTCTGCCTTCTCGTACCATAGATTTGACTTAATTTGGTATTAAATGGAGCGACCCGTCCTCTGACTCTACAACCCGCAACGGCAATCCAGTTCAGTCATTGCCTAGTTCGGTAATCAGCAGAGATACAACGTGCAGGAGTGGTTGGCTTTGGGCCGAAGATGTGGATGGCCCACTTACAAATACCATTGTAAGTGATCATGGTCGGTGGAGATCAACTATCAGGCCATCATCTTGTTTGCCGACCTCTGCTAGAAAAAATAAATGGTTAAATCAAAGCGTCGTCAAAATTATAATATTTGTTTATACAATTCGGTCTTCTACGAGAGATATAGTCCCTAAATATTTTGCAGACATTGTCTTGACTAGATTAGTAAATATATTTATGAATATATTTAAATTTATGAAATAGAAGACCGAACGCAGCTATGCCTACGCTAGTCACAGATAAAACGATTACAAAAACCTACACTAAAACTGGTACCGTTTGAAAAAGTTAAAAGGTTCGAGCGGTTAATCCGTATTCACATACACGACACGTATCCCGGCCGAAGGGACCTTTACAAAAATTATGATCTGCCATTACTGCTCTCGCGACCGAATTTTATTCGCGGGCGCGCGTGCTTCCACCGACACAATTTGTTCACATTTTAAATATTCACATGTAACACGCCGTATGCTTAATATATTCCTCATCTACATAATGTAATATTTCGCGAATATACTGTTCTTATTCCGTAGGTGTAGGTAATTCTGTTAGAGTTGTGTTACCAGGTATAATCCGAAAATACCAGGGGAAATTAGGTCTGAATCAATATATCAGCCAAAAAGAGTCAATAAATAGTACATACGCACTCACGCCTGTAATCCCCGAAGGGGTAGGCAGAGATGTAACCAGTACACCCACATTTCGCCGAGCGTATCTCCGTCCCTTATGTGATAGGGGGCGAACCTATCGCCATACCGGGCACAAATTCCAGACTCCGGGCTAATACTGAGCATTTCGTAATAGAAAAACCCAATACCACTTTACTCGACCCGGGGATCGAACCCGAGACCTCACCGTTAGCCTCAATCGTAACGCGTACGCATTATAACTGCGCCACCGAGGCAGTAGTAATTTACGAAATTGACGTTTAAGATACCAAAAGTAATTTACACTCTTATTAGGGTTTTAGTAGTTCTAGAAGTAATTTAGATATGGCAACCCTTATAAAAATCGTTAGATATCTTTAAAAATAATAGATTTTTAGAAAAATCTGTAGATCTACCGGAAAATTATCAGATCTGGCAACCCTGTAGGTGGTTAAAAAGCCACGGTCTTCTCTTACGTTACAGAGCGTGTGTTTTAATTATTTTTAAACGGGTTCTGTTTGTTCAGGACTGTTGTCTGATTCTTAGAATTTTATCACGACAATGTGGGGCCAGTTTAGCACCTAATGCGCCATCAAGGTTGTTGTTTGACTGTTTTTACTTGTAATAAAATTGTCGTACTTTTAGAACCCTTTAGGGGTTGTTAACAGAATTAATTGGAATACCGAATTTATATTGCCTTAGTTTTAATTCAAGTTTGGAGATTTAAATCGCAATTGTTAATGTGCAAACACTTTCTTATTGTTATTGTACATAAGGAAACATTTTATAAATTCTGTAGGTTTTACATAGCTGTAAAATCTCATCATTCAGAAAAATATTTTATCTCTCAACTAAAGACTTACCCTAGATATATTTAAGACTCGAGCTGGCAATATTTGCCGTCATTATGATATCCACTAGGAGCGAAAGGCACTGAAGTGGAAACTACGTCTGTTCAAGCATAGTGTAGGTCGACCTGGTGCCCGTTGGACTGATGACCTGACAGAGGTCGCAGGAAGCGGCTGGATGAGGAAGGCGGAAGACCGTAAGGGTGGCATGATCAAGAAAATACCAGCAATGGACTGATACAGGCTGGTCGATAGATATGGCGATAGGCTCTCCCCCTGTCACATCATGGGTCGGAAATAAGTTCGGCGAAAACTGTGTATACTGATTACACCTCTGCCTATCCCTTCGAGGATTACAGGCGTGTGTAGGTATGAGTGTATGTATAGATTTTGACATGATTAAGGCCTTACAAATAGCAAAATTAGTCCTGTTTTAAACTAGACAAATATGACATTTCATACTAGACAAATGAAAAGTTTAATATTTTAAAATTACCATCATTATTAAGACTGGTGTACACGGGAAAAACATGCTCCAACCCAGTTGATGCCGTATCGAAACCGCCTGTGTAAAATTGGCCTTAAAAGGTAATAAAGATAAAGCCGGTTATAGGCTCCATTCAGATTACGAGCGGTGCAACGGGCGCTTGGTCGTAAGGTCCTCTCCAGATATGCACCTGAGCAGAGGTCGTATACATTATACGAGTACTTTAAATAAATGACCACTGTGCAACTGAGCAATGAGCATCTTAAGGCAACAAACATAAAATGTAGCCTATAAATGGTAACATCTTAAGCGTCCTCGATGTTTTGTAAAGTTCTGCAGTTGAAGTTAGCATTTCGGAAATATCTGATACCCCAGTTGCTGATTAACTACAAACACTGTGCTTACAAGATTTATATCGGTTTTTCCCTATCCATGCTCAACTTTAGATGATCCCTAATGCCCAACAGCTACCTTGTGCATCGATGCAACGTAAAACTAGGCTAACATCATTTTGATGTTTTTGTAGAGGAACGGGTGGTAAATGTTCCTCTAACAAAGGGAAAGGTCTTCAGCCTGACCAGCCGCGGCCCCTCCCATGGCTGATGTTCCTAACTTGTATATATATATACTAAGTGTCACGCAAACTTTACTAGCGCGATTCAGGATTCGTTGACGTTGTGCGGTGCGCGCTGTGTACCACCACATGCTTTCGAAAATAGAGGTCATCTAAAATTGAGCATAGGTATAACCTAATCGAAAATAAAGCATGACATTCTTTCTTTCTGCCTGGCTTTATCCCGGCTTAATGACAATGGATTGGGTGTTATGTGGGGCGACCCGCCATCTGACCCCCCACAACCCGCAACGGGAACCAAGTTTCGCCATTGCCTCGTCCGTAAATTAGCAGAGTGTACCACGTGCAGATGGGGTTGGCTTTGGGTCTAAGATGTCGGTGGTCCTCTTCCCTCCCACCAGAATACACCGAACCGCACCTTTTCTAATTTATTCTACGACGTTTTAACATCTCCAGTACACCGGTAATGCCCTGATATAAAACTGGATGGAATGAAAGTAATACAAATTGCAATTTGTGCAGCGGTGATGCTATCAAAGCACTCTCTCAAGGCTTGCAATTTCAATAACTGGCAAACGGCGCGCGCTCCTCAAAATTTTCACGCCCAGCAATAACGAACTAAGGGGGGCTCTGGTTCTGTGGCACGCCCCGGTCCTAGGGGCCCCCAAATCTCAAGGATAGATTCCAGTCCAAAACAAGGCAACAATATGTTCAGTAAATGAGAGGCAGTTCGAGGCCCCGTAATCCAGAACTATCAATATTAAATGAACCCCCTAACGCCGCCGTATTAATTTAGCTCGTCTCATCTCAAATACCACCACTTTATTTTGATTGCAATAATTATAGACTAGCTTTTGCTCGGGGCTCTGCCCGCGTGAATATCTTTTTCCGGGACAAAAAGTACCCTACGTCCTTCCCCAGGATATAATCTTTTTTCTTATCAAATTTCTTTACAATTTGTTCAGTCGTTTAGCCGTGAAAACGTGACAGACAAACACAGAGTTACTTTTGCATTTATAATAATGATATATACGAGTATCTATACTAATATTATAAAGCTGAAGAGTTTGTTTGTTGGTTTGGTTGAACGCGCTAATCCCAGGAACTACTGGTCCGATTTAAAAAATTCTTTCAGTGTTATATAGCTCATTTATTGAAGAAGGCTATAGGCTATTTAAAACTTTTTTCACGGAATAGGCCATACACGCGGGCGAGCCGCGAGCAATAGCTAGTTTTGAAATAAAAGATGTCTACTAGTTCATGTTCTATGATATACTTAAGTTTTAACTTACAAAGAAGTGGAGTGTTCTCAATTATATGATATTGTATTAATTTATAGTTCCTTTTTTTAAGTATGGCCACGCAATTCTTTTCATAGAATGGTCCGGTTTTAATAACTCTTTTTGTATTCGATATATCTATACCCTATATTTTAAAATTGGTCCTTTTTCATTTATAGCGAAAACTCTACCACTAGAAATCACGATTATCTATACAAACCTAACAGTAAAATCCCCTTACATCAATTAGAACATGATCTGTAATTTTAAAATTACTAAACAGACTTTCTTCAAACTTATCTTTGAACCATATCTATAAAACCAGTTTTATATAAAAAGAAAAAGAAAAAATAAACTCGCCGAATTGAGAACCTCCTCCTTTCTTCAAGTCGGTTAAAGAAATAGGATAGCCCCAGATAACTTGCCTCTAGAGCGAAGATGAACTCCCAAATCTCATAAGTCGCATCTTTATGTGAAAAATTTGGCAAACTTTGGCAACCGCTGATACAGTACAGCCACAAGTTTACGTACAGCCACGTTGACAAGAACGTTTATTTATTGAATAGAAACTCTGGTCGTATATCAAAAGACTGTCAAACGTACTGACAACTTAGGTTTTCCACGAAAATTTAATGCCGCAAGTTCCTAATACATTATGTATGCGGGATAGTGATGGCCTTATGAGTAGTAGCATGTAAACGTAAGAACAGGTCACGGGTCTTTAAGAGTTGTAATGGGTCTTAATGTACAACATTAGTAAATTCCATTTAGTAAATAAATAAATAAATAAATAAATAAATAAATAAATAAATAAATAAATAAATAAATAAATAAATAAATAAATAAATAAATAAATAAATAAATAAATAAATAAATAAATAAATAAATAAATAAATAAATAAATAAATAAATAAATAAATAAATAAATAAATAAATAAATAAATAAATAAATAAATAAATAAATAAATAAATAAATAAATAAATAAGTAAATAAATAAATAAATAAATAAATAAATAAACATATTTCCTTTTTTTTATTAGCTTGAATATCGAAACGAGCCAACGAGAAATAATCACCTGATGGTAAGCGCCATGCCTGCCCATAAACAGAAGCAACACCAGACATAATTTTGGATAACAAAGCACTGCATGGCACTGGACTGCGCTCGTCACCCCGAGACATAGCTTATGACGAAATTCCAAGCAAGAAGATATTGCCTTAAATAATTTTTAACCAACAAAAAATACTGAGAAGGTTCTAGATTGAGCGCGTATAATATTTGTTAATACTTTTGTTTGTTTAACCACACATTTTTTACAGAATTAACCGATTTTGATGATTCTTTTTTCATTCAACAGAGTATAGTTCAAAGTTGCTCCCATTTCAAGTGCCTTGATGCCACCCTACTGAAATGCAGTGACTTTTACTTGCAAGTAGGCAACTATACTCTCTTTCTCTTCAAGCCTTTTGAATAACGCTAGATCATTGTCACATCATGAAGAAATTCCTAAAATCACTAAGGGAGAGTGAAATCGGATTTTTTTGTACTCTCCAGAGGGGTTGACGTCAGACAGGCGGCCGGTCGTCAAAACTACCCGCCAAATCTTTCTATAACATATGTTAAAAAGCATGTTGTGCTGACCCCACTGCTAGTGGGATAAGGGCAGATGAGAAGAGATTTTTAAATCGGTTATAGAAAAACTTATTTTTCTCTCTGATTTCTTCCTCTGATTTTCGTAATTATTACTTGCTTTAACAGTGTAGGAAACATCATGAGGAAACATACATACCTGAGAAGTTCTCCAAAAAGAATTTCAAAGGTATGTGAAGTCTGCCTACCTGCATTAGGCCAGCGTGGTGGACTAAGGCCTAATCCCTCTCATTCAGTAGAGGAGGCCGTGCCCAGCAGTGGGACGTATATAATATAGGGCGAGTACTATTATATAAAAAACGTGAATACAATACGCTTATTGTACTCAATTTACATAATTTTGTTTGCTGAATTATTTATTCAGTAACTGAGAAAAAGGCCATACCGTCAAGCAAAAATCCATCATATATTAACAAATACAAAGGTGTCAAAATTCAAAAGTCAAAACGCGTATCAACTTAGTCAGTTTAGATTAAAAAGTAAGAACATACAATAAAAAAAGTAATTTTAGCGTATTGTAATACGGGAAAAAACTCATCTCGCCTGCGAACTGTGATCGCCAAATCCCGCCGCCAAATCTTATCCTTACCTAAGAGCTGGAACTTTGTTGGAAAAAATTCCACTTTCGAGGCCGAAAGTTTTTGGCTGAATTTCATTGTTACGCAGATAATATAAAAAATATAATGGTGAAATAGAATTGGTAGCGGGATTGAAATAAAAATATTAAATACTTTATAAGTACATAATTTATTTATTAACTTTATGTGAAATCAGGGGCCTTATTCCCTATGGCCAATGACCATATAAACTTGTAACTTGACCGCGTTACGTCAATTTCGCGAAATCAGCACCGAACCTATCGCAAAATTTTAGACTCCGGGATGATACTGAGCATTTTGTAATAGAACTAGGGGATTTGCCCATGTTTTTCCACAAAACATAAAATTTAATAAAACTTAAAGTCCGACGAATATGAGACATATCTTACTTTCTTCCCCACATTATTCTGCATCGATTGGTATCGGACTCGACCCCATACCCCCAGCGGTTTCGGAGGAGATAGCGTGACAAGCTTTTGGTAGCGGCGGCGGCGCCAGTAACTTTTTTTTTTGAATAGAGAGAAACCTCAATATGAACTTTACCCGACCCGGGGATAGAACCCGAGTCCTCAGCACAGCAGTCATACCGCGTACGCATTACACTGCGCCACCGAGGCGGTCGGTAGTTAAAAAGTACCTACTGATCTAAATATATGACGTCATGCAAAATGCCCCTTAAAACTTGTAACAAATACAAAAAAGAAACTTTCTTGAAATGGCTACTTGCTAGCTCTCGCATGCAAATAACTAAGTCAAACTATATACGAGGGAGTTTTTCGAGAAAAACCAGGTCATTCTTTTAATAGATGCAGCCATCTCGCGATTTTTCACGCGCAGTTTTTAATACGAGCTTGAAAACTATGTGAGAGTTATTCATAATCTGGGCTCAGCTGGACTGAAATCATAAAACAGATGTTGAAGTTATAGTGCTTTACGTTGATGAACTGATGATTCTTAAGAGTATAATAATAATAAATAAGTGGTTAGTGGGCAACGTGATGGGACCCTAAGGGAGCAAATGATTGTTGTTTAAAGCCCAGTGACACCTCTCCACCCTTTCGTCTGATGTTGCTCTTTTGTCGCCTTTTTAGGGACTATTTTGGAGAGCTCATCTACATAAGTTAGTGAGTCACCACCTGTCTATTTTATCCGTGTTATTACATAGGTCAAGCAGGTGCCATAGTCCTTCCCATAGACAATAGACCTAACATCTCACCTCATTAAACCAGTAGAATTTTTTAACCATCGTTACAATAGGGTAGTTTCCTATATTGAATTTTATACATTATTTTATAAGCAACAGAAAATGATACGCAAAAGAAACCCTTTTATTAAAACACAATATAAATTGGTTCAGAAATGTGCCCGCAGTTATGACTTTAAATGTTGGTATGAAGAAAAGTGGGTGCGTAGTAGGGATATCTCACTATCTCGCTTGCACGCGTGCACCATAATGAACATTTTACACAGTGACGTCAATGGTTGCATCGTCTGTCATTTGACAATTACCCCTTCCACAGGATTTGAATGGCTTCTAACTTATTTATTTTTGGTCCGATTTATAAAATTCTTTCTGCCATATATTTTGAGTAAAGTAACTTATTGATTTAAATAATAAAAAAAACGAGTCAACTACCCTATAGTCCTATACTAACCGGAGACTGTCCTTGGGTACACTACTATAGTGTATACAGGGAAGGCCGTCGGGCGGTGTCATATCACAACGTTAGATTTAATTTGTCTAATGGATCTCTACATTTTGGCTTTGGCCCCACGCACGCTCCGAGGCTCATGTCTGGAGCTCCATAGTCCCGAGATATGGTAATAAATAATAATTGTGATAGTGTATAGCCTGATATTGTGGTAGTTGTTCGATTGGCGCAGCGAGCAATACTTGTTGATGTCACCATTCCTCAAGACGAAAACCTCGTCAAAGCCGAAGACTGACTAAATATTTAATCCTGGCACACGAGGTTACTGACATGTGACAAATGAACTCGATAATGATTGTCCCGATAATCGTTTCTGTAATGGCCTGATACCAAAGAGTCTCGACCAACACCTCCGGAGGCTCTCAATTGGTCGTTGGGTCAGGAGCCAGGTTCAGAAAGCGGTGTTACTAGAAACGGCATGCATTGTGAGGAGGTTTCTCACTCTGGGGTCCTAACTACTGGTGGCTTGGGTCCTAGACCTCGCCATTGGAAGGTGATAGTTTTATATTTTTAAATGTTTCATGTTTTAGAAATACATACATACGCGTAATAACTATATACGTATCACATCGTGGGACGGAGATACGCTCTGCGAAATGTGAGTGTACTAGTTTCACCTCTGCCTACCCCTTCGGGGATTACAGGCGTGAGTGCGTATGTATGTATGTACGTATGTATAATATAATTTAATTTATCTAGTACCTTTATGTCCATACCGAAATTAATTAGTGCATCAATATTCACATTTAAACTTCGCCAAATGATATTTTATCAAGTACAATCGGTAAAATATTTTTTTTAATGATAATACAATTCTGTTGGGCGTTTTACATTTCAAAAAGGACCTTTGTTGCGAATCTTTTACGCCTTCAAAGTGAGGCATCTCTTTGTAATCTTTGAATAATATCGGATTAAGAGACTTTGCCACTAATCCGCATCTTTCCTCCAAAGCCCTTTCATCCATTCAGAAGAGTTATCTATCCAGAAAGGTTATCTACGATGTTTCTGTATTTTTGATTTTTTTTATAGTATAGGCCGGCAAACGAGCAAGTGGGTCACCTGATGGTAAGCGATCTCCACCGCCCATGTACGCCCACAATACAAAAGAATCATGGGCGCGTTGCCTACCTTAAAGGAAAGGGATAATAAGGGGTTGGGAATGGGAGGGAGATTTGGGCCTCCGGATATCTCACTCACCGTGCGAAACGCAGCAGCAAGCCGCTACTTTACGTCGGTTTTCTGTGAGACAGTGGTAACTACACTGTTGAGCCGGTCCATTCATGCTGTAGACAAAACTGCCTACAGTTCTACCACATTATATTATTATAAATATTTCTATGAGATAGTGGTCTTCTCTTCTTAGTCGTATTCTTCATTACTGAAGGGCGTGTCCTAGAAAGGCCTTCGTTGACCGTTGTATTAGCTGTTTCCACTTTGTCCGGTTCTCAGCTTCCTTCAGGGCGGTTGTCATAGAGAGAACAGTGAGGGTGGTTATTTGGGAACACCAACGGCTAGGCGATTGGCCGCGGGGTCTCTTTCCTTCCACCTTACCCACAACAACTAACTTATCAAGGTTGTCCGGTTGTCGACCGGCAATATGAACGAAATACCCGAGGATCTTTTGGTAACAAATTTTCGAGAGTCTAATGTATATAACAATTGCAACACATTACATCGGCAGTTAAGAGCACGGTTTATCGCTTGGAGAAAAAATCTAGTGAGATAGTTCTCAGTTAATTTACTTAGATTTACGCGCCATATATGTAGGTCAAAGTAATTCGATCGCGATAGAAACAAATTACATTACAGACGAGACCCTTAAGGTATGATTCCAACCTCGATAGCCGGCAGTCCGCAGACCGCAGCGACAGTGTCGATCAACCACAGCAGCAGACCGCAGCGACACTGCTAACAAACAACATCTAGGGTACAAATGAAAACCAGCGCCAAGCACTTAGTGTTTGGCATATGCTGATTTGGATCCTTTTGCCGCGGTCTCTAGGTATCTAGGTACCTACTACTTATAAAAATATTTTTTCTGCATCAAGTATACATGTACCACCTAACGCCTGCCAATAAAGGTTTTCTTTCTTTCTTACTAAATGACACTTATTTCAATTAAATTACTTAGGATGGTCGCATCAGTGCCGCCTGCTGCTATCTTCGGATATATATTTAAAGTAAAAACTGTCCCTGCTGTTGGGCGACACTGTCGCTGCGATCTGCAGTTTGTCGTCGAGTATGGAGTTCATACCTTCATGTGCATACATCTAGAAGGTACAATAATAAACTGTCGATATTGAAAATAGAAATGATGTTGAACAGTAAATCGACTTAAACACACTAAAATAAACACACAATCAAAATGGAACGTTTGAATTCCACCAAAAATAACACGCTCTAAAGTGTCCCAAAACCCAAATTAGAGACCCTTCATAGCAGTAACAAGTTTTCGACCGTATAAAGATATTCGCACTCACTGTTTCAAGGGATTTCGTATTAAAACATTATGACAAAATTATAGCGCACACTTAACTTCTGTGAAGGCTTAAAATGTTCAGGACGTGACATTTTAGTTCAGGACCGTACTAACGACGAGTGTTTGACTCCATTTGAACGAGGTGCTTAAGTTGAAGCTAGTACGTACTCAGGATTAAGGTTTTTATGTACAGTTAAGTGTTTCTAACTGTCGATAGTCCAGTTGATTGGGTCTAATGTTCTCACTGCATTAATGGGGGCGGCGCGACGAGAGTTGTGGCGATTGGTTTCGTGACAGATTTAGGAACAGATTTGTCTAGTTAAAGTGGATTGAGGTTGCGTAGGAAATTTCATTTAGTTCTGAAAGGTGATTTTCTATAAATACTTAGCTATTTTAGAAACTTTGACTCCAGAGGGTTGACACCAGGCAGGCGGCCGGTCGTAAAAACTACAAGTAAATATTTCTGTAACATGTGTTAAAAAGCATGTTGCGCCGACCCCACTGCGCGTGGGATAAGGGCAGGTGGAAGAAGAAGAGACTTAGCTATTTAAGAGAATTTTGACAAAAACATTGGTTTAGTTGTGTGTAGTGTCCATTTGCATAGTTCTTACTTCACAATTTTACGAATACATTTCACAAAAAAATCTTTAAAAAAACTATATGAAAGGAACGTGCACTAAACTCGGTATAATTATATGATAATAAAATGCAAGTTATTTTAAACGACATTGTGGACGTTCGCAATGCTGCGGAGTTTTTCAAAGAACGCTATTTTAATACAGGTGTGGGGGCGTCAGGCGTAGAGAACGCGTCGTAAACATAACACGTTACACATCTGCATAAAGTTAAACAACAAGATACGGGCCTTTGTAAAAAGAGGAATTCAGGCGCCAGACCGAAAGCGGCGAGACCGTAGCTAACAAACACAAAGAACATTTAGACCTTTTTGAAAGTGCTTCTGACAAAACATTCCTATGGCAGCGAGGCTGGTACGCGCGTTATTCACGCTTTAATTGAGGGCGCGTCCGTCTGAAATCCACATTTGGGATGGAAACTGGTACAATTTTCCATTTTTGACATTCTAAACACGATTCGGCGAGATAACGAGGAATGTCGGCCTTTAGTTGTTTTAGCTGAACACCCTTTGTAGTTGCCGTGCCGTTTGTCCGTTTACACAGCTTTTAATTTTCTAAATGTCTTGCAAAAATAAACACGCCCCTCGAGGATGTGAAAATAAATGAAGAGCTGATGGCACCTTAAATATGCCGCGCTTAGTGTCCATGGTTAATTTCCTTGGAGATTGTCGACAATTTAATGGGATTTAGGGATGAGTGGTGGCCGAAGGCGAAAAAGTTTGCGTTTACATTTCCTACTTTGAGCGATCTGGAGCTACCGGTGTTCGAGTTAGTTCGGTCCAATATAGCCGAAGATGAACGGGAGCGACACCTTTAGTTTAATCGTCTTGGGAAAATGATGACAGTCGAAGATTCTTGTGACTTAAAACTTTGCTATTTAACTGACGAAAGGTTGTAGCCTCGAGGGTTTTATCCGTTGGCACTAAAAGATTCAACGCTGTGGCTCTCCAATCACGGAGTTTTGCGTCCCTAATCAGGGTTGCGGGTTGGATATCGGCCCAATACTTTGCACACATGTTACATTTTCGGATAAAACTTTCAACCTAACTGATAACAACGGATCATTGTGTGTTAAACAGAACATTTAGTGTCCACCTTGTTTAATGCACTAGGTTTACTACGAAACTTTCAACGTATTATTTTCTATACGTGGATGATTCAAATTGTTTACTGGGTTACTTAAGCGCTAGTTTTAGATTGATTACCTGGATTGTACCAGAAACAACATATAGTTCATTCAGGTTATATGAATAATAATAATAAATGAATACACCCAACAATCACACACATAGTCCTGAGCCCACACTAGGTTAACCTGTATCGTGGGTACCAGGAACTACGAAGGACTTGCAGTCCCACAACACCCATAACCGAAACAAATATTTGTGGATTACACAAACATTTGTCTCGATGCGGGAATCGAATACACGGCCTCTCGCTTCGCATCCGGCTACTCGCCCGCTGCGCCACGGAGGCTGTCGAGGAATAGTATATTATTTATTTGAATGTTTTTTTTATTTATTAAATACTATACACAGCCCTTAAAATTAGCATGGTACTATTTACTAAAGACATAACGAAATAATATATATTTCTATAAATATTGTTTTATTAGGCTGAATGACGAAATGAGCAGATCGCTCAACTGATGGTAAACGCCACATACGCCACATAAACAGAAGCAACACCAATCAGAATTTCGTAACCATGAAGTACTGAATGGCACTACTAGACTATGCTCGTCACCCTATGGCATAAGATGGTAAATTAATGCCCACTAATTTCACTTCCATGTGCTTCAAATGGAAACACAAAGTGAAACGCAACACGGAATTACCACTTCACGTTGGTTTTCTGCGAGACCGTGGTAATAATTCGGCTAAGCCAGCCCATTTCTGCTGTAGACAGGACTGTAGCAGGTCTCTCCACTACATAGGTACATGCCACCATCGAAATAAGATAACTAGAATGATAACTCTCATATGAATCTGCCAAAAAATACGGCTCTACTTACACATGCAAAGGTAAAATCACACGTAACACTCATACGCGCAGCAAAAATTAATGAACGTTCAAAATCAACTGTATTTCATAAAAGTTAATGTCTAAATATTAAACTTCTAGATCGAGGTACGACGTTCTGCACCGCGCTAAAAATCAGACGTATTAAGTGTCAACTAGAGATTATTATGCACAGACTTTTATAGCGGGCGGCCTTGCACAGAGTTTTGGGGGGGTAATTTTTTTGCTTGAGTTACGTTTCTTGTCATCTTATTTTGATGCATGCCACTGATATACAACATAATTTGACTAGCAGTTGACCGCGAAACTAAAGTTAAAGTATGAAAATGAGTACACCCAAAACCACTTTAAAACAAATTAAATGACACAAAACCACGCAATACCCGCGGTCTGAACGAAAACCGAGTGTTGCGACCGAAAAACCCGCCTCCGCTACTTTCCTTCAAATATCCGGGTCAGCTATTGTTCCTTTGTCACAGACCGGACAAGTCCCGGACAAACTTAACTTTTCATTCGGCATTCGGTTCTTGTACAGACGAATGACAGTGTTTACAATACTTAGACCGCATTTGAACTTTGTAAACCTATACAAAAGACGACGTCGAGACGTTCCCTGCGGTGGATTTCTTCCTTGTTTTACGTTTGTTGGTAATTTCTAGCACCACGGAAGCTTATTGACTGCGTTCGAAGTTAAGCAATATTGCTGATGGTGTTTTTGTTTAGATGCTATTTTTTTTTTTATAGTATAGGCCGGCAAACGAGCAAATGGGTCACCTGATGGTAAGCGATCTCCACCGCCCATGTACGCCCACAATACAAAAGAATTATGGGCGCGTTGCCGACCTTGAAGAAAAGGGATAAGAAGGGATTGGGAAGGGGAGGGGGATTTGGGCCTCCGGTATACACTATGGTCTGTTGGTAGCTTAATTAAACTGAGAAACCGATGAGTTGGTTCAATTCTCGTTATCACAATCTGTGTTTGATTCGAACAATCACACTTGAGTTGGCCGGGATTGGAGTTTTTGCAAAAAATAGTGATCGGTATACTATCTATTCAACCATGGACCGAAAAATAAGCTCGACAAATGACGCATGAGTCGTTGCACATCTGCCTACCACTTCGGCAATACAGGCGTGAACTTATGTATCTATACAGTACCTATTATAGTGTTAATTCTTCTTCTTCTTCTGCCCTTATACAATACATTTACAAGGTGGTAGGTCCGACGTATGCCAGAGGCCGTCTGGCTCGGTACCACCACTTTGTCTAATTCTGCCGCCAAACAGCCACTGCTGTGTAAGTGTGCTGTTAAACACTTGCAAGCACTGTTGTATTTCAGCTTGAAAGACATTGAAACCAGTAAAATTACTTGGCATTATGAGACTTAACATCCTATATCTCTGGGTGACCGCAGCCTAATGTTTGCATAACATTAGGTTGCGGTGCAATGTATTTTCAAGTTCTGTGTGGTGTTTCTTGTTTTTATGGGCAGGCGTTGCGCTTACCATCAGGCTGGCGGCCTACTCGTCAAAAAACCACAGCAGGTGATTTCAGGTCGGTTTTTTTTGAAACAGTGGTGATAACCCGGTGACTGCCTCTGTGGCGCAGTTGTAATGCGTACGCGTTACGATTGAGGCTAACGCTGAGGTCTCGGGTTCCATCCCCAGGTCGGGTAAAGTGGTATTGGGTTTTTCTATTACGAAATGCTCAGTATCAGCCCGGAGTCTGGAATTTGTGCCCGGTATGGCGATAGGCTCACCCCCTATCACATTGTGGGACGGAGATACGCTCGACGAAATGTGGGTCTACTGGTTACACCTCTGCCTACCCCTTCGGGGATTACAGGCGTGAGTGCGTATGTAGTGATGATAACCCGGTCGAACCGGCACAAAGGGTCTACAGCGTGGCTCTACCACTTTAAAAAAGAGTGTTAGTGTAGAGTATTTAGTGGTAGAGCAACGCTGCAGACAGCATGAATGACCGGATATACCAGATTACCACTGCCTCACAGAAAACCGACGTAAAGTAGTGGCTTGCTGCTGCGTTTCGTACAATGAGTAAGATATCCGGAGACCCAAATACCCTCCCCAACCCCTTAATTATCCCTTTCTTTTAGGATCAGCAACACGCTACTGATTCTTCTGGTATTATCAGCGTACATGGGCGGTGGAGATTACTTACCATCAGGTGATACACTTGCTCTTTTGCCAGCCTATGCAATAAAAAAAACATGCATACGCACTCACGCCTGTAATCCCCGAAGGGGTAGGCAGAGGTGTAACATATCGCTCAGCGTATCTCCGTCCCTTATGTGATAGGGGGCGAGCCTATCGCCATACCGGGCACAAATTCCAGACTCCAGACGGATATTGAGCATTTCGTAATAGAAAAACCCAATACCACTTCACCCGACCCGGGGATAGAACCCGAGACCTCAGCGTTTGCCTCAATCGTAACGCATACGCATTACAACTGCGCAACCGAGGCAGTAAAAAAAGAAAAAAACACGTATATTTTTCTATACAACTTGACCTACTATATGACACTGATCCATGACTATAATAGGCTAGTAAACCAATAGGATGGTAGTAACACTGACCATATACACAACAAATGGCCTATTTGTAACTCGTACTCTCTCAAGAGGAAAATTGAAAAATCCGGCAGGGGAACGGGGCTTGAAACTAGGAAATCCTAGACACGGCGCAGTCGGTCTGCTGGCATTAATCTACGTTTCACACACGTCGACGTTGGCTAAGTAATGTGTTAGAAAGCGAGGTTTTTCGTAAGAAAACTTGGTAGGCCACTCTGTAATGTAACTTCTGAGTGCACAATTTTTTTATTTATATCGTGTTTGATCCGCGATTTTTAAGACTATGTGGGTGTAGGTTATGTTAAAGTTTATTTTACATTTATTTAGCTGCAGAAAATTATACATACACTAGCTGTCCCGCGTGGTTTCACCCGCAACTACAGCAGCGCCACCTACCGGGTTCAATTGTGAATGTAAACCATCCAGGGTGCCACCCAAACGCATTAAAAAAAAAACATTTAAATCGGTCCAACCGTTTAGGAGGAGTTCAGTGACATACACACGTACAGTAGAATTATATATATAAAGATAAAGATAGGCTTACGCCTTTATACCCGAAGGAATAGGTAGACTCTACGTGTAAGTAGTGCTGCACCCACGTTTCGCCGATTTTATTTTCGTCACATAATGTGATAGATGAAGAGCCATAGAGCCTACAAACATACATAACAATATCCAACGAAGTGGGACACCTTATGCAAGTGATCTCCACCGCCCAAAAACATTCACAATACCTGAAGGATCATGGATGCGATACCAACCATAAATGAAAGGGATGATTAAGGAATGGGAAGGAGATTTGCGCCTCCGGATATTTATGCAGTAGAAAAACTATCTACAGCGCGGTTCACCACTTACAAAATTAACATTCATTCCATCCCTTAAGGATCCAAGATCACTTTTGAGAAGATCACTGCAGGCCGGCATATTTTGTCGACCTACGATAGACACATCGTCTGTCGTTGGTCGACAGTATTCTTGGATTGCGCTGCACTTAACATCAGGTATAGCGTAGTCACTTTGCCGAGCTAGTATAAAAAAACGTCGTCCAGTTGTCGGTACATATTTAAAAATAAAAGATACACCCAACAGCCACACACATATTTAACCCACACTAGGTTAACCTGTATTGTGGGTATCAGGAACTATGAAGGTCAACTACAACACCTAGACCCGAAACAAATATTTGTGGATCACACAAAAAAATGGCTCGGTGCGTGAATCGAACCCACAGCCTCTGGCTACGCAGTCGGCTACTCTGCTACGGAGGTTGTGTAACAAGAAAAAACCAAAAGGAAACATCCAAACGTTACTATCATAAAATTCATGATATATTTTTGAAGCTTATTTTATTTTTTATTTTATTAAACTTTTTACATTTAAATTAATGTAAAGGCGGACTTAATGCCAAAGGCATTCTCTACCAGTCTACCCCAGGTAGTGCAGAGATAAAAGACAGTAGGCATGTAAAAAAAAACCAAACAAGCAACCAAGCTTATCGCGATATCTTATGCTGTCTATGAACTTACTTTTCATTCATCTCACAAAGGAACAAGTACCCAATAACGCTCTGATGGTGCACGATTCTGCATGAAATTGATAAAACAACTGACAATTCTAAGCCTAGAGACAAAAATACTTACATCGAATTGTTTATTTGAAACTAGTTTTTGCTTACGGCTGCGCCCGCATGACAGGCGTCTTCCGGGATAACTGCTGCCCGGGTGTTGTAAGACCGCATTACGGTAAGTCCCTCGTAGTTTCTGATACCACGCTGTATTTTCATCAACATATATATGTTGAGGGCCGACTCGACTGGGTTGTTACCACTTTCTTACAGAAAATCGACGTAAAGTAACAGCTTGCTGCTGCGTTTCATACGGTGAGTGAGTTATCCCGAGGTCTTCATCTTCCTCTTCTAATTATCTCTTTCCTGTAAAAGGTTAGCAACGCGTTCGTGATTCTTCTGATATTGTGGGTAGGCAGTGAAGATCGCATACCATTTTACATTTATCTACACTAATCTACACTAATATTATAAAGAGGAAAGATTTGTATTTTTGTATATAACGAATAAACTACTCGACCGATTTCAATAATTCTTTTGCCGTTAGAAAGCTACATTATCACTGAGTGACATAGGCTACTTTTTATCCCGGAAAAGGCCGTTCACGCGGGCGGAGCCGCAAAAAAAGGCTAGTCTACACTAATATAATAAAGAGGAAAGATTTGTATTTTTGTATGTTACGAATAAATTTAAAAACTACTGGACCGATTTCAAAAACTCTTTTGCCGTCAGAAAGCTACATTATCACTGAGTGACATAGGCTACTTTTTATCCCGGAAAAGGCCGTTCACGCTGGCGGAGGCGCGAACAAAGGCTAGTCTATTATAAAAAACCAACTCTAGGTAAAAATGTCCAAGCAATCACAGCATAATTCTCCAAGCATTTCACACAAGATTTTATCCTAAAAATAAACATATCACAATTTCCCACGTCGCAACACTGTCCGAAAGATATAATAACACATTAAGCGCAGACGAATGGAAACATTATCTGGCATTCCATTTTTCTAAGGACATTTAAGTTGTGGGACACGTAAAGTGTGGCCATTTGTTCAGTTGTAAGTTGTGTTTATTCTTTTTTCCCTTCCGGGATCCTTTTCGGTTTGTTATGAGAAATGGTGGGATATGGGACCGGTGACGCGCCTACGTTACATTAAATACGTTTACAACCCACGGATTGCACTGCGTCGTGATTTCTTTTTCGATAAAAAGATGTTTCGTTTACATCTGTTTACATTCACATTAAACGCAAAGATTTATTTTCGCCACAATGTTCGTTTCGAGTTTGTAAATCTTATAAATACAGATACTTCGGCTTCGCCAAAGGTGTAGGTGGAGATAAAATTTACACAAGGATACAGGTTAAACCTAGTGTGGGGTCAGGACTATGTGTGTGACTGTTGGGTGTATTTATTAGTAATAACATTTTAATTTTTTTTTTAAAAGGACACGGGTACTGAATAGATCGCTCTCCTGATGGTAAGCGCCATCCCTACCCCTAAATAAAATCAACACCACTCAGAATGTTATATTACAAAGTATTTTAAAGCAGTACACTGCGCTCGTCACCCCGGGACATAAACATGTCTCATAATGCCCAGTAATTTGAATGTCTTATAAACTGAAATACAACAGTGCTTATACATTAATACATGACGGTAGACAAATCCATGGTACTTACTCAGACGGCCTCTTGCGTACGAGGAACCTATAACTATATGCTCAATACTATCTCTTTATTCTAAAAAAAAGTAACTGGCGCCGCCGCCGCCGCCACTGCCAAAAGCTTGTCACACTATCTCCTCCGAAACCGCTGGGGGTATGGGGTCGAGACCGATACCAATCGATGCAGAATAATGTGGGGAAGAAACTAAGATATGTCTCATATTCGTCGGACTTAAAGTTATTTTTATTTTATTTTTGTGGAAAAACATGGGCAAAGCCCCCTAGTGTGATAAATAAACACAGTGAATTAACAGATCTAAATGTCACTGCAAAATAATATTGCCAACTTCGAAATCATGTTTATGGATTTAGTTCAGCTTATTTTCATTCAAAATAATGAAACTTTAAATGAAATGAACGTTAAATCAATAAATTCTGACAATATGGAAATGTTCCTTTCCTCTCTCAACTTTATAATAAACCTACAACTAAAATTAGAATCCCACCTGTGATCTAAAAATTCACAATCGATGTAATGGTGACCGTAAATCTATTGATAAGACACAAATAATTATAAAGACTCGAATAGATGTTGAAAGATCCCCTAAAGATAGCGAAACAAAAAGAAATTGAATTAAAGAGGAGAGCAATAAAAACTTTATTCTCGTGCTCCAAATACATTTAGAAGTAAGGTTCTAACCCTCAGTGTACTCGATATCAATAACCATTCACCACCTACAGCAATAAGTATAAAGAAGCTCGAAAAATAAAAGACTGGGTAATTGAATCCCCATAATGGGTGCGGGCAGGGAAATATATGTAGATTACGGTATTCCGATACGAGAATACCGAGTGGTATACTGAGATTTTACACTTCGCCGATGGCTGCCAATCCCTCTAATATTATTATGGTAATACGGCCAATTTCAATAAAAGCGTTCGTCGCGAACGATATTTTCCTCGACTCGTTCGCACTTATCAATCTGGCAGACATGTGTCCTGTTCGACCATGGTTTATGTTGGGAACATGTTTCTTCAGCTTTCTATTTACACAACATTGATTATTGCAAAGGGTTGTGATGGGTAACAAGGCTGCAGAAATAAAAAGTAGGCAGGTTCAATAAATGGTTACTCTACGAGTTATTACAAATAATAAGATTCAATACTTACACAAAACTTATACATTACATATTACAAATTCAAATTCAGTCAAAAATAATTACTTATTAAATAAGTACTTATCTTGATTTTTTCCCGATTGCCAGATTCACACACACTCCAAAGTACGAAGGAGCTCAAGATTTCAGACACTGAAGAACCACGATATTTTTTATAGAACTAGGTAGTAGGTCCCTCGTATGCGAGAGGCCATCTGGGTTAGAACCACTTTGTCAATTTCTGCCGCCAAGCAGAAGTTTTTTAAGCACTGGTATGTTTCGTTTCGAATCACATTGAGTCCAGCGAAATTACTGGATATTATGAAACTTAACAACTTTTATCTCGGGATGACAAGCGCAGACTAATCGCATCGCTCGACGGCTGCCAGAATAGGGTATTTGACTGGATTATTTGTAATATCTTAATTAATAAATTACGTTCCCTAAAATTTATTATCTAAAGAATTACCTATATAAATCAAGTAAAAAATAAACAAGTTAAAAGTCATTCGAATCTGCTGGAAGGGGTAGTTGTCAAATGACGGAAAGAGGATGCACGACATGGCAAGTTACGTCACAAGGCAGGTCACGCCATTACAGTGCACGCGTGCGAGAGAGATAGTGAGATTGTCCCATTAAGCATCCACCTTTGCTGGTACCAATATTTAAAACATGAACTGCTACCTCATTTTCTACCCATATTCAATTATGTTTTCGCAAAACAGTTTCTTTTGTGTATTATTATTGGTTGCTTATAAAATAATTTACTTATTAAATTAGATATAGTCAACCCTATTATGCCGGCCGGCAAAAAAACTTGGTGTAAGTACATCGACAGACCGTGCAACTCGCTGGAATGGACCACGGGATTCTTCACAATGTGTATGGAAGTTTCTAACTAGTCGAGCACTTTAGGCCTTTATCCGAAAATAATTTAATTCTTAATCTCTCAGACCACCGAGGTTGACTGGGAATATTAAATCAAGAGGCCACTTCTCATAAAACTTTCAAGAGTAGCAAATTCAAGAAAATGTATCGTACAATTTAATAAAATAAATAAATGTAATAGATAACTAGCATTTTAAAAATAGTTCTTAGACTTCAAACTTAAGGCGCGGTCCGACTGTGATTTGAGATACAATAGGAAAAAGGTTAATCATTGCATAGTATCTCGGACTTGACGGTAAGAATTTTGGAGGATTTTAAAATATCGGTCTGTTTAATATTTTAGTTAGATATTATATATTTTGAATTCGGAATCATACCGTTCGAATACAGAACCTTTTAAAATGTTGTTATCGCTCAAAACACACAAACTCAAACAGAGAGGTCTGATAACAGTTTATTTTGAAGGGGTATTTTTTTATGTAATACTATTTTATTGCTTATGATTATTCTATTTGGTTAACATTATACAAGGTGGTTGGTCCCTCGTTTGCGAGAGGCCAGCTGAGTTGTTACCACCACTTTGTCTATTTCTGCCGCCAAGCAACAGTGTGTAAGCACTGGTATGTTCTGGTTTGAACGACATTGAAGCCAGTGAAATTACTGGGCATTATGAGACTTAACACCTTATGTCTCGGAATGACGAGCACAATCCAGTGTCATGCAGTGTTTTGTTATTTAAAGTTCTGTGTGTCGTTGCTTCTGTTTATAAGCAGGCGGGGCGCTTACCATCAGGCGAGCGACCTGCTCGTCTCGTCATTCAAGCTAATAAAAAAAAACTATTTTTCTTATTCTTCGGTAAAAAAATATTAGTTACTACTTTTTTTTCTTGGATTTGATATGCATCCGTGCCTTAATAACTTGAATATAGAAAGTGTAACGAGGTGAGATAATTAATAGTTTAAAGATATGTTTTTTTATGAACACCGGAGTAATAATTTTGTTGTAAAGATAAACTTTTTGTGTCGTTACAGATTATTCGCTTTTGAATAAAACTTTATCTCCCGCAAACGATTTAGTCGGCAAAGTTTTACAGCTTAATCGTTTCTCTATCTTTATACCTACATATAATTCTACTGTACTTGTGTATGTGACAACTCCTAAAAGACTGGACCGATATGAATGATTTTTTTTGTATGCGTTTGGGTTGCGCCATGTATAGTTTAGATTCACAATTGGACCCGGTAGGTGGCGCTGCTGTAGTTGCGGGTGAAACCGCGCGGGACAGCTAGTAATTTAAAAAAACACAAATAAATCAGTTTAGTATAATCCTATCCTATTATAAATGCGAAAGCTTGGATGTTTGTGAGTTTGTGAATTTGTATGTTTGTTAGTCAATCATGCCTTTACAGCTGAATGGATTTGGGGTGAAATTTACACACAGTCACGCCTGTAATCCTCGAAGGGGTAGGCAGCGGTGTAATCAGTACACCCACAATTCGCCGAGCATATCTCCGTTCCACGATGTGATAGGGGGCGAGCCTATCGCCATACCCGGCACAAATTCCAGACTCCGGGCTGATACTGAGCATTTCGTAATAGAAAAACCCAATACCACTTGTACCCGACCCGGTAATCGAACCTGAGACCTCAGCGTCAACCTCAATCGTAACGCGTACGCATTACAACTGTGCCACAGAGGCAGTCAGTCAGTGAAATTTGGCACACACGTAAAAAGCTAGTAAGTAATAAAGAAAGCAAAAAAATAAGTTTATTATTGGAGCAATAATAACGTACAATAAATTAAGTAACTTAAACAACTCAGTTAAGTGCTTCGATACGGTCTAAGGATTACTGCAGTGCTGATTTTCATGGAGAAAACATAGTGTATGATATACATACGCACTCACGCCTGTAATCCCCGAAGGGGTATGCAGAGGTGTAACCAATACAACCACATTTCGCCGAGCATATCTCCGTCCCACGATGTGATAGGGGCCAGCCTATCGCCATACCGGGCGCAAATTCCAGACTCCGGGCTGATACTGAGCATTTCGTAATAAATAAACCCAATACCACTTGTACCCGACCCGGGAATCTCAATCTTAACGCGTACGCATTACAACTGCGCCACCGAGGCAGTCCTGTATGAGTCCAGTCGAGGCATATACTGTATGATATGTCCATATAAATATATATATAAAATGTATAGAAATATGGACGCGTGATCACGATGGCCTACAATATTAGATCAAATACTTATTTTCCTCTCGATTGCCTATACCGGGCTCGCATGGCCGGTCATTGGTTGCATATTCGTTAGTAAGAGTGCTAGAAGTTACGTGAGACGCGTATTATTTTATTAAAATCAATTTAACTCATAGTTTATTGGTTACATTTACAATATTACTGTTTTACAGACAACAACCCCATGTCAGGATTCTCTAGAGACCGTTAGAACTAGGACCGAATACGTGTAGTAAACCAGAATAGCTACCGCGTAATGAAATCTTGGACTATCGACTGAACACACTGATCTTATGGCCGTTCCCTATATTCTGTCTATCGACACATTTGCTTACCAACTGTATTGTTTTGACAGATCTTCCATACAAAAAGTGTCAAAGTTTTACTGCCAGTAAGCAAATCGGAACGGCCATTAGTGAACTGACTGACCGCGGGCAAAAGACCCCCAGTTATGGCGACAACCTCTTTTATACCATTTAGCACTCTTTTTTACCTCTTTTACACCCTTCCACAACTATATCGCACCATTATTATTCCAGCGTACCTAACGTTGCTTTCTAAGACACCCTCAATATACCAATATTAACAGAATACGCTAGCACAAGTTAGTAGTTTTTTTTATGAATTAGTATCCATGAAAAACGAAATTTTCCCAAGCGCGTAATTTAAATCGTAGTACTGTATGTGTATCCGACGGGTCGCGAGTGATTGAAGCCATCTACCGTATCCACGAGCAAGTAGAAACACCATGAACTTTGTTATAGTTCGGACTCATTACCGTGTATAATAAACAGCGTAAAATAAAATAAGGTTTAACGAAACTTAAAAAATAAACTCGCTGAATTGAGAACCTCCTTCTTTTATGAAGTTGGTTAATAAGCTCACGCCTGTATTCCCGAAGGGCAGGCAAAGGCGCAAATAGTGTGACATCAACGGTTGCCAAGCTAATTTCTGTTCCAAGATGTGATAGGGGGCGAGCATATCACCATACCGTGTTCAAAACCCGGGCATCTCATGTGTGGCTTTTAAATTTTTTTACTCAAACACAAATTGTGATTACTCAACCTGAAACCGTTAATAAACTAATTTTTTGAAAATCCTACTCCCTGGCTCTTGCTACTATTATAAATGAGAAAGTTTGGATGTTTGTTGTTTGATGTTGTTTGAAAATCATTAACATCAATGCGTTTGTGAACATATATAAAAAATAAGAATTAGGAACCCCCTTTTTGAAGCCATTAAAAACACGATAGACATTCCCACCATCACTCCAAAGTGTACTGATACTAAATGAATGGCAGTGGCTGCACCACCCGTCTCGCATACTTCCCCACATAATAGGTATATTAGTTGAAGCGTGCCGCTGCATAAAAAGGTTCCCCATAGCTACCGGTTTCAATATTTGCATTCCATTTCTGAGTAGATATTCAGAGCGCTGTGCGAAGGCAATTCTTGCCAAGTTTCTTATTGTTCAACATATTCTTTTGTGTCGTGTTACTTATTGCATTCGATATTGTTTGCTGTATTACTTGTAAAGTACGGTTTTGTCTTGACTTCCTGGAAATATAGTTTGTATTCCTACGCTAGATCCTTGTTTCCTGATCAACATCCATCTTTGCTTCTACTATCTGCTTTACTAGTTGGTAGGTCCCACGTATACGAGAGGCCGTCTGGGTAGGTACTACCATCGCTTTGTCTATTTCAGTGTGTAAAAAAATTTGTGTTTCGGTTTGAAGGACATTGACGCCAGTGCAATAGGGTAGTTGACTAGATTTTTTTTTATTATTTAAATCAATAAGTTATGTTACTCAAAATCTATTGCAGAAAGAATTTTATAAATCGGACCAAAAATAAATAAGATAGAAGCCATTCAAATCCTGTAGAAGGGGTAATTGTCAAATGACAGACGATGCAACCTTTGACGTCACTGTGTAAAATGTTCATTATAGTGCACGCGTGCAAGCGAGATAGTGAGATATCCCTACTACGCACCCACTTTTCCTCATACCAACATTTAAAATCATAACTGCGGGCACATTTCTAAACCAATTTTGATTGTGTTTTAATAAAATCGTTTCTTTTGCGTATCATTTTCTGTTGCTTATAAAATAATGTATAAAATTCAATATAGGAAACTACCCTATTACTGGGATGAAACTTAACATCTTATGTCTCGGAATGACGAGCGGAGTCCAGTGCCATGTTTTGTAACTCGAAGTTCTGTATGGTGTTATGTCTGTTTATGGGCAGGCGTTGCCCTTAGCATCGGGCAAGCAACCTGATCGTTTCATCAATCAAGCAAATATAAAAACAAATCCCATAGTGGTTAGTAAAATAAACGATTGTTTAACATTGTTTGAAGTTAGTAACCCTAGTGCCAGTTATTTCGATAGCCGTCAAAAGTTGAACGAAGTGAAAATGAAGTTAATACGTTTGCAGTACAATCCGCTACTCCCTGTACAGTTCTGCATACATATTTTCCTACTGATGACGTGACAACTACCAAAAAACTCACACTAGAAGCTATATGCAGAGAATTTTTGAGATGGCTTTGATTCTCTCCATCTCTGTTTTATCCTGGCTTGGCAAAGTGATTATGCTACACTACAGGTAAAGGTAGCGCAATCCAAGAATAGTGTCGAACAACGGTCAACGACAGATGATTCGTAGGTCGCCAGAATGCCGGCCTGCCTTGTTGCTTCTTCACAATCTGTATAATGGGTCCAGTATCTCTATAGAAGCGTAAAACTTTGTCGAACTGATCTTAGATCTTCAAATACACAAGGAAATCTACGCACAGCAAAGATATATTTTCTTTAAGTGTTGTTTGTTTTGGAATAGGGGGCGAATTTTAATTTTATTTAAATTCATGTAAAAAATTTGTTTTTGGACTAAAACGAGCTATACTAAGTAGTTTTGAATTTAGCCGGCTAACAACAGAATAGATTCCAACCCTATATTATATACGTCCTTCTGCAGACGCTGGACACTGGCTTTCTCTACTAATAATAGGGATTAAACCTTAGTCCACCATGCTGGCATAATGGGGGGTGGTCACAAAACTTCGAATTCTCAGATATGTAAGTGTCCTCACAGTGTATTCCTTCACCCTCCGAACCATAATTAAAAGTTAGAGGTCTCGACATACAAATCCTCACTAGACCATCGCAGCGGTGTCTTAAATTATGCGAAAAATTACCCCACAATCTGACAACGCAGTACAGACCACCAAATGAATATTGACGTAGTGATATTACCTAAGCGAAGTTTTTAATGACCTCCCCTGTGGCGCACTGTACGTAAGTCCACACTCGACTGCAGTCGAGACAAAACTCATTATAATTCAACCCTTTTTTATGGTCACAATGGGTATTAATAATATTTGAGCACAGACGGATTTTAATGACGTGGTTCAGACGGTTTTATTTTTTAGGTTTCTTTAACTAGTGTTTGTATTAAATTTATATCCTCAAGGTTTTATGAATTCTATCCGGTTCATTCCCTTTAAAATATGCTAGAGATTTTGCAAAATATTCACAAATATCGTTAGTCCTGCACAATTTTTAGTTACCTTTAAAGGCAGACGAGCTGAGGCTTACTTGATGGTAAGTGATTATCGTCACCCGTAGAAACGCCAAGGGCACAGCCATCCCACTGGCTACTGTGGACTGATATAACTGATTGCCACCTTGCGTATGTCATCACGCAGACTATCCTAAATTGCGTCTTCTGAGTCACGAATTGGAGCCCTGCATGGAACATGGAACTCTTTTTATTAGTATAAAGCCGGCAAACGAGAAAATGGGTAAACTGATCTCCACTGACCATGAACGCCCATAATACCAGAAGAATCATGGACGCGTTGACGACCTTAAAGTGAAAGGAAAATTAAGTGATTAATTATGGAGAAGTATAGAGGGATTTGAGCCTCCGGATATCTACTTCGATTTTCTGTGAGATAGTACAAAATGTGAGTTACCCTTTTTTGATTCTACGACTAGAATGACCAGACCACAGCCACTTTAGCTTGCCAAACCTATGAGCTATATCGAAGACTTTGGTTCTCTATCGAATCACCTCATTTCTGATTAATTCTTTAGAGAATTATTCAATATCAATTTACTGGGTTGTTCTATTACGAAATGCTCAGCATCAGCCCGGAGTCTGGAATTTTTGCCCGGTATGTCGATAGGCTCGCCTCCTATCACATCTTGGGACGGAGATACGCTCGGCGAAATGTGGGTGTACCTCTGCCTACCCTTCGGGATTACAGGCGTCAGTGCGTATGTATGTAATTCTTCAGAGAAACACTTCGCATAGCTTTTTCTATAGACCGCTGAGCGACTTTGCATTTTGGGATTAGTCGAACTGTGAGTGGTCATTAAAATGCGAAATGATAAGCCACCTTACACAAGTTAATCCATTTCAAATTTCCACTTCTTACCTGCCAACTTCTACAGGTTTATCCATTTTAAACTAACGCAAATGTTTTCACTAATGGCCTAGTTGACTAGAAGCTTAACTTGCAAACATCAAATAAAACCAACCAACTCAATCCACTTAAATCCTTACAAACTAAACACGTTTAGTGACCCGATACTGAGTGGAGGCGTTAAAGATTTCCCACACAAGTCTCGAGCATATAACATTAAAGTAATTAGAAAAGTTTCGCCTGGTTTGCACCTTGTAAAGCATTTAAACCCAACTCATGAGGTATACGATGCTGATGCTCCGTTTACGTTTGCTAAACCACTGGAATAATGAAATGGGGGATCGCTAGTTAAAATTAGAGTCTAATTTCGGTTAGCGCTGTTTTATTGAATGTCTTTCATGCGATGAAACTATTTTTATTGCCTAGATAAACAGACTGTCTCAGTGAAGTAGTTGTAATGCGTACGTGGTACGACTACTGTTGAAGTCTCGGATTCGATCCCCGGGTCGGGTAAAAGTGATATTTGGTTTTTCTATCACAAAATGCTTAGTCAGCCCGGAGTAAGTTCAGCGAAACGTGGGTGTACTGGTTACACCTCTGCCTACCCCTTCGGGGATTACAGGCGTGAGTGTGACTATGTAAACAGACGTGCATAGGACCCTCGCCTGATGGTAAGTGGTCACCGTCGTCCATGGATCGACGTGAAGTAGCAGCGTGCTGTCGCGTTTCATTTGGTGAGTGATATCACCGTAGACCCTAAATCCCATTCTATATTTTTGCCACCAAGCAGCAGTGTCGAAGCACTGTTGTGTTTTCGGTTTGGAGTATAGTGATATTAATGGGCATAATTAGACTTAACAGCTTATGTTTCGGGGTGACGAGCGCAATTTAGTTTAATGTTGTAATACAAAGGTATGTGTGGTATAACTTCTGTTTATGGTCAGGCGTGGCGGCTACCATCAGGCGACAGTATTCATGGATGGTGGAGATCACCCGCCATCAGATGATCCACTTGTTTCCTGACCTCTACTTAAAAAAGAGGTCCTCGTCTTATGCGACCATAACGGCAACAATGTATAGTATATAATACCAGCTGGCCTAAAACCTCTTTTATACGATACGTGTTTACTCCTTGCTTGAATACTCCAAAAATATAAGAATTTAGAGAGAAGCGCCAAGTTTTACAACACCGAGACTTGAGACAAATATTTACCACGTTGTTCCAGTTAATCTTGCGCTTAGTGACGGGTATGCCAAATATTTAACATGTTGGATAATGTTATAAAGGAAATATGAAGCCATTGGCTGTATGGAGCAAGCAATAGCGCTAAGATTTATAAAATGTAAAAAAGTTAAAAAGCATGTCATCTAATTACAAGTAAACGAATTATCGTATCAGACAGCGTTGTAAATCTTAAACCACTTAACATAATAGAAAATAAATATATCAATTGATCATTTCAAAACGACACAAACGCACTCATATCCGTAAGACAAACTGGCTCCTTTAGCGAAAACACTAACGTTGTTTTTCGATTAAAGCTAAATTCCGGGGAAGGAGTGAAAAGTGAAGCAATTCATCAAATTGTAGACAATCACGACCGAGTGACGAGACGCTTATACCGAGCCCTTGGCGAGATTTTGCAGGATCTGCTGAATTTGTGGAAGTCGAGCTCGTTAACTGCGAAGTAGACAAGACACTGAATACTAATGTTTGTTATGGGGTTATAATGTGAACGACATGGGAGCTGGAACCTCGCATGTTTGTATCTGCACTCATTTGAATAATTTATACTGCGTTGCGTATTTAGAATATAGAGGGTTGTTCGTTTTTATCTTGCCGTTTTGCGTTATCTAGGTGTTGAAGTGGTATTAAAATTCCGACTTTATGTGAAGTAGGAAGAGTTTTTTGCTATTTGATGTTTACTGCCTTTAAAATATTATGAACAAAATGGTGGATGGTAATCTTGTTCGTTAAATATACAACATATGAGTTTGTTCTGACGACTCTACATCTACAAACGTTGAGTGGTCATAAATCTTCTTTTTATAGCTATATAGAGGCTAGTAAACGTGCAAGTCGGTCACCTGATTGTAAATGATCTTCATCGCCTATGAACATTCACAGTAACATTTGAAATATGGATGCGGTGCCAACATTAAAGAAAGGAGATGGTATTGAGAAGGGGGAGAAGGATTTGGATCTCTGGAAATGCCACTCACCGTACGAAATGTAATGGCCAGCTGCCACTCACGCCAGCTTCTGAGAGACAGTGGTACTATACCAGTCGAACTGACTCATCATATTGTAGACAAAAATGTCTACAGCATACCGCTAACAATTCGCCATTATTCCGTAAATATCTTAACCTGCCTCAACGTAACCAAAAATATAGATTACAATAATAATATGTATGGTACATTCATTTTATCTAACGTTTGATATCTTTAGAATATAATACATCGTTCAGCTATGATACAAGTAACACGCTTTTCGGTATCAGAAAAAGAGCGTCAAAGAAAGAAAGGGGTCCGTTTTCCAAAGGAGAGGTCAGATTTATGGCACTACAAAAATTACAATACGCCAATCGTATCCTTTTGAATCGTAATTTGGCAATAGCGTTTGTAGGGAATATTTACGATGTCAATCTAGGTGGGCGTCCGCCGCGATTTACGGTCCACCCGAATAAAATATGTAGATTTCGTCCGGAGACGCAGCACTTATTGAAATTGGCTGATTTACTTTAATCACATTATCTAGCGTAAAAGGATTGGGCCAAAGTTTATGGCTTCACGGTCCTACTGACAGAGGTATCTGTAGTTATTTATTGGCGACGACATCCGTTGTCTTAAACGTCTGCAGTGATTGAGGAATTGATTGTAAATCTTATGTTATTTTTTATTGAATTTCTTTACGCTTTTCTCTATGTATAATCCGATTAAAATATGTGTTTCGAGTTTTCGAATGTGTGATAATGATGATCTAATATGGAGCAGTTACAACATTAGATTATGTATACAATTATACATACGCTGTAGACAATTTTGTTTACAGCATGAATGGGCCGGCTCGTCCTGGTCGTCACCACTGTCTCACAGAAAACCGACGTAAAGTAGCAGCTTCCTGCTGCGTTTCGTACAGTGAGTGGGATATCCGGAGGCCCAAATCACCTCCCCTTCCCAATCCCTTAGTTATCCCTTTCCTTTAAGGTCAGCAATGCGCCCATGACTCTTTTGGTATTGTGGGCGTACATGGGCGGTGGTGATCACTTACCATCAGGTAACCCACTTGCTCGTTTGTCGGCCTATGCAATAAAAAAAATATTGGGCATTATGAGACTTAACAACTTATGTCTCGGGGTGACGAGAGCAGTTCAGTGCCATGCAGTGCTTAGTAATTAAAGATTCAAGCTAATAAAAAATAAACGTACATTTATATCGATTACAAAGGACGAATTTTGACTAATTCAAAACATTCCTCGCGTACAATATCTGTATCTGCAGCTGTAATTTTGACCCGAAAATAAGATAGACTCGTAAACGTCGTCTCGGGGTAATTCCGACCGACAGTTCTCACCGCTCGACGGGTATTATCATAAACACTGCCGACATCGGGAAGGGTCGAAGAGTAATTGTAACAAACACCACATTCAGCTGCGCCTATGTTCAGATACTAATAAACCACGTGATAATTCCAGCCAGGTTTCTATAATTAAATTTATTCTTTTTTTTATTTTATTCTAAAGAAAAAATATTATCAAAACTTAGAAACCGACTTCAAAAATTAAACACTAAAAAGTCAAAAATAACAATTTCTATTTTATTTTGATGTCGGTTTCTAAGTTTTCTTAAAACCAATTTTGTTTTTTTTTATTTTTAGTGTTATTTACAGCAATAGCAGTTAAATTCCAATGCATTAACACAATCGCGACGAGCATACTGTTGTCCGTTGAGGAGTTTCATTTTTTTACTCCGAACCTTGTCATCAGATCTTAACCAAATTTATATAGGACTACATCGCAGGTAAATTCTATCGCACGAAATTTTTTCCAACGATATCCGTTCCCAATTGGCGGAGAAATCGATGTACATACATGTGTATTTTCTTCTTAATACAAATGACAACGTATTTATTTAAAGCAGATCAGTGCACGGTGTGTTAAGGTAGAATTCCGATGATAGCGTCACGGGCGGCAGTGTCAGCATCTCTGCGCGTTAGTTAGTAGGTACTAACTAATCTCCGCCCGCGTAAATGTATTTTGTCGGAATAAAAAATTGCCTAAGTATATCCTAATCTAGGCTTTTTTATTTATTTTATTCAGAAGACCGATATAGAAAAATAATAACATTTTCGTACATTTAGAGAAAGTAAGGCTAATAACAGGTTTTCCCTAATTAACCTTAAGAGTATAATTAGCCTGTCCGCGACAGCGATGTTACTTGATGTTGATCTACTTTATAATTATGTACGATACGTACATCGTGATATACCTGTGTACTAAATTAATATTAACTTATTTGTTGAACTTATGTTTGTGAGTACCCTATCTGGGATTTGAATCCAGGACCTCCGGTTATTCAGACCAGGCAGGCGGTTAGTAGACTAATGTAGCGATTGTATAGTGTAATTTAAAAATATCGCATAATTGCCTTGATATTTGTTCATACACTCTACCTGATCTATGTGTATAATATAGCGTACAACAATTCTAGAATCAAATCGAGCAACATTCCGCTTTATACTGCTTCTAAATTCGTCGCTAAACGTTTGAAAGATTCATTGCCGAGTCGCGGCTGCGGGTAACAGCCAGTTTAATAAATTCTATGAACTCAACATTCTTCTGAAACTCCGATTATAAAGTAATAAAGAGCAGTCGATGCAGTTTTATAGTCAAGTCGCTTGAAAATGTTAAACCATGTTTAGTCCAACTCTAAGTTTCCATTAAAATATCTTTGTCTACAAATTAATTCGTAATTATTAACTGAGAACTTAATAAGGGTAAGTTGGCAACTTTTTACAGAGTTGAGTGCGATAGTGATGTCCCCAACAGTTCGTCTGAACGAATCGTTTATTTTAAACGATCTTACTATTTTGTTTATTTTCTCTTATTTTTTAACAATGTTTTTATGATAAAATGTTGATATCTCCCATATACGTATACCTTTATTATATCACCACATTGGTCTAGTAGTAGCGTAGCTAGGCTGCCAAACATGATGTCCTGGGTTAGAATCCCAGGTCGGGCAGTCACTATTTGTGTTTGTATTTTCGATTCGTTTTTTTTTTTATCTCATAATGGGACGGAAATAATCTCGGCGAACCGTGGATGTAGCACTAGTTTGTACCATTTTCAATCGCCTTGGCCCAATTCCCCTTCTCCTACCCAAACTCTTAATCATCCCTTTCTTTCAACGTCCATGATTCTCCAGGTATTTTGGATGTTCATGGTGGAAATTACTTATCATCAGGTAAGCCATTTGCCCGTTTGCAGTCCTCTGCTATAAAAAAATAATGGCGTATTACATACATTAGTATGACAGCCTCCGTGGCGCAGTGGGCGAGTAGCCGGCTGCGAAGCGTGAGGCCGTGGTTTCGATTTCCACATCGAGACAAATGTTTGTCTAATCCAAAAATATTTATTTCGGGTCTGGGTATTGTGGGACCGCAAGTCCCTCTTAGTTCCCGATACCTGCGATACAGCTTAACCTAGTGTGGGGTCAGGATTATGTGTGTGACTGTTGGGTCTATTTATTGATTTAATAAAATAACAATAATCCCCAAATTGTTCTATTCATTTAGGCGCTACGTTTTCACAGACAGATAATACGATAGGCGGAAAAAGGAGAGAACATAAAGCTCTTTTTATCGGGTGTAAAAAACCAGACTCTCACAGAAAACCAACTTGAAGTAGCAGCTTGCTGTTTCGTCGGTGAGTGAGATATCCGGCTGCCCAAATCTCCTTTCCAATTTCTTAATTATCGCTTATCAGGTAACCCATTCGTATTTTTACCGACCTCAACTATAAAAAAATAAAAAAGTTATTCTCAACTTTCGGCTATTGAACATAATTCGGTTGTTTCTCGTAGCGGGGCAGCCCTAGTGAGTGCATTAAGAGGCGAGATTAACGGAGGTGTTGTTTGGCAAGCCCCGCTAGTTTGCCAACCCTCATTAAGATATTTTCTGCCTGGGGATGATATGACGGATAAAAGGCTTTCTCAATTTTTCAACTAAACTTTCTTAAGTCTCTTATCTTGCGTATTATTAGTTGTATTATTCATATTTAAAGGCAGACTTCGGTTGGTCGCGTCAGATGCGAGTGTCAATGACGCCGCGTCTACGCGTTTATATTTTGCAGTTATATATATATATATATATATATATATATATATATATATAATATAAAAAATATATAACTATATATTTATATATATATATAAATATATAATATATATATAAATATATATATATATATATATATATATTTTATAGTATAGGCTGACAAACGATCAAGTGGGTCACCTAATGGTAAGCGATCTCCACCGCCCATGTACGCCCACAATACAAAAGAATTATGGGCGCGTTGCCGACCTTAAAGGAAAGGGATAATAAGGGGTTGGGAAGGGGAGGGGGATTTGGGCCTCCGGATATCTCACTCACCGTACGAAACGCAGCAGCAAGCTGCTACTTTACGCCGGAAAAAGAAGAGTTGGACGCAGGAAAAAATCTTGGTTGCGAAATATTAGAGAGTGGACAGGCATCGCGAGTGCTGCAGAACTTTTTCGCCTCGCAAGAGATAAAGAAGAGTACTCCAAGCTGACAGCCAACCTTCACTAGTTGGAGAGGCACACGAAGAAGAAGAAGCTCTTGCCCGCGGCTCCGGCCGCGTGTATGCCTATTTCCAGGATTAAAGTAGCCTAGTGGGCGCATCAAGCGAGTCCCGGTGAGAAACGAGCTTGACAAAAATACTAATGTCGCTATTAAAAAATAGGGGTTGATCGTAGAGGGTTGAAAATTTTCGGGTAGTATATGTATTTTTAATGCTGTATCTTAAAGAAATAAAAACACAAATTTTTGTCTAAAACATAAAAAAGTAAATGTAGGGGTGGACCACCCTTAACATTTAGGGGGATGAAGAATAGATGTTGGCCGATTCTCAGCTCTACCCGATATGCACCCAAAATATCATACAAATCTGTCCAGCTGTTTCGGAGGAGTATGGGAACGAACATTGTGACACGAGAATTTTATATATTAGATTATTCGACGGTAGAATCACTCACGTAAGGCGGTACTGATGCCTTCAGTATGGCGTAAACAGATGACGTCGGCACTAAAGCTTGACGCGACCATCAGAAGTATCTCTTAAATTACTGTTTATTAAACTATTTAGGTATGGTGAGGAGTTAATTAGATAAAAGATCTCCGATAGCAATCAGAAAGACATCTCTAACATTTAAACGGCAGATTTTCTTTAACAGAGCTAAGAACCATTTCCATTAAACCAGCTTTTAAACAAAAGAACGCATTTAAATCGGTCCATTCGTTGAGGTGCAAGGATGCCACAGATAAACAGAGAAAGAAAATGGTCAATCTTACTACACCCCCCTTTATTGTCGGGAGTTTAAAAACAAATAAGGTTGGTCTAAGAAAAGTGAGAAGGATCGGTGTAACAACTTGTTAGGAGAGATTAATTTCTACTGCTCCCTCTGGGCATGGGTGTCCACTACTAATGGGAGGGGTTAGGCATTTCATCCATCACGCTAGTCTCAAGGAGGTTGGTAGACATTTTCATAAAAAACAGAAATAACCACAAGGTCCACTGACGAGCAGTTGCGAAAGTATTAAGACATTTTACGCTGAAAGTGCACATTTTTCCCGAGGCAATTGTGCGCTAAAATAAATAATTTACTGTACAAGTGAAGGCAAAGTTTGCGTTCGGGGACGCTGCGAGGCGAAGCCTCTTAGAGCACATAACATTATTATACACATTTTTATCTTGCTAGCTGTTTAGTCTGATCGTCTATTTTAAATTTATTTTATATAAGCTCACGCCTGTGTCCCCGAAAGGGTAGGCAGAGGTGCAACTAGTATGTACTAGTCACTATTCACCGAGCTAGCTAGGCAAAAACAAGCCCCGAACAACATGTGTGTGATTTTTTTAATTTAAAACACTTACATTATATTATACCTTATTTGTAACACAAATAAGGTATAATATAATGTATTCTCCTTACTTTTTACAGTTTTACTGCCATAATATGGATTTAATACCCGTAAAATAGAGTCGGAAGCAGACCGTATCGTAGAAAAAAATATTAAAACGTGGTAATGTATCATAAACGTTGGCTTACAGAGCAAAAACTGTTTTATGGAACATTAATAAAAACAATATAACCATTAAACACGGAATTATAAAGACCGATTGATTTCCGGAGGCTTAAATCATCGTATCCTTTCCTAGTACCATTTCATGCATTTAAAGTCGGCAACGCATCGATTCATCTGATATCGTGGATCATGCCTCTGGGCCGGTGGAGATCACTTAGATGACCCTCTTCTTCGTTTGCCAGTTTAGTTGTTTTTCGACCTTCGAAGTTCCTAAAATATTCATTTATGAGTAACAAGCTTTTGCTCGCGGCTCCGACCGCATGAACAGCCTTTTCCAGGATTTAAAGTAGTCTATAAGTATCTCCAGGGTCCCATCTATCTCTGTACCAAAATTCATCAAAATCGGTTAAGCTATTTAAGCGTGAAAACAAACTCACATTCGCATTTATAATGTTAGTTAGGATCTTTTGTTCTGTAAGTTTTTGTTACTTTAGACCGAGTTAAGTATGAGTAATAAACAATCGTAAGCAAATACTATTTATGTTTTGAAGTTGCTTTATTAGTCATAATAACCGCATTGTTACATTCAGCCTTGTAATTTGGGGTTACGTGCGCTTAATGCGAGTTTTTCAATACTTCTACACAGACAGCCTCTGTGGCGCAGCGGGCGAGTAGCCGGCTGTGAAGCGAAAGGCCGTGGGTTCGATTACCGCACCGACACAAATGTTTGTGTGATCCACAAATATTTGTTTCGGGTCTGGGTGTTGTGGAACCGCAAATCCCTCGTAGTTCCTGATACCCATAATACAGGTTAACCTAGTGTGGGGTCAGGACTATGTGAGTGACAGTTGGGTGTATATGTTGTATATATTCACGAAAATATACAACGTGCTACAAAAAGGTGTGGTCAAATTTAAGCAACGTATTATGTACCATGTAAGTACTCGTATTTCACCCCCCTGTAGTACCAAATAGTCGCTTAGATAACAATACTGCGTAACTCGAAAATTGGCCATGAGACATTGTCATTGGATAAATTGTTTTTGGCGCAAATAAATTTACACAAAATTTTTAATTAACCATACAAAGCACGTTATTCAAATAGTTCTGTCACCGCGCAACTCATTGGTTAAATCACACTTGTTCATAAAAAATATTCAGCTTTTGTCTGAAAACTAAGCCAATTTAACTTGCGGATATTGTTAGCTAAGCGACGAAATCCAACTGCATTGCTAGGACTTAAAAAAGCATTTTCTTTTTTATCGAATGTGTTTTTCGATATTAGACTTTCAACTCTGGATAACACTAAACGGCCAACAGCTGAGCTTTTGTCTTACTCTAGCATTGTTATTCTAACTTACGAACTACAATTTATTTAAAGGAATGTGATCGATCTTAGCAATCGTATTAAAGAAGGGATTAAAATTAGAGTGAAATTTAAGATTTGATTTTGATAAGATTTGGTATACAACCGTCTGTCTGTCAGGTGTACGTGACGACCATTAAATATGACCACACCTTTCTGTAACACGTTGATAACGGCTCTAGTGGAACCTAGAAACACTTTAATTATATACGATTGACATGACAGGTACCAAACTCTCGAACTATGCACGCTGTAATGATGTGAAATACGTTACCTTTATAATTAATGATCTCATATTTTTTCATCAATTTCCAGTACGGAGTAGTACAGAAATACATACATACGCTCTCATGTCTGTAATATCTGAAGAATCTTGGATGCGATGTTGATCTTAAAGAAAGGGATGATTAAGGGATTGGGATGGAGATGTTATGAGTGGTAGAGCTACGTTGTAGACACTTTTGTCTACAGCATGAATGGGCCGGCTCGTCCGGATCGTTACCACTGTCTCACAGGAAACCGGCGTAAAGTTTCTTTGCAGCTTGCTGCTGCGTTTCGTACGGTGAGTGAGATAACCGGAGGCCCAAACCCCTTCCCCTTCCCAACTCCTTAATTATCCCTTTCCTTTAAGGTCGGCAATGTACCCATGATTCTTTTGGTATTGTGGGCGTACATGGGCGGTGGAGATCACTTACCATCAGGTGACCCACTTGCTCGTTTGCCGCTTATGCCATAAAAAAAAAGATTTGGGTCTTCGGATATCTCACTCACCGTCCGAAACGCATCAGCAAGTCATTATTTCACGTCGGTTTTGTATTGATTATTCCCGGGTTTGCATGGTAAAATGACTAGTGATACTGTGAATAAGAAAGCGAGTATAAATTTTCTAAGGATAAGTATAATATAAAATTTAGTCAAATCGAGTTTCAATTAGATATTGAAAATTGTCGCTTAGAAGAATAATAGGGTATTTAACTCGATTATTTTTAATAAACAAAGTAACGTAAGTAGTAGTAACGCAAAGTAACGAAGTAAGTTACGTTCCCTAAGATCAGAAAGAATTATATAAATCAAGTCAAAAATAAATAAGTTAGAAGCCATTCGAATCTGCTGAAGTTGTCAAATGACGCAAAGAAGTTGCACGACATGGCAAGTTACGTCATAACGCAGGGTACGCCATTACGGTGCACGCGTGCGAGGGAGATAATAAGATTTTCCCACTACGCACTCTTCCTTTGCTTGTACCAATATTTAAAACATGAACTGCGGCCTCATTTTTACCCAATTTGAATTATGTTTTCGCAGAAAAGTTTCTTTGGTGTATTATTGTTGGTTGCATATAAAATAATGTATAAAATTAGACATAGTCATATCCTATTAGCTTATAGGTACAGAACCCAATAGATGCAAGTGTTTATACCAAGCTTCCAATCCTTTGTTTACGTTATCTCATTATAATATCACATGTAATAATTATCTGATATCTTGAACAAAAGAATATTGACTCATCTTGAACATTATGAATACTATAGTTTGGTTGTTTGTTAGTCAATCAATTTTTTATTGTTCTTTTTTGTTGCTGTTTAGTTTGATATAAGCTCACGCTTATTTCCTTCAAGGGGTGAAACAGAGCACAGAGCTTTGTTCCGCCGATGGTGAGATGGGGCCCAGTCTATCGCTATACCGGGCACAAATTCGGAAATTACGGGTGTGAAGTAACAGTTTGATGTTGGGTTTCGTACGGTGAGTGAATAAACCCCCCCCCCCCTTCTACTTCCCAGACTGCCAAAGCATCCATGATTCTATTAGAATTTTTAGTTTTGCTCTTCATGGGCGGACGTGGATATCACTCAACATCAGGTAACCCACTTGCTCCTATAAAACAGGTTATACAAGTATTTTGTCGTTTTACCATTTTATAAAGCAAGCGGAGCCGTGCGCATAACTATAACTGTATGCTGAATCAACGTGTGAATCATATCCTATTATTAATATACGATATATGAAGTTACAAAGTACCTTACCTTAGTTACTAAAATGCTGAGCACATAGTGACTTAAAATCTTCCAGTCCGGTCTTATGATCCCTCTGGAATATATAGGGTTGTCGCTCCAAGTCTTTAATTAAATCCTACATTTTTTATCAGCTTAAATGATGATCAGCAGGTAACTCGCCTAATAAGCGCAACACCTGCCCATAAACAGAAGCAACACCACACAACTTTGAATTACAAAACACTGCATTGCACTGAGCTGTACTCGTTAATGCTGTCTTCCTACCTGCCTTACACATTTCGCCCCATCCTGAGCATCACCCGGGCTGTGACCGTTGTCTTACTGTATTAGTTAAACCAGCGTGTAGATAATTATACCATATCCTTCTGCGACCTGGCCACCTGCTGCATTTATTTTCACTTAATTGATTAATCGAAGAAATACTTCTTCTTTTTCATTATGAAACTTATGTATCATATGTCATTATGTACACATGTATATATGTGCTCGAGCTGTGTACAAAATTTCATCCGAATCCATTCAGCGTGTTCAAGTTAATGCGTGATTGAATAACAAACTTCCAAACATCCACATTAATATATTTTTACAGGATAATTAAGGAATTGGGAATGGGAGGGGGATTTGGGCCTCCGGATATCTCACTCACCGTACGAAACGCAACAGTAAGCTGCTACTTTACGCCGGTTTTCTGTGAGACAGTGGTAACGATCCGGACGAGCCGGCCCATTCATGCTGTAAGAAAGAAAGAAAGAAAATGTTTTTATTACGACAAAAGTGTCTACAGCGTGGCTCTACCACTCTTGTTTACATTAGTAAAAACTAAGAACATTCAACCCTACCATGCCTTGTCGTCGCGGAAAGCACCGTACACTACTAAAGTGGTTAGTCTCCCTTAAACTTATAATACACAAGTAAATCATAACGGGCAACACGAAAAACCTTTTTACGAGTGAAAATGCGGCAAAGTGAACCGGCGGGAACTAAAATCTCCGGGAACGCGGCAAGATAATTTAATGGGGGGAGTTGACAAATTAGTGCCGAGTTCTGTAGTTGACAAAACACGATCTGGACGTATTCGGGTCTGATTTAACGACCGGTGACTACAAATACGCTGTTAACAAGTTAAGATGCTAATTCAGGATTCACTGTATTTCTTACGTGACAACCTCTGTCAGCAGAGTGTTTTTTTATAGCATAGGCTGGCAAACGAGCAAGTGGGTCACCTGATGGTAAGTGATCTGGACCGCCCATGAACGCCCAAAATACCAAAACAATTATGGGCGCATTGCCGACCTTAAAGAAAAGGGATAATTAAGGGATTGGGAAGGGGAGATGGATTTGTGCTTCCCGATAGCTCACTTACCGTACGAAACTCAGCAGCAAGCTGCTACTTTACGTCGGTTTTCTGTGAGACCCGGACGAGCCGGCCCCCTCCGACGCAGTGGGTGAGTAGACGGCTGTAAAGCGAGAGGCCGCAGATTCGATTCGAGACAAAAATGTTTGTGTGGTCTACAATTATTTGTCTAGGTGTTTTCTCCCCAAAGGGGTTGACGTCGGACAGGTAATCGGACGTAAAAACTACAAGCTAAATCTTTCTGAAACACTAGTGGGATAAAGGTAGTGCCCCTGGACCACTCAGACGAGGAGCGAGAGACCTACCACCTAGTAAATGTTACCTGTTGCTATCAAAATCCAGGATACCTAGATATCCAGAATACACCTATTCCACGTTTTGAGTGCACAGTTGAATATTTAATTTGAAAAGCTAAGTGGGCGGCGAAAGCTACAATAAAAATATACTTGTTCTGGTAATTTAAGGTCTCATTTTTGTTCATGAAATAAAATTACTTTCCTAATTATGCGAAGGTTGTTTGTTTTTTATGTTTTATACGGCCTTTTGCTTGATCGTATAATTGTTTTAGGTGTAGATAAGTTACAAAGATTTGCTAATGATGTTTAATGTTTGAATTTTATTTGGGTCATGTAAAATGTAGTAGGATTTTTATTATTTTGTTTACATTTCCTAAATATTAACAAAATATTATTTATAGTGTTGTAATATTAACTTTATATTTGTATTTTTGTAGGTTATAGCCGTAAATGTATTTTTTTATGATTTCCTATGCTTCCTCTACATGCTTGGCCCATCCTTTTGCGAATACTTTGCAAGTACTCCAGGACTGCACTGTACTTGATACAAGTCAAGTGTAGTCACTGTGTCGTACCAGTATATAAAAAATCTGTCACGTCATCCGTATTTACGAAAATATATTTGCACATCTGTATAGCGCCCCTAGCGGGAACCCCTCGTATTGGGAACATATTAGCTTTACATAATTCGTGATGACGTGACAGCTATCGATAAAACTCGCGCTACGGTTAACCATCAAGAATTAAACCATGGAACAATTAACACAATAAAAATAAATTCTGAAAAGGTCCAAATAAAATACAATGATAACAAAAGAACCAATGTTTGTAAGAATAACTCGCACTTTATGTTTTCGGATGCCGGAAGTAGGCCTCGCGGGGAATTCGGCTGAGTCTCGTACGTATCGAGTTTCCTTTTCCGGCTGAAAAAAAGCTCGCTGAAAAGGTACAGAAAGTTCAGTACATAAGCTCACTATTAATATTCCACCGCTATGATTAATTGCGGACTCTTGCAAATTAGTTGTTTCTATTTTTTATTTAGTTTTATAATTGCATAAATTTTGGTTGTTTTTGTTTCTTTTACTCATTTTGACATTTGAACATTAATTTCTGGTGTTTCGTTTTAACGTTTTTAAGATAACACCTGTTACCGTGACGGTATAGGCAGAGCGGTACTTATTACATCCGCAATATAAGAGTTTAGCACTATACATATTATACAGTAGCATAACCTAACAGTTAAAAACCTATTTTCGATTGGTAGAGTCACGCTGTAGTCAGTTTTGGGCCGGCTCTATCAGGTCTTTACCACTATCTCATAGAAAACCAAAGTAAAGTAGCAGCTTGCTGCTTTTTGTATAGTAGTGAGATATATAGAGACCCAAATACCCTCCCCTTTCCAATCCCTTAATTACCCCTTTCCTTTATGGTCGGCGATGCGACTATGATTCTACTGGATTATGAGCACTGGAGATCACTTACAATCAGGTGGCCCACTTGTTCTTTTTCTGGCCTATGCTTTATAAAAATACACTGTCATTTAAACTAACTTCCAAACAAAAAGTATACGTACATACATAGACTCACGCCTGTTTCCCATAGGGATAGGCAGAGACAACGGATTTCCACTCGCTACGATCCTTGCACACCCTTTGACCTCGTTCACTCGTATTACATTTTTCATACATGCACATCGGTTTAGGGTACTCCTGACCGAAACAAAAAAAACCGCATCTAAATCGGTCTATTCGCTAAAGCGCTACGATGCCACAAACAGTCAGACAAAGGGTTGAAACTGTAACAGCCTTATTTTTATCAGGGTTTTTTAAAAAATAATCAAATTATTTATCTATTTATTATTTTATTTATTACACTTTATATACATGGAGTATAAAGGCAGACTTAATGCTAAAAGCATTCTCTACCAGTCAACCTTTGGGTGGTGCAGATATGTATAAGGTAGTTGCAAAGAAAAGAGGACAGGATACACAAATAACACACGAGTATAAATAACAAATATCCTACACTATAATTTGCCTTACCCAGAAATCGAACTGAAGCCCTCACCGGTCCACTCCACGTATGCTTCTACATAACAAGCAATAACACAAAACTAGACCACCATTTTCACCGTTCAGTCGTGCACGCCGTAAATCGTGGCCTAATCTAATCTTACGGTCGTCGGATTTTACCTGCATTTGCACACCATCACTGCCTACGTAACTTTACTTACGTTTGGTTAGTATATGGATTGCTGGCATATCATGGCTCTGTTGCCTTCCGGAACGACATTGCAACCAGTGAAATTATAAATAAATAATACATAAAAAAATACAGTCACACACATAGTCCTGACCCCACAGTAAGATACAAGTCTTGTGTCGTGGGTATCAGGAACTACGAGAGACTTTTGGTCTCACAAACATATGTCTCGGTGCGGGGATCGAACCCGCGGCCTTCCGTTTCACAGCCGTTTACTCACCTGCTGCGCCACGGAGGCTGTCGACAATAAATCAGTAGCTCTCAAACTATCGCCTGTATCTTGAAGCCCTTAACCTGTAGTCTGAAATGACTACATTGGCACGAATGTCAACACGTCGTCAATGTGACTCGCGACCAAGTTCACACGTACGGTGTATTGTTCATAGGGTACAAGTTATGAGACGTTGGCTCTCAGTACTGCGTAACTCTGAGTCCAGAGAAACAACTTGGAGCTTGGTAGGTTATTCTATAATAATTATTTATTTGAACGGGTCTGAATCGCGTTGTATTTGAAGTTACTTAATAGATACCTGTTTATTTATTTATTTCCCGACGGTTCGACCGAGTTGCATCGGCCGTGGTCACGGGTTGACTAAATAATTAATATAAAATGTATACAAATCGCGAAAGTCTAAAAACATTTATTGCTTGGTAGGTTAGTTGATTGTTTGGCAGAAAAATATGAGTGAACATGACTGTTGTTCTGTAAATGTAAAAAAAAAACAAAAACAGAGTCGCGGTGCGAGTTGTATCCGTTGAGTAGTTTTCTATTTTCTCATACTCCATCATAAAATCTTAACCAAATCAACGTGGCACGACTCTCGAAATTATGTGGTGCCCTAGCGAATACAAAGAGTATCATTAAAGTTGGTTCATTTTTAACAAACGAAAAAACGTTGGAGGTTTTCAATTATTCGTATGTATATACTTTTTATGTATGTTCAAGCATTACTCCGCCAAATGTGAAGTAATTTGGCATTAAAATTATTCGCATTTAAACTAAATGATTCTTTTTGTATTTGATATAGCATGATGCCGTAATGGTCCCATTTATGCAGAAGAGGTTGAAATCGTAAATGAAAAACTAAAACTTAGACAATTACACACTTTGGCTCTTTCACTAAAAATAGTAAAATAAAAACATTTTAACTAAAAGTAACAGTGACTCAAAAAACATAAAAGCTAGACATGAAATTAAATAATTTTGAGTTTATAGTATCAGACATTGACCATTAAACTGCAATAGCACCGACTCAAAACTGTTTAATTTCATTTTTGTTTTTTTGAATTGGTTTTATTAGATACTAGCTTTTGCTCGCGGCTCCGCCCGCGTGAATAGACTTTTCCGAAATAAAACGTAGCCTATAACCGTCTCCCGGTCCCATCTATCTCTACATCAAAATTTATCAAAATCGGTTCAGTGATTTAGGCGTGAAAGCGTAAAAAACAAATAGATAATTATTTTTTTCATAAAAAGTATCCTATGTTACTTCTTATACCTCCAAGAATATGTGTACAAGGTTTCATGATGATCGGTTAATTAGTTTTCGCGCGAAAGCGTAACAAACAAACTGACATTCACATTTATAATATTAGTATTATATTGTTCATCATACGTAAAAAATACAGACGAATTAAATTGTCATCGCCTCACCCGCGTCTTCTGGTACATTTAACTATATGGGCCTGCCTTGACTGCCTCGGTGGCACAGTTGTAATGCGTACGCGTAACGATTGAGGCCAACGCTGAGGTCTTGGGTTCGATCCCCGGGTCGGGTAATGTGGTATTGGGTTTTTCTATTACGAAATGCTCAGTATCAGCCCGGAGTCTGGAAATTTGTGCCCGGTATGGCGATAGGCTCGCCCCCTATCACATAAGGGACGGAGATACGCTCGGCGAAATGTGGGTATACTGGTTACATTTCTGCCTACCCCTTCGGGGATTACAGGCGTGAGTGAATATGTATTAACTATATGGGAGAGGAGCAACCCTGGCACGCCCGTGCCATGTCTACGCTTAGCGTTAGCGACATTAAAACGCCTCCAATAATCGCGACACGCTCACCACTTACTCCTGGAAAACTTTTCGTAAAGTTTGGTGGCCATTAATAATTCTCTAGCGGCATCCGGGACCCTTGAAAAGAATATTTCACTCTTTTGAAGCTGTGAACTGGGTACAATCAAATTACCATCTGAAAGGAGAACGTTGTATCGCTATTTAGACTTTGAACGATATTCGGCCGCTTTGTTTGGCATCGGTGTGCGTTATTGTCCTGAGTGTTGGACCTAATGGCACTTTAATGTGGTTTAAATAAACTTTTGACATTAAACGTGCTTATTATTGAGTTTTTATGAGCATTTGACAGCCTTCAGTGGGCGAGTGGCTACGAAGCGAGAAGCCGTGGGTTCGTTTTCCATACCAAGACAAATGTTTGTGTGACCCACATTTTTTTTTGGGTGTGGGTGTTTTGGGACCCACAAATCCCTCGTAGTTTCTAGTATCCTCGATACAGGTATCCAAGTGTGTGGTCAGGACTTTGTGACTGTTAGATTTATTTATTTATACTGATAGATTTAGATTTAGTTTTTTGATAAAAATTCACTTCTTTCAACAGTTCTTCTTTTCTACCGTTATATTGCATGGACAGCGTCGGCTGTAAGTTGTGGGTTCGATACTCATTTTAGGCAACATTGTAAGTTAATCAACAAATTTTAATACTAATGTTACATTTCTCTGTATAAAAACCGATTTAAATTATTATTATAAAGATATGATAGGAATAACCGTTGTATTTCTTTATCCACATGATGCCGTGAGAAAATAAGTAGTTTTATTTCGCGATTTTTAGTAGTATCATGTTCATAATCACCAGCACTACCAGTCAGTCACTACTCATCTCTCTTATACCCAATATAGCGGCAATTTTGACGATATGCTTACACTTTAACCCTAATATAAACAGGTGACTCCATTTGATTTGAACCTGCATGCCGGGGGCAACCCAATAAATAATAAAGTGAAGGCCTAATAAACGTTATGTCTTCGTAGGTGTAGATTATATTATCGTAACCGAAGCTCCATTTATAATGCAAATGGCTCCCTGGGGCCAGCTTGACGCATCAATAATTGAATCGGTTGCAAAACGCAGCACAGTTTCGCGTACTGTTCATTTAGTATGTTAAATGTTTTATTGAAATTAGTGATAAAAATAACATTCTTAAAATATTTAATTGAACCCGACTTAATTATATAATAAATGTATCTAATTTATTTCGAATTAAAATTTATTTAGAATTAAAATTTATTTTTATTGCAAAAAATATACAAAATACAATAAAATAATAAATTTACGAATGGTAGAGCCACCCAGTAGACAATTTCGTTTACAGCATGAATGGGCCGGCTCGTCCGGGTCTTTACCACTGTCTCACAGAAAACCAACGTGAAGTTGCTACTTCACGTACGAAACGCAACAGCAAGCTGCTGCTTGCTGTTGCGTTTCGTACGGTGAGTGGTATATCCGGAGACCTAAATCCCCTCCCCTTCCCAAACCCTTAATTCTCCCTTTCCTTTAAGCTAGGCAACGCGCCCATGACTCTTTTGGTATTGTGGGCGTACATGGGCGGTGGTGTTCACTTACCATCAGGTGACCCACTTGCTCGTTTGCCGGCCTATACAAGAAAAATAAAAAATAACTTTTAGTATATGAAATACATAGTACGAGCACCCAAGTGCAAGGCGTGACATCACCACGCCACCCCGAACGCAGGCATGATGTCATCGTGGACCATGCCTGGATGCGGCAGTTGGAACGGGCGAAGTCCTACAGTGGAGCTGGCACCGTGCGGACGCGTCTGTTCGATAAACCTTGCAATACCTTGTATTATTGACATAGTAAATACTAGTTAAGTCGTATCGTTGTAATTATTGCTCGAGGCTACCCACAATGACGAAACCTCATCAGAATACATGCCCACTGATGCCCACCCATCTGCGACATTTTTTTTGCAATTGATATAATTTTAAATTAAAATCATTGAACATTCTAAATGTATTCAATTATCCGTAAAAAACACGTTCACATTACACAGAATAAATGAAACATGCAAAAGTATAAAAAAGCATAACGAAGTTAGGTGTAAGTGGAAAATACGTCGACATTAAACTTCCACTGCAAGGCGCCGTCCCGGAAGTAACTCAAAAATTATGAAATAAAGAGAAATTCTTTAAAACGTTCCTAAGAGCAACAGCTGAAACAAATCGCATGGACTACGTCTAATGGCCTTAATGGAAGTGGTGGACTATTGGCTCACTAAGTGGTTACGCGACCTGTAGCCGAATGGACTCTTTAAGGTAAACTTCCGATGATAGGGGCATTTACCTTATTCCTCTTTATTAGAGTATTTTTATCAAGGTGTACTTGTTGCTGATTTGTATTGTTTGATTGTGTGAAGAATATATGATATACATTTTTATAGCATAGGCCGGCAAACAAGCAAGTGGGTACCAGAAGAGAATGGGCGTATTGCCAACCTTAAAAAGCAAAGGGTTAATTTTAAGGGTTTGGGCCTCCAGATATCCTACTCATCGTATGAAACGCAGCAGCATAAGCTGACCATGAGCTTATGTATGTATCACATCATGAGACGGAAGTACATCGACTAAACATGTGTACAATAGTTGCACTATCTACCTCATTAGGGATTCAGACGTAAGCTTCTTATTTATAATACTACTAGCTTTTGCTAGTTACGCGTGAACGGCTTTTTCCGGGATAAAAAATAGTCCTAGACCAGGTTATGGTCTACTTGTGTGCCAAATTTCATTCAAACCCGTTAAGCCGTTAAGGCTCGATTTACTAACAAACATCCAAACTTTCACATTTATAAAAGTATAGTAGGATACCGGGTCTTTACGGGAATTAAATCGAAACAATACAATACAAAAGTAAAAAAACAGTACCAAAGTACAGCCACGTCCCACTCACTTCCAGAATACGGCCATATGAGCACATGCAATCTACGCCTAAAAGTTTTGTGTGAAACGTACCTTTGTAAAATATAGTAAAAAGTACAAAACACACTGCCATTGTACAGCGAAAATAGCGCCTCGTTTTCTGCCTTCCTAATTTCTAGCAGCCTAGATTTGCCTAGCCATGCCTATTTGGGTTAAAATAAAGTACTTATAACAAATAGCTTTATGCGTCTAATTGACGTAGATTCGAATAATAAGAACAGACCTTCATTAGAATAGATCAACCAAAAACCATAAGCTTGATTCAACTCAGTTGATTAACTAAAATTGAAACGAGGGAACCCACTATAAGTGGCGTAGCGAGTTAGTCAGATAAATTTAAATTCATAATTGAATCCATGAAATGTTACACATCATTTACATTCAGTCAAATTTTAACTCTACCGCTAGTTTGGAATGCTGTTTCGCTAAAGAAGAACGGACAAGAAACTCTAACGTTGCCCTTTTCGAAACTAATTTTATACATGGTTATCGATAAAGCTACTTTAACGTCGCGACAACAACTAGCCATAAACAACAGAAAAAAGCAAATTAAAATAATAAATAAATACATCCAACAGTCACACACATAGTCCTGACCCCACACTAGGTTAATCTGTTACGTGGGTATCAGTAACTACGAAGGGCATGCGGTCCCACAACACCCAGACCCGAAACAATTATTTGTGGATAATACCAACATTTGTCTCTATGTGGAAATCGAACCCGCCGGCTACTCGCCACTGCGCCACGGAGGCTGTCAAAGTCAAAAAAAATGGCTTTGCGTTGTGAAAATATCGATGTTATTGCCATCATTAGTACGAAAGCGTACAAAGATGTTTCTACGCGCTAAAAATACGCCAGGTTCATATCTGATTCATATCTGCATGATACCGTATTAATAATAAATAGTAATACTAGCCCTGTATTATATACGCCCCACTGCTGGGCACGGGCCTCCTCTACGGAATGAGAGGGGTTAGGCCTTAGTCCACCACGCTGCGGGTTGGCAGACTTCTTATACCTTCGAAATTCATATGAAGAACTTCTCAGGTATGCAGGTTTCCTTACGATGTTTCCTTCGCCGTTAAAGCAAGTGATAATTAACAATTAATACACACATCACTTAGAAAAGTCAGAGGTGTATGCTCTTGGGACTGGTTTCGAACCTGCGACTTTCGTCTCGACAGTCCATACCACTCCCCGCTGAGCTATCACTGCTTATGATATGCTTATGCATGATACCATGGTAAGGATTAATAGAAAAAAAATTGTTATAAACATGTTTTACTTCCTCGTGTATGAAATAAGTTCAATGTCTCCTGCCTGGAATCAACAATGTCTAGATTGTTTCAAAGTAAGCATTCTCTGAGCATATTACGTGGAATAGACATAGTTTCTTCGTGCTTTCTGTAACGGTTGATAAAGTGTGTAAGACTTTATGCAAAAAGGCTAGTTTTCTAAGCGTATACTACTCACACTATACAGTGTACACGTCATCTTATTTCTATGATGTACACATTTGAAGTATAGATTGACAGCGTGATGACTTTGTATTATGTTATCTGATAGATAAGGGGTGGGGGCTTCTCATTTTGACCCAAGCTATGTATTATCATAACTTTTATAACGTACATAATAGACGTAAACCACTGTTATTGTAATTCAGTAGAAAAATTCGATATACTTTTTCAACTCTCGATAAAAAAGAGGGATGTGATAAGTTTGTCTGTTTACGTGTGTATATATGTGTGTGTGTGTGTGTGTGTGTCTCTGTGTGTTGAAAGCTGGTTTAATCGCGATGGATCTTAGCTTTGTTTGAATAAAATTAGTTCAGCCATTTAAAAGTTACAGATGTTTTTCGAGTAACGTCGGGGAGTTTTATCGCTTTGGTTATAATTTTTAATAATCTTCGTTTCTTTACAAAACAAAAGTAAAATATCTAGCCATTTATAAAAAAGACTTAGACAACGCGACTACAGCAGCAGACGCGAGTATACTGGGGCATGTTAGAATCTTCCTTGTCCACTACAAATAGTTTACGCTACGTTAAACTTGAACGCTGAGCCAATTTTATAATGCCGACAAAATTTATGCTCCTGTGCTGGCCAGATTATGTGACATATAACAAAAATACGTTCCAGATTTGTTTCACAATTACTTTTCTGTAAAAATGGTTTTTATTATTTTGGAATGTTTAAACGTATAATTCTAACTAATATTATAAATGCGAAAGTGAGTTTGTTTGTTTTGTTTGGCTTTCATGTCTAAATCGCTCGATTTTGATGAATTTTGGTATAGAGATAGAGGGACCCTGAAGACGGTTATAGGCTATATTTTATACCGTAATAGATTGTAAACGCGGGCGGAAATAAGAATATAATCGTTTATTGAAATATCGCTTAAGACAAGGCAATACAAAATTAAAGATACTTAGGCATCAGAAACCATATTATTATTATTATCAACTTATGTAGGTATACATAGGTATCATCAATAACCATCGAAATAAGATGACAATAAACGTAACTCAAGCAAAAAAATGACCTTACCAAAACTCTGTGCAATAGGGCGGGGTTATAAAAGGCTGTAGAGCTCGTTCATTCATCAATTCATAAAAAATGATTTATGATCTCTAGTTGACACTTGATACGTCATTTTTTTTTTGGTGTAGACAAAACTGTCTACACCTTGACTTTGAGTTTGACTGCCTCGGTGGCGCAGTTGTAATGCGTACGCGTTACGGCTGAGGCTAACGCTGAGGTCTCGGATTCGATCCCCGGGTCGGGTAAAAGTGATATTGAGTTTTTCTATTACGAAATGGTCAGTACCAGCCCGGAGTCTGGAATTGTACCCGGTATGGCGATATGCTCGCCCCCTATCACATCATGGTACGGAGATAAGCTTTGCGAAATGTGGGTGTACTAGTTACACCTCTGTCTACCCCTTTGAGGATTACAGGCGTGATGTATGTATGTATTAATTTGAGTTCTCTCAAGACTTATATGATTTATATGTCTCACAAAGAACTTTTTATTACTTGAAGTAAGACTGTAAGAATAATGTTATTGATATGAAAACGTTAGAAACAAGTCTGCGAACTAAGCTTACGTATTCTGTTAACCTGAGATACAAATGATACTCTATTATAACCTAAACATCGCTCCATCAACGCAGGAAAATCTCTTTGCGTCCAATTCATAAGCGAACGTCGACGAAATATATATAATAAATATATACACGCCCGGTGCCTCGACTAGAACTTGGCAAACACACGCCCGTGTGTCTAGATGTTTTATAGAAATTACGAAAGCATAATACAATTTTGATTTTTATTATTTATTACCGGCAGATTCTTAATATGACGTGTAAAAGTGCCCTTAACGGCCTAATTACTGAATAAATGATTTGATTTGATTTAATTACAGGACAGAGATTATTATTTATTCATTTACGGTCTCACTACTGAGAATGCTCAACACCGGGTGAAGTGGAGGCGTGTTAATAGGAAGGCGGACCCTGACAATAGCCGGGATAAAGCCAGGTAGAAAGAAAGAAGATTACAGGACAGAGATCAAATTATCAAGATCAACACGTGATTTTTCGGTAATGTCCATGGCCCATATCCCCTTAAAATTCATAACAATATTCGATAATAAAAAAAATGTAAATTGTATAAAAATAAACTGATATAGTACTAACTTGTCATAAGCGCTATGTTAATTGGCTATAAGATCAATAAACTATCTCATTCTCTTATTTGACAGCCTTCTTAGCGCAGTAGGTGAGTAGCCGGCTGCGAAGCGTGAGGCCGTGGGTTCGATTCCCACACTGAGACAAATGTTTGTGTAATCCACAAATGTTTGTTTCGGGTCTGGGTGTTGTAGGAGCGCGAGTTCCTCGTAGTTCTTGATACCTACGGTACAGGTTAATCTAGTGTGGGTATGTGACTATTGAGCGTATTTATTTATTATTATTATTATTTCTTTCATTCGGGATTTAAGTGGTAGAACCACGATGTAGAAAATTCGACCGACTCAAAATTGGTTATTTATAAGGATTGAGTTTTTAAACAGTTTTTTTGTCTGTTAAAATATAGCTTCGATGCTACTCGTGAACTTCAAGCCGGCCAAGTTATTTTATACGTATTATACGCCAGTCATCTATGTTTTCCACCATCGCGGGCAGGTCGCGTCTTCCCCGCGTTCTCTAATTTCGTATGCTCCGTTGTTTCGCCGCATTTATTTTTCTTCGCGGTCTAATTCTCTTTGTTGTCTCAGTCGTTTTGCAACCAAATTTCGCGGAATGAGGTCCGTGGCTGAAATGAAATTGGTATTCGGAATGAATTGGGCTCGTCCTTAAGTTTTGTGGACCCTTTCGCTCGAAAGCACGACGCCCGTCTTGATTTTTAATTCGATTTGTTTTGATCGGATGCTGAATATTAAACCGGCTAATTTAGTAAATATAACACTGTATTAAGTAATGAGAACGTTTAAATTACAGAGGGCTAGATTAAATTATTTAATACTAACTTTACGCAGAAACCAAATAGTTAAAGTCTATTTGCGGTAATCAATAAAATATAAATATTTTGCTTTCCTACACGTTATGTAACATTTTTTATTTGTTTATTGGCTTTGGAAAACAAACAAATAGGCTGTGTCGTCGATGCAAACAAAGCACATAAACAAAACAAAATGATAACAATTTTCAGTAAAATGTTCACGTTCGATAAACAATAAACAAAATTCAATTTTAAATTAACAAACTCAACGCAGCGCTGAAATGGAAAATTGTGTCCGCTAGGTAAATACAATTTAAATAGAAAACATTTAATTAAAATAAAAAATACATATACGCACTCACGCCTGTAATCCCCGAATTTTTGGTGTTGTTTTGTTTATGGGCAGTCGATGCACTTAACCTCAGGAGAGCGACCTGCTCGTCTCGTCATTCAAGCTAATAAAAAAACAAAAGAGGTACCAACTCGTATTAGCGTGGTGGACTAAGGCCTGACTTCTCTCATTAGTAGAGGAGACCCGTGCCCAGCAGTGGGATGGATACACGGCTGGTGTTATTACATAAAAATCAAACCAACATTGTTAAAATCGAAATGCAAAAATCTTGAAGTCATTTTATTACACAAGTTATTACATACATACGTACTCACGCCTGTAATCCCCGAAGGGGTAAGCAGAGGTGTAACCAGTAGGTACACCCACATTTCGCCGAGCGTATCTCCGTCCCACGATGTGATAGGGGCCGAGCCTATCGCCATACCGGGCACAAATTCCAGACTTCGGGCTGATACTGAGCATTTCGTAATAGAAAAACCCAATACCACTTTACCCGACCCGGGGATCGAACCCGAGACCTCAGCGTTAGCCTCAATCGTAACGCGTACGCATTACAACTGCGCCACCGAGGCAGTAAAATAAAAAATAATTTCAATAATAATGTAAGTTGGCCACCTGTACCTACATTCTGCTGATTAACGGTCGAGGTAATGGCGAAACTTGGTTGTCATTGTTGGTTGTGGGGGGTCAGACGGCGGGTCGCCCCATATAATACCAAATCCACCATCAAATCATTATGGAAAGGCGGACTCTGCCGTAAGCCGGCAAACGAGCAAATGAGTCATCTGATGGTAAGTGATCTCCACCGCCTATGTACGCCCACAATACCAAAATAACCATGCGCGCGTTGTCGATCTTACAGGAAAGGGATAAGTAAGGGATTGGGATCGTGAGGGGGATTTGGGCTTCCAGATATCTCGCCCACCGTAGGAAACGCAGAAGCAAGCTGCTACTTTACGTCGGTTTTCTGTGAGACAGTGGTAACGACCCGGACGAGCCGGCCCATTCATGTTGTAAACAAAATTGTCTAAAGCGTGGCTCTACCACTCAAAAAAGCCTACTGAATTATAACTCTAAACCCATATAATATAACATTGGATCGAAAGCCTTTGTCTGTACATTTTTCATATGTAATCGTAATAAGAACTTACTTCGCGGAGCCCTTTATACATCCCAGAGGGTCCCGAAGTAGGTCGCAGCCGTATACGTAGCTTTAAATCTGGCCTCTTTATTTAGTTCTAACATCGAATTGATTCTAGAAAATCCGAGGGATTGCGACCATCCGTTCACGTTTGCTTGTTACTTGTGTAGACGCCTTGAAAATACCCGTCACCGAGTATTTTTTCCGCGAATCATGTTTCCCAGCCTGTTGATTATTTGTTGACCGATGAAAAAACAGAGGAGTTACTAATTTGCAATCACAATACCACCCTGATGTGGAATAGGGTATGAAAGAGTAAAACTTAGATATTTGTGTACCGAATTATTATTATTATTTGCTTTGCATGGCACTGGGCTGCGACATAAATTGTTAAGTTCCATGATGCTCAGTAATTTCACTGGCTGTCCATGTCATTTCAATGTCCTTCAAATCGGAACACAACAGTGCTTACTTGACGGCATAAACAGATAAAGCAGCGGTACCAACCCAGACGGCCTCTCGCATACGAGGGACCTACCACCTTGTAACCACCACTTATAATCAGTTGACCCACTTGCTTATTTCCCGGCATCGGCTATAAAGAATTCTTGTAAAGAACTCTGCGATAGATATTTTCCTTCACGGTTCCAGCAAGCTATAATAAAACGAATACACACTTATGCACTGCATTATGAGACTTAATAACTTAGGTCTAGGAGTGATGACAGCAATCCAATAACATGCATGGTTTGTAGTTCCAGGTTGTGTGTAGTGGTTCTTCTAGATATGGACAGGCCCTCACCCTGAACATCAGACGAGCAAACTCCTCGTTTCATCATTCAGGCTAATATAAAAAAGTGGGGGTTGAATTCGAACCCGCGACATCTATTTCACTATACGCTATCACTTTGGTATAAACCCAAATATTTAATAGAACCGCAACGGTGCCGGGCTAGTACGCGGGCGGCGAGACCCGGGCCGATAGCTAGACCCGTTTAGGGAGCGTCTTACATCATGTTATTGTGGCAGACATCACAAGACAGATGGCGCGGTCACTGCATGAATATTTCACGACTAGCATTAGGACACGGAAAAATAAATATGTTCTCGTCTTGACTGGACGCATTTGTGTATAAATCGTGGTGGGTAACGCGTGTTTGAAATCGCCAATGGGCGAAGGCCCCGGGCTATTTGTCAGCCGCCGTATATCTTTTGGTATCGTGCAGAATTTTTATTGAAAACCTATTTTAATACGGTGTGGTTTGTGTTTTTTTTTCCTTTGGACCCGTCTTTGTTACAATGAGCTAATGTGTTAGCAAGAGTTGGAGCTAAAATGAATGATTATGAACTAGTGCCTAGAATTTATGTAAGTTTTACAAATTTACTCCAGGTCTTTAGTGTGAAAATACATTTAATTGCAAGTCGTCAGTTTTGAGTGGTAGACCACGCTGTAATATAGGATGGGCCGGCTCGACCGGGTCTTTACCACTGTCTCACAGAAAACCGGCGTAAAGTAGCAGCTTGCCGCTGCGTTTCCTACGGTGAGTGAGATATCCGGATGCCCGAACCCCCTCCCCTCTCCAATTCCTTAATTATCCTTTTCCTTTAAGGTCGGCAACGCACCCATGACTCTTTTGGTATTGTGGTCGTATATGGGGGTTGGAGATCACGTACCATCAGGTGATCCACTTGCTCGTATGCCGCCTATCGTAAGCCTATATTTTTTATTTTATTTTTGCAGTCAGCATAAAATTTGCTTTCATATGCTTTTATGTTAATACAGCCGTAAACATGTAACTACAATCATTAATCATGCGATACGACTTATAAAATATTATACCTTAGCCATTACTCATTTTGTGTCTACACATTATACACTACATTTTTATAGAAAAATACTCTAATCACCAATAGTAGTACGAGCTCTGTATTATACATGTCCCACAGCTGGGCACAGGCCTCATCTACTGAATGAGAAGGGTTAGGCCTTAGTCTACCACGCTGGCCTAATGCGGGTTGGTAGACTTCACATACCTTCAAATTCTTACGAAGAACTTCTCAGATATGTAGGTTTCCTCACGATGTGTCCTTCACCGTTAAAGCAAGCGATAATTAACAATTACACACGTAACTTAGAAAAGTCAAAGGTGTATGCTCTTGGTTTATTACTTGCGACTTTCGTGTCGACAGTCCATACCACTCCCCGCTGAGCAATCGCTGCTTTTTTCACCAATACTAATAAACAATTTCGTTTCAAAACGTTTATTTTAATAGTAGTTGTATGGTTTTAGTAGGAGTAATTAAATCATACTGAATAAAAAATAAATACAACAGTCACACACATAGACCTGACCACACACTAAAATAAAAGTCTTTTTGTCATGAGTATCAAGAACTACGAGGGTGTAAGTGGGCCAACAACGGTTTAGGCCCAAAGCCAACCTCATACTGGTAAACTCGGCTAATTAATGGACGAGGCAATGATGAAACCTGGTTCCCATTGCGGGTTGTAGAGGTCAGACGGCAGATCACACCACATAATACCAAATCAACTATCAAATCATGGTAATAAGGTTGTCTGGAAGAAATCGCTGTTTGCGATAAGACCGCCCATTGTATCTGTATGATCCTCGTTTATAAGCTATCTACTTTATTTAGTGTGCAATAAAGAATATTCTATCTATCTATTTATCATGATGAGAGGACGGGCCCTGGGATCAAGCCGGGATAACACCAGTCAGAATGAATTAGGAACTACGAGAGACTTGCAGTCTCACTGCTGTGTGTTGTGTAAACAAATATTTGTATATCACACAAAACTCTGAGCCGCTCATAGGCAGTTGCACTCACTGATCGGTAAATGATTAGTGAATTAAGCAACTCTTGAAGCAGTCAGTGTATAGATGGGTGACCGCTTACTGGTATTTCAACTCAACGTCTCCGTGCTTTGGAGGGCGCGTAAAAAATCGGTACCGGCTGTTATCAACTGAACGCAGTCCAAAGCCTTTGGGCGGCTTAAAAACTGACAGTAAGTTGGCCAATAATCATTCGATATAGAATTGAATATGCACAAAATATTGTCTCGGCACAAGGATCTGACTGCTACTCGTCCACAGCGCCATGGAGTCTGAAATAATAATGCACATCCTAACTTCAAACTGTATTATAAAACTATTACTTCACTATAACTTTTTGAGTGGTAGAGCCGCGCTGTAGACAAATTTGTCTACAGCATGAATAGGCCAGCTCGTCCACACTACGTTACCACTGTCTCACAGAAAAGAGACGTAAAGAAGCAGCTTACTACTGCGTTTCATACGGTGAGTGAGATATCTGGAGGCTAATCCCCCACCCCTTCCAATCCCTAACTATACCTTTCCTTTAAGGTGGGCACCGAGCCCATGATTCTTCTGGTATTGTAGGCATTCATGGGCGGTGGGGTTCACTTACCATCAGGTGACACACTTGCGCGTTTGCCGGCCTATGCTATAGGTGATCAGTTATCTTTAGGTGACAAACTTCTGCCGGCATATGCTATAACAAATAGTATAGTACTTAATTAAATAGACATCCTTAGCACCACGTAATCAATTACACTTACTGTACTCTCTTTTCCGCAGACCTGCCAAGCCCCCATACCACAAACTTTCATTAAAATGCAAAAATGCATACATTTCATTACTGCATTTTAGTTCAAATCAAACGCCAGCACTGCAATAAGCGTTTCGAATAAATAGAAATAAGTGCGCGATACGGAATCCACATTTCCCGGAGCACCGTCTAACGAGGTCTGGCTAATAACACTTGGTTTATGTGTCGTGGACATGCGAAACAATAGTATTTGCATTACCACCCTCGAAGTATTTAAATACATTCGGTGGATTTATTATTGCTTGCTGAGAGACTCGTGGTTCAGTTGCACGCGAAGACTGGGTTAACGTATATAACCGGTATATAACAAATTTAAGCTTAATGCCCTCGGAAATAGCCGTCATAAACCCTGCTACTTTTTGTCAGTTTTCTGTGAGATAGTGGTAACGACCCGGTCGAGCCGGCAAATTCACAGACAAAACTGTCTACAACACGATTTGAGTAGTAGCTTAAAATGATAGATATCTCGTATAATAAATAAATAAATAAATACACCCATCAGTCACACATAGTCCTGAACCCACACTAGGTAAACCTGTCTCGTGGATATCAGTAACTACGAGGGACTTGCGGTCCCACAACACGCAGACCCGAAACAAATATTTGTGGGTCGTACAAACATTTATCTCAGTGCGGGAATCGAACCCACGGCCTCACGCTTCGCAGCCGGCTACTCGCCCAATGTGCCACGGAGACTGTCTGTATAAGAGAGTCAGTGTGGTTATGTGCCACCGCTTTGCCCGTTTCGCCAGCAAGCAGTAGTTGTAAGCATTGTTATGTTCCAGTTTTAATGGCATTGAAGTCAGTTAAATCACTGAGCATTACGAGACTTAATATCTTAATCTGTATGGTGAGCGTATCGCAGTTTCATGCGGTAAGTTCTTTGTGATTTATAGTTCTGGGTGGTGTTACTATTCAGAGGTATCAGGCGAGTGACTTGCTCGTCAGGGCGTTCAGTTAATTCTTTAAAAAATGAGGAACTACACAATACATAACATAAGCTCACGCCTGTATCTCCGAAGGGGTAGGCAGAGATGCAACAAGTACCTACATCTACGGTACGGCGAGCTTACTTCCGTCGCACAATGCGATTGGGGGCGAGCCCATCGCCATACCGGGCACAAATTCCAATCTCAGCGAAATCATGTGTGATTTTTCTAATCAAATAAACTCAAACTAAAATTGTGATTTCCCGACCTAGAACTTGAACCTAAAACCTGAATATACGTTTTTATATACTTACGTTGCCACTAGACCAATGAGGCAGTCAATGAGGAACTAACAGGAAGAAATAGCTTGATACCATATCACATGAAGTTTCCACACGCTAAATTCATTTAATTACACACACAGTCATACACGCAAATTGTAGTTTTTAAAAGATTTTCATTTTGTTTTATAGATTTTATTTTATTTGGTTTATATTAGAGCAGTAAGTTCTAAACACCCCGCACAATACCTAAGGAAGTCAGGAATGGCTGAAAATCAGCGCTGCTTAGGGTTCCTGCCCTAGGTAGCATCAGCTGAGCCATGTCCTTTTGCCATTTTTGGAACGAAGTTCCTTATCGCGCGTTGTGAAAGGGGGCTAGACGGAAAAAATTCTTACGAAAAGTTGTCACGACACTTTTTTCCATTTTTGAAATTATGTAGACAGTTTTAACGAGTAAAGTTGGACATAATAGTGTTCGATTTTCAAAACTTTTTTGTGTTTAAGTGGCCAGTGTTGACAATTTGTGAATCAAGTGAAAACTAGTTGGATGAGGTTGTTAATCGATACATCTTGGATTCAGTTTGGTAAGATATTAAATAATATCTAATTGGAACGAAGAAGAACGAAAAAATTCTTACGAAAAGTTGTCACGACACTTTTTGCTATAGTAAGCTATTGTAAGCTGTGCGGCGTCGCATGTTTCTCTGTCTGTCTCTCTCTCTCTTATAGAAAGCAAGCCAGATATTTTCATTTCTATTTCGCATTGAACAGTGTTACGAATATAATATATAATAATAAATAATATTATTATTTATTATAATAATAAATAATATTATTATTTATTATTAATAATAAATACAAAAATTAATAATTAATTATATATTAATTAATTTCCTACTTCAGTTACCACAAGCCAATTATCACGAAAATTGAGCCTACTGATTAAGTTTATATAACATTATATATGTTAATAATAAAAAAAATATTATTATAACTTAAAAAAAATAAAATTTTATTACATTTCCTTCACTAATTAATCGAAAGGAACTTCGTTCCATCCGGGTGTCCCTTGACACCTCTCACTTTTTTTTTTGTTTTGTCTATACTATTTTTTTAAGATACTTACCTGTATTATTAATCAAATTTTTGGTAATAAAGAACTTTATTATTATTATTAAATAAGGTACAAATCGGGATTATTTGTTCACTTCTCTTTACGCGTGGATGACAAATCATATTCTTCAGGGACTTTGCAAGATAAAAATTCTACTCTAAATGCTAATCCGGGTTACTGTGACTGTAAACTTGTATATTCTTCGAATCCCAGTCTTATTATCATAACATTACTTACTAACGTTTCGCGATGGATGGGCTCGCAAATTTCAGTCCTAGAGTCTAAAAAACTTTCAATAACTACTCGTAACCGACTCTATAAACTAAAAACCTAAAAATATACAATTTTGATTCGGTGGTATCAATATCAATCACCAATAATAAACTGCAATAATACCTACTTCAAATTGTGATTTTATTTTTAGTTTAAGCTTAGCTTGCGAGCGAAATCATCGCGATTTTTTCACTACTTTTAGTGGACGAATCATCAAAATCGGCGCATTCATTCATATAGAAGGTTTTGTCTTTCTTCTCCGATTTTACCCATTTAGGGGTGGAATTACTCTTAAAATTTAATTTTTTTATCCTGGCACGACAAATTAACTACACTGGACCCTATCGTTAGTACAGTACATACAATCCATACACTTAATATAATGGCGAACGTCGCAAAACATTGCATCTCTCAACAGTCGCCAGAATTATTGTTTATTATAACAAACATTTAACACTTTCGGCAACCTCTGTGGCGCAGTGTTTTATCCCGGAAAAATATCCACGCGGGCGAAACCGCGAGCAAAAACTAGTAAGTTCATAGTGTAATGTTGTAACTGGTCTGTCATCATCATCATCAGGTCGGCACAACGCCTATGATTATTTTGGTAAGTTCGGCGTACATGGGCGGTGGAGATTACTTACCATCTGGTGATCCTCTGGCTCGTTTGCCACTTAAGCTAAAATTAAAAAATCATCATCACGGACTTATACATCCAAATAATTGTTGGTTGCCGAAGCACATAACTTACACCACATACTACATAAACCTATTAAAACAATATCGTTTAAATGAGACCTTATTGGCAGGTATCGAATATCGAAAAAATTGCTTAAAAATAAACGAAACCGTCATTTAGCAAGGAAGTAGCGAAATTGTGTTTACCAAAAAACGTTATTCTTTATTAGGTTCCAGTCTTCTCAGTATTTAATTTGTAGATTATTGTGCTCGTTCGTTTGTTCGGCTGTGTTTGCCTTTTACGGATGTTTGAGTTTCGTCGGAATGGCATAAGACTAGGGTTGGTGTTATAGTGAGAGGAGAAACGGAGAAACGGACGCGACAACGACTGACATCATGTTTTCTAATTCAATTTAATTCATAAACAGAAGCAACACCATAAAGAACATTAAATTTTTGTAATTTTGCATAGCATTGGACTGCGCTCGTCACCCCCAGACATAAGATGTTATGTCTCATAATGCCCAGTAATTTCACTGGCTTCAATGTCCATCAGACTTGAACACAACAGTGCTCACACACTGCTGCTTAGCGGCAGAAATAGACAAAGCGGTGGTACCAACCAAGACGGCGTCTCGCATACCAGGGACTCACCACCTTTTAATAAAGGTATGTAGGTTCCTTATGATGTTTTTTACTTTACTGTTACAGCGAGCATTTTTTTACACAGGACCTGACGTTAAAAACAGTGCAGTCCAAATATAATATTAATCGTCAAGAGTCATTGCGTCTTTCGACAGTCGACCGAGTTATACATCCTTAAAGTTAACAACACATTACACATAGAACTGTGGGAACTCAGAGGTGTGTTTTTTAACGCCGAGAAACGAGCAAGTGGCTCACCTGATGGTAAGTGATCTTCACCGCTCATGTACGCCCACATTACCAAACGAAATAACGGGTGCTTTGCCGACTTTAAAGGAAAAAAATAATTAATGGGTTGGGAAGAAGAGGAGGTTTGGGCCTCCGGATATCTCACTCACCGTACGAAACGCAGCAGCAAGCTGCTACTTTACGAAGTTTTTCTGTGAGACAGTAGTAACGACCCGGACGAGCCGGCCCATAGCTGTACACAAAAGTGTCTACAGCGTTGCTCTACCACTCAAAAGGCTGCCCTGGAGGCTGGTTTTGAACGCTCAGTTTCCATCTTGGCAGTCCATACCACTCTTTGTAGGCTATCGCCGCTCATTATGGTGCAAGTGGTAACCTTTAAACGTTATAGAGTCAAAAAATCTTATCAACGGAAAAGAAAACAAAAAGGTAAAATTAAAATTATCCAATATACACATTGAGAACCTCCTTCGTTTATTTTTCATCGGTTAAGAAATCCGCTCCTTCTTTCACCATAGCCTCAGATTTGTCTGTTTGGAACAGTATAACAAAACTAAAGGACACCAATTAGACCCTTTCTGCGCCATTCGAGCCCAATTTGTTATGTTTATCATTGTTATTGGATTTGGCATCTCATATTATTATACATGTTGGGATGATTAGTTTACGTTAGCATTCCATGAGAGATGTTAAACTGTCATTGTGGATTACTTTGACTTTTAGTGAATAACATTCTCCAATATCATCGCCCTGTAGTGAAAACCTCGTAAGACATAAGTATTTATTTGTTGGCAAAGATTAATGTATACTACGAGACGGGCTGTTTGGAAGTAAAATTTAACGTAAAAAAACGCGGAAGTTTGACAGCTCACAGACAGAGAGTGCGATAAGTGTTCTAGTTGAGAGTAAGCGAGATGGTAATATTGAGTTACGGTCAATTGACCGCAACTCAGTGATGCAATGACTATGTACCGCGCAGCTTGCCTAGTAGTATATATTAAAGTCTTTGTTTGTTGGGTGGAAAATATTGCAATGCGTATCTAAACGTAAAACAACCAACCGATTTTCACTGCAGGGCTCCAATATATTCATTTATCTCGAACACATAGTCATTATTTTTCAAATTCCAGTGTGTATTTTTTCATTCGGCATTTAATATATGTATTTTGACACCCTTATATTTGCCCAAATTGGTCTAAGACCATAATTAAATACATATTAATCTTGGACCCTAACATTAAAACTATATCATGAACCTAAAAACGATGAAAAAAATTACTTACTCATAATTTCAATATAAAATAATAATAAACCTCTCATTTCAAAGTTCACTATACGATTGTCATTCAAGGTCCCCCCCCCCCCCCCCCAAAACCATTACGGTTTTAATTCTAAACGCAAGCATTGTAATAGAATATCTTATCAAACATATTAAAATTTACGACAAGTAAAAAGAAAATTTCGAGTTTTAAAGACAATAAACTTAAAACTTCGTATAGACTCTTCAAGTTTATCTGAATGTTCATAATAAAATTATTGTTAGATATTTAAGACTCAACAAAGTTAAACGTTTGAATAGAATTTCACGAGATATTTTGTTTTATTCTTAATTACGTTTTAGATATGCGAGTAATTGAAAACGCGCCGTGTCTACAATTAAGCGAATTCTAAATAGATATTATGATGTTAATGAAGCCACACATTTTAATTACACCAATTAACGCATAAGACAACTATTGAAAGTACCTAGTAGACATCTTTCTTCATCTTTTTCAGAATGTGACTTTTATATTTGAACGCATTTTGAACGTGGCACTCATACTCTAGCTTCGGATCGGCCCGATTTACCTGCAGCCCTCTGAGAGATAGTCTCCAGCGTTGGGGTTTCGGCTGTAGCTTAGACAAGCCTTTGAGGCATCGTGGCACTCTTCCAGATTTGCACCTTCCATAGTTGTCCACTGCACAGCTATTCAGCGTGGCCGCATATCAACAGCCCTGCCACGTTGATCTTTGTATTTAGACCATCAGGGCGGACTGCGCTCAGTCTGATACGTTCAGCCTGCATCCTCTTCCACCCTCAGGCGGCAATTACCCAATTAGATTAGGGGTCACTAGCCTTACTTTGACTGTTCGTAGCCTCTACCATAAAGCACTGGTTTTACTGGTGCTCCTGCAGTTACCAATGACGTGCGTTAGTGCGTAGTAACCTAAACTAAACTAACCCGCCTCTACCTGATAAGCGTATTGCTACTGTAGTGTATGGCTTATTGAAGGTGACATCACTATTTTTTTGGCATACTGTAAACTACCCTCGTTTTTTCGGTATCTAAAACTTCTGTCCATCCTAAGGTTATCTGGAAGAAATCGCTGTTTGCGATAATACCGCCCATTACCCTTACTATATGATCCTCGTTTATAAGCTACCTGCTTTATTTGGTGTGCAATAATAATGTAATAAAGAATATTAGAAATAAAGAATATTCTATCTATTCTATCCATCTATCTACATTACATAAGTAACTGTAGTAACGTGTTTGATCATAATGAAGACCTTTCATAAAATATAAATAACATTTACTAACCTTTTCTCGATTCATAGCACAAAATAAGTCGTAATAGGACATATCGGAAAGCAAATGACCCCACATCTAAACGGTAAAGGAAAAAAGAAAAACACTGCGCCAAAGGTGACCTAGTGGGTAAAATTAGACGCAGTTCACTCGGGATCAAAGGCAGCTGCCGCGGGCGTACCCTACTACACCCGCATCTCGTAGCAAGGTACCCTGACCACCGGAATAAAGAATAATGCGTAGAGCCGACATATGAGCCGAAAGTAATTTAAAAACCATATTGTACATTAAAAACTTGAGAGGTGTCAAGGGACACCCGGATGGAACGAAGTTCCTTTCGATTAATTAGTGAAGGAATTGTAATAAAATTTTATTTTTTTTAAGTTAAAATAATATTTTTTTTATTATTAACAAATATAATGTTAAATATAAAATTGTACATATACATACACACACCGAAACATTTATGTATATATACATATATATATGTACTCTGTCTGTCTATTCTTTCATACACGTCATAGATGCGCGGGACTTTGTAAACACAACAGAGTGTATATATATATATACTCTCTCGACTTCGTAAACACAACAGCGTATAGGTTAGAACACGCACGGCTTGCTAAATACATACGTTCTGATATTGTAATATTAAAATATGATTTGTTTTTGAATTTATTAAAATTATGACGCGTACACTTGCTAAACACACAAAATGTGGAGATTATAATGCATATGACTTGGTTAGCACAATAATAAAGAGAGGTTATAGTGCGTACTTGCTAAAAATACAAAAGCATTTATTATTATCTGCATATAATCTCTACTTACCTAACTCCATCAGCAATATCCGGAACTTGTGCAGAAACACTGTCAGGATTCATTATTATTATTATTTTTTATTATTTATTATTTACAAAAAACCTGTATACACTCAACAAAAATAATCGTCGTGACACCACACTGTTCAATGCGAAATAGAAATGAAAATATTCATTTTGCTATTTTATACATTATTCTAATTCTTGACCAGTTGTTTGTGATCTCTATTATTCTCTATTCTCAACCAAATTCTCAACCAGTACTAGGCATGGCGATCTTAAATCGATTAATCGAAGAATTAATTCATCAGATCAAATAAATTGATTTTTAAAATCGATATATCGTACTGAATTGATTCAGTGAATCGATATTTCACCCTTGATAATCAATATTCGATTTTTCCTGTTTTGGTAAAAATCATAAAATTATTTACAATTAGCTGAATGTACTCATAATATTACGGTGTTGCCGGTTAAAGGGTTAATTACTCAAAAACTCGCGAGATGGCTGTGTTCTTAGTTTCCGTCGCCTTGTTAATCAACAAAGTCAAAGAGTACAAACGTAATCTATAATCATGATTAAAGAATAGGCTGGATGGTGCTACACCAAGGCCGTAATCTTCGTTCCAATATCTGGCTTGCTTTCTATAAGAGAGAGAGAGACAGACAGAGAAACATGCGACGCCGCACAGCTTACAATAGCTTACTATAGCAAAAAGTGTCGTGACAACTTTTCGTAAGAATTTTTTCCGTCTAGCCCCCTTTCACAACGCGCGATAAGGAACTTCGTTCCAATTAGATATTATTTAATATCTTACCAAACTGAATCCAAGATGTATCGATTAACAACCTCATCGAACTAGTTTTCACTTGATTCACAAATTGACAACACTGGCCACTTAAACACAAAAAAGTTTTGAAAATCGAACACTATTATGTCCAACTTTAGTCGTTAAAACTGTCTACATAATTTCAAAAATGGTTAAAAGTGTCGTGACAATTTTTTTCGTAAGATTTTTTTCCGTCTAGCCCCCTTTCACAACGCGCGATAAGGAACTTCGTTCCAATAATATAATTTGAATTTGCGGTGTTCCGTATTTTTAGTATTTCTATCTGGTCTTTGATATCTCCCCTACAGTCAGCCCAATCCACAGACATTATGAACACTATTTATACACACACGGATAACGCTCCGCTATTGGTATATTGATACGTCAGCTGGCAGAGAGCTGGTCTCTCCGTAGTTGTGAGTGTTATAAGTTTTACTTGACGTAGATGTCACACTTATTATTATATATCTATCTTTTTTTATATATTATATTATATTAAAAAATATAGATAATACAGCTACAGCTGCGTAGGGACATTACCTCGCTTTCCGTCTTTTATCGTCTGTATCACGGTGTATGCTCTGAAGAATTGTTTGACCTTATTCCTTCCTCACCTTTCTTTAACAGAACCACGCGTGCTGGCTTGCGAAACCATAGCTTCGTCGTCTCTTCCATCTCGGCTCGGACCAAGAGGTTCGCAAAATCGTATTTCTGTCGGCCCATAAAGCTGTGGAATAGCTTGCCGGCGCACGTGTTTCCTCCTTCCTATAACATTGGATTCTTTAAACGGAGTGTGAAGAAGCAACTAAGCAGGCCGGCATAATTCTGCCGATCTGCGATAGATTCAGTGTCTATCGTTGGTCGACAGTATTCATGGATTGCGCTATACTTACCATCAGGTGTAGCGTAGTCACTTTGCCGAGGCAGGATAAAAAAAAAATATAGGCGCAATATTAGTATGTAAGGGAATACTGTCATTTTAATTTTTGGAACGAAGTTCCTTATCGCGCGTTGTGAAAGGGGGCTAGACGGAAAAAAAATTTACGAAAAAAATTGTCACGACACTTTTTTCCATTTTTGAAATTATGTATTGATTATCAAGGGTGAAATATCGATTCACTGAATCAATTCAGTACGACATATCGATTTTAAAAATCAATTTATTTGATCTGATGAATTAATTCTTCGATTAATCGATTTAAGATCGCCATGCCTAGTACTGGTTGAGAATTTGGTTGAGAATAGAGAATAATAGAGATCACAAACAACTGGTCAAGAATTAGAATAATGTATAAAATAGCAAAATGAATATTTTCATTTCTATTTCGCATTGAACAGTGGTGGTGTCACGACGATTATTTTTGTTGAGTGTATACAGGTTTTTTGTAAATAATAAATAATAAAAAATAATAATAATAATGAATCCTGACAGTGTTTCTGCACAAGTTCCGGATATTGCTGATGGAGTTAGGTAAGTAGAGATTATATGCAGATAATAATAAATGCTTTTGTATTTTTAGCAAGTACGCACTATAACCTCTCTTTATTATTGTGCTAACCAAGTCATACGCATTATAATCTCCACATTTTGTGTGTTTAGCAAGTGTACGCGTCATAATTTTAATAAATTCAAAAACAAATCATATTTTAATATTACAATATCAGAACGTATGTATTTAGCAAGCCGTGCGTGTTCTAACCTATACGCTGTTGTGTTTACGAAGTCGAGAGAGTATATATATATATACACTCTGTTGTGTTTACAAAGTCCCGCGCATCTATGACGTGTATGAAAGAATAGACAGACAGAGTACATATATATATGTATATATACATAAATGTTTCGGTGTGTGTATGTATATGTACAATTTTATATTTAACATTATATTTGTTAATAATAAAAAAAATATTATTATAACTTAAAAAAAATAAAATTTTATTACAATTCCTTCACTAATTAATCGAAAGGAACTTCGTTCCATCCGGGTGTCCCTTGACACCTCTCAAGTTTTTTTTTATTATTAATTATTTCATTTAGTTTTTGTTTTAATGTGAGTGCGAGTGCTACGTATGTCTGGTATACTCTTGGCTATCTCTTGAAAGAACCAATTCAGCAGTTTCTGTACATTACACTCGCATAATTTGACAGCCTCCGTAGCGCAGCGGGTGAGTAGCCGGTTGCGAAGCGTGAGGTCGTGGGTTCGATTCCCGCACCTAGACAAATGTTTGTCTGATTCACAAATATTTGTCTTGGGTCTGGGTGTTGTGGGACCGCAAGTCCCTCGTAGTTCTTGATACCCACGATACAGGTTTACCTAGTGTGGGGTCAGGACTATGTGTGTGACTGTTGGATGTATTTACTTATTTATTTTTATAATTTCTGTAAAACAATGTCTGGACATTAAAGAGGCCATAACCCATGAGTTAGTTTCGGCATTTATTCTCATGGCTAGCCCCGAAATGCCGTCGTAAATGTAATGTAGCATAAAAAATGATTGACATGTAAAAGTGATATTTATGATCCAATTTACAGAATTAATGATTTGAATTTGAATTTATCTTCACTTTACTTAATAGTGTCGGTAGCATGTTTGTTCACCCAATAGCTGTACACCACAGTATTCATAATATATTCATGTCAATTGATAACTGATTTTAGTTTGACCTATTTTTTCAGGCCGTGAAGTAACTTGCTTTAAATGTACGATCAATATGATTTGTTTAAGTGGGGTCAAGCTGTAGACAATTTTGTCTAGAGCATGAATTGGCCGGCTCGACCGGGGCGGCAACTGTCTCACAGAAAACCGACGTGGCCGCTTGCTGTGACGTTTCGTAAGGCGAGTTTCCGGAGTCTCAAATCCCTTTCCCCTTCCCAATTCTTTAATCTTCCCTTTAAGGTTGGCAACGCGCCCATGATTCTTCAGCTCACTTACCATCAGGTAACCCACTTGCTTGGTTGCCGCCTTTTGCTATTAAAAAATATAAACTGATAATTTTGAGAATCTTCTGTTTTAAGTTGTTTGAGAAGTTGTTGTCTAACCTAACCTAAACGTTACAACGCATCCATGTTACTTCTGATTTCACGGGTGTTCATGGACAGAGGAGATCCCTTAACTTATAGTAACTCTCTTGCTCGTTTGCTGAACTTTGCTATAAAAAAGATTATTGTCCATAATATTAGGCGTGCAACTTTTTTTTTTATTGCATAGGCCGGCAAACGAGCCAATGAGTCACCTGATGGTAAGTGATCTCCATCACCCATGTACGCCCACAATACTAAAAGAATCATGGACGCGTTGCCGATCTTATAGGAAAGGGATTAAGGGATTGAGAAGGGGAGGGGGACTTAGGCCTCCGGATATGTCACTCACCGTACGAAACGCAGCAGCAAGCTGATACTTTACGCCAGTTTTCTGTGAGACAGTGGTAGAGACCCGGACGAGCCGGCCCATTCATGCTGTAGACAAAACTGTCTACAGCGTGGCTCTGCCACTCTAAACTATATTAATAATTCATTACGAACTATCTATCTATCTATCTATATATATGTAAACTATATTAATAATTCTACGGAAAACAGATACCAACCGTGCCGAACCAGTCATGAACGTATAATTTACGTTTATCGATTAATTATTATACATTTATAAATGGGTTTGACATATTGAGAGGATGGATGATAGACGACTTACGAAAGGTATGGTGTTTATGTATATTTTTACATGGGATTTTGGGTCTATTAACGTATCAATAATAAAAACAATATCTTATTGATTGAGATTTTTTATTCTAGGTACTGTTTCACTTTCTCGCTCATCAGGCTATCCTTTGGTGAGTTTATCGATTAAATAATAATTTGACGCAATAGAATGCCCAATACGGTGTCTCTATCAAAAGATCAGAATATTGTTGGAGAAACGTTGCGCCAATGAAAATAGCTTCTTAGTATATAACTACAATGTTGGTGAAGTCTGAAAGCCTTCAATGCACTTCTACCTGAACTGCACATATAAGCGTGTATATATTTGCAAATAAATTACATATCGTCAAATGCAGAATAAAATACGTTCTGTTTTTATTAATCTATGTCCTAACAACACTACATCGGGCCCACGCTTTGTACTCGGAATTTTATTACATTAGCGGATGTTTGAATACGTTTGATAGGTACTAATTAGTGTATTTTCACTCAATCACGTTTAGCTAGATTTATTGAAATTGAGACAATGTTTCAGAAACACTTTTACAATATTGTGTTACAGACAGGTCTATTATATTTCTTAGAAATTATTCGTAATCGCCGTGTAGAATTTATTACTTAAAGTCATCTGTAGCGAGAATTTAATTAATTAAGGATCCAGTTAATTATGTTTGTTTTAGCTTGTGACGAAACGAGCAGGTCGCTCGCCTGATGGTAAGCGCCACGCCTGCCTATAAAGAGAAGCAACACCACACAGTATTTTTATTTACAAAGAACTTCTAGCATTGGCCTCCGTTCGTCACCCCGAGGCATAAGGTGTTAAGTGTTTGTCTAATCCTCAAATATTTGTTTCGGGTCTGGGTGTTGTGGGACCGCAAGTCCCTCGTAGTTCCTGATACCCACGATACAGGTTAACCTAGTGTGGGGTCGGGACTATGTGTGTGACTGTTGGGTGTATAAGGTGTTAAGTCTCATAATACCCAATAATTTCACTAGCTTCAATGTATTTCAAACCGGAACACAAGCCCGACACCCTTGGATCTAGAAAGCTGTCATCTTATTTCGATGCCTAAAGGTGTAAAATAGAAACTATAGCGAGGGGGAATTACGCGACATTTACGCGGGTAGAATCACGAGTCAAAGCGTTTTCACTCGCGTTAGATATTAATAGTTCATAATTAGCACTTCATTTTATTGAAATGTAGATAACGTTGTGAATTACACATTTATTATTTTACTAATAATACATAAGTGTAATTGTTTGTTTCCCTAAAAAAAAGCTAGTGAGCCAGTAATAATACAGTTTGTAGTTTGATTGGTTGATTCGGGTTAAGATTATTGATTGAAATCGGCCATAATATACGATAAGAGTATGTTGCGGTAAAATGGGCAGTCTTTTAAAAGGTCTGTGGTACGTAGGATGCAAATGACAAAGATCCAATTGAAATATGAAAAGGTCAACATGTATTTTTAGACATACAAGTATACGCCCAACATGAGATGGTAAGTGGTCATTTTTATTATTATTTGGAGTCCATAAATACTTTGGGTCCATAAGAACCTTTTAACTTTATACTTGAGGAAGTGATTTTATACCGTATTGTGTAATCAATGGAGAAAAATACCTAAGAATGGAAATAAATTGTAAATGGAAGGGCACCATATCCAACTCTATAGCGAATACCGTACGAATGATGAAAACCCCGTTATATTGGATCATTATGAACCACATTCCAGGAGTCAGACACAAGTGGTCGATATACACTGTAGACATCGTCTACAGCCGATCATGAGCCGGGGTTCAACATGCGTTTCGTAAGGTGAGTGAGATATTCGTAGGCTCAAAACCCCCTCCCCTTCCCAATCCCTTGATTATCCTTTTTCTTTAAGATCGGCAACAACTCCATGACTCTTCTGGTATTGTGGGCGTATATGGGGGCGTCGAGATAACTTACAATCAGGTAACCTACTAACTAGCTCGTTTGCCGGACTATGCTATAAAAACAGTTTATATCGAGTAACATTTTCAGGCCGGCATAATTCTGTTGACCGTCCAGGGACAGACTGCACTGTACGTAGCATCAGGTATATTGTACACACTGATTCAGGTTAGGATAAAAAACAAAACATATAATAAATCTCCAAAGGCGTCAAAAGATTTTAGTATCAATGTTACCAAAAACTAGAACGTATTTCAAATATTTTCCCACGCTGAAAAGGCCTTTAAGAAATAGAATATAAATTAACCTAAGTAAGTACTTATCTTCACGTTTATTTTTAAAACATTTTAGCAAACCAAATTACATTAACAAATTCCATTAAAGTTCATCTCAACAGAATGCTTATTAATTTATAACATTTTCCCATAAGTAAGGGCTATGCCGAAGTTTTCCTTGGCTGATGCTCGACAGAACATAATAAGGCGTCCATCGTCCGAGTTTTGGGATCTTAGTTTCTTTCATAACGTGGAAGTTCAAAACTTTAATTTATTTATAAGTATTTAAGACAAGACAAGACTTCCTAGCCTTCACTATTGAATTTGAATTATTTATCTACATCAAATGGCTAATTACTAACCTAGTGTTAGTTTTCAAGCTGTCCGAACTCTTCCGACTTAGATTAACGAATGCTGTCAGTTAATAATAAACGGTACAGACTTTTTACGTACCTTCCAAAGCATGGAGATTGACAATTAAAATATCACTAAGCGGTCACCCATCCATAGACTAACCGCGCCAAGAGTTGCTTAACTCGCTAATCGTTTACCGATTAGTAAGTGTAACTGATTATGAGAGCTTCAATTTGAATTCTACAGAAGAATAAGCATTAAAAGTGTGGAGAAGCAATTACCTTGCCATAACCCTGATAACCATCGTGAGATTGCCTTGAATCTGTTTGAAGAACATCTGTTCGACAAGTCTAAAATTACTGATCCTTTTGTGATATGATGTCGGCGTTTAGCGGCAACTTCACTAAGAGCTAGTTTATTTACTAACTCCTATTTCTTTGCAACATTACGAAAGAGAGTGTCTCGTCTCTTAAACTTTAGAAAGCAACCGACTTTCCCTTGAAAATGATGGCAGGCTCTATTTATAAATTATTCATCTCCTACTAAGCGTCGATGTAGGAACTTCTAACATTTACATACTTGGAGAATTCTGTAATGAAAGTCGCGACATTTACAAGGGCCCTCGTTAGAGACTTACCTTTCATGTTAAACAAGTAATTTTTACTCAAAGCAGCCAAGTTTTGCAAGTACATTGAAGGAATCATCCAGTTCTGTCAATTTCTTAACTTTTGTATTAGAAGTTTATGGAAATTATCTTAATGTTGATATTATGTTTAATTGAGCTGGGATGAAATTAAGTTAGAATCTGATGAATTTTGTTTAAGTTTTTCTTTATTGTAGAGTACATATGCCCGTCTGGATAGCCTCCTCTACCATGATTAAGCTGCTCAGCTCGTTCATCAGGTGCACAAAATAGCGACTATTATAATAATACTAGCCCTGTATTTTACACGTCCCACTGCTGGGCACGGGCCTCCTCTACTGAATGAGAGGGGTTAGGCCTTAGTCCACCACGCTGGCCTAATGCGGGTTGGCAGACTTCACATACCTTCGAAATTCTTATGGAGAACTTCTTAGGTATGCAAGTTTCCTCACGATGTTTCCTTCACCGTTAAAGCAAGTGATAATTAACAATTAATACACACATAACTTAGAAAAACCAGAGGTGTATGCACTTGAGGCTGGTTTCGGACCTGCGACTTTCGTCTCGACAGTCCATACCACTCCCCGCTGAGCTATCACTACTTTTCTGCAGCGACTATTATAATTCAGCAAAATAACAAAGTAATAGCCGGTTACTCGTCCACTACGCCACGGACGCAATCAATAATTTGCATCTTGTTAATAAATATTACACTTTCCCAATAAAACATTTCCTTTGTTTTCTCTTAACTATTTATTACACACATACGCTATCAAGAAAAACAATTTAAATTCAAAGTAACAACAACCCATTTTATTATGCAAAATGTTCCAAAAAATAAAAAGGTTTTAAAAAACCTCTGATGAAAACTGGCCGCATGGGCCATAAAAACATAATTCTTTTTTTAATTTTATTTCGAGCATTGTTGTTTTCATTCGTTTCGGATGTTTTTTACTGTTTTTTCTAAGAGAATATATTCTCTAAATACTATTTTTAAACATGAAAATTATTTGCAAGTAAAATACCAGTAGGAACAGATTGACTAAAATCATAGTTTTTGCTGGCGAGTGTAAGTTGAAGAGTGATAACCATCGAATTGTAAGTAACGTCGTTATTATAGGTGGTAGATCCCTTGTATGCGAAAAGCCGTCTAAGTTGGTACTATCGATTTGTATATTTCTGCCGTCAAACAGCAATATGATAGCACTGTTGTATTTCGGTTTGAAGCCAGTGAAATTACTGGGCATTATGAGACATAACACATAAGGAACATATAGGAATGCAATATTAGTGTTTAAGAGAATACTGACATTTTGATTATTTTATTATTAATTATTTAATTTTGTTTTTTTTTATGTGAGTGGGAGTGCTAAATATGACTGGTATACTCTTGGCTATTTCTTGAAAAGGCCAATCCAGGAATTTCTGTACATTAAACTCGGCCATAAGGCCATGAGGCCATAATCCATGAGTTTGGTTGCGGCATTTCTTCTCATGGCTAGTCCCGAAATGCCGTCGTAAATGTAATGTAGCATAAAAAATGATTGACATGTAAAAGAGATATTTATGATTCAATTTACAGAATAAATGATTTGAATTTGAATATGTCTCGGATTGACGAACGCAGTCTAATTTCATGCAGTGCTTTGTAATTTAAAGTTTTTTTGGTGTTGTTTTGTTTATGGGCAGTCGATGCACTTAACCTCAGGAGAGCGACCTGCTCGTCTCGTCATTCAAGCTAATAAAAAAACAAAAGAGGTACCAACTCGTATTAGCGTGGTGGACTAAGGCCTGACTTCTCTCATTAGTAGAGGAGACCCGTGCCCAGCAGTGGGATGGATACACGGCTGGTGTTATTACATAAAAATCAAACCAACATTGTTAAAATCGAAATGCAAAAATCTTGAAGTCATTTTATTACACAAGTTATTACATACATACGTACTCACGCCTGTAATCCCCGAAGGGGTAAGCAGAGGTTTAACCAGTACACCCACATATCGCCGAGCGTATCTCCGTCCCACAATATGATAGGGGGCGAGCCTATCGCCATACCGGACACAAATTCCAGACTCCGGGCTGATACTGAGCATTTCGTAATAGAAAATCCCAATACCACTTTACCCGACCCGGGGATCGAACCCGAGACCTCAGCGTTAGTCCCAATCGTAACGCGTACGCATTACAACTGCACCACCGAGGCAGTCAAGTCAAACTTGACTTACGTCAAGTTATTACTATACTGCACATACTCGACTGGGGCGCTTGCGATTTCAATGTTCCAATAAATGCGAATTTCAACCACAAAGGGTATATTGCAGTCGTACGCCGGTGATGTTTGATCCGCTACGGGCTTCGTGAGATGGCTTATTGAGCTTACCTTGCAGTAGAAACTGCACCGTGTAAACAATCACCACTTTTAATATATGCGGATATATTAATTCTGATATTGGATTCTCGCACCTCTGACTTTTCTAATTTACGTGTGTATATAATCGCTTGCTTTAACCATGAAGGAAACGTCGTGTGGAAACCTGCATACATGAGAATTTTGAATGTTATTCAGTAGAGGAGGCCCGTGCCTAGCAGTATAGTGCATAGCACAGTGAGACGTGTGTAATACAAGGCTAATATTATTCCTATCGTATCATGGCATATGCACTCCCGCCTGTAATCCCCGAAAGGGTAGGCAGACACCCATCAGTACAGCCACATTTCGCCGAGCTTATTCTGTCCCATGTGATAGGGGGCGAACCTATAGCCATACCGGGCACAATTCCAAACTCCGGTATGATACTTTCAAAATGGTCTGGTTCCGGTGGACCCCCTGCAGCTACATTTCTACCATATTCCCAAAACTCGGCAAAAATGTGAAGATTTGATCTAACTGTGGACCCCTTCGAGTCTCTCGTGGATCCCTGAGGGTCCACCAGGACCACTTTGGGAATAATAATGTATCGGATCATATCAAAACCTGAACATCCTGAAATTTCACGCTGATTTTAATCACTCGATTATAACGATTAATAGATCTACCACATCCCTATAAATTAAGTGAAGTGCTTGAGCAAGAATAACAATGCTGGAGTGAGACAAAAGCTTAGCTGTTTATCATTGAGTGTTATCCAAAGTTTCAAGTCTTATATCAACATGTTACTTATTCTCGTAACGCTTTTACTAGCCAGGATTTGGTACTAGAGGGGACAAAATACTTACATCGTGCACTATAAATTGCTTATATTTGACTAAACCTTTCTATAACACGTTGTATAGATAAACTGATGGTAAAACTTATTTATTTGCAATAAACCAACCATTGTTACGCAGTCTGCTAGAACTCAATGTCTAATTTGCTACGGTCAGCCGCTCACTAACTGCCTACCTACGCTACGCGCCAAATTGCACTCGACTTGCAGTTCAGTCAGTCGATAATAACTAATTGTACCAATGTCTCGTCAAGTTGAAATTTGGAATATCAATACACGAACCGAAAAACGAATCTCTTATAAGCCTCCGTAAGCACTAGCTCACGTCCTTACTGAAACAAGACGAGCCAAATAAAACAGAATGTGGCCAGAGCGTCGCCCAAAAATAATAACCAGCCTGGCCACATGTCGACCTAATACCGGCCGGCGCGCGCTCGTAAAAAAATAAGAAAAGGATCCCGCAAAATACTCTCTATTACATTTCGGTGTATGAAGGAGAAATTGGAAATACATTTGAGAAGCGAATCGCGGTGCGTGGGGCCGTCGCCTCTGCGTTCGCCATATCGTTTTGTGTCAAGCGTACAGTTACATTACGATTTGATGTATATGAATAAAGAATGTTGTAGTTTTTGTCCATGTTCCCATTTTGGCCGCGTTTCTTCGGACCGCAAATCTGGACTTAACGCTGGGAAAATACGCGGGATCTGCGCGCGACCCTTTTTACTGCAGTGCACTTATTGGAACTGTATGAGATATAGCTCTGCCGGGTAGAAAACTGAAGCGTGACCCAATAAATCTATAAATCTGTGCAGAAAACATGATTGGCCCGGGTTTGATTTATGCTTGGTATTGCAATAGGATCACTTATTACGATGAAAGTGTCTTTGGCGGAAAAAGGCAATATAGCCTTGGTTCAATTATCGACAGATATTTTATTTAATAAGTTCGTCTTGCATGCCAAATCCAGATTTACTACTAAACTTATGTGACGTTTCTTAAACTGGTTTAATGTGTTATTAAACTCTGTTTAGGATCGTCGTACAAGTGGGCGTTAGTACCTCTAACAGTGATAGCGCAGCGGGAAGTAGTATACTGTCGAGACGAATGTCACAGGTTCGAAACCAGCCCCATAAGCATACACCTCTTGTTGTCTAAGTTACGTTTAAATTTATTGTTAAAGAGGAACAACAAAATAATGTGTGAAGATAGATACGTCGGAAGACCCAGCGGAGAGCTTTTAAAAAATGTGAATTTATTTAAACGCTATGGCGTACTGTCCTCCGTGAGGGTCTCAATTGAACTGATTTATTTTTCAGGTTTAAACAAAGTACAATTCGTCTTATCGCAACGGATGTTTTTTTATTAGCTTTAGATGACGATGATGAGAGCAGCAAAAGCTCAGTGGGGACTGTCGAGATGAAAGTTGCAGGTTCGAAACCAGTCGCAAGAGCACACACCTGTGACTTTTCTTAGTTACGTGTGTAATAATTGTTAATTATCGCTTGCTTTAACGGTAAAGAAAATATCGTGAGACAACCTGCATACATACATATAAGTTCTTTATAAGAATTTGTATTCAATGCGACTTAATGCGATGCCAGTGTTGGACGAGCTTTATGTCGACGACGTAACTAGGTGTTTGTGAAATTATTTTATCTGTTTTCTAAGGAATTTCGATTACTCAGAATTCACCATTTACAACGGTTGCTGTAATACTGTTTTTTAAAGTAGAATTTAAATTGAGGTCCTGAGTTAAAACCCCGGTTTCCCCAGTTTTCCACTCAAAAAATTACCTCATTATAGTCAATCTTACAACTTTACTTTTTTGTCGGGAGATAATACAACATTCTGAATGGCCGTCGGTCACAAATATCCAACGCATAACGTTTTGAAATAAAGCAGAACATTTCTAACTCGCTCTGATAGTTTGACCCGGGGCGTGCCGCTCGGGGCTCGCCCCCGTTCTCTATAACACAATTATACTTAAACTAAAAACGTAAACTTTAAATAAAATAGCAACATCAAATGTACAACGCTTAATCGAATGAAACTGAATGCAAACATACAAAGTATTACGGCAGATTAACTATTCTATAAGATGTGTATAGTCTGTGCTCGCATCTCTAAAGGCCAATTCACGTAACTAAAAATGTTTAAAATATATATCATTCCGATCTAGTTTCAGTGTCAAGAAAGTTGCAAATGGTATTCTCATAAATCAATAATCAGCGTCAAATATGAACATAGATCTAAATGAAATCGAAAGTAAATTAAAAGTTGACTGAAGCCAAAATGGCAAAACATTTTGAAATGACACATGTCCTCATATAAACGTCAAAATTCTGACTGAATTAAGATTGCAATAAGATCATATTAAAACCGGACTGAACTCAAAGTGGAGCAGAATACAATTTTCTAGTCAAATCACAATCTAATCTCAGTTTGGTTAACTTTCTTGAGTGGTAGAGCCACGCTGTAGACACTTGTCTACAGCATGTATGGGTCGGCTCGTCCGGGTCATTACCACTGTCTCACAGAAAACTGGCGTAAAGTAGCAACTTGCTGCTGCGTTTCGTATGGTGAGTGAGATGTCCGGAGGACCAAATCCCGATCTCAGCCTTCTAAAAGGCGCCTCTGAGCTTAATCGCTACTAAATACATTATACATATTTCTGGCTAGAGTGCCATAAACGCCGGCTTTATTGTCAGGTGAAGCTGTAAAAGCAATATAGTCTATCAGCACAAGTCAATTTAAAAAAACCTCATGCTTGCCAATAGATGCTTTCTTTCTAACGACCCAGTCAAGCCGGCCCATTCATGCTGCAGACAAAACTGTCACAACACAGTGGTGTATACTGCATATACTGAGAACATCGTATAAAGATAGTTGTCTCACGTAAACGACGATGTGTTACGCCGCATATAATAGAATGAAGATTCCTTGAATGTAAAACGTTCGCTACCGCTCCGACAGTCGTTGAAACCCCTATAAAAATGTTAGTCCTCTTTTCATTACTTTTTGGAGCGTGGATCTGCATTACATTCACGGCAAAAACGACTCTGCAGCTTCCGACATTAAGTACACTATCGATTGATGACCAATATATTTATATCACCAAACCCCCGATCTATTCACTTGAAACGATCCGTTCACAGTTATTTTACTATGTTTTCTAACACTGCACTGCAATAGTTTTAAACTCAGATGGATTCTGAAACGTGAATTATTTTTGAAAGCTTTTAATAAAATACATACCTAAATGGAACAACGTATATTTTTCGGTTAAATGAAAATTAATGTTGAAACTGTCGGACTGTTTACGCGCTCGCGAACTATTTTAGATGGCAATATAGTCCCTTCACTGCGCGATGGTTGGTTATTTCCCCTGACAGTCATATTATTGCGAGTTGCCGCCAATTTAACATGACCTCCCATTCCCTCCTGTTCAAATAAAAATCATTACGGAGACGGCCGTGTGGGCGGTTTTGTGCGGGTCTTGTACAATTGGTCGGGATGTGCGTGATACTAGGATCCCTTCGGCCCACAGGGTTGTAATCCGCACCTGTAGTCGTGGGTATTATGTGAGAAATTTCTCGTTACTCCAAATTTGGGCTGTGATATGGAATTGGATATGTTTTAATGTAATTCTCATTATTAGATAACAGTGTTTGGCGTGTTTTGTGAATTTGCCATGTATTTAAGTTATATTTGACGCTTAACTAGATAAATGACAATAATTTCTTTAACACTAATACCTAATATCAAACAAGTTTTTTTTAAAGCATAGGCCGGCAAACGAGGAAATGGATCAACTGATGGTAAATGATATCCACCGCCCATGTACGCTCATAACACTCGAAGACTTTAACAGAAAGGTGTAAATAAGGAATTGGGATAATTAAAGGATTGGGCCTCCGGTTATCCCACTAACCGTACGAAACGCAGCAGCAAAATGCTACTCTATATCAGTTTTCTGTTATAAAGACTCTGTCAAGCCGGCCCATTCATGCTGTAGACAAAACTGTCTACAGCATGGCTCTACCATTCAAAGTGTAATAAATCTGTCCTCGTTCACCTATCTAATGGAAATCAATCAAACAAATTTTAAACTTATACTATTTTAACGCTGAACTATTTTTACCATCTTTGTTCAAGCATCAAGAGATACCATAAATAATATTTGTTCCGTGTCTCAAGTAAACATGACCAAGCCATTATGAGCGTAAAACCCCGAACTTCGATATTATAAATGAAATTTCATCACAATGTCTTCGAACATAAAGAAATTATACGAAGTATTAACCTTAAAATACGACCTTGAATATCCAGACGGTTATAACAAAGTTTAATCTTGTACAGCACTTCACTAAATAAAGGAGAGCTAATTAGGTACAGGTCTCACATACATATGGATTTTATAGGCAACACACACTTTAACATGTTAATTTTCCGACCCAAAAGTTGTGGAAATTATTACGTTTGTGCACGGCCCGTGTTATTTATAAGATAAACAATGTTCCGTGCCTAGTGTTTATAACTTTCTGCTGAATTAGTGGGTAATCTTGCTTATGTACTGCTAGGGAGATTTAACAACCATGGCAAATATGTATATTTTTATTTCCCACGATACATGATTACCTAGTGTGGGGTCAGGACTATGTGTGTGACTGTTGGGTGGAATGCCGAAACGAGCAGTCCGCTCGCCTGATGGTAAGCGACATTAGGTCCAGTGTAGTCACTTTGCCGACAGGATAAAAAATACAATAATTGTAGTATAACGCTATAATATATAAAAATGAAATATTAAAAAACTAGGAGTTGTTCATACATACATAAACAATTCATACCAATTCCTCTGCCTACCCCTTTGGAGACTACGCACTCACGCTTGTAGTCTCCAAATGGGTAGGCAGAGGTGTAAACAGTAAACCCACGTTTCACCTAGCTTATTTTCGTCCCAAGATGTGATAGGGGCAAAGCTAACGCCTTACCGGGCACAAATCCAGATTCCAGGCTAATATTAAGCATTTTGGGGATCGAACCCGAGACCTCAGCACAGCAGTAGTACCGCGTACGCATTACAACTGCGCCACCGAGGCAGACAACCACGAATTGTGAAAGTTACAATAAAAATCTAACTAAAAATAGCACTTGTACTTACTCATTCAGTATCATTCACAGGAGTTGACAGCGAGTGACATAGGTCCCGTGCCTCATTACAAATTGAGGGTATTACCAAATAAAAAGAACCGACATCAAAAGACAAGACATTGCATACATTTTATATCAGTAGTATTGGAAGTTGAGACAGACCAAAAATCATTAAGCTGCTAGAAGAGCTGATAGAAATTTTAAACTCAAAATCTCAATAATCTCAAAATATAAATACTCTTTTGCCATCCTCTACTATAAAAAGAGTATTTCACATCAGACAGCGGCTTGGCTATGCCCATGGCATACCTAATATCCATGGGTGTGATAACCACTTGCCATCAGTCACGATGGCCTAAAAATATGTCATCCTTTGATAATTTTACTAAGATATCGTACCAAATCTTGCCACAAAATATTATAAGGAAAATAGTTCCAGTCTAGTTATCAAAATTATCCTAGTCAAACAATATGTTAACAACTAAGCCTCATGGTAAATTCAGCCCAGCTTCTAAACCAGAGAAGATCACCGAAAAAGTATCTTATTAGTGATTTCTTATGTTTACGCGAATATTACACATTGAAATAAAACTAGTTTATACGGATTTTATCGCAGTTTAATTTTATTTTAGACCCGACGTTTCGAATGCTTTTCAGCCTTCGTAGTGACAGAAGAGAAATTAAACCGCAGTCAGCTCTTTCGCCTTGATAAACCAGTAAAGATACTAGCTCTCACTTTATCGCTAACGTGCATAAGTTTCTATAGTAAATTTCAAACAGTGTCTTCTTTTTTTATAATTCTTTTAGTAATGGCAACACTACAAATTATTAGATTACTTTTATATAATTATTTTAGTAATGGCAAAACTACAAATTATTATCTTACTAGTCATAAATAATACGAGATAACCAGAGTTCAAATTCAGAATATTAATGTTTTACAGATTAATATTTACTGTGACTAATAGATCTTTATTACCCTTGAAATAGTTTATTTATGAGCGGTTGGTAGTCCCAATTTTATATTACATACGTTAGGGTTTTAAATAGCTTTAATCTCTGTGTGATAACTCATTTTTAGGAGCGATATGACCCGAAGAATTTGTCTGCACCTCAAATTCGGAAGACTGCCTCGGTGGCGCAGTTGTAATGCGTACGCGTTACGATTGAGGCTAACGCTGAGGTCTCGGGTTCGATCCCCGGGTCGGGTAAAGTGGTATTGGGTTTTTCTATTACGAAATGCTCAGTATCAGCCCGGAGTCTGGAATTTGTGCCCGGTATGGCGATACGCTCGCCCCCTATCACATCGTGGGACGGAGATACGCTCGGCGAAATGTGGGTGTACTGGTTACACCTCTGCTTACCCCTTTCGGGGATTACAGGCGTGAGTGCGTATATACATATATGTATATAAATTCGGAAGAGTATATCCTCTTCACTAATATCTACCGGTAGTAGTGGGTGGTAGGTGACGGGCGTAAATAGTGCATCTTAAGTTCGCCGACGTCATTTCCAGCTCTTGAGGAGAGTAAACCTATCTTAACATCGTGCACAATATCAATCCTGGGCATATCATACATCATATTAGGTGGTAGTTGGGAAGTGGTCTGAGAAGATACCACGGCTTTATATATTTCTACCGCCAAGCAGTAGTTGAGCGTTTTTGTGTTCCGGTTTGAAGAAATTAAACCCAGTGAAATTACTGGGCATTTTGAAACTTAACATCGTGACAAGCGCAGTCCAGAGTCATGCAGTACTTCATAATTCGAATATGATTCATGTTGCTACTATTTATGGGCAGGCGTGACACTTACCATCGGATACCAGCAGGCCAATTCTCGTAATTTTAAATGTTCAAAATATCATTCCGATCTAGTCTCAACGTCAAGAAAGTTGCAAATGATATTCTCTTAAATTAATAATCAACGTCAAATTCACCTAGCATTAGCAGTAGCATTATACCGTTTTGGCTTCAGTCAACTTTTATTCTACATTCAATCTCATTACGATCTATGTTCACATTTGAGGTTGATTATTGGTTTAAGAGAATGCCATTTGCAACTTTCTTGACGCTGAGACTAGATCGGAATGATATTTTGAGCATTTAAAATTACGAGGCAGAAGGGCATCGATTAATCGTCACTGCGCAGGTAAAGATGCAACGATAGCATGGGTTACTTTGATTAATAAAAATACTTTATTTTTTTCGTACAGAACGGCAATTTCATAGGTAAAGAATTATTATAATCATCGAAATAAGATAACTAGAACGATAACTCTCATATGAATCTGCCAAAAATACGGCTCCACTTACTTACACTTGCAAAGATAATCACACGTAACACTCATACATGCAACAAAAATTAATGAACGTTCAAAATCAACTTTATTTCATAAAAGTTAATGTCTAAATATTAAATTTCTAAATCGAGATACGACGTACTGCACCGCGCAAAAATTTGACGTATTAAGTGTCAACTAGAGATCATGAATATTTTTTTCGCTGTGAAGCGAGAGGCCGTGGGTTCGATTCCCACACCGGGACAAATGTTTGTGTGAACCACAAATATTGGTCTCGGGTCTGAGTGTTGTGGGACCACAAGTCCCTCGTAGTTCCTGATACCCGCGATACAGGTTTACCTAGTGTGGGGTCAGGACTATGTGTGTGACTGTTGGTTGTATTTATTTATTTATTTATTTATGAATTGATGAATGAACGAGCTGCACAGACTTCTATAGCCCCGCCCCCTTGCACAGAGTTTTGGTGGGCTCGATTTTTTGCTTGAGTTACATTTCTTGTCATCTTATTTCGATGATTATAATAAATACTTGTCAATGGCTATATGCATAAATAATGGTAAGCAATCATTAAGCAAAAGAGAAATGTACGTCATAACTCACACACCATTAACTAAACGGCTTTTGTTTAAAAATGGCAGTGAAAATATGGTTATTTCATAAATTCAATTGAAAAGCAAATCCCAAATGATTTTATTGTCAGATGACGTCAAATTTAAAGGTTGTTTAAAGGTCGTCTGAGACAAGTTCCCTTATAGAGCTCTGTACCGTTTCAGCGTTCCGTGAGCAATTTTATTTGCATAGTCGTTTGTAGTTCCTTTCTAAAGCAACTGCCTATTTTAATTGTTAATTATATTTACTGTCAATCGCTTATCACCTCTTTGGTCTAGTGGCAGCATAAGCGCCAAGTGGTCTTAGGTTTGATTCTCCCGAAATTCAAGGTAGGAAGGTCGACAAGAAACTAATTAAAATGCTTAACCTATAAGGATCTTATTCATAATAAAACACTTATTGAAGATATAAACCTTCATTAGTTAAAACGTATTTTAAGCCTATCGAACGTTCAATTTGTCTCTGGAAAAACTGGAAACAAACTAAATAAAAAGAAAATTGACGGAGTTTTGGCGGGAATTCTGACAGTCCGGTGGCTCTCTTAATTTAATTATTTCCTAAACTAGTTTAAAGTTGTATTTGTTATATAAAAGTGGTGTGGTTTTTTGCAATAATCATTTACGATGATGAATAGCGTATGGAAACATTAAACATAGGGAATTTAGGTGGTTTTTGATCAAGGGTATTGATCGATCTTGTGCTTTCGATCCGCTTGAAGAAAGTCGTCTAAGAAGCATTAAACTGAAAGGAATTAACACCAAAACTCCAACAATACCTTGAAATGGACCACACCCCCGTTTCATCGTTCTTGGAATATAAGAAAAGGATATAACTATTGACTTGGCAGCATGGTCTCTGATCTTAGCCGGTTCCTTAAGGAACAAACCGTAGAGGGAGAATACCTAGAGAAATTCATAGCTTTTGTCGCATTCGCACAAGAAAAAGAGCTACTTATGGTGATATCGTATAAAAGAATGAAACAGAACGATCATATTTCTTGTTTCATGACGAATGTTTAGTATTTGAAGTATATCAAACTACTTGCATAAACAAAGTTTGACAGTTGACGTATAGTTGTTTATTGTCTTCCTGGTAAAATAAATTATATAATTAATAATTAATGTAAAAGTAAAAATACATGCGATTATTTGTTGTTGACAACAACGTCGACTTACTATTTATATAATTTTCGAAGTAACCATGGTGCGGTGTAGCATTTTAGGGTGTAAAAGTGATAGTGGATGGAAAATGCCGGACTTATCTTTTCATTCGTAAGTATACCACGCTTTATCAGTAATAAAGCTGTAAAAAAATATATTATTGTTTTTAGAGTATTCTTGAAGTAAAATTCTTCTTAGTAAAGCATTAATCAAAGTAAATATCACATATTAAAATTTATAACCAAACAAAATTACTCCGTTTGGTGTTGCCAAAATTTCAATAAATTATTACCCCATATTATGGGAAATATTAATTTTGCAGTATGCATTAATAATAAAATTAAATATAAGAAATGTATTAATGATGTATAATAAAATGACTCGTTTCAGTTTAGAATTGGATTTTATCAACGTAAGACATTGATATTGGACACCAAAACCATCATCAATAATTTTTAGCAACATTTAGAGAAAAATGTATGATTCAAAAAGAAGAAACTGACTGTACTGCTTTGTAATGCTGTACCTATTCTGGTAAATATTTAGTTTAAGCATGTATAGCAATAATCAATAAAAAAGTACCTAAATTTATTATATTTTAAATATTATTTTATTTATTAGGATCACAAACCGATATAAATAATGGTATTTATATTAGAGTAAAGGCTTTTTAATATAACAATGGTAATTCTTGTCACAATAATAAGTAACCACAGAATTCAAATATTCAGAAAACACAGTTCAATTAAATACGCACTCACGCCTGTTATCCCCAAACGGGTAGGCAGAGGTGTACCTAACTAGTATACCCACATTTCGCCTAGTTTATATTCGTCCCATGATGTGATAGGAGGCAAACTTTATCGCCATACCGGGCACAATTCCAGACTCCGGGCTGATACTTAGCATAGCCTGATAGAAAATCCCATCCCGGGAACTTTGCCCGACCCGGGGATTGAGCCCGAGACCTCAGCACAGCAGTCGTACCGCGTACGCATTACAACTGTGCCACCGAGGCAGTCGAAAATGAAAGTAAAAAATTCTAATTTACATTACAGATCAATAATATAAACTTTTGATTTAAATAAGTTATAATCCATGTTTTTTTTATGGTATAGGCCGGCAAACGAGCAAGTGGGTCACCTGATGGTAAGTGATCTCCACCGCCCATGCACGCCTACAATATCAAAAGAATCATGGACGCGATAACCCTCGAAATTGTATCCTTGTCTCTTTCTGCGACACCTTAGGTAGGAAGGAGTCTATTAGATACTCAGTCAACGGAACAAACAATCAAAAAAAATTATTGACATCACATCAATGTCAAATGTCAAGAAAGGTAAACAAACAGGAGTTATAAAATTCCACAAGACCTTTAAATTGACCACGCCGCGCCACTGCGCTGATATTTCGTCGTTCTTGGGAAGAGTTGAAAATATATAATATAGTACTTGTCATTGGCTAAATGTATAATAGGGTGAAGCCGTTATAAATAAAGAAAAAGTAATAAATTAAAAAAAAATTGCAGTAGACGTAAAAATATACGTCAATTAAGAAACAGCTGACCGATATCGGCCATGTTTTTCACTATCGAACGCTTAAAATAGGTTTATTAGAAGGGTTATAGCTTCTTTAAAATAGTGATACTTTATAGGTGAGGTAATGAGCGTTTTAGCGTTATTGAACGATTATTAATAACAATTTTTATCAATCATCTAATAACGGCCTTATAAAGCTACGATAACTTATTATGAATAAGACCATAAGTTTATTATTATTTTTAATTCAGTAATAAATACTAAATGCTTTGCCGACTTCGTATTAAGAAATATTTCAGGAAGAATCTTTCTTTTTGCCTGGTGGTAGCTTATTGAAGGTAGGTAGGTAGGTAAAAACTAACTCAAATTCTTTTTAACCTACTTCAAAAAAGGAGGAGGTTCTTCGAAGAGATTTTTTCCTTTTTTATGTATGTACATCGATTTATCCGCCAATTGAGGACAGTTTTGTTGGGAAAAATTTCATTCGATACAGTTTAGCTGCGATGTGAGCCCATATAAATTTGGTTCAGATTTGATGACGGAGTATGGAGTAAAAAATAGAAACTCAGTGGATAACAGCATAGCCATCGCGATTGTATTATTAAATTGGAATTTACATGCCATAGCAGTACCTACCACTAAAAATTTAAAAAAATTAAAGTTTTAACAAAATTAAGAAACCGACTTCAAAAAATAACACTGAAAAATACAATTTCTATAGGTCTCTGGAGTCGGTGCGATTTCATTAGACCGACAGCTGCACCGGCACCAACACCAAAAATACCTATATAAATTATTATTTTTGACTTTTCAATGTTATTTTTTACAGTCGGTTTATATAAGTTTTCGTAACAAATGGAAAGCATATAACTTTACTTATAAGTTTATTTTTAATAATAATTGAAAAGAAACACTAAATGCTGCGCCAAATTCTTGTTAAGAACAATTACAGGAGAATTATTTCTTTCTGCTAGTGCTTTCCCATCTTATTGTCAGGGTCCGCCTTCGCCTTAGGCGCACCCACTTCACTCGGTCATTAGCAAGAGGATTACGATGATTGAAGTCACTAATTACAGTAGAACCTCGTTAACTCGAACCTCGATAAGTTGAAAACCTCCAAATCTCGAAAAAATGTTGTGTTGCCTTCCCTTCAAACACCAAAACCTCCATTACTCGAAATCTCAACCCTCTATTAGTCGAAATAATCAGTGAGCCATTTTGGTACATATTTTCCCTCCATAACTAGAAAAATTAAGATTTACCTCTGTATCTCGAACATAGCAATGATTTATTTTACCACCTTTACAACTCGATTATTTGAAACTTATTACTTCTATAGTTCTCTATAAGTCGAAAACTCTAGAACTCGAAATTTTCGGCGTCTCCCTTGATGTTCGAGGTTCTACTGTATTATATTAATTACTTGGAGCCTATCGACAAGATCCTCCATCACATACGAATAGATCACCATAAAAAATCACGCATTATTAAAGTTTTATTAGACACTATAAAATTGTATACTTAATACATCGTAAGGCGTGTAGATGACCTTGTAGGAATCTTGTGTCTCCAGCGATTAAAATATCATTATAATAATCTCACCGTTATTATAGTATAATCATCGATCTATTAAAACCTGTTTACAGTTTGGAACCGCCGCGCTGTGTCAATAAATTATTTCACACCAGACACGTAAGAATCTTAAACACACATCTTCAAATGTCATATGTGAGTTTGAGTGGAATAATGTAAATTATCGAGCAGGTACGTCTCATGTATACGAGGGTCCGTTTGGGTAGGTATTCTTTGTCTATTTCTACCTTCAAGCAAATGTGACCAATGTGATGACCATCATGCGAGTGAACTGTTCGTCTAGGAAATAAGATCGGTGATCCATACGCACATTTACTTGTTGATGAGGAATTATTAAAATTTAATGTAATCATAATTGTAATTAATAATCTGCATTAAAAATGTATAGGTATTATTATAAATGGGAAGATACTGGTATCCCAAAACACAGTATTGACCTAGTTTGGGAACCAGTGACTCAACAAATTGTAACCAATGTTTTTAATAAAGATATTATTATTATTATTATTATTATTATTTATCCATGGGTGTACTAGTTGAACCTCTGTCGACTCTTTCGAGGATACATGATTGAGCTTATGTATACGTTTAAATGTTTATTAGTAGCGAAATCACTGGTAAAGTTTATATTAACAATTTTAAAACGCATAGGTTTGTTCTTTTGGAACCAGCGACCTGGAAACCAATTCTCGTAATTTTAAATGTTCAAAATATCATGCCGATCTAGTCTCAGCGTCAAGGAAGTTGCAAATGGCATTCTCTTAAACCAATAATCAACGTCTTTCTTTTATGGTCGGCAATGCGTTCATGATTCTACAAGTATTGTGGATGTTCATGGGCGATGTAGATCACATGTCATCAGGTGACCCGTTTGCTGGTTTATATTTAAAAAAAATATTTCTATGATATCAACACCTATCAGCTCTTTATATTTATTTATTTGAGGGTTACATACTGAGTCTACAATGGTAAAATAATATTATTGGGTATACCTGTTTATAATAATTGAGGTGGTTGCAACTCTAGAACTAGTAACCACATCATGTGCCAATTATAACACACAACACAACTTATTACTTAAACGTCTGTATTCATACTACATTCATATTAATCTCGCATAATTCATTTTGAAAACCCATATATTATTAGTGCGACACACACTTAACTTTACATCGAATTTACCAGAATAAAACCATTAAAGTCTTAAGGAAATCATTGGACTTCAAAACACAATTGACAGCGTGTCGACAGTGTCTTTATTTTTGATTAAATTTACTCGAGCAGGTAAACACAGTGTTTCTAATTGGAAGACGCCGAGCAAGTCTCATCTCTCCGCCTACACATTGACTCATGGCATCACGAATGAAGCCGTGATATCATCCTTATCAAATATGGAAACTAGCTTTACTGTTTTTTCGACGTATGTGGTACAGGAGTGAACTTTTTGTACATGTCTCGTTTTGCGACTGTCAATGTCCTCCATATGCTATTTATTGTCAACTTTTTTGGAATATTGCAATTTGCACATGCATTGTGAAATATTGTTTACAGTTTGTATATTGGTGTTGTGAAATGATATTGTGAGAGTAGATGAGATGATTGGATACTTATTTGGGTAAAATCGTACCTTAAGGTGTGCAATTAAGGCAGTGAATAGCGACACCCAACACGAGTCAGGCTACAGCGAAACTTTTGTTTTGTATGCATTGCGTGGAATATCGCTGATCTCCCGTGTGGGCCACGCATCCCAAAATTTATCTTTACGATAAAACTTAATAAGCCTGTATTCTCGTAGAGTTATACAGAGATGCTTCTAGTATTAGTACTAGTAACCACAGTAACTTAATTGATACCATCGTCCTATACTGGGCATTGCAGGGCAATGATTTGGTCTACTAATTGGGTGTGAGACTATTTGTCCACTACGCGCTGATAAAGCAAGGGTTAGCAGACTTCACTGTGCAAAGTCCACATATGTCTTCGAAATCCTTATGGGTAGCTTTCAGGTGTTTAGATTTAGAGTACTGGACATTAGAAATGACTCACTCTATTTCTTACATTTCAATCCCACAAAAAAAATGATGTACACACTTTAACTAGGATGCCATCCTTCGCGCGATTTACAGCTTATGTACAATTGTATCTCCTCAATTAAACATTGATATATACATACAATGACGCCTTATTGCATTTCGTAAGGTCGCGTAACTTTCTATAAATAAATCATCGGCGATCCAGTTGGTTGACCTCGCCGATCGTATTCGATGCAGCAAGGTTAAAGGTCGACCAATCCAGACGTTGTGTCTCCATTTTCCGCATGGGTTAACTTGGATGAAACCGCTACACGTTGGTGGATACCGATCAGGTTTAAAAAGTTCATAAAATTAAACGATTCTACTAGATCGATGACGCAGTGCAAATCATTGTGTTAATATGTGTATACTACATACATACGCACCCATGCCTGTAAGGGGTAGGCAGTGTGTGTGTGTGTGTGTGTTTATGACCGGCCTGCCTGTCTGACGTCAACCCCTCTGGGGAGAAAGAACCCAAGCCTGAAGCAAATATTTGCGGATCATACAAAAAATTGTCTCAGTGCAAGAATCGAACCCGTGCCTATCGCTTCACAGCAGCTACTCGCCAACTGTACCACGGAGGCTGTCCGATACTATTACTAATAACAATACAAGTAATAGACCTTACATTTTTCTGTTGAATACGTACAAGTACGCAAGCAAACAAGGCGGAAAAACCAGTGAGTGAATCATTCTCGTAAGTCGCCTTGAGGATCAACATTAATTATATAATCTGCTTGGTAAAAATAAATACTGCAACTGACTAATCATCATCTTTTTTTGTTCCTCGACGATTTCGGACAGAACTGATGTAGAAGGCTTATTAAAGGAAGAACAAAATGACGCATAAAATTACCAAAGTTTCATATGGGAATTTAGATAGATAGATAGAATAGATAGAATATTCTATAAAGTAGGTAACTTATAAAACGAAGATCATCAGTAAGGGTGATACAATGGGCGGTCTTATCGCAAACAGCGATTTCAAATATTGCATTTTTTTAATAAAAGTATGCGACTTTTGCACCAGGGTTTCATAAGGCATTCCGTACACAATAATGTATTGCCGTCGCGTGCTGTAGGCGAGTACAAAATGCACCTTGGAATTGGAGTGTTTCCATTTTATTAGGCACATGTCTGACATTATTTACTGTGGAGCCGGTGATCCCAACGTGTGCCTCCGCTTCCCCTTCGCAGTGGAACGTATTTACAGAAAACGTATTCATATTAGATTTCCACACTGCCAATGCCAGTCGACAGGGAGGGCGTGGAACCTGTGGGATACGCAGGGAATTGGGGCCCTAGTGGTGTGTAATTAAAACACATTTAAATCAGAGAAGTAGTTGACTGCTAAAATAAAGACAAAAAATACATGAAAATTAATTTATGTATGATTCCATAACTTTTCTGATAGGCCTAATAAATTCTTATGAAACTAACGAAATAGAACTAAGTTGCTGTGGCTTAACTGTGACCTTGGCATAGGTAATTTTATATTTTATAAAATTTAAATCAATAAAACTTCACATTATCAACTACTACAGATTTTGATTAGCAAAATACTGTTAACAAGCATTAGTAAATCATATTGAATGAAAGCACGCGCCTCCCACCAGCCTCTTGTTTACCACAACACCTGTACCGCTAAACTGTCATTTGACCCCCACCGCATGATCTCACTGCGCTACACGCGGCCGTATCGAGAATGTCACCGATACATTCAATACTTTATTCGTGCCTTGAGAACGCGACACGGCACACTGTCAAATAAATACAGCTCGATATATATCAACTGTCGTTCTGTGATCCCTACAAGAGCATTTTAAACGATGAATTTTTGTTTGGTTTTCGTGTTGTTCGGATATTTCTTCGCGTGGAGTGCGGGGATGCTGTATCGCCGTGACTCAGATCATCTGCTGAAGCCTGGTGAGGATTTTTTGTTGTTTTGGTGCAATAATACAAATACTGTTTTGTTAAACAGTTCAATTTATTATGGAATTTTTAAAAAAATAAATTTAATAATAAAAAAATTACAAAATTGGCTGTTCTTGATGTTTTATGGTCATTATCATCTCTTTCGGAAGTAAAAATGTAAAATAGCTAAAATATATTGAAGTCATTTAAAAAATTACTCTTGTCACAATAATATTATGTTCTAAGACGCTTTTTATTATACAAAGCCGCTCCGCCCGCATGAACGGCCTTTTCCGGGATAAAAAGTAGCCTATGTTACTCAGTGATAACGTAGCTTTCCAACGGCAAAATAATTTTTGAAATCGGTCTAATAGTTTTAAGTTTATTCATTACATACAAAAATACAAATCTTTCCTCTTTATAATATTAGTTTAGATAAACTGGCTAAATAAATTAGGAAATAAAATCATCCTCCTTAGAGAACGAACTTGTTTCGAATCGAACACAAATTCAACCCGAAGCAACTCGTACCTACGAGTACTAAGTATACAAAATTACGCAGAAAATACCTGTTACATGAAACTCCACATCCCAACTAGCACACAAGATGCTTAAGAAGGCATTGTACAGTTCAAATCTATATTCTATCTTTAAAAGATATTTACCTATAAAATTGCCATTACGTAAAACAGTTACAAGTTTTGTTTCCATATTTTATATTTTTATGACTCAAATCCACCCATACTATCTTCTTGAAGAAATCTTTTAGGACGGGAAGTAACAAACTTCTCAAACGCATTTTGTACTACCTCTCGGGTATTGATATTTTTCCCGCCAAAATATTGTTCAAATTATTGAAATCAATCAATCAAATCAGCCTCCGTGGCGTGGGCGAGTAGTCGGCTGTGAAGCAAGAGGCCGCGGATTCGATTCCCGCACCGAAACAAACGTTTGTGTGATCCACAAAAATATATTTCGCGTCTAGGTATTTTCTCCCCAGAAGAATTGACGTCAGGCAGGCGGCCGGTCGTAAAAACTGCAAGCCAAATCTTTCTGTAACATGTGCGATATCTTACTGCGTGTGGGATAAAGGCAGGTGGAAGAAGAAGGGGTTAAAGGAGGGGGGTTGAACTTTGTATAGAACAAGGGAGCGGAACAGTAATAGCCTCATGGGTGAAACTACACGTAGCTAGTATTGTATTGTATATAATAACTCAACAAGACCTTAAATTAAGGGATTTACGATCCGGAAATAAAAATATACATCCCATAATATATTACAGGTAATGTCACAACAACGAGACAAGAATCAAGATTTATAATAAATATTAAATGTCAAACTTTATTATTACTTTCAAACACTTCACACTTATTCCAAATTCGTGTCTTAAATGTCACGTATAATCATTAATTTAACATCAGACATATTTTGAAGACGTTAATAATGTTCAAGAAGCTTTAAAGGTTAATTGGATCTCCAATCACAGATTTTTAATTAAAATATATATTTCCAGATATATTTTCACGTTTGATTATATAAAAACCATATTAGCATACGCATGATGTTTTTTGTTCAAAACATTATGTGTATTAAGCAGCAGGATGTGCTACAGCAAAGTTTGATTAAGGTTTAACGGGTAAGCATCCGTCTCAGAAACAAGAATACTAGGGTTCAACTCCCACGTTGGGTTAAATGTTTATGATCCGTAAATAATTATACCACAGACATAAACCTCGATAGTTGACGTAAGTGTTTGACATGTCTATAAAATATAAAATGAAGTGAGATACTTTTTTTTATGGCATAGGCCGGCAAACGAGTAAGTGGTTCATCTGATGGAAAGTGATCTCCACCGCTCATGTACGCCCACAATACCAAAAGAATCATGGGTGCGTTGCCGACCTTAAAGGAAAGGGATAATTAAGGAATTGGGAAGGGCCCTCCTCTTTGGGCCTCCGGATATCTCACTCACCGTACGACACGCAGCAGCAAGCTGCTACTTTACGCTGGTTTTCTGTGAGACAGTGGTATTTACCCGGACGAGGCGGCCCATACATGCTGCAGACAAAAGTGTCTACAGTGTGGCTCTACCACTATAAAAACTTAAAAGTGACAAGCACAAATTGTTGGAACGAAGTTCCTTATCGCGCGTTGTGAAAGGGGGTTAGACGGAAAAAATTCTTACGAAAAGTTGTCACGACACTTTTTGCTATAGTAAGCTATTGTAAGCTGTGCGGCGTCGCATGTTTCTCTGTCTGTCTCTCTCTCTCTTAAAGAAAGCAAGCCAGATATTTTCATTTCTATTTCGCATTGAACAGTGTGGTGTCGCGACGATTATTTATCCCAAACATATGTTTCCTACTTCAGTTACCACAAGCCAATTATTACGAAAATTGAGCCTACTGATTAAGTTTATATAACATTATATTTGTTTTTATACATTTTTCTACAATTCTTTATTAAATCTTACTGGAACTTACTTAATGGAAAGCAGGTTGTCGGCTAATAAAATGACTTATACTTTTTAGAATTTTAAGGAATGCGTAAGAATACTGACCTATGTCCGTTACAAATTACTTGTTTACAAACAATGTTCCCATATTGAAAAAATATTATGCGAATGCTTACAAATAGAAATCTTAAATATTATGCGCACACATAATAATATATTAAACATAGCTTTGGGGTTAATATCAGTATTACTTTTTTTATGTTTTAAAATTTAATAAACAGCGAAAATATCAAATACTGGGACGGTGTCGAACACTGGTACATCTACCTTACATACATTACATGAGCCCTGAAAACTTTTCACTTATTTTTTCGAACATTGAAATAAAAATATAAATAATATGTATTAATGCTTTTTTAAATGTTTTGTCAGGTATTTACGTAAATATAAACGATAATGGCAGAGTTCGCGGTGCACATTTAAGAACATTAGAGCTGTGGAGACCGTCTCTATAGTCAAGTTGCATTGCATAACCTTGGTAGCAGCACGCACCGGCCGGTACACTTTCGAATGGTGCCGGCTGTATTTGTGCGTTAATTGTTTGTACAATTTAATTCTTTTTTTAATATAAAATAAATAAAAAATAAAATTGACATATTTTATACATACGCAATCACGCGTGTAATCACCGGAGGGATAGGCAAAGGTGTAAACAGTACACCCACATTTCGCCGGACTTATTCCCGTCCCATGATGTGATAGGAGTTGAAGCGAGCCTTTCGCCATATCGGGCACAATTCCAGACTCCGGCATAATGCTAAGCATTTCGTGATAGAAAAAAAACAATATCACTTGGAACCCGAAACCTCAGCACAGCACATGTAACGCCTACGCATTACAACTGCGCTACAAAAGTTTAAATTGTACCACATAAAAAATCCTATATAAACTAATATAATATAAAGATTCAGCCAGTACTTTACCTTTTATATTATACCATACAGTACGTAAAAATATATTGAAATGGCCGACAAAAAAATCACACCTTTCATGATTGCACCAGCAGTTGTTAAAACAACGCCATATGTTGGTGTCTTGTGTTGTCGCGTTGTAATGAGCAAAGTATGCAAAGTGAGTGCATAATAAATATGCACTCACTATGCATACTGGCAACACGTACGTTATAAATCCTTTGCAGGTGTGGGATTAAAAAAATTCAAGCGATAATATCAAATGAATTAATTATACACTAGACTATACGAGTATTTTAACTGGATTTTGCCACGACAAAGATGGTGGTTATAACTTTGAATTCTTTGTTTGTCTCTGTGTGACTGTTGAATTGTAAATTTTAGATCAGAGTTTCCCAACCTGGGGTCGGCAGATCATGATTAGGTGGTCCTAGATGTCCGCCCTTGAAGAAGGTTCGGAATTGCTGGTCTAGATGATTGGACCGATTTGAATGGGAATCATTAATAACTGCCTCGGTGACCCAGACTGCCTCGGTGGCGCAGTTGTAATGCGTACGCGTTACGATTGACGTCAACGCTGAGGTCTTGGGTACAATCCCCGGGTCGGGTAAAGTTGTATTGGGTTTTTCTATTACGAAATGTTCAGTATCAGCCCGGAGTCTGGAATTTGTGGCCGGTATGGCGATAGGCTCGCCCCCTATCACATAAGGGACGGAAATACGCTCGGCAAAATGTGGGTGTACTGGATACACCTCTGCCTACCCCTTCGGGGATTACAGGCGTGAGTGCGTATGTATGTATGTATGTATCATTAATAACTAATTACAAGAGCGTATAATTAAAAAAAAACAGAAAATACTAAATCAAAAACGAACGAATTAGACCCGACCTGTCCAAACTCAAGGCCACTTTTGTTTACCGTGCACGCTTATTATAAAATGTAACCAATTCCGCTTTTTGTGAGACACGTAACACATGTTTCAATTCTAGAATATTCCGTGAACCTGTTCTACTACATTGTGCTGCGGTTCATTGTAAATTATTTTCATGGTCTCAACCTTAGAAATTAAAAGGTATGCCTTTAATGGACTACTTTCAACATAAAGCTTAGAATTTCTTGAGTGGTAGAGCCACGCTGTAGACACTTGTCTACAGCATGTATGGGCCGGCTGATCCGGGTCATTACCACTGTCTCACAGAAAACCGGCGGAAAGTAGCAGCTTGCTGCTGCGTTTCGTACGGTGCGTGAGATATCCGGAGGCCCAAACCCCTCCCCTTCCCAATCCCTTAATTATCCCTTTCCTTTAAGGTCGGCAAAGCACCCATGATTCTTTTGGTATTGTGGGCGTACATGGGCGGTGGAGATCACTTACCATCAGATGACCCACTTGCTCGTTACTGGCCTAAATGAGTCACTATGACGGGTTTTTCACCATATCTATGGTGGTCGCTATCCAATCGGGTACAAAGATGATGAGATACCAACGAAAGAAAGTCTTACAGAAAAAAAACGTGAAGTGAAATTTTAATGATTCGCTTTGTATGGTGAGTGAGATATCTGAAAGCCCAAATCCCCTAATCCTCATTCCGCGGCTTTAAAATCGGCAGCGCATCCATAATACGTCTGGATTGATTTTTATGGATAGAGTAGTTCACTATGAGGCATCCCACTTACTTATTGCCAGCTATAAAAAAGACTAAAGAATCCTAAGAACTGTTACAAAGTGAGTTAAACCAACCTTTTAACCATACTACTCAATACTATTATAAAGTAACATGTGACACAACTAGGATTACCAGGTTCGAGCTGTAGCACGCTATGTTATGTTTGGCTTTTTACGGTCGTTACGGAAATATCTGGAGACCCAAATCCCCTTCCCCATCCCAATCCTTTTCCTTTAAGGTCGGCAACACGCTCATGATTTTTCTGGTATTGTGGGCATACATGGGTGGCAGAGATCACTTACTATCAGGTAACCGACTTGTTCGTTTGCCGACCTATACTATAAAAAACACGTTGCATATTAATATTGTAAATAAACTGTGATTTATTAGTAAACAATAATTAATAAACAACTTTAATACAAACCTTTTGGTTATAATAGTGAAATCCGGCTTTAAAAAAATATGTTTTTTTTTTTTATAGTATAGGCCGGCAAACGAGCATGTGGTGAGTCACCTGATGGTAAGCGATCTCCACCGCCCATGTACGCCCACAATACAAAAGAATTATGGGCGCGTTGCCGACCTTAAAGGAAAGGGATAATAAGGGATTGGGAAGGGGAGGGGGATTTGGGCCTCCGGATATCTCACTCACCGTACGAAACGCAGCAGCAAGCTGCTACTTTACGCCGGATTTCTGTGAGACAGTGGTAACGACCCGGACGGGCCGGCCCATTCATGCTGTAGACAAAATTGTCTACAGCGTGACTCTACCACTCGCAAAATATGTTTTGGGTTTCAATGAAGGTTCCGTTTTTTAAGACTAAATATCCGGCCTAATACAGCACCGTGTCCGGTTTTTTTTATTTTATACCCGGCAACCCTAGTCACAGTTAGCAACCTTCGCTGTGCCGGGCCATGGTCAACGGTTTACTTCTGCTATAAAAAATAACGATAGTTGCTACTGCGATGAACGCAACATTGAAATATATTTCCGGCTCTATAGAATATTTGAGATTAAACTGAAATACAAATGTGAATTTCATTGTTTAAAGTTTTAATAAAAAGTAAAACGACTCAAAATAATAAATAATAAACAATATTGAGTCGGTGCTATTTCAATGTAATAATGGTCAATTATAAGGTAGAAGGCACTCAAAATTGTTTATTATATTTTTTTGACTTTTAGTGTTTTAGTGTAATTTTTGTTAAAAAGTTTCTATGACACTATTTTTATTGAAAAAGAATCATCATTATCGGTGCACAAATGATGGAAGTTTGAGCCTTTCATCCCAGATTTCACCCCCTTAAGGACGGGATGGATTTGATCTTAAAGGTATAATGAGAACAATTTTAAGCTATACTCTATCGAATGAAAAAATAGTTATACAAATCGTTCCAAATACTACACACTACACTACACATACTGTACAATAAACATAACAATACTAGGTTTTAAAACGTACTGACTCCCAAAACTAAACTAGTATGGAGGACATTTACAGTAACGCATTCGCATTACAATAAACAAATCGTGACAAAATTACTGTTTTCGTGCAGAACTACATATAAATGCTGCAAGTTACTTCTGTTAAATACGACTCTCACATTTACGCAGTCAATGATTAGAATGTTTCCTGAAATCTATACACTTTACGTAAATCAAATTGCATAATGTTACTACTAATACCTTCTGACACAGTATCATTTATTGCATTTATATGATTTTCTATAGAATGATAAAACATAGTTTAAATTACTGTGAGGACAGTCCATAATAAGATGTCTCGAGGAAAATATACATATCGAATTATTGAAAAGCAATTTTTATAGTAGCAGTTTTTATGTTGTTTTCATATCTAGAAATAATATATCAAATATAATGTATAGCTAAAGATAATCATTAATATATAGACTTATTTTTTTAACAGATATGCCTCCATAGGCATATCTCATAAAATAAACTATTTATATATTTATGAATGTGTTAATCCCACTTGTGAAAACAATGATGTTGGCGGTTTAATCTCCAACTTGACATCGGCGAACTTTATTGCACTATTTACACCCATCTACCCTCTCGGGATACAACCGTAAAGTTATATTATAATTTAATTTCAGATCTTCTGCCTGTATCATCGACGGTGATGCCGCTGCCATATTACTCAGTGTACGGATATGAGAAGAAGCTGCTCCGGGATAAATACAAGAAAAAACCCCTCGGAACCGTTTCGCTAGTCACAAAACACCACGAATAAACATAATACAATAGAGATGCTTTGTACGGCCTTTGGGATATTGATTTATGCATGTCAGACATTTATTGTTTTTAATAAAAAAAAATTAAGGCTTAATTTGTCAAAGGAAAAGTGTTAATATAGAACCCATAGATGTTGTCCACTCTCGTGCGCTTTCATTAACCGACTTCAAAAAAGGTTCTTAATTTGGTGATTTATTTTGTTGCTTTTTTATGTATGTACATCGATTTCTCCGCCAATTATGGACCGATTTTGTTGGCAAAAATGTCATTAGATATTGTTTAGCTGCGATGTGGTCCCATATAAATTGACATAATCTGTCACATAATTTAAACTAATAAAAAAATGTATACATAATAATATTCAATTCAATACGTTTGACATAGATACTTTTTGCATGCGTCATTACACTACAAGTATGCAACAGAAGAAGATGCAATTTGCAAGTGAAAGCGCACAAGTGTGGGCACAGACATATATCTAATAGATGTCGTAAGCCTATCCTCCTTCATGTGCCTAAATCAAAACGTCATCTTATGCAAAATGTTGCGCACCTGTACTGATTTAGTCTACACTCGGCGATACCATAGTTAGACGTCAGCTGAACATACGAAAAATGCCTTTTCTTACTGTAAAGTATGTAAAGTAAAGTAAAGTGTAAAAATGCTCCAAGGGAGTTTCTTACTACTAAATTATCTCTTGCAAGAGAATTAACAGTTACTAATAAAAATATGACACGCTTGGTTTTGTACAGGTTTAAATATTTGCGGCTTCTAACTAGATCTGTGTCTGTACTGTAGTAACATCATCTGTTTATCACCATGCATGACATATTCTGACAGTTTTATCGCCACGATTTTGTTTATGTCGGCTGCCATATTATTTTTGTCAAAGATATCCAATATTATTTTCAAATCATTCTTCGAACGAAGTCATGTCACGTCTCAACATAAAGTACAAAGTTTATTAGCGTGAAAGCTAACTGTATAGTTACCATTATTTCAATTCTCAAAGTATACTTCAATAGAGAGATTAATATAATTATGGTTATCAATGCGATTAATCCATAGCAATGTGTCAATGAAATTAAATTAATCAAATTATGAACTAGCTTTGTTAGAGGCATATTGTTTTAAGGTAATGGGCACATTATTCGATTATGCATAATGAAATTTCTTTAACATTGTTAGTTTTTAAGATCCATGACAATTACGCGACTAAAACGGTATTGTAAATACTTATTTTATAATATATTTGTAATTGTTGCTTCCAAAGAAATACAAAATGTATATATGGGATTTTAAGAACTGTTATTTTTTTTATTTTACTATCTATACCCAGCATATGTTATACCCAGCATCATACTAATATTGTAAATGTTAATGTAAGTTCGTTTGTTACGCTTTCACGCGAAAACTACTTAACCGATCATCATGAAACTTTGTACACATATTCTTGGAGGTATAATAATATAGGATACTTTTTATGAAAAAAATAATTATCTATTAATTTGTTACGCTTTCACGCCTAAATCACTGAACCGATTTTGATGTAGATATAGATGGGACCCTGGAGACGGTTATTGGCTTCGTTTTGTTTCGGAAAAGTCTATTAACGCGGGCGGAGACGCGAGCAAAAGCTAGTATGTAGTAGTTTTTGAAGTTGAAGTGCTACACAATATTATTGTTTTTTTCCGTTTGGAGCGTACACGAATGTCAGACGGTTGCCTGACGCGTGAGTAAGCCACACAGTTGTCATGTGAGAAGCATGGATTTTCCAAATGTAGTCCACACAATATAGTGAGTGTTGACGTCAGGCAGACGACCGGGCGTAAAAACTATATTTGTAACATGTGTTGAAAGCTTGTTGCGCCAACCCCACTGCGAGTTGGATAAGGGAAGCTGAAACAAGAATTATAGTGACTGTCCCAGCGCCTTGTTGATGATCAATGCAAATGCGAGTCGCACTGGAAACTGTAAACGTTTGAACTCGAAATGGAAATGGTATATCTATCGAACCATTGGGATGCGTGGCAACAGTACATCTTCATCTTTATTATCTCTTTATTCTAAAAAAAGTAACTGGCGCCGCCGCCGCCGCTGCCGCCGCTGCCAAAAGCTTGTCACGCTATCTCCTCTAAAACCGCTGGGGGTATGGGGTGGAGATCGATACCAATCGATGCAGAATAATGTGGGGAAGAAAGTAAGATATGTCTCATATTCGTCGGACTTTAAGTTTTTTTTATTTTATGTTTAGTGGAAAAATATGGGCAAAGCCTCTAGTTTCCTTTTAAAATTGTAGCTTCGATTATATTGCCTTTTTTCTTTATGACTGAAGCTGTAGATTGGCCAATCGCTTTTCGTTTGGGTGGCATAATAGGTTCGATAATAATACAGCAAATACTAGATACTATACCTAGATAATTTATGCAATACCTAGAAATCCTACTTCCTACTACTATTGTAAATGTGAATTTTATATTTATAATTTGTATGTTTGTGGGTTTGTGAATTTGGATATTTGTTTGTGAATCACGCCTTAACAGCTGAACGGTTTTGGATTAAATTTGGCACACATGTAGACCGTGACCTGGATTAGGACATAGGCTTTTTATTCTGGAGAAGATAATTCACACGGTCGGAGCCGCGAGCAATAACTAGTTATATATAATGCGATTAGGAGATTAGACAAAGTATGAAATGATGGGCAAACATATTTATAGTTGATAAGTCAATACTTAGAAATCGATTATACTCGTATTCCACACTTACTGCCAGTTAATGCTTTATGCTCATTACTGACTTCATAAATAATTAATTGACGCGTCTGAGACATAATCGCTTTCAAAGAAATAGTTAATAATAATAATAATAATAATAATTCTTTATTACTGTTTTTACATTTTCTTTAAATATTACTTATAGCACCCAAACTAGGCTAAAAGCCTGTATCTTGGGCACTTATATTACGTCTAGCTTAACAGTAAAGAGCCTCGGTCAGTCGTAGCACTGGAAAATACATAAATATTTCAAAGATAGAAATAAAAATATAATATAAATATTAGGTACCTATTCATAAATATACACACACACAAATATATAAATATATATACATACATATATGATACGTACACTACATACTTTATGTTATTCTAGAATTTATTAAATGATATATTTTATATAAATATGTTCAGCATAACATGCCATACCCAACATATTATGCTGAAGAACATAATATGCTATACTTAGCATATTATGCTGAACATATGCTTAGTACTCTAAGTTGTAATAACTGCATCAGTTCATAATATTTTCAGTCTCATCATAAGTAAGGGTTGCCAACCACTTGCATATGATGGATTTGGCTTCTTTAACTCTGCAATGTTTGATATTGCATATTTTAACAACCTTGTTGTAAACAAATGATGATATGAAGGGATGAAAACGTTTAGCAAAAGACGTATTGACAGAAGGAGTAGTGATACTAAACACTCGTTGTGTTAATAGTTTGTCATAATGAGCAGAACATAGTATTGTTTTATGAGTGATGAGAGAAAGTTTTAGGATGAAAAGCTGGCGTACGTTTAGAATATTGCTTTCCCTATATACCTTGCTTGTGGGATACCTGTATGGTCTCTTCATCATAACTTTTAATACAGAACGTTGCGCTTTTTCAGCTTGTATCATTACCGTTTTATGCGTGCTGCCCCACGATGTGATGCAATAAGTTATAAGTGATTGACAAGTAGCAAAATATACAAGTTTCAACGTTTCAAGGGAAGCGGAGTTTCTAAGCAATTTCATGATGTTTATAATTGTTCGTACTCGTCCACAAAGATTTTCTATGTGTGGTATAAAATTGAGGCGTTGGTCTATCAATACCCCAAGATACTTTATATCATTTGCTCTGATTATTTTTTTACAGTTGCAGGTTTCTTGTTTTGCATCACACGTGTGGATAATAATACATACATACATACCCACTCACGCCTGTAATCCCCGAAGCATTTCGCCGAGCGTATTTCCGTCCCTTATGTGATAGGGGGCGAGCCTATCACCATACCGGGCTCAAATTCCAAACTCCGGGCTGATACTGAGCATTTCGTAATTGAAAAACCCAATACCACTTTACCCGACCCGGGGATCGAACCCGAAACCTCAGCGTTGACGTCAATCGTAACGCGTACGCATTACAACTGCGCCACCGACGCAGTCGATAATAATAAAAGTTAATTTTCTTGAATATAAATGCAGCAATTAAAAAACAGCTTTCAAACAAATAATCGTAATCAAATCGATTCATTCATGTAGGGAAGTTCAGGCGCAACTATGTCACCATGCACACACAGCCAGAAAATCAAACTTCTAACGTCCCTTTTCTTTGTTGATGGTAAAAAAAAACGACTCGTCACGCCGGTGCGGCGCGGCATTTCACTGTCAGTTTAACAAAGCCATTAAGATTCTACGATACATCCAAAAACGTCTCTTGGAAGCAACACTCGACATTAATCCAGCAGTTAATTCCAGCAGTTGGCACATTACCATATTTATGTCACAAACATTGTTCAAGTTTCAACCAATAAAGTTAGTATACCGGCGAACAGTACGTATAAGTATGCGATACGCTTACTTCGCAAATAGCGAGTGTAGTATTCGATTTTAATTAAAACTGCGACCGGGAGACCTGTATTTGGCGTTTGGAGGCATTAGGCTGTGCACACATCTAGAAATTTATAATCCTGCAATATCCCATTCTCATATCGGATAGTGTAGCGCTTTTCGCAATGCGCATATTGAATCAAAAAGTCAAGCCGAAATAAAACTGATTTTAACTCATCTACTTTAGATTTTTTTGTCATGAAATAACTATCTGATAAATACATATACGCACCCACGCCTGTACTCCCCAAAGGGGTAGGCAGAGGTGTAACTAGTATACCCACATTTCGCCGAGCTTATTTACGTCCTATGGTGTGATAGAGGGCGAGCCTATCGCCATACCGGGCACAAATTCCAGACTCCGTAATAGAAACTTCCAGCTTTACGTAATAGAAAAACCCAATATCACTTTTACCCGACCCGGGATCGAACCCGAGACCTCAGCATCAGCCTCAGTCTAACGCGGACGCATTACAACTGCGCTACCGAGGCATGACTTCAAGCGAAGATGGTTGACTCAGCGACTTCTATAAGAGATTCAAGAATGCATGTGATGTTATGAATCTTATGTTCTATTCGTATTCAATAGTAAGTAATCAACAGAGATATTTGGGTTCGATTCCTTGGTCATGCACCTTTATGTACGTTATCCTAAAAACATAGTTTCTTCTTTCCTTCACCTGCCCTTATCCCACTCGCAGTGGTGTCGGCGCAACATACTTTTAACACATGTTACATATATATTTGGCTTGTAGTTTTTAGGACCGGCCGCCTGCCTGACATCAACCCCTCTGAGGAGAAAACACCCAGACCCGAAACAAATATTTGTAGATCACACAAACATTGCGTCGGAGCGGGAATCGAACCCGCAGACGGCTACTTGCCAACTGCGCCACGGAGGCTGTCGATCGTTATATCGATCTAAAAACATAGTTTATAGATAACTAGATAGTTATGACTGGATAAGGAGTTCAAATACCGGTAATCGAAAATTCGCTTGAGATAAAACATTTCTAGGGATAGCCTCACCGATGGGCTTTATTCAGCTGCAGCGAAGACGCTGATGCTTGGGAAAACGTTTAACAAAAATATCACAATATTATACTTCGATTTATATCACATTTAACCTTTAACATAATTGCCTGCCATCCCACTCAGTTATAAATCAGTATAATTTTGGATATTTATAAAGCACTCAGTTACTCAACAAGGTTAATAATACTTGATTCAAGTTTGTGCAAAACCCAAATATTATACTTTAATATAGAATAATTTCAACACTTAACTTCCTTTCACCCGCGATTCCTGGCCGCATGGAAAAAAATAAATTGAAATAAAACCATTTTAAATTTTCCTCCTGAATGTACCATCAAGTATTCTAGCTGTGTTCTCTATTTACAGGTTAAATAAAATATCAGTGCAGTCCAGTGCCATGCAGTGCTTTGTTACTCAAAGTTCTGTGTTGTGTTGTTTCTGGGCAGGCGTTGCGCTTACCATCAGCCTAGTGACCTGATCGATTCGTCATTCAAGCTAATAAAAATATATGTACTTACTACACAGTCACAAAAATCCACAATCATCCAAACTTTTAGTATTTTATCCAGTGGTCTGTGTCTGTGTATTTGCTCTATGAAATCTAATAAAACACCACAATATTTCCCAAACAATAATCCATCAAGATAAAAATGAATAAGCTGTAACGTTCCTTTAGTAATATTACTTTATCGACGAAGTTCATACGGGATCAGCTAATGGACACGCGCGGGAACATATAAAAATAATGTATTAGTAGGATTTAGCTAAGCCGAAGATAGATCGGGAACGGGACGGGTGTCATAACGATGGCCTGGAGGTTACACTGTGGATTTTTCTGGTTCTTTATTGTTAAACTAGCTTTTACTCGCGGCTCCACGCGCGTGAATGTTATTTTTCGGGATAAAAAAGTACCTGAGTAGCCTAAGTTACTCCTTATTACATCAGCTATCTGCCAGTGAAAGTCCCGTCAAAATCGGTCCAGCCGTACCAGAGATTAGTCGGAACAAACAGACAGACAAAAAGTTTAAAATGTTATTTTGGTATGTGTACCGTATATACATTCATGCATACATTATGCATGTAGTAAAAAGCGGTTATTTTAATATTACAAACACTTCAATTTTATTTCTTCTTATTATTCACGAGAATTTATTTTCTCCCCAGAGGGGTTGACGTCAGGCAGGCGGCCGGTCGTAAAAACTATAGGTGAAATCTTTCTGTAACATATATTAAAAAGCATGTTGCGCCGACACCACTGCGAGTGGGATGAAGGTAGGTGGAAGAGATAGCTTGAAATCACCTGGTACACTAGTTTGTCTATTTCTGCCGCCAAGTAGTAGTGTGTTAGCACTGTTGTGTTTCGGTTGGTAAGACATTAAAGCCAGCGGAATTACTAAGTATTGTGAGACTTAACATCTTACGTCTCTAGGTGACGAGCGTAGTCCAGTGCCATGCAGTGCTTTATTATTTAAAGTTCTGTGTGATGTTGCTTCTGTTTATGGGTAGGCATGGCGCTTACCGAACGACCTGCGCAGTGCAGTGCCACTCAGTGCTTTATAATTCATAGTTCTGGGTCGTTTTATAACATCTTTTTCATGGGTAATCGTGTCACTTACTATCAGGCGAGCGACTAGCTCATCTCGTCACCACGCCCACATTACATTACATTCGTACTGTACGCCATAATACGGTACTGCTACTGTAAATTACATTAAAGAGCATTACCCGATTAATCTAGTACATTGCAACACATTGCTGGAACAGTTTTGCATAAAAAGTTAGATTATCTCGTTTCCCGGCATTAAGCCACAGGCGCGCCGACGTCAGCCCATTTCGTAAACCGCAAAGGATTTCGCGCGCTCCGCAATAACTTCACCATCGTGTATTTTAACAAAATTGAATACGGTTTTGGTTCGCGAGGCGCGACGTAAAAAACAGCAAGCTCACTTTCCACCCAGGGAAGTTTAAACAAGAGCCCGTTTTTCGCCAAATGAAGTGGTCGCCAAGTTTATCGGAGGCCCCGGTTGCTTGAGACACAGTAATCAATCAAATATTTGGCCAAGTCATGAATAAATCTGGTGCGCAAAGTTCGGCGGTGAGTTGGCTGAAAATGGCATCGAGTCGCGATACCGCGCCGGATGTTTGCTCGCTCCTCCAACAAACTTGCTTATGATTTGTTTACAAAGCAGGTATCGCTCAGGTGTTTGGAGTTGGAAAAATGTTCCGTAATTTCTTTGGTGTTTGTAAAGGGTGAGATGATAGATGATTCAATTTTCTCTCATCAATTCAAGTTTATTTAGACATAGCCTCGCTGACGTCTCTCCAAAGGGATTGTGGTTATAGGCAGACGGCCGGTCGTAAAAACTACAAGCCAAATGTTTCTGCAACATGTGTTAAAGATCATGTTGCGCCGATCCCACTGCGAGTGGGATAAGGACACGTAGAAGAAGAATTCACAATTAAGTACACGGATAAGTCGCGGCCAAGATTTTTTGAGGACAGGGAAGAAGGGCGTAAAGGGAAACAAGATCTACATACATATACCCACTCACACCTGTAATCCTCGGAACAGTTCCTAGCTGCGCCAATGAGTATTTGTCTATAGGAACTGCTAAATATGGTTCCTCTAGAAAACATTAAAAAGTAATGTCTCCCGGATCTCACATTGGAGAACAATTGAAAAATAACATATAATTTTCCCTTGTCCTGACCATACAAGCTATAATAGACAGAAACTATACATATAAATAAGGCATCCCAATTTGGTAAGTAGTGCAAGCCGCCACTAAAACTAAATGGCTCGGTAACGCGATACAATATAATTTTATTGTCATAGTTACAAAGGTAACCGAGGAACATAATACTGCCGAATAATCTCCATTTCCTCGTTCGGTAAACCTAAAAACGTACACTGTGTAGTTTCCACATCAACGGATTGAGGTCACTTCCTTCGATAGCACTGCCGACAACCCTCGAGTGAAACAACATCAAGCAAGCCACAGGTTAAAAATATAGCAATACTAAAATCATCCACACGAATTCACACCTTACTTTGCTTAACATAGGGTCTAAATTAAAATGCTGCTCATTATGAGAAACATCTCTGACGAAGTTGTAATATTTTTCAAATAAAATAAGGGATTTGTTTAACAAACTTGCTCTTGGCTCCAACGAAATTTGGCGCTTTTGGCGTTGACAGCTTTTTCCAGGAAATTACTAGTCTTAGCAACTCTACACTAATTGTGCTGAATAAAAATAGTTAAGTTATTTTAATTAATCTCACATAGCTAAATAGAAGTCGTGAGTCAGTTGGTAACACATGCAACTACTGAGAAGATGCTATTAGATCTCAAATATACAATGTGTTACAGAAAGGTGTGGTCACATTTAAGGGTCATTACATACACCTTATAGTCAGTATTTATATACCGAATTATTTCTAAACCTAAGATCCTAAAATTTCACGTTAAAATTTATCATTTATTTATTAAGATCGATAAGGTCGATCTCATCACTCATTTTTTAATAAACATGAATAACGTGCACGTAATTCTACGGACATTTGACAACTGTTTAATGTGTTTTAGTAAAACAAAATTTAAATGAAAGGAGGTCTGAAGTATCACTTTTTATAATTTAGTATTTCAAGCTTCATTTACGCCCCGTTTCTTAAAGGATCATCAAAGTAAAATTAACTAATGATATGTCAAATCTCGTTTAATCGAAGTTCTATTAGTTGAATGTTGATTTGATCAGCCTTTCAGAAACCGGGCGTATATTGTTTTAAAATTTCAAGTCGATATCGACGTGTTACTCAAAAAAGAAAATAGTTTACTTATGTCCTAGCAATGAAATCGGATTTGGTACTACGGGAGATGAAATACGTATATTGTAGACTACACATTTCTGAAATTTGACCACACCTTTCTTTAACACGTTGTATAATTCATCATCATCATCAGCCACAAGACATCCACTGCTGAACATAGGCCTCCCCTAATGCCTTTCAGGCCGACCTGTTGGAAGCGATTACTACAGTAAAAATCTGTAATTCATCGCCCTGATACTTGAAGCCGTCAATTACCTATTTTTTTAAATAACTCCGAAACTAGACTGACCATTGTAACAATAAACTGAATGCGACCATATTACTTGAAAGAACTTTACCAAAACCTTTTAGATTCAATTTCAACTGTCCCAATTTTGATATCGCTTTCCGAGCTTGCGAAGCTCTCGAAAAAAGTTCTTCGACGAAGCACAAACTTTCGTCTTTTACTTTCAGCTGTAGATGTCCACTACAAGTAAGCCTTCCATATACATTTCTCCAAGCTATGGTCTCGTTTAGCAAGCATCGAGTTCGACTTTTATTGATTGCTGTTTAGGCATAAAAACTTTTGTATTCAAAATAAAACTAACTCAAAAAAACTAAAAAGCTAAAAATATATGTATGTAAATAATTTTGCTTCGGTGACATTTTAGTTTATTACTCGATGTTTTTTATGCTATAAAGTTTTTATTTTATTATTTTTTAATGAACGACTCATCAAAATCCTTGGATAAATATCAGCGCACAAAAATGATTTAGTCTTTAATCCCGTTTCAGCGTAGGGGTGAAAATATTTCTTCTAATTTAAATGGGATCACCACCACAGAAAACTCGACCGAATACAAAAAATCATCAAAATTACTCGAAAGATCGTGTATTGGTAATTGATTAATCGTAGTATAATAATCCTACCATATAATGTTAGCTTCACTCTACATAAGGTAACTCATAAATATTCAATTAGAACCCTTATTCATTCCCATCGACACAAGAATCTCTGATGCCACTATTTTAAACATTCCTTGTATATTCTCTTAAGAAACATTTTATTCAGCCACCTTTCGTGTGTCGCTTCCAATTTGTTTACTTGGCTTTTGCTTAGCATATCACGGAACAGTCGCATTCCAACTGCGCGTATAAGTGTGAGCAACAGACCTTGCTATTTTACCAAGGGATTTTACATCTACATTGTTGTAATATACGGTAGATTTTCCATTGTAGATGATGTTACGTTTGGCTCTGTTTCGAAATGGTGTGTTTTCTCGTCCTCACCTCCGCCTCGTGTTTGAATTCGCAGTACTTGGCAAGCAAACGTTCTTACGTTTGCGTGCCTCGGCTTTACAACACATATTGTTTTTCACGCCTTTAGAACTATTGTGTTTATGAATGATATTTCGGTAAAATTCCACTTCGCTTTCGCCTAAAACAGCGTTTTTGTAATGGAAGGAGGTTGGTTCGTTTATTTCGTTTATCTTTGAAAAAAGCAAATACAGTTTTACGAAGAATAAACCACGTAGTAATTTAAAGACTGGCAATGAATCGTAGATTTTTCAAATATTGTAGGTGATGGACGATGGCAATCAGCTACCCTCAGGAGACCCCCGCTCGTGTACCCCTCTTCCATAGAAAAGACAATAATATTAGGCATTTTATTGATATGACAAATCTTAGGATCTTAGTAAACAAAGGCTAAAAAAATAAACAAAACCAACTGCTAACTAACTTTAATTAAAGAAGGGGAAATTGTAAAACAAAGAAAGAAAAACTAAAAGATGAAACAGGAATAGAAAGATAAGAAGATAAGAAGGAGACAAAGGGTAGCCACGGAGACTGCACTCGCTGTCTTTTGATAAACTTTTGAAATCAGTGTTTTAACTAATGAATGTTTGTCTCTATTAAGGGTCAGTTAAACTACGCAGATTAGCGCGAGCCGAGTCATGGACAGACCGCGGCCTACTAGCGTATACGACGCCGCACACCATTTTCTTTTATTGCTTTATTTTTGTACAATGACGAGACGAGCAGTTCCCTCGCCTGATGATAAGAACCACGTCTACCCACAAACAACAGCAACACCATTTAGAACTTTTAATTACAAAGCACTGCTCGGCACTGCACTGAGCATGAGCTCATGAGTGCAGTACTGTAACATCCCAAGAGATGTTAAGTCTCATAATGCCAAGAAATTGCATGGGCTCCGATGTTCTTCGAACTGAAACACATCATTGGTTATATACAGCTCCTTAACGGCAGAAATGGACAAAGCGGTGGTCCCTAGACGGCCTCTAGCATACGAGTTACCTACAATCTAGTAAATTTATTCGTGGAGATTAGCCTAAATTTCGCTACTAATTACGGTAATAATTTAAATACGGTAGGCAGCGGCCTGGCTGTGCTCTGGCATGGCTGAGGTCCATGGGCGACGGTTACCACTTACCATCAGATGGGCCGCCCGATCGTCTGTCTACTTAGAACAATAAAAAAAACTTTTGAAAACGAGTAGTTCGCGCTTCGTCCGTAGCTCAGCTCGCGCTATCACGCGTCGTTTAACTGGACTGTTATGCTAGCACAAGCTAAGCGTGCAATAGATTTGATTACAATGAATTATACAATTTAAAATGTTATACGGATAAAGCGTAGATTACATTTATAAGTTTTACTGACGTTTTTACGCAAATCTTACGTAACTGGTTCATAAGTTTACACCTGGATGTATCTATTTAGATGTGATTTTTTCCAATTTACATAATTTAATGTTATTTAAAGTTAGTAACTTACAATTCTATATATAAGTAATTTCTTTGTAAGTCAAGTACAAATATTACATTAGTTATCCAGGACTAATACAGTCATATTTATCCCGTGCTAAGCTCTAATAAAGAAATAAGTAGTGGCACTAGGAAAAAATACCAGAATAAAAACTTCCATCCAACATTTTACTAGGTTGTAAGTCCCATCTGAGTTGGTACCACCGCTTTGTCTATTTCTGCCGCCAAACAGTGTGTAAGTATTGTTGTGTTTCGGTTTGAAGGGCATTGAAGCCAGTGCAATTACTGTGTATTATGAGACTTAACATCGTACATATATCTCGGAGCGACGAGCGCAGTGTAGTGCCACGCAGTACTTTATAACTCAAAGCTCTGCATGGCGCTGTTTCTAGTTTTCTACATATGGGCAGGCGTTGTGCTTACCATACATACAAACGATTTATAAGTGGTAGAGCCACGCTGTAGACAATTCTGCCTACAGTATGAATAGGCCGGCTCGTCCGGATCGTTACCACTGTCTCACAGAAAACCGGCCTAAAGTAGCAGCTTGCTGCTGCGTTTCGTACGGTGAGTGAGATATCCGGAGGCCCAAATTCCCCTCCCCTTCCCTTCCCAATCCCTTACTTATCCTCTTCCTTTAAGGTTGGCAACGCGCCCGTGATTATTTTAGTATTGTGGGCGTACATTGGCGGTGAAGATCACTTACCACCAGGTGACCCACTTGCTCGTTTGCCGGCCTATACTATAAAAAAACGAACTGCCCGTTTCGTCATTCAAGCTAATAAAAAATATGGATTTTAACAGGCAGAGCCGAGAGCAAAACTAATATGGATGACAACATTAATATTTGTCATCCGAAACATTAATAAACATCAGCGGCCCATAGAAGTCTATACATTTAATTTGAAAACTTCGTTAATTTGTCTTTTGTCATGTGACTTGAGGCTCTGAAGATATTTCGGGAGGCGAAGTTAATCAGTGCGCTACATGAGTACACTTCTTTGTTAGGATCAACTCATTTTGATGACGTCATCGGTGGTTTAATGTAAGCCTCTTAATTAATTTCAAAGTTTAAATATCGAAGTCATATAAAAAATGTATTTACAAACTCACTGATATTAAGGACTTTTGTGACTAATAACAATATTCAACTAGGTGACACGTTGAAATACTTCGCACCGATAGTGGTCAGTTACGTAATACAAGAAATTCTATAAAATGTATAAGTAGTGATTTCTTATGTGTACGCGAATATAAATTAAAATAAAAATAACTAATAATAACTATTATTGTTATTATTATTATTAATTTTATTTCATTGAAATAAAATTAGTTTATACGGATTTTATCGCGGTTTAATTTTATTTTAGTCCCGACGTTTCGCAAGCTTTCAGCCTTTGTGGTCACGGGAGAGACTGGCAGTCACATGTACCTATATATTATATATCGTACTAGCTTTTGCTCGCGGCTCCGCCCGCGTGATTGTCATTTTTCAGGATAAAAAGTACCTAAGTAGCCTAAGTTACTCCTTATTACAGTCCCGTCAAAATAGACAGACAGACAGACCAAGAAGGTAATTTTGGTATATGTACCGCATGTAGTAAAAGCGGTTATTTTAATATTACAAACAGACATTTAAATTTTATTTATTTGTATAGATAAACTAGTTTTATTTCAATGTGTATTAAGTAATACTTTTACTACTGTAATCAGTCATACTGAAAGAATCTAACAAAACGACTATCTAGATGGCGATTCCTAAAATCATATATGCGCGTAATCATCTTGATTAACTATACCGATAACAAATGAGTTGGTTATACTGTCAGAGGCTGGTTTTGAACCCGCGACTTACGTCTTCACAGTCCGTACCACTCCCCGCTGAGCTATCGCTGCTTTTTATATTGTGTGAATATTAAATTGTATCACTTTATTTACGTAAATAAATTCAGCTTACATTGCAAATATTTGCGGCTGCCTAGCCAACAAGTTAATTTTATTTCAATATGTTTCATTGTCAAAACGGTAAACATCGTCGTTTATATAACAACAAACAATATACATTAATATTTTAAAAAGAGTAAACGCATAAAATTCAGACGAACTAGAGCCAAACCAACAAAACACCATTACGAAAATTGGCAACTAAAAACAGAATTTCGATTTAAAGTCCACAGACGCTCAATAGGGCCAGATGTACCAACACACTGATATTCAATAAAGCAGTAACATTTTATAGACCATTTTAAGGGTCGGTCGTTTCCAAATTCTTCAAGTTTGGCTTTAATCTTTCACGAAGTATTGTGGCGTCGGTTAAACTTTTCCGGGCCTTAAGTTGCGGGTCTAAGGTTGGGCGCAAGATATTTATGACAGCTCGCATTTCAGACCCTGTTATTGTACGGAGTTGAAAATAAATGTTAAATGTAAATTGCAATCTTTTAAACCAGTTACTTGAGTTATATTTTTTCTATCTCGATGATGATCTCGATTGCATATATCAAAACGTACCTTTACACGTGAGATGTTTGGGATTGAAAGTTGTGTTCGGTATTGGCTCGCCGTCTATCACATCATGGGACGGATAAGCTTGGCGAATCGTGTTGGCACTAGTTGCATCACTGCCTACCTCTGCGACAAAGGAGTTCCAGTTGGAGTACCTATTAGTATTTTACACTATTTTTTATAGCAGAAGATGGCTGACGAACAAGCGGGTCACCTGGTGGCAAGCGATCTCCCCCACACATTAACATCCACAATACAAGAATCATGGACGTGTTGGTCAGCAACAATTATAGGTAATGGATAATCAAATATCTAACTCACTCTACGAACCCACTGAGTTTGTTTCGCCGGGTCTTCTCAGGTTGGGTCGTTTTGGATCCGGTGGTAGTTTTAAACCACGTGCCGTTTCGGTAATGCCTATGGTCCATATCGACCTTTAAAACAGAGAAAAAATAACAATAATAATAATACTTAACAATTCTGGACTAATATAAAAATATTGTAAACTTTATAGTTGCCCAGTGTATTTTGACGATGCTATGTATATATTAGCTGATATGATTTCTGTAATTACATAAGTTTCTTTATTTTGTACTGACTTGTCATAAGCGCTATTTTAATTGCCTACATGATGAATAAAACTATTTCATTTCATTTTATTTCATTTCAAACGCAACAGCAAGCTGGCTACTTCACGTCGGTTTTTACTGTGATTCAGTGGTAAGAACCCGCTCGAGCCGGCCCATTCATGCTGTAGACAAAACTAGGTATCTACAGCGTGGCTCTACCGCTTACAGAAGTTAGATAGGTTATGTCGGAAAGGGTGGGAAAAATAAAGTTTCCTGCTGATTACGCCATTTAAATATAATATAACCCATGGGAACTTTTCATTTTAAATACAGATATTTTTATCTTTTTTTAATAGCCTGAATGACATAAACAAGCAGGTTGCTGTGATGGCAAACACCACGCCTACCCATATTCAAATAACACTACACAAAACTTTGAATCACAACCCACTCCCATTATACTGGACTACGTTCCTCACCCCGAGACATGTTATTAAGTCTCACAGTATATTTACTTAAATGTCCTTCAAACCGAAAGAGTGCTTACACACTGTTGCTTAGCGATTAAAATGGACCAAGTTGTCCAAACCAGACGATCCCTCTCCTGTACCACCTCTTCGCATACGAGGGACCTACCACCTAATATATAAAATACATACATACGCACTCACACCTGTAATCCCCGAAGCGGTAGGCAGAGGTGTAACCAGTACACCCACATTTCGCCGAGCGTATCTCCGTCCCATGATGTGATAGGGGGCGAGCCTATCGTAATATATAAAATATAAGTAAAATAAATAAATAACATCCAACAGTCACAAATAAACCCCACAGTAAGATACGAGTCTTGTATCGTGGGTATCAGGACCTACGATAAAATGTTGGTCTCACAACACCCAGACCCGAAACAAATATTTGTAGATCAAACAAATATTTGGCTCGGTGCGGGGATCGAACCCGCGGCCTCACGTTTCACAGTCGGCTACTTGTCCACTGCTCTACGGAGGCTGATATATATATCCCAAAATATATTCCAAGCAAACCCATTTTCTCCTGCCAAATTTCAGTAAACCAGACTTTATATATCATTATCAACTTATAAATATACACATAAAAGTTATTACACCTAGACCTCCTTAATCAAGAGCTATAAAGGTCATATGTGAACATCAAATACAAACGATATTAACCCTTAATGTAGAGCAAAATCATAAAATCAGATTACAGAGTCGTTAACACATACGAGATCTATAAAATAAAAGGATATTTATCTTTACAGTCAGTTATGTTTACAAGGTCCCTCGTATGCGAAAGGATGTCTGGTACCACCACCGCTTTGTTTAATTCTGCCGCCAAGCAGTAGTGTGTAAGCAGGTCATTGAAGCCAGTCATATAACTGGACAATATGAAACGGGGGTGACGAGCGCAATCCAGTGCCATGCAGTGCTATGCAATTCAAATATAAAATCCTAAGATCCTTTTGGCAAAGCTAGTTCTTATAAAAAAAGAATGTGGTAAATAGTTACACCTTTGTCGAAGCCAGTTTTTAACCCATAGTATTCTTTTATTGAGTGTATTATATATGCTAAGGCTGTTTGTAAGTAGACAATTAACATCTTAGGCCCGAAGCCAACCTCACCTGCACATGGTACACTCTGCTAATTAACGGCAATAGCGAAAATTTGTTCCTGTTGCGAGTTGTGGTCAGGTGACGGATCGCCCCACATACTTCCAAATCCATCATCAAATCATAATGGGAAGGCGGACCCTGACATTAGGCCGTGATAACACTCCGGATATTTCACTAACGCACGAAACGCAGCCGCAAGCAGCTGCTCTGCGTCCGTTTTCTGTAAGACAGTGGTAACGACCCGGGCGAGCCGGCCCATTCAAGTAGGCAAAAGTGTCTACAGCGTGGCTCTACCACTCAAATAATTATTGCTAGATTATGACAAAACAATTCCCTTCAAACAAAGTTCAACATATTAACAATTTAATACAAGTAGACATAATCCAATAGACCGGCGATATGTCTATTATCCTATCAATAATAAAGAAGCATGGTCACCGCGACCGATAATGTCGCCTGGCCGAGCCTCCATGGGGGTTTTATCTTAATTGCCTTCACAAAGTCAATATTCTTGAGCCAGATTCGCAGTCTTGCGACACGTTTCAAACGTCGGTTCATTAAAAGATTATTTTGTTGACGTTTTGAAGAAATGCAATAATCTAGCGTTGTGTTGTATATCTTGGTTTCTTCAATGTATATAATAATAATTTTAATAATAATCTGATATTACTGAGAAGATTATAAAATCCATTAATGGAGGTTGTAGTGTTCCGTGACTGTAGTTTTTGTACCTGGGCTCCTTCCGTCCCCTTCGCCCAGACCTGTCGCTCACCATGTGAACACGGATAACACTCAGTTACGGGTACTTCGATAGTCGGGAGAGAGCTCCCCTTTTTTATAATGTTCGCTTTTTTCGCGACCCGTGAACACGATACGAATTTGACAATATAGTGCGAAATTATTATTTTGGTGTGGTCGCTTGCTGATAGTCTGACGAGAGTCGGCTTTAGTCAGCGTCACCGGGCTTTCGGGTGAATGCTTTAGGCACTGCAACCCTTAGTAGTGGCGAGCGTATTTATAAGGTGCCATCTGACGTAGATGTAATCCTTATTCTTATCTACAACCACCACAAGTCTAACATACTCAGTGGCGTTACCCTCAATAGACATATACTACAGAGGTACAGTATAATGTATAGCAGTACAATATATTATGATTAAGTGCTTCAACAAACTTTGTTTTTTTACAAATAGTGGTCGGTAACTCAAGAGTAATTAACTCAAGAATAAGTAAATTATAAGGTAACTCAAGAATAAGTTAATTATATATTGTTGCAACAGGTCTGTAATATACCACCATCACCACGCGTTCATAATTTCCGACAGACGAATATTACCATAGCATAAATCGTAATATTGTAGACCAGTTTAATAATTAGGGATGCTTGGACTAACTAACTAAAACATTACACTTTTGTTCGATTTTCATAAAGTTTAAAACTCTCCATTTGTATAAAAGTAGTTAAAATTTCCAAGCTAAAAACACATATTATAACAATAATTTGCAAAATATTAAGTCGTGGCAGTGTGAATCGACCTACCGTTTTTGCCCGTTACCCGGCTCTGTATATAAACAGAACCAAAATCTCCATCTGTGCCGTTAGCGAATCGATACGGGGACTCGTGACGTAATATCAATAACTGAATATTGAACATCCACTCACATCGTCACTGACAGAGGGTTTCCTTTATTATCAGATAAATTGTAATAATTTATTTTATAACATTCAGACTACGCACAGCCTAAACCAGTGAAAGAAACCTAGATTTTGCACAAAAGTTCCTTAAATAACGTAAATAGGAAAATATATTTGCAAATTCTCCACCGTCTATGTAGGCCCACAATACCAAAAGGATCATGGGCTCGTTGCCGACATTAAAGGAAAGGAATAATTAAGTGATTACAAAAGTAAACAGTTTTGTCTACAGCATGAATGGGCCGGCTCGTCCAGGTCATTCCCACTGTCTCACAGGAAACTGGTGTAAAGTAGCAGCCTGCTGCTGCGGTTCATACGGTGAGTGAGATATCCGGAGGCGCAAACCCCCTCCGCTTCCCTATCCCTTAATTATCCCTTTCCTTTAAGATCGGCAACGCGCCCATGAACCTTTTGGTATTGTGGGCGTACATAGGCGGTGGAGATCACTTACCATTAGTTGACCCACTTGCTCGTTTACCGGCCTATGGTATAAAAAACGAGAAAAATTTAAAGATTTTGGCTAATATATCAAATCATAAATTTTATGTAAATATATATATAAAATCTTTTTCTTCTTCCACTTATCCCACTTGCAATGGGGTAGGCGCAACATGCTTCTAACAAATGTTACAGACAGATTTGGCTTGTAGTTTTTACGGCCATCGGCCTGACGTCAACCCCTTCTAGGGAGAAAACACCCAGACCCGAAATAAATATATTTGGATCACACAAACATTTGTTTCGATGCGAGAATCGAACCAGCGGCCTCTCGATTCACAGCCGGCTACTCGCCCACTGCGCCACGGAGGCTGTCATTATATACATAAAATAATATACCTTATTTAGATCCCATCTTGATCAACCAGTTACTTATTATATATTTACAGAGATATATGAACGACTTACTTAGTACATCTTAGTACAGCTTATCCAAAATAAATAATGAAATTCTACCTCTAAAATAATACACAAAATGATTAAGAATGTCTTATAAAGATTTCTGCTTCGTTACTAACATTTTTGGATGCCGTACTCGTTGGCGGGTCATTCAAATAATTACTCTGTAATTTGTCTATTTCGCTGAAGTATTAAACTTTATAAGTATGATAAATGTATTGTTGCGAAGCGAGCGGAAAACTCCTAGGGTTGCCTAGTTTATTTAAAAGGGCTACTAATTTTGAGCTCTCCTATGAAATAAATATTTTGATATGTTTAAGCTCATAAAGTACAATAATTTGCTAAATGAATACTATATGATTACATCTGATTTATTCAATACCAGTCAGAGCAAATTCATGTTGTATTGAAACTTGGTTCCATTACAGTTTGTGAAAGTCAGACGGCAATTCGCTCCACATAATAATAATAAATAATAATAATAAATACACCCAACAGTCACACACATAGTCCTGACCCCACACTAGGTAAACCTGTGTCGTGGGTATCAGGAACTACGAGGGACTTGCGGTCCCACAACACCCAGACCAGAAACAAATTTTTGTGGATCACACAAACATTTGTCTCAGTGTGGGAATCGAACCCACGGCCCCTCGCTTCACAGCCGACTACTCGCCCGCTGCGCCACGGAGGCTGTCAAATACACACATAATACCAAATCCACTGTGAAATCATGATGGGAAGGCGGACCCTGGCAATAAGGGTAACGCTAGCCAGAAAAAATAAATCTTAAACAATAAAGATGGCTTGCGTACTATTATTCTTTAATATACGCACTCACGCCTGTAATCCCTGAAGGGGTAGGCAGAGGTGTAACTAGTACACTCACATTTCGCCGAGCGTATCTCCGTCCCACGACGTCATAGGGGGCGAGCCTATCGCCATACCGGGCACAAATTCCAGACTCCGGGCTGATACTAAGCATTTCGTAATAGAAAAACCCAATACCACTTTACCCGACCCGAGGATCGAACCCGAGACCTCAGCGTTAGCCTCAATCGTAACGCGTACGCATTACAACTGCGCCACGGAGGCAGTCTCAAGAAAACGTTATGTACTTCGATTTTATGTATCCTAATTTTTATGTACATACGTCCTTCAAAACCCACACATTTGTTGCATAATAATAAATTGTATACAAATAACTTCGTATAAACCTATTATTAGTATCACGCCACACCGAATTAATACTTAAATAGAATCGTATCATAGTTAGAATTGTGCGTCATATTAAATTCACGAATAGCTTATGTATCATGGAACCTCTCGAGTTGGTAACCCGCAACGTATTCAAGTAGGCGTCGACTTCGATACGAGAAAATGTAATGAAATATGACTGCTGTTATTGTTTCACAGTTTCACTTCAACTTGTTGAAATTGTAACGCGTATTAAAGAGATTGTTTGCAATAGCAAGCAAGATTTAAATACATTAACTTGTAATAATTTGTTGTATTTGATGAAAAAAAATTGTTTTGAGGACAAAAAAAATATAACTTTTATTGTTTGGGCATTCCAATATAAGTAAAGTAAAAAGTAAACTTCCCTATGTAATATCATACTAATATTATAAATGTGAATGTAAGTTTTATTGTTGCGCTTTCACGCGAAATTTACTTAACCGATCATCATGAAACTTTGTACACATATTCTTGGAGGTATAAGAAGTAACATAGGATACTTTTTATGAAATAAAAAATATATCTATTTGTTTGTTAAGCTTTCACGTCTAAATCACTGAACCGATTTTGATGAATTTTGATGTAGATATAGATGGGACCCTGGAGATGGTTATAGGCTACGTTTTATTTCGGAAAAGTCTATTCACGCGGGCGGAGCCGCGAGCAAAAGCTAGTATAATACATATATTAGCCCTGTATTATACTATCCCATTGCTGGGCATGGGACTCCATCACGAATGAGAGGAGTTAGGCCTTAGTCCACTACGTTGGACTTGTGCGGGTTGGCTTAGTATTGGTTGTTAGGTAGTTAGATCGGCTTGTGAAACCTTTTATGCCTGGCGCTATCCCGGTTTAACCATGCTTTCCATCATGACTTAACGATGTCTGTGGGCGACCAACCGTCTGACCCCTACAACCCGCGACGGAAACTAAGTTTCGCCATTACCTCGTCCGTTAATCAGCAGAGTGTTCTACGTGACGCCATGCACGAGGCTTTGGGCCTAAGATGTCGGTGGCCCACTTACACTCCATGTGGTGTGGTTGTCATGTGTAATATTTTTAGAAAGTTATGGTGTATGCAGAAAATAGAAAAAAAAGCTACTTGCTTGTAAAATCAAGAATTGAACATAAAATAAAGAATCATTCGTCATTCACACCAACAAACAGGTGCAGCGTTGTTTATATAAAGTATTCATAAAATTCAACAACATTGTGGTTGTGAGAACAAAAAAAAACGGTAATTTAAAGTTAAGTATTGCCATGCAGAGTCTCCGGTGCGTGATAAAAAAGCTGTACCATAGCTAATTCCCCAAAATCTGCTTGTTTTACTTGAAAACTCCCCAAATCTCTACAGGTTTCGCAAATATAAAATTATGAACTTACCACTTTTCAGCTCTGGGGTAACGTTTTCCCCGAAAGTGTGGGCAACAAGTCAACACTTTTTACCCTATAAATTCATACTTATAGTACTGTGTTGACGCAGTTAAATGTGTTTGGAGAAACTTTAGTCGAGTAAAATTTTGAAGTAAAACGTACCTTAGGAGTAAGCTGTACAGTTGGTAGAATGTGTAAAAAGAGTTAAAAATATCACTTTTATATTTATATTTGCTCGCGACTTCGCCTGCGTAAGGGTTTACTAGGTCCCAAGCCAAGTTTATGCCAAGCAACAGTGTGTAAGCACTGTTGGGTTTAGGTTTGAAAAACATTGAAGCCAGTGAAATTACTGGCATTATTAATATTTTATGTATAGGGGTGACGAGTGCATTCCAATGCCATGCCATTTTTGACAGCCTCCATGGCGCAGTAGCCGGCTGCGAAGTGAGAGGCCGTGGGTTCGATTCCCGCACTGAGACAAATGTTTGTGTTTTCCACAAATATTTGTTTCGGGTCTGGGTGTTGTGGGACCGCAAGTCCCTAGTAGTTCCTGATACCCACAATACAGTGTGGGGTCAGGACTATGTGTGTGACTTTTTTTTTATTAGCTTGAATGACGAGACGAGCAGATCGCTCGCCTGATGGTAAGCGCCACGCCTGCTCATAAACAGAAACAACGCCACACAGAACTTTAAATAACAAAGCACTGCATGACACTGGACTGCGCTCGTCACCCCGAGACATAAGGTGTTAAGTGTCATAATGCCCAGTAATTACACTGACTTCAATGTCCTTCACACCGGAACACAACAGTGCTTACACACTGTTGCTTGGCGGCAGAAATAGTTAAAGCGGTGGTACCAACCCAGCCGGCCTCTCGCATACGAGGGACCTACCACCTTGTAAAACTTGTTGACTGTTGGGTGTATTTATTTATTATTATTTGTAATTCCTGGTTCGGTGTGTTTCTGTTCTGTTCTGTTCTGTTTATGTGCAGGCATTGCGCTTACCATCAAACTAGCGACCTGCCCGTTTCATCATTCAGGCTAATACAATTTGAGCGTTGGATTTCGAGAAATTTTAAACGATATCTTCGTCCTACGGTATAAAATCAAATGCCTGCCAGAATCTCAATTTTATTACCTTTACGGCTTAGGGTGGGGAGATAGTGAATCTGTCAGGACATTTCCTTTTAAAATATAGAGATTTATCTTTACATAGTATAAAACAAAGTCGCTCCCGCTGTTTGTACGCTTAGATCTTTTAAACTACGCGACGGATTTTAATGCAGTTTTCAACAATAGATAGAGTGATTCAAGAGGAATGTTTATATGTAGTATACATGCATATTTTAGTAGAAAAAGCCGATAAACTTTGTTAATCCTTAATCATACGCACTCACGCCTGTAATCCCCGAAGAGGTAGACAGAAGTGTAACCAGTACACCCACATTTCGCCGAGCGTATCTCCGTCCCACGATGTGATAGGGGCCGACCCTATCACCATACCGGGCACAAATTCCAGACTCCGGGCTGATACTGAGCATTTCGTAATAGAAAAACCTAATATCACTGTTACCCGTTCCGGGGATCGAACCTGAGACCTCATCGTCAGCCTCAGTCGTAACACATACGCATTACAACCGCGCCACCGAGGCAGTCTTATCAACTTATGCTTAAACTAAAACTAGCACATCTTGTAATATAACTTTAACTATTATAAATATTTACATATCTGTGAAAGTATTTCGAACTAACTAGAGTATATTTTTCGCGGAGGTTCGCAAGTTTAAGACGAAGCTGGGAATAGTTAGTTATTGATGTAAACTTGGACGCGAACTGGGATAATAAGGAAAGGAGCATCTTAGAAACCCGCTAAGGAGGTGATTAAAAGGTGAGGACTTTAGTAGTTCTTGTTCGGAACTTCAAGGAGTGCTATAATACAGTGCCTGACTGCCTCGGTGGCGCAGTTGTAATGCGTACGCGTTACGATTGAGGCCAACGCTGAGGTCTGAGGGGTAAAGTTGTATTGGTTTTTCTATTACGAAATGCTCAGTATCAGCCCGGAGTCTGGTATGGCGTTTATCTCATCGTGGGACGGATAAACGCTCGGTGAAATGTGGGTGTACTGGTTACACCTCTGCCTACCCCTTCGGGATTACAGGCGTGAGTGCGTAGGTATGTAAAAATAATAATAATAACAAAACAAAAATACAAGGCCTATATTATACACGTCCCATTGCTGAGCACGGGCCTCCTCTACTAAATGAGAGGGTTAGGCCTTAGTCCACCACGCTAGCCTAATGCGGGTTGGCAGACTTCACATACCTACGAAATTTTTATGGGGAACTTCTCATGTATCACGATGTCTCCTTCACCGTTAAAGTAAGCGATAATTAACAATTAGTACACACAATACTTGGTAACGTCAGCATGCTCTTAGGCTGTTTTTAAACCTGCGACTTTCGTCTCGACAGTCCGTCGGTGAGCTATCGCTGTTTTTTCACACTACGTAAAACGGTCGGGGAAAATAAATGATGAGCAAAGAATGACAGAAGGAGAGAAGCGGAATAACAAGTTGTTTGTCTTTATGCTCGTTTAACTCGTCGGGCACTCGACGGGCACTCCGGATAAATGTGTTACGAAACAATTCATTTCTACTACATTTAAGAATTTAATGTCTTATTTCAGTATACAAAGTTGAAGACTGTCTCGGGGACGCAATTGTAATGCGTACGCGTTAATAATGGAGTTCTCGGGTTCGATCCCCGAGTCGGGTAAAAGTAATATTGCATTTTTCTCACGAAATGCTTAGTATCAGCCCGGGGTCTGGAATTATGCCCGGTATGGCGATAAGGTCGCCCTCTATCACATCATGGGACCAAAATAAGCTCGGCGAAATGTACTAGTTACACTCCTACTAGTCGCAGTCCCCTACGGGGATTACAGGCGTCAACTCACCCAGACAAATCTTTTTGTAAGATGTTTTAAACATATGTGGTCCCACTGCAAGTGGGATAAGGGCAGATGGAAGAAGAAGAGACGAGAACGATTTAACCCATTGTTTGTTTATCTGTTTGTGACGTTATAGCGCCTAAATGAACCGATTTGGATGAAGTTGAAAGGTAATTACACAAGAGTGTTATAAGCTAGGCAGTCTTTATACGATGACACTGTTTTTCTATGAACGTATTAGTTATAAGTTAATTTACGGTTAATACGACTAATACGAATTAGTTTTACGAGTGGTAGAGCCACGCTGTAGACAATTTTGTCTACAGCATGAATGGGCCGGCTCGTCCGGGTTACCACTGTCTCACAGAAAACCGACGTAAAGTAGCAGCTTGCTGCTGCGTTTCGTATGGTGAGTGGGATATCCGGAGGCCTAAATCGAATCCCTCCCCTTCCCAATCCCTTAATTATCCCTTTCCTTTAAGGTCGGCAACGCGCCCATGATTCTTTTAGTATTGTGGGCGTACATGGGCGGTGGTGTTCACTTACCATCAAGTGGGTCACTTGCTCGATTGTCGGCCTATACAATAAAAAAATAAATAATAAGTTTTGTAATAACAAATATAAATTAATACAAAAATGACAAACATTCAAAAGACCTACGGCTGAGTTTTTTGGTGCTTCTTCTCAGATCAGGGGGCATTTGCGAAGCACCGGTAGATTCCAAACTCGACGTGTAAAAGTGCCCTTGGCGGCCTAATTACTGAATAAATGATTTGATTTGACGTTGTAACAAAACCATCTGCAACTTCCAAATCCTCGGCTACATCTGTACATATGGTGAAACAATATGTCTGACTGTTAATTTGTTCGCGCATCACCTAAAAATGGTTGATCGGTTATAAATACAACTTTCAGTGAGGTAATTAGTTTTATTTTTAAGGTAAAAAGACTTTCAAGAGGACGAACCCGTGAGTAAAAACATACCCTAAACATAATCTTGCGTCTGTTTCGGCTCATCCGAATTTCAACACATAACAATTACAGAAAAGTCTCGTTCTACAACAATGCGGTCAGCCGCCGTGCGCCATCTAGCGTTATTTATTTGTAACATTTTGAGCATACTACGCCGAAATTCTTAGCAAAGAAAGTATGCAAACCTCAGACAAATGTGTATTTTGTTGTTAATGTTGTTGTTTTTCACACAACGGGGTGGTTAGTTTGCTATGTGCAAAAGAAAAACCCAGAGGGGTTGACGTCAGGCAGGCGGGCCGGTCGTAAAAACTACAACCGAAATCTTTCTATATCATGTGTTAAAAATAATATTGCGCAAACCCCACTGTGAGTGGGATAAGGCAGGTGGAAGAAAATGAAAAACAGTAATGTTAATGTGATGTTATTGTCGTTACAACACGACGTAACTTTTTTTTCGAATGGATTTGTGCTATTAGCCTATATTCCTTTTACAGCTTCACCTGACAATAAAGCCGGCGCTTATGGCGCTCTAGCCAGAAATATGTAGGTATTTAGTAGCGATTAAGCACAGAGGCGCCTTTTAGAAGGCGCAGACCTCAGCTTGAGCAATCGCTGGGGAGTATAGTTTAGGGTGCCTCTGCACATCATTGTGCCGAGGGCCAGTTGTGGGAGCAAATTCAAATTATATTAATGGATCTAGTTCAGTTTTATCGTTCATAAGAATGGAACTATATATTTTTTTATTACGCTATAAGTCCTGTATTTCATCTACCCCTTGCTGAGCACAGGCCTCCTCTACTGAATGAGAAGGGTTAGGCCATAGTCAACCACGCTGGCCTACTGCAGGTTGGCAGACTTCACATACCTTCGAAATTCTTATGTAGAACTTCTCAAATATTTAGGTTTGCTCACGATGTTTCTGTTAGAGCAAGCGATAATTGACAAATAATACACACATAACAGAAAAGAGGTGCATGCTCTTGGGGCTGGCTTCGTACCTGCGACTTTCGTCTCGATAGTCCGTACCATTTCTCGCTGTGTTATCGCTGCTTCAACTTTAAATTTAAATAAACATTAATTCAAGTAAGACTTCAGAATATAAACTAATGAAATAGTTCACTGGTCTACAAAGAGTGAATGAACTATATCTTTTATTGCTGTACTTAAGTCTCATATTGCCCAGTAATTTCACTGGCTTCAATGTCCTTCAAACCGGAACACAACAGCGCTTACACACTGTTGCTTGGCGGCAGAAATAGACAAAGCGGTAGTACCAACCCAACCGGCCTCTCGCATACGAGGGACCTACCATCTTATAAACATACATGTATCTCTGACATTATGCACCGATTTGGATGATTACATTTTGTTCCAAAGAGTTTTCTTCCGAGATGGTATCACTTAAATTTGATTTATATCTGACTAGCTTTTGCTCGCAGCTCCGCCCGCGTGAACAGCCTTTTCCGGGATAAAAAGTAGCCTATGTTACTCAGTGATAATGTAGCTTTCTAACGGCAAAAGAATTTTTGAAATTGGTCCAGTAGTTTTTAAGTTTATTCGTTACATACAAAAATACAAATCTTTCCTCTTTATTAGTATACGAAGCACGAGAGAAAATGGATCAACTCGATCGACCTCTGAACAGATAATAGCAAACGGACTGTAATTTTGGTTTTGAAGTCTTTATCTTATAAAAAATATGCTCCAAACTTAGTCCACTTTCAATAAAAATGTAACACAATTTAGAGCGGAAAATTAAACGTATCCACCAGAGAAAGAATTTAAAAAACGCTTGGCTAGTTTTCGAGATTAACCCGAAGTAACAAACTAAAATTTAACAAACTCGCAAACTTTACTTCTTTATTATATTACTGTAGATGAGACTAGACGTTTTCTCTCGCAGTTTGGTCTGAAATAAACTTTATGTACAAAATTGTATGAATCATCTCACTATATGTTTTGTTGGTATTTTTAAACGAAGTTTTAGCAAAATATATGGTTTCACTTTGAATATAAGATGCCTAAAAATAATACCTAATACAATTTTTTTATATCATCGGCCGGCAAACGAGCAAGTGGGTCTCCTGATGGTAAGTGATCTTCAGCGCCCATTTACGCCTACAATACCAAAAGGATCACGAGCGCATTGCCGACTTTAAAGGAAAGGGATAATTAAGGGATTGGGAGGGGGATTTGGGCCTCCGGATATCTCACTCACCGTACGAAACGCAGCAGCAAGCTGCTAGTTTACGCCGGTTTTCTGTGAGACAGTGGTAACAACCCGAGCCAGCCCATTCATCCTGTAGACAAAACAGTCTACAGCGTGGCTCCACCACTGAAACTACGACTACTAACTAGCCCTGTATTATATACGTCTCACTGCTGGGCGCAGGAATTCTCTATGAATGAGAGGGGTTAGGCCTTAGTCCAGAACGCTGGCCTATAGAGGTTGACAGACTTCACATACCATCGAAATTCTAATAAAGAACTTCTCAGGTATGCATGTTTACTCGAACTGATTCCGTCTCTGTTAAAGCAAGCGATAACTTACAATGAATATCCAGTTAACTTAAAAAAGTCAGTGGGAACTTTGAATCATCTTTCTGCCTGGCGTTATACCGGCATAATGCCAGTGTCTATCTTCTTATACCATAGATTTGACGGTATTTAATATTACATGGGCGATCAGCCGCCTGACCTCCATAACGGGGATCAAGTTGCGCCATTGCCTCGTTCGTTAATCAACAGAGAATATCACATGGAGGTGAGGTTGCTGTGGGCCTAATATGGTGTTAACCCACTTACACTCCCAAAGGGAACTTTGGATATAAGGTATAAATAATAATATGAATCCTATTGTTTCTGATATACTTCATAGTACCTACTACAATTGGGATGCGAAATCCAACTTTCTTTTTTCTTTCTATCTGGCGCTACCCGGCTTAATATCAGGGTCCACCTTCCCACCATGATTTGACGGTGGATTTGGTATTATGTGGAGCAACCCGCTAACTCCCAACCCGCCGTGGGGCCCCCAAAATCCAACTACTTAATTAAAATTCAGTTTGACTAAATATATGAAAGGGATATGAAATAAATAAAGACGGTGGTAAATATCCGCCGGTATCGTCTCACATTTCTAGTCGCCGAGGTAGCAAGGCCAAAAATAAATATCCAATCATGAAGTTTATTCCACTCGTTAATAATTTCTTTTCGAAATTTAATGTAAAAGTCGCTGCGTATTAGATGAACCGTTGATTATTCGCTCAAATGAGAAATATAATAATTGCCATGTAATTTTGCTACACTATCACTACGGCGAGATGGTTGCTAACCCTTTCTTTCTTTAGTATGGTACTTAATAATACGAAGGGGTATGCAGAGGTGTAACCAGTACACCCACATTTCGCCGAGCGTATCTCCGTCCCACAATGTGATAGGGGGCGAGCCTATCACCATACCAGGCACATATTCCAGACACCGGGCTGATACTGGGCATTTTGTAATAGAAAAACCCAATACCACTTTACCCGACCTGGGGATCGAACCCAAGACCTCAGCGTTAGCCTCAATTGTAACGCATACGCATTAAAATTGCGCCACCGAGGCAGTCAGTAATAATATAATAGTGTGACTTCCTATCTCTTAATGATCTGTTTCTTAAACTCTACTTACCTTGAGTTTTATATACCTATACGTGAGAACCAGAAAATGGCAATTAATTTCAAAGCTGTAGACTATCATACTGTATTTAGCTGTCGGTTTTTCAATACATAAATAGATTAAAATAATAATTATTGCTTTATGACATTCTCCACTGTAAATTCTTAAGTGGTAGAGCCACGCTGTAGACACTTTTGTCTACAACATGAATGGGTCGGCTCTTCCGGATCGTTACCACTGTCTCAGAAAGCCGACGTAAAGTAGCAGATTGCTGCTGCGTTTCGTACGGTGAGTGAGATATCCGGAGGCCCAAATTCCCCTCCCCTTCCCAATCCCTTAATTATCCCTTTCCTTTAAGGTCGGCAACGCACTCATGGTTCTTTTGGTATTGCGGGCGTACATGGGCGGTGGAGCTTACCATCAGATGACCCATTTGCCCGTTCGCCGGTCTATGCCATAAAAAAAATTGTACTATGTTTATGAGTTTGTGAATTTTAATGTTTGTTAGTCAATCACACCTTAACAACTGAACGGTTTTGGGTTAGCTTTGGCACACAGATAGACCATGACCTGGATTAGGATATAAGCTACTTTTTATCCAGGAAAAGGCCGGTGACGTGGGTGGAGCCACGAGCAAAAGCTAGCAATACTATATTTAACAGATAGTATTCATCCCTCTCAGTACTTGTCAAACACGATAGTCATAAATAGAAACGGCCCGCCGACATTTTCTTTTCAAATATTACGTGTGAAAATCGTAAATCTGAATTTATTGAGTATCGGTGACATCGACCAAAATGTCACCCTTTACGAAATTGGCCACTAAACCTCGCGGTGCTCAATTCACAACAGCTTTCCATCTCGTAAAAAACTAAATTACATAAACGGAATGTTGAGAAAAAATATATCAAAAAGTACATTGTATTCTGATTTAAATATTGCTGGCAACTCGGCTCGAGTAGGGTGGCAAAGTTTCAGACCTTTGGATATAAATATCTTGAATCGATACAATAACTGGACTTCATTTACGAAATTACTTCATTCACGTTTACGAGTGGTAGAGCCACGCTGTAGACGGTTTTGTCTACAGCATGAATGGGCCGGCTCGTCCGGGTCGCTACCACTGTCTCACACAAAACCGACGTAAAGTAGCAGCTTGCTGCTGCTTTTCGTACGGTGAGTGAGATATCCGGAGGCACAGATCCCCCTCCCCTTCCCAATACCTTAAGTATACCTTTCCTTTAAGGTCGGCAGGTCTTTACCGTCAGGTGACCCACTAGCTCGTTGGCTGGCCTATGCAATAAAAAAAAATTAAGCCCAATGTGGACTAAATGAAGACGATTTACAAAATAATGGCTTACTGTCTGTGTGGTGATCTCCATATTGATCCACCAAATATTCTTCGTCCACCTGCCCTTAACCCACACCAGTAGGGTCGGCGTAACATGCTTCTTAACACATGTTACAGAAATATTTGGCGTGTAGTTTTTACGACCGGCCGCCTGCCTGACGTCGACCCCTCTGGGGAGAAAATATCCAGAAACCGAAAGAAATGTTGGAGGATCACACAAACATTTGTCTCGGTGCGGGAATCGAACCCATGGCCTCTCGCTTCACAGCCGGCCCACTACGCCGCGGAAGTTGTACCTACTGATCTACCAAGTAACTAACAGGTCCTGATAGGAACTGAGAATTGCTGAATGCAGCAAGCTTCTTGCCATTCGTATTGTAGCCGCTATCAAATAATAAGATCGATATTTTATTATAACATATTTAAATCGATTCATTCGCCTTATTTCGATACATCGTATAAGTATTATCACTAAAATATAGGGACTATTTAAGCTTAACCTCCTTCTAGCATCTTCTTTTCTCAACTTATCTGACCAGGGAGATAGTTCTCTATGACAAACTGTGTGGATTATTTGTGGTTCCTAAACAGTTTTTAAATAGCATGTATAAACGAGCAAATGGGTCACCTGATGGTAAGTAATCGTCACCGCCCATGAATACCAACAATACAATAAGAATCATGGACGCATTGCCAAGGTCAAAGGATAGGGGTAACTAAGGGATAGGGCAGGGATATTTGAGCCTCAAAATCAATCAAAATGAAATGCAACACCATGATGCTACTTTACGTCGATTTTCTGTAGTGGCAACCCGGTCGAGCGGGCCCATTTAGGCTGTTGAGAAAACTGCCTACAGTGTGGCACTACCACTTATATCCTAACTATTTATATTATAAATGCGAAAGTGAGTTTGTTTGTTACGCTTTGATGCCTAAATCGCTCAACCGCTTTTGATGAATATTGATCAAGGTAGATGGGATCTTAGAGACAGTTATGGGCTACAGTTATATGCTTTGATTCCGCAAAAGGCTGTTCAAAAGCTAATCTCTAATAAATCGCTAAGAAATAGGGTTCTGACCCCGAATTTTTATGTACACGTAGATTTCTTAATACCTTACCAAATAATTTATTTCATAATTTAATATGTATTGACGTTATATGTGCCTTCCAAAGATTCCATAATAATAAATAATAATACTAGTCCTGTATTATACACGTCCCACTGCTTGGCACGGGCCTCCTCTACTGAATGAGAGGGGTTAGGCGTTAGTACACCACGCTGGCCTAATGCGGGTTGGCAGACTTCACGTACCTTCGAAATTATAATGAAGAACTTCTCAGATATGCAGGTTTCCTCACGATGTTACCTTCACCGTTAAAGCAAGCGATAATTAACAATTAATACACACATCACTTAGAAAAGTCAGAGGTGTATGCCTTTGAGGCTGGTTTCGATCCTATGACTTTAGTCTCGACAGTCCGTACCACTCGCCACTGAGCTGTCACTGCTTAATAACTGCTTAAAGATTCCATAGGGAATCAAAATTTTTATAGGAAATATAGGGCCTTGATAACAACATCGTTTATAGGAGATGCATCACCATAGACGCAGGGGATTTGCAAAGGGTCAGGTGCCGCTAAACGTGTTAGTTCGCTTTATTGAATATTGGGAATATGGCGGTGTCCTGTGGGAGTGGAAGGTCGGCTGAATTTTCGCATACATTGCATTCTCAGCGGGACACGAGCTCAGGTAATGGATTTTGGTAAAGTAAATAAAATTTAAGTGCGTACTGTATAAGTATTATGATGTTATATGGTATTTTAGTATAAAATATGGGTTTCAAAACATCGGCGTCGACGGTACACTTGAGTCTTAAATCAACAGACAGGATCTACAAGATTGCAGAGTCAATAAGTATTTCATTCATATCATTTGTAAGTCTTCAAGCATACCTAACTGATGTAACGAAGTAGAACAATTGAAACACAATGTACACGACCTTCTCCATTTATTTGGGCAGAGTAACACTTTATATTCCGTTTAGCAACCGACTGACTGCCGACAATAATTATTCCACCTTATTTATACCTTTTCACAAATAGTTCACATTAGTAATTATATTTATTATTGAACATGTTAGATCGTTCTAAATAACGTGTATATTATTTATAATTGAATAATTAAATAAGTCAGAGTATCTTATGGATTTAACAGACAATATAACGTCATACAATAATAGTGTGACGTCATAACCGTTGTGTTATTATTTAGTACTGCCAGCACTTATAACACTACATACTATTTTAGTGGTTAGTGGATATTGCTGTATTGGTCTAGTGGTAGCTTACTTAAGCTGACGAACCGCGTGGTCCTGAATTTATATCCTAGGTCGGGCAATCAAACTTAGTATTTGAGTTTTCGATTCTAAAAATCACGCATGAATTGTCTTTGACTTCAATATGTGCCCGATATAAGGAGAGGCTCGCACACTTCACATCATGGGACGGAAATAAGTAGGTACGGCGAACCGTGGATGCAGCAATACTACTGTCTACCCCTTCGAGGATAGAGGCATTAGCTTATACATTTCTATAAGGAAGTCGTCAAATACCGTAGTCATTGTAAGTACACTGCCGAGGTAAGGGTGAGAGGAAGCCATTCTATACTGTCTGACATACAAAACGAAGCAATCTCTCTGAAATTGTCTACATCGCTGTGTGATTTGTGTGATCCACAAATATTTGTTTCAGGTCTGGGTGTTTTCTAACCAAGGGGTTGACGTTGGGCAGACGGCCGGTCGCAAAAACGACAAGCCAACCATTCTGTAACGTATTTTGTAAAGCATGTTGCGCAGACCCCACTGCGCGTGGGATATTGACTGTGCCATATTGTATTCTTTCTCTCTTTGTTTTGATTAAGTGTATAATTTTCAGCAATAAAATGTATTTATTTTTATTCAAGAGGGACGACTATTCAGTGGAAATGCTATTATTGAACTTCACATAATCTCTGCCTCGGTGGTGCAGTTGTAATGCGTACGTGTTACGATTGATGCTAACGCTGAGGTCTCGGGTTCGATCCCGGGGTCTGATAAAGTTGTATTGGGTTTTTCTATTACGAAATGCTCAGTATCAGCCCGGAGTCTGGAATTTTTGCCCGGTATGGCGATAGGCTCGCCCCCTATCACATAGTGGGATGGAAATACGCTAGGTAAAATGTGGGTGTACTGGTTACACCTCTGCCTACCCCTTGGGGATTACAGACGCACTCACGCCTAATCGTAAGTATAATCTTGTTTCAAAGTCGAAAGAACACTTTCAGCACCATTAAAAACCTATATTAATCATCAAGACACTCACACGTGCATCGTTACAAAAACTGTGCCCATAAAGATTCAATTTTGACTTTCGCTCCAAAGCTAAAGGCAAAGTAACAACGTGGGCTATAAAAAAACTTATTTACGAGTTATGAACGTCAAATAAAAACGACCAGTGGTTTGGAAAATAACCTTTACGTATTTATCGTAGCAAAGAGAGCAGGTAAAAATCGTCTGGATAACATTCTTATGAAAAACATTGGTTGATTTTTTGGGCTTTCTGGTGTATACTAGCTATTTCTCGCAGCTTCGCCCGCTGAAAGTCTTTTCTTATCACAAAAACAATTATCCTATACCACTCAGCGCCACTTCGAGCGATCTATTTACTATACAGAACATATTATAGAACAGACTGATGGTTGCAAACCTTATTTCACAAAACATATTTTTTTGAGTCGCAGAGCCACGCTGTAGACACTTTTGTCTACAGCATGAATGGGCCGGGTCGTAACCACTGTCTCACTGAAAACCGACGTAAAGTAGCAGTTTGCTGCTGCGTTTCGCACGGTGAGTGAGATATTATGTGAGGCCCAAACACCTCCCCTTCCCAATCTCTTAATTATCCCCTTTCTTTAAGGTCGGCAACGCACCCATAATTCTTTCGGTACTTACGCTTTGTCACGAAAACCGGTTATTGTTACCGAAGACCCGGCATTCGTCTAGTATATTACCTATGACAGTAAAAATCCTACTAATATTATAAATGCGAAAGTGGGTTTTTTGTTTTGTTTGTTTGTTACGCTTTTAAGCCTAAATTTTTAAGAGTTCTTTAAGAACTACTGCTTTTTGTATTCCAGTCACAAATCAGCAATGTGTCTGTACTGGTGTATTCTAGTTTGAAGTTGGATCCATTGGATTAAATTACAGGGCGTTATGAGACCTAACATGTCATGTCACGGCGCAGCATCGTGCATGTAGAGTACTTTAACATACAAGGCGTCCATTACCATCAGTAGCATAATAACAAGCATAATATTATAACTCAGCCTGTTGCCGTCCACTGTTGGACGTAAGCCTCCCCAAGTGAGCCCCAACCATCCCGGTCTTGAGCAGCCCGCATCCACTATGTATCCACACATCATACGGGTGGATGTGGGCATAATATTAGTATGTAGTTAATAGCTTTAATGTTTAAAGTTCGACTATTAATTATATACGCACTCACGCCTGTAATCCCCGAAGGCAGAGGTGTAACCAGTACACCCACATTTCGCCAAGCGTATCTCCGTCCCACGATGTGAAAGGGGGCGAGCCTATCGCCATCCCGGGTACAAATTCCAGACTCCGGGCTGATACTCAGCATTTCGAAATAGAAAAACCCAATACCACTTTACCCGACCCGGGGATCGAACCCGAGACCTCAGCGTTGGCCTCCATCGTAACGCGTACGTATTACAACTGCGCCACCGAGGCAGTCAATATTAATAATATTAGTGAGTTTCGTATGACAATAATGCTATGCAAGGCTAATTAGCCATAATGATCAGTAAATGAATGAAAAAGCTATGCTTGAATTAAAATATTATTTTATCTCTACATTTGCACATGGCGAATAATTATTATCATTAATGCATTCGATTTCAATAACATGAAATGGTATACAAAATCATTGAATTTAATATTTCTATTCAATGCCAGTAAGCCACACCACAGTGCGGTTAAAAATTGATTGTGGACCGTTAATGTGGCCAAATGGCTAGAGCCAAAGAGAAATTTTAATAATGTCACCACGGATAATAATAATATGTTGTACTAATTGTATTCAAATATATTCAAGCCGGCAAAAGCTTAACGGTAGTGAAACCGATTGCCTGATTTTTTTTTATTCGATTGAATGACGAGACAGAGAGAAAGAGTAGCCGGATGTGTCGCGAGAGGCCGCGGGTTCGTTTCCCGCATCAAAACAAATATTTTGTGTGGTCATATGTTTTGGGTCTGAGTGTTTTCTCCCCAAAGGGGATGTCGTCAGACGGCCGACTGTAAAAACAATAAACCAGAAGAAGAGATGGAATGATACGACGAGTGGGTCGCTCGCACATAGCATTAAATGGCACTTAACTGCGCTCGTCACCCCGAGACATAAAATGTTAAGTGTCGTAATGCCTAGTAATTTCACTGGCTTCAATGTCCTTAAAATCGAAACAGTGCTTTGATACACACTGCTGTTTTGCGGCAGAAATAGATAAAGTGGTGGTACCAACCCAGGCGACCTCTCGTATACAAGCACCTAGGAGTGGCATTTTATACCACCTTGTAATTAATTGTCAATTATCACTCACTTTAACAATGAAGAAAAACATTGTGGTGAACGAGCATACTTGCGAGTTCCCTAAATATAATTTCAAAGGTAAAGGTACGTAAAGTTTACCCACCCCATTAGGCCACTATAATGGACTGAGGCTTGAGTCCTGACCTTTTTCATTAGAAGAAGTGGCTAATTTAAATTTACTGAAACAAAAAATAGTTTCCAATTATTGTAAATTAACGTCGTCTAGATTCTAGATAAATATTTATTCGAATTGAATCGATCACGATATTTTTCTTTCGCGATTGTGCTGCCATCTATTAATTGTAGCAAGTGAGTAGCTTATTAAGTGGTAGCCAGCATTTTCTACAACATGAATGGTCCTGCTCGGCCGGGGCGTTACCACTGTCACACAGAAAACCGGCGTGAAGTGGCAGCTTGCTGTTATATTTTATACGAAGAGTGAGATTAAATACACCCAAAACGCTTCTTCAATCCCCTTTCCATTCCTTGAAAGCCGGCAAGGAATTCATGATTCTTCTGTTATTGTAGATTTTCAAGGACGATCGAGATCTCTTACCATCCGGTGACCCAGTTGCTCGTTTTCCGGCCTAAAAAGTGAACAACGAATTACACAATTATAATAACATCGATAGCCGTACAGCTTGCACGTAAAAAAGTAATGGCCTATCAGGTGCGAACGAGGCCCGCATAGTAACTCATCCGCGCCTTATATCACCAAGATTACACCATTACGCTGTCTGCGATATTATGTTCGATAAACTTTTAAACGATCGCGGTAACCGGGGGCTCTTAGTGTCTCTTTATTTAAATGACGTCATAAAGAAATATCACCGCCCTAATATTGGCACATCTGTCGCCAAAAAGAAAGAAGTTTCGATGCGACTTTTTATGGGACCCGCCGCACTTCCCGATGTTTAGTAGGAAAATGTTTCTTGATACTTGGTACGCCGTTTTGGGCGTCAAACTTGTTTTTATTACCACGGTATATTTAAGTATAACGGTTGTTCTTTATGCTATAATGTGTTTCATGAGTTTTGTTTTTTACAACACGATTCGCAGGCGTAAAAATGGTTGTAAGAAAATATTCATAAAACTCAGCAATAGCTTGATAAGTAATTAAGCGAACTTTTCGTTTCTCTTGTTATTTATTTTTTATGAATGAATATTCTAAGTTGACCCTGCTTGCATTTGACGGTGGCGTGTATCACAGAGATGTCAAAATCCATCCCATTGATACGGTTTAATTTTTGGTATAATAAGTAGCCTAATTTACTCCTTGGGTAATTTGCTAGCTGTCCGAGTAAGTCCCGTTAAAATTGGTTCAGCCGGTTTAAAGATTGAACCGGACAAAGTATAGACAGAACGTGCTAGCTGACTCATAACCGTATTATTTTTATTAGTCTGACAAAGCACTGCCTGGCACTGGACTACGTTTGTCACCCCGAGACATAAGTTGTTAAGTTTCATAATGCCCAGTAATTTCACTCGCTTCAATGTCCTATCAACCGGAACATAACAGTGCTTACACACTGTTGCTTAGCGGCAGAAATAGACAAAGCGGTGGTACCAACCCAAAACGTTGTCTCGCATACGAGAAATGAGTTACAAGGTGGTATGTAAAAAAATGATATACCAATAAGAAAAATTTGCAAGTATGGAACTGTTTGAATGTACATCTCTAGGACATGGTACAATAAGACTTATCGATCCGGGCGCCTGATTCAGTTTGGAATGTATGGTGGAATTATTAATGAATTGAGGCTTAGTATTCCAGACGCTGTTGGACATGAGAAGTCGACAGACGAGCGTGTAAAGGCAGATTGGTGTTTTAACGCATGATTTCCGAATCAGTTGATACAAATCACTTTTATCGAGCTATTCACGTTTGAATTTGCTTTCGAATTGCTACTTAAAAATAATCTGGCCTAAACAACCTTTTCAAGAATCAAGAAATTAATTGGATGTAGTTATGTCAAAACGTTTCACACAACAAATTCAAATTTAGATATTGATTTTATTTAGTTAATGAATTTAAATTAATAATTATAAGTTTTTTTTTTGTTATTTCGTACTTGGAAATTGTTTCATTTAGGATTTTGCAAAAAATACGTACTTAAATCCATTAATTTAATTACTTAAATTTAATGGATTTATCAAAATCAAATTTAAATATCAATTTGAATTGTTTTTTTTACGTATTTACGTCCAGTTATTCGATGCAATTCTTCTGGTCGCCCATGTAAGCCCCAATGGTATTGTGGGGTGGAGATCAGGTGCCATCAGGTTACTCACTTACTCATTTGCCAGCCTATGCTATTAAAAAAACACTTTAAATTCTCATTGAAAATCCAGCTTATGCCGAACTACGTTATGTAGCCGAATGAAAGCTCCCGTTGTTAGAGCAACACATCATTAAATAATGGATGCGTTTGCTACTCTGTAAGTAGCAACTCTTTATTTTCAACATTCAAATTGCGAGCTATAAACTTCAAACTTAACAGGAACTGGCGTTCCCTGGAGCTAAGTTAATTAACTTGCCGAGAACAATTTACATCACAGCAATCAAATATGTACAGTAATAACCTCAATCTGCGAGTCGGTGCCCTTGACACAGTTCAAAATATGCATATGTACAGTTATAAATATGGTTATCTACATTAAATTGATTAATTGAAACTTGACTAACCATAGCTTCGTGGCCTCTTCAGTCTCGGCTCGAACTAAGAAGTTCGCAAAAATCACACTTCTGCCGGACCGTTAAGCTATTGCCAATTCCACAGCACATGTTCCCTCTTTCCTACAATATGAATCATTTTAACGAAGTGTGACGAATTAATTAGGCAGGCCGGCATAATTCTGGCGACCTACTATACACGCATCGTCGTTGTCGTTGGTCGATACTATTCTTAGATTGTACTGCACTTAACTGAAACTTACTACTTAGTCACTTTGGCGAGCAAGGATGAAAAAAAAATACGCAGCTAAGTGGCAGAACCACGTTGTAGTCGGTTTGTTTACAGCATGAACAGCTCAACCGGGGTGGTACCACCTTCTCAAAGAAAATCCACGTAAAGTAGCAGGTTTGATATTGCGTTCCAAGCGGTCAAGGGAATGGCTGAAGGTCAAAAATTGATATCAAAATGTTAAAGGTCCAGCAATACATCATACACACAGGTGTTACTCTCATATTAATAATACATTATTGGTATTAGTGAAGGTAGTCTGGGGAATATCTATGTAAAGCGGGTAGATAATAAGATTGAGATGTGGTGGAGGTGATTGCTAAGGTATATAAGCGGGCGCATTATTATTTGAGGGAACTTAGTCGTGCTTAGAACTCTTTCGTGGTAACGCTGCCCGAGTGTGATTAGAATTGTGAATAATCATAGCAAGTGTAATAAATTGTGAACAGTAATATAGTATTGTATTTAATATGAATAGGCTATTAAACTTTTTGAACATCCTGACGAAGTTATTTAAATAAAATAAATAAATACACCCAACAGTCACACACATAGTCCTGACCCCACACTAGGTAAACCTGTATCGTGGGTATCAGTAACTACGAGAACTTGCGGTCCCACAACACCCAGACCCGAAACAATTTTTTGTGGATCACACAAACATTTGTCTCGGTGCGGGAATCGAACCCACGGCCTCTCGTTTCGCAGCCGGCTACTCGCCCGCTGCGCCACGGAGGCTGTCATTTATCTTTATTGCACTAAAGTGATAGTGAATTTACACAGGTAAGTACCTAATTATTTTTCTAATTTAATTAAGATATGAATAGTCAGTTATGCAACACTGATAATAAAGCAATAGTTTTAGTAATCGATAAAGATAAAAAAATGAGCGCCATCTATATTTGTTGTTTTGTAACCCCCCAAAACCCATTACAAACTCATTTACTACAACAAACAAGCAGAATTAGATACAAACCCTAATAGCTTTTAAAAGTAAAACATAACGTATAAAACTGTGTGTGAACCGCACGTTTGTGGGGCCATTAATATCGAAAGTTTTCTCAGCCAATATGGCTGGCAGGCAGTGTGGTGCCTAATAAAAGATAAACGCTGTTGTAACTCGTTCCTGAGTTCTGTACTATTAGAGAACGCTGTGTTATTGCTTTTATTTGAACATTACCGAGATATTTCTTTTATTAATTTAACGGAATGTAATTTTCACTTAGGGTTAAGTAAGGCTTAATCGTCAAAATTAGGTGGGTTCCATGAAAATTCTTAGACATCTGCTGACTCAGTCGCTGTATAAAAATATATGTGAATAAATGCTTATTACGCAACGTTCTGTCGAAGCTGAATTTATTTAAATGGGCTCAGATAATGTAAAAACGTTTTAATTGCTACTATTTTATAATCATTGACTCAAATTCACTACTGAATCAACTTAACGATTCACATGAATCCGTAACTAAAATAATCCATGTGATCGAATAAAATACATGACGTATTATTTTTAAAACCTTCTTTTCTTTCTGCCTGGCACCATCCCTGCCCAATACCAGGGTCCGCCTTCTCGTGCCATAGATTTAACGGTATTTGGTATTATATAGGGCTAGGTCTAGCGGGGAGTAGTACAAACTATCTCGTGTTCGAATCCATCCTCAGGGTACATTATCTCTGAATTTAACAAAGTTACAAGTGTATCCATTTTATTAGGATGAATGAAAATATCATGAGAAAACCTGCATACCTAAAAATATGTAGGTATATTATTATCTATAACTATTATGTAGGTATATTACTAAAACTGGACTAAACTAAAAATTACTTACATAATTGGTATTTAGTTTAGTCTCGTGAAAACAGAAATCTACCATCACAAAGTACTTTATGAGAATTAATCCTCATTTGCAACATAAGCGAGAATATAATAGAAGACTGGTTTACGAGACCGTATCATACAATCGTTGCTGTAAAATTGTATGACGCAGCCTTGTAAACAAGATATTTCTATTGATTTGTTTGGTAGAGATAACACGCTGTAGACAGTTTTGTGAATGGGCCCGCTCTACAGGGTTGTGACCACTGTCTCAGAGAAAAGAGACGTGAAATAGCAGCTTACTGTTGCGTTTCATATGGTGAGTGGGATATCCGGAATCCCAAATTCCCTCCCCTTCACAATCCCTTAATCATCCTTTTCCTGTAAGATCGGCAACGCGTCGATGATTCTTTATGCATTGTGGATGTTTATGGGCGGTGAACATCACTTATCAGGTGACCCACTTGCTTGTTGGCCGGCCTCTGCTATAAAAATATAGATTCTCTCCTTCGTAATATTATAGATATGTAGATATAACAAACTAAAAGTCTTTGAAATAAATAAATACATAATAATAGTAAACCGAGCGAATGAAGTCAGACGCAAACCTATCTTCAGTAGAATTGCTTATATTTTCCAGATTACTACACAAAGGCACGGCGTATTAATTAAAACATTCCTTTATATTATGCACAAGTCCTAACGAGTCATAGTTATTTGCGAATAGTGCAATATTCTAGAGAATTCAAGCAAATTAACGATTTCAATTTAATATAATATGAGTAGCATTAAAGATTATTGACAATATCGTTTGACTTGAATGTACCAATTCATTCATTCAAACACCCTCGCTGCTTAATTAATACTACGCTTTCAATTCGAATTGAAGTCTAAAAGAAGGTTATGGAACACTAAGAAACATGATTATTATTACTGGAAAAATACTGTTCTTTCTTATTTTTTATAGTTGCGGTAGCAAACAAACAAATGGAGCAATGGATGGTAAGTGATCTCCAGCATAAATGCCCACAACACCAGAAGACGCCTGGACACGTTGCCGAGCTTAAAGGAAAAGGATAATTTGAAACCGGAGAGTATTTGGGCCTACGAATATCTCACTCAGCTACAGAATACTACAGCACAAGATGTTAAAACAAACTTTTAGAACTCTTCACTAGTACCAAGTCTATACGCTAAACTGGATTCAATAAATGAAGCAATACATAACTAAATGAAGCAATACGGAACGAAATGAAACATTTATAGAACTAAATGAATGTAAAGTCTGTATCTAAATAAGAAATTGCATCGAACTGATTCAGTTCTCGCTCCATTAGCTCAATAAACTGGTGACTGCGTGAATTGAAACGTTTTCTTTATTATAAAGGAATGCGTCACGATGGACGGAGCGGGATTGTATTGGGTTAAGCTTCTTTCGTGCCAAAGAAAAATTACTGTAGTGTTAAATGGCTGCACGTTCAGAATACGTTATCCATTATTTTCTTTTCGTGGGAATAAACACACGATCATTGTAAATCTTTTCTATCTATTCCACAAGAGTCTCTTCCCTTTATCTGTTATTAGTTGCGTCATATCGAGCATAACAACTGCTTTTTCTTGTTTACAAAATATTGATAACAATTATTTGAATTAATTAATTGTAATTTGCCAGACAAAAAAATAATAAAAAAGTAAAAATAAAGTAAACTTTTAACTTTTATTTTTAGCTTTTTAATTATTATAAGTCAGTTTTATTTTGAGTTAAAATTTTACTAATTTTTACCGACTTCAGAAAAGGAGGCGGTTCTCGATTGGGCGCGTATTATTTTTGCTTTTTTATGTATGTATACATCAATTAAAAAAAAACATAGCGATAGAGTTTAGTTGTGAAGTGATCCGATATAAACGGAAGACGGAACGGAGTAAAAATATTCGGACAGTCGGACATTCGTCGCGATGGTTTCATTAACATGTCATGGCATATGAGAAGTCTGTGATACTTTTGTTATACTACTCCAGCCTTATTATATATTATAGACCTAAAGGGATAGGAATAATTAAGGTATTGGGTAGGGGAGGGAGATTTGGGCCTCCGGATATCTCACTCACCGTACGAAACGTAGCAAGAAGCTGCTACTTTACGCTGGTTTTCTGTGAGACAGTAGTAACGACACGGGCAAGCCGACCCATCCATACTGTAGACAAAACTATCTACAGCCTGGCTCTACCACTCAATACCGAAATTACATACACTATGTCAGAAATATATAATAAAAGGTCTCCAAATGTGAACAGACACACGTCCAGTCCGACTAATTCTCAGAGCAGTACAATCGCGGTCACTCATAAGTTATCGAATAGTTCGCGGCGTGGCGACCTTTCTGGATTAGCGGGCAGAATAGATCCCCGGAACAGCGGTCATTGTGACCCCTAACCGAATGTTCTCGCACTCGGACATAAGGCTTGTGGTTTTGTTGGTTTTATTAATTGTTAATTAAACTATTGTACTATAACGGGACTGGAATCTGTGCTTGCAGTTCCTTATTTTTTGTTATAGGATCAACGTTCTTAATTATTATTTTTTATTTCATCGGTGTGCAACGAGAATGTCGCTCGCCTGATGGTAAGCGCCTGCACATAAACAGAAGCAAGATCAAAGAGGCCATCTGGGTTGGTACCATCGCTTTTTCTATTTCTACCGCCAAACAGCAATGTCTAAGCACTGTTGTGTTTTGGTTTGAAGGGTATTGAAGCCAGTGAAATTCCGGGCATTATACGACTTAACATCTTATGTCTCGGGATATCGAGCGGAGTTCATTGCCCTGTAATCCAGAGTTCTGTGAGACGTTGATTCTGTTTATGGGCAGGCGTAAAGCTTAACATCAGGCGAGCGACCTACTCGTCTCGTTATTCAAAGAAATGAAAAATAGATTTCATCAATAGCTTATTACCTATAACATAACGTTTAACAAACCTAGAAACCGACTGAAATTTTTAGTGGTAGTTACAGCAATAGCATGTAAATTCCAATACAATAACACAATCGCGACGAGTGTACTGTTGTTCGTTGAGGAGTTTAATTTTTTTCTCCATACTCCGTCATCAGATCTTAACCAAATTTATATGGGACCACATCGCAGCTAAACTCTACCGAGTATTTACTATATTCTACTATATACTCAATTTTTTTTCCAACAAAATCTGTCTACAATTGGCGGAGAAATCGATGAACATACTAAAAAAGCAAAATAATCGACTTCAGATCCTCTTCCTTTTTTGAAGTCGGTTACAAATAACTTTCACCATAACCGATGGGTTACACCCCACTTACAGTTGATACACCCACACTTTCGGCAAGTATCCATACATAACAGCAGTTAACGTGTCAGTGGCTTTGCAATAATTGTCCCGTCGCGTCACATTCGTGGTCATGATGCGCCTCTACCGCCTTCACATCGACGCCTCCAACTTCCGCTGATGTGAGTTTATTTAATGTATTTGTATGTATCTCGGTGGCGCAGTTGTAATGCGTACGCGTTCCGATTGAGGTCAACGCTGAGGTCTTGGGTTCGATCCACGGGTCGGGTAAAGTGGTATTGGATTTTTCTATTACCAAATGCTCAGTATCAGCCCGGAGTCTGGAATATGTGCCCGGTATGGCGATAGGCTCGCCCCCTATCACATAAGGGACAGAAATACGCTCTGCGAAATGTGGGTGTACTGGTTACACCTCTGCCTACACCTTCGGGGATTACAGGCGTGAGTGCGTATGTTCTATGTATTTACTTAACTATTTCTTGTGCTCATTTATTCATTTTCATCTATTCTTCCTGACTTCATCGGAAATGGTTTGTACCATAGTATAAAGGAGTTTGACTTAGGATCTTTACTTCACAGCGGTTATTGGCACAGCGTATCGTCAGTGGCTGCCGCACGCACGATTCGACCGGGTTGTCACCACTGTCTCATAGAAAACCGACGTAAAGTTGCGGCATGCTGCTGTGTTTCGTCTAATTTATCCAGTAACTTCCGACCGGCATAATGTAGGCTGGTTGGCGTCCGTACTTCACATAAGATGACCACTGAAAATCAGCACTGTGTTGTGGTACGCGCCACAGCACAGCAGTACGCTGAGTGATCGCCTACCTGTCAGTCACGACGCGCAAATTCCAATACCATCAATGGTTTTAACTATAAAATTAATTGTGATCTGTGGCTAATAAATTGTCTTTTTTTCTAATACTGGCGACCGGCGACGGCCCGACTCATTGTTTCTCCATAGTCCACATTATATTTGGGCTGCATTTTACTTACCTCAGGTACAATGTAGTCACTTTAATGTGCCAAGATAGAAGAAGGATATGCTTTAATAGTTCTCTCTAACTTACATACCATAATAAAGTTGCCTGAGTATTTTTGAGTATGCTAAAGTTATAAATTTCAAACTGTTCATAACTGAACTAAGATTATCCTACTTCCTACTACTATTAAAAATGTGAAAGTTTGGATGTTTGTGAGTTTGTGAAACTGGATGTTTGTTAGTCCATCACGCCGTAACGGCTGAATGGTTTTGGATAAAATTTGGCTCACAGGTAGACCATGCCCTGAATAGGCTACTTTTTATTCCGGAAAAAATCCACGCGGGCCGGAGCCGCGATGAAATGCTAATGTTCTTATAAGATCTCAATAACATTATAATCGCTTCCAATTCAAGAACAACGTACCTAACCCAGTACCTACATTTCACCAAAAAAAAATTTGTTTTTCGAGAATAACAGAGATACAAAACGTCGCGTCGATTCTCAGGATGTGTTTCCAAGAAACTGCGTCACAGCCGCTGTACTATCATGGCTAAGTAAGACCATTAAGTTTACGGGAACATTACATTTTTACTCAGTTCCAGGTGCGAACGCGCGCCTCTATTGATCATAAACGTTAGACATAATGTAAAATTCAGCAACACGTCGCCTCCTCGACGTCTGCGGACGCAAAATAATACGTTGTGAAGCTTAGCGTGATTAATGTGCTGGCTACGATACCGCCATAAATACGCGGTGTAGCGCTGCAGCGCTTTTTACTCTCGCATGAAACATGTTTTACAGCGTTCGACTTGAATTACGGGCGACAGATTAGCCGTGCGCTAAAATACATTTAGTTTAAATTTAATACGTAAACGCTCGGTTAGTTCGCGCCCGGTTTGGTTTGCTGTACCTGTGTGTATCGGATCGCTAAGCGCTCTGGCTCGGACGGTCTTTCGATCGGCTCGTGACTCCAAATTTGTATGTAACCTACTCCGGCTTTATTCCAGTTTTGCTCTAAATAAATGGGATTACATTAATTGGATATCAAACAGTACCTCAAGCATGAATAACTATTCTTCGTAATTATGCGTATCGGAACGACAAAAAATTGTTTGAATTTCATACAAATCTGAAAAACAAAGGTAGAAAAACAATTTATTTGCACAGTTCACAACGCATGTATATCACAAGGTCCCTCGTATGCGAGAGGCCGTCTAGGTTGGTACCACCGCTTTGTCTATTTCTGCCGCCAAGCAGCAGTGTGTAAGCACTATTGTGTTCTGGTTTGAAGGACATTGAAGCCAATGAAATTACTGGACATTATGAGACTTAACATCTCATGTCTCGCTATAAAAAATACACCTTTGCTGAAAAATATACATTACATTAAAAATTACACACCCACCGTGCGTGACAATAGATTACTTAGTTTATAGTTTGTAAATACACAACACAAGGCAATATTTGAGCGGCCGGGCAGCCGGGCAACCGGGCAAAATGGACAGTATTCCTCCCCGGGGACGAATAAAAATAATATACACCGGGATCAAGTTAATCCGATGATAAATGAGGGACGAAACAGAGATCTATTACTATACTAAAACCACTAACCACGGTACTGTAATTGAATAATAAATGGCTCGATAGATATCTAATGCGAATGTTTTGGAAGAACACGGAACCAGAAATTCACACGAATATTGATGAATCGATTGGGTTCGGTGAAGGTCTCCTACATATGTTAGCGTATTTTCTTAATATTGGTATATTGGTGTCTGAGAAAGCAACGTTGGGTATACTGTAATAATAATGGTGCGATATAGTTGTGGAAGGGTAGTTAAATAATATAAAAGAGATTTTTCAATTTCACGATAGATAGCTATCGTCAAACATCCGTATTGTTATATCTACTGCTTGAATGCGTCCCTATTTTTCAGATAAGTACGTCGGATAATAGGATAGCAATAGATAGGCAGTCTATCTAGGCCCTCTTGTGCGTTATGTTCATACAAGCTGAGAAAGTGGAACTATTGTATAATTTATGTTAGAAAATATGAAGATATGATTTAGATTAGAAATATAAATTTCAATTTAACATTTATCTATAATTCTTATTTTTTACCACTGTAAATGAACTATTAATAAAAATAAATACTTAATAAGTTGCAAAACACAATGTAATAATGAAACGTTTTACTGTCAATACATTACGGCTCTGAATACAAGTCCTTTGAACGTCTAACGAATTAAACCCCCAGAGAATATGAGGGATTTTACTGAAGTGGGGAATTATTTTGGTAGGGAATTGGGGGTTTTAATAGACATGACGCGATGATGGTGTTCGCATTAACAAGTAGTTAAATGTCTCTTGCACATGATTTGATTATCAAAACGGTGAATTATTATTATTTATGGGAATATTAGACATTTTTAATATTTTCTTTTAGATTTTTACCTATTTCATTTAGTTTTTGTATTTCAGTACGAGCGCCATGTAAGCCTTGTATACTCATGGCTATTCCTTCAAAATGCGTTATTTATTTAGTTTCTTTACAGCCGAGGATATCTGTTTATCGGTCAAAATCTACCGATAAAGATAAAACTAGATGTCTTTATCGACAGATAGCGCTTAAAAAATATTGGGACGCTTGAACTGTCAACAGTCCTCTCATCAATAGACAGCAATGAAGAATAGGATTGCCTATCATTAGTATGTTTATTGGGACGGTCAAACGGAAAATAGATAACAATTTCTATCGCCGGTATAGCAAAACCAGAGACAGACATAATATAGGGAACGGCCATAAGATCAGTGCTCAGTCGATAGTCCAAGTGTTCATTACGCGGTGGCTATGCTGGTTTACTATTCGGTCCTAGTTGTCTTTGTTATAATTAGAGAACGGTCTATAGAGAATCCTGACATGGGGTTGTGGTCTGTAAAGCAGTGATATTGTAAATGTAACCAATAAACTATGAGTTGAAGTGATTACTGTCGTTTGGTATTAATAAAATAATACTCGTCTCGCGTAACTTCTAGCACATAGATCCATACAAAACTATTTTACCAACACTGATATTATAAAGAGGTGAGGTTTTTAGCATGTGGCTTTGTGAGTTCATTAGTAGGGAAAGTAGTGTCTGGTACTACTGATAGTAGAGAAAACACTCGCGTGATCGATCCCCAACTCGGTGGATGGACCTGATCAAAGACTTATCAGCAGCCGTGTTCCTTAAAACTGTGAGAGATGCGATGAACAGAAACCGATGGAGATATATCTAGATTCAGACTGCCTCGGTAGCGCAGTTGTAATGCGTACGCGTTACGATTGAGGTCAACGCTGAGGTCTCGGGTTCGATCCCCGGGTCCGGTAAAGTGGTATTGGGTTTTTCTATTACGATATGCTCAGTATCAGTCTGGAATTTGTGCCCGGTATGGCGATAGTCTCGCCCCCTATCACATAAGGGAAATACGCTCGGCGAAATGTGGGTGTACTGGTTACACCTCTGCCTACCCCTTCGGGGATTACAGGCGTGAGTGCGTATGTACCATTTGATTATGGCCACTATCCTGAGTCATGAGGGGCCTACAGAGAGAGAGAGAGAGAATGCATAGAGTTTAAGGTTTAGATTTTTTCTCGATTTGGTTCGTACATATCACGAAATTGAAATAATGTTGATGAGCTGTGATGCCCTGATTGCATTTCTGCCTACCCCCATATACCCCCGATTTTAAGTAAAACTTAATAGTAGAGATGACGGTGCAATAGCATTTTTTTTCAAACTATAATATATTGGCAATATGTTACTTTTATTGGCTATTTAAAAACATTTATCAGAGTGAAATAATTTAATGTCTGGTTATGTGACTTGAGAAAGAGAGCCTAACTAGGTATATTTATTGCACACTTTAGATAATAACTAAGGGTATATGCAGTCTGCATTTAGACGAAAATATATAATTTCGTAAAAAAAATATGTATAAATTCAGTTTGTATATGGAGCATATTTATTTTTGTAATACATAGATATCGGCAAGGTTTTAAAAATGCTATGGTATTTCAAATTTCAGGATCATTATATAAAAGTTGTCAAAAATGAATAAACGGAACTGTTCTTTCATTAAAAATTATACCCAAATTCCGTATTTCTTCCGGAAGCCCAAAACCCCTCATTAGACAATCTCCGTGGCGCAGCGGCCGAGTAGCCGGCTGCGAAGCGAGAGACCGTGGGTTCGATTCCCGCACGGAGACAAATGTTTGTGTGACCACAAAAAAATTGTTTCGGGTCTGGGTGTTGTGGGACCGTAAGTTCCTCGTAGTTCCTGATACCGACGATACAGTGTGGGGTCAGGACTATGTGTGTGACTGTTGGGTGTATTTATTTATTATTTATAAAAAGCTTTTAGTTCGAGACCCCGCCAAGCACTTAATAAATATTTCAACGTATTCGGAAACGTTTACTCACAAACGTACAAATTGTATATGAATTTATCGCCTCGTTTATATACTCGGCCGTAACGTGGGCCTAATATCCGAAATTATGTATCGACACAGCCCTAAACAATGTTTCAGTTTAAACAATGACTTGGAGGGGAAACGTTCAAGCCAAATTGACAGTCGCATTAACCCGTACTTCATTGCATTAGGGGTCATAATAGCATGCGAGCGTACCAAATTGTAACTCACAGCTAATAGTGCAGTATGATATTTGAACAAAGCGGGCCGAAATGCTAGAATGTATAGAAGTCCAAAGGCAATAATGGAGAATGCCATTGTAACATTTGTAGCCAACTGCGTGAATCGGCAGACTAAATTAGTTTTGTTGACTACACTTGTTCCTTCGGTTTAGCTCTGGTGATTGCACATTATGGGAAGATGTGGTGGACGGATTATAGTATTAACTGGGTTTACTTCTGCTGTTCTTACGGTAATAATGTTTTTGTACCATGGAATAAAGGTAGATTGTTGGATCCAATATCCTATATAAGTGAATTTTATAAGTATATTTTACTTGTACATACATACTCGTACGCACTCACGCCTGTAATCCCCGAAGGGGTGGGCAAGGGTATAACCAGTACACCTACTTTTCGCTTGAGCGTATCTCCGTCCCTTGATGTGATGGGGGCGAGCCTATCGCCATACCGGGCACAAATTCCAGACTCCGGGCTTATACTGAGCATTTCGTAATAGAAAAACCCAATATCACTTTACCCGACCCGGGGATCGAACCCGAAATCTCAGCGTCGGCCTCCGTCGTAACGCGTACGCATTACAACTGCGCCACTGAGACAGTCAGGCAGGCAGGCAGTATTCTACTTGTGTTTGTATATTATTTGTCAATATAGATTCTTACCTGCTAAAGCATGGGAGACGGTTGTAATAAATGTGCTATAAATGACTATATATTCAAAAAATCCATCTATGGAGGTATTTACAAGTCTTTCCGGAGATAAGCGACACATTTGTGTACATGTATGAACTACTTTTTACAATCAAATGCAGCTCGGTTTGCAGAAATGTTGAAGTTTTGTAGTCGAGTATAAGCCACCAACATCTTAAGCCCAAAGCCAACCTCACCTGCACGTGGTACATTTTGCTGATCAACGGACGAGGCTATGGTGAAACTTGGTTCCCGTTGCGGGTTATAGAGTTCATTGTTAAACGGTGGATCGTCCCATATAAAACTAAAACCACCATGATGAGAAGGCGGACCCTGGCATTAAGCCGGGATAGCATTAGGTAGAAAGAAGTAGTCGTTGAACATTAATGAACGGTTTTTAGAAGACGTATAAAATAACTGCCTCGGTGGCGCAGTTGTAATGAGTACGCGTTGCGGCTGAGGCTGAAGCTTAGGTCTCAGGTTCGATCCCCGGGTCGGGTAAAAGTGATATTGGGTTTTTCTATTACGAAATGCTCAGTATCAGCCCGGAGTCTGGAACTTGTGCCCGGTATGGCGATAGGCTCGCCCCCCCCCCCCCCTATCTCATCATGGGACGGAGATACGCTCGGCGAAATATGGATGTACTGGTTACACCTCTGCCTACCCCTTCGGGGAATACAGGCGTGAGTGCGTATGTATAAAATAATTAAAATTTAATGTAATATTACCTACCTAATGATCAAAACGGCATCGATACTAATATGCACAAGTATGTCGAAATTACTTATAAAACCAAAATTAAAATAACATCAATATTTTTATCAGACCACCACTCAATAAATGTTGAATAGAAACGATCCATCAACTCATGTTTATAAAAATCCTTTGACAGCACCACAATTCTTCACAAACGTTTAAAACTAAAATCTCGTTCGCGCTTCATTTTGAAAACGCGACTGACGGACGTTTTAAAGTAATCCATTTGGATGGAAAGGTAATTAATTAATATTTATTGAGATTGAATGGGAAAAGCTCTAAAATATCAGGATATTATTAATTGCAGACCTTTTTTATTTTGGTACTGCAGAGTGACTACTCAACCTGATGGTAAATTCAGTGCAGTCCAAATATAATGCCAGCCGTCGAGAGACATTCCCTCGACGGTCAGCCAGATTTATGCGGGCCTAAAGTTACTGGATATACTCTGGCTAACCTTGGAACGCTACTCGCCTGAACGGGCTACTATACCGGGTTTTTTACTATGTGTGGTTGCTATCCAGTTGGGTACAAAACTCGACTTTGTACCCGACTTTTTTGTACCCACCAGCAACTCTAACCTAATCGAATTCAAATACCTGCTCGATTTTAACCATTATAACCTCTTTCTTTCTACATACATACGACGCACTCACACGCCTGTAAAATCCGAACGGGTAGGCAGAGGTGTAACCAGTACACCCACATTTCGCCGAGCGTATCTCCATCCCATGATAGGGGGCGAAATTCCAGACTCCGGGCTGATACTGAGTATTTCGTAACAGAAAACCCCAATATCACTTTCTACCTGACCCAGGGATCAAACCCGAGACCTCAGCGTCAGCCTCAGTCGTGACGCGTACGCATTACAACTGCACCACCGAGGCAGTTTCTTTCTTTCTGTCTATCACTATCCTGGCCTATTGCCAGAGTCTCCACCTTCTCGTACCATAGATTTAATGGTATTTGGTATTATGACAATGGGACAATCTGCTGTTTGACCTCCACAACCCGCAACGCAAACCAAGTTTCGCCCATGCAGGTGAGGTTGCCTTTGGGCCTACGATGTTGGTGACCCACGTACACACTCCAAAGTTAAAATCACTTACTAACTAAAATAAAATAAAATAAAATATATCAAACTATTTGCTTGCGCCTGAAACCTCTAAGAAGATCTTCGACAGCCCTATTGCGTGTAGATTTGAAGAAAATCGCTTTGTAGTTATCACAATTTATTCCAAAGATGCCACAACTACAGTTCGCGGCAATTCCATTTATTCGATAGCTAATGATCCACTTAATTTAAACTAATGCTAAATGAAGTTCCTTGATTCGGTTAGACTTGCTGAAAACATATTGTTTGAAATGTACTGCGTTTAGGCAGTTTTGTTATTATGCTAGCTATTTGGCCGTGATTTAAACACGTGAATGCTGGCTGGATTACGTTTATAAATGATATTTGTGAGTCGAACTAAGTGCTATATGCGTAAAATGTGCAAATAAACATAAATATCTCTGAATACGAAATTAAAAAAGCCGTTGTGAAATAAATATCAATACGAATTCAAATTTGTTTGCGCAGACATTTATTGTAGAGATGAAGATACTCGTAAATATCGTCGAAGATGTGCAAATAAAAGCAACAGGTATTCGTTCATAAAATATCTAAATTTATATTAACATTAACATGTAAATAATAAGCTAACACATAAATACATACGCACTCACCAAGCCTATTTCGCATGATGTAATAGGGAGCGAGACTATCGCGATACTGGGCACAATTCCAGACTCTGTGCTGATACTTAATATTTCGTAATAGAAAACCCCAATATCACTATTATCCGACCCGGGATCAACCCGTGACCTCAACACAGTAGTTGTACGTATACGTATTACAACTGCGCCACCGAGGTAGTCTTAAAATTACCAGTAATCAATTAATAAACATTCAAATAATACAAATTGTGTCCTTATCTCTTTTACCTCTGCTGCGCCAGACGGGGTCCATATAAAACTTAATAAAGAATATTAGAGTTACTGAATTTGGATGTTTGTTAATCAATCAGGCCTTAGCGGCTGAATAGATATGGATGAAATTTGACACATAGGTTAATTAGGATATAGGATATTACTTTTTATCCAGAAAAATGTTACTGACGCGGACCGCACACAAACATAAGCTAGGACAATAATCAAAATGATACCAAAAACTACGCTGAGAAAATATTAAGAAAATAAGGTCAGCCAACTGATGTGGCAGAATGGCGAAATTGCGTCTTACAACGTGGCACGGCGCGGCGGAGCGGTAACTTCACATAATAACCGTGGCGCGTTATAATTCCGTATTACAAGCTCGGACCAGCGAATATATAAACTCCGAATAATGCCAGACGTTTTGCAATATTCCGAGATTATAAGGCCTGTGTTGTATTGTAAACTGAAATTTGTGGAGCGAGAATTTATTGAGAAATTGGAAGTAAAAACTGTGAGAAAATTGTTTGACGATAATTCCAGGCATATCATGTTTTTCTATTGACAAATCTGTACAAGATTCGCCAAGACGATTAAAAACGTTTACAGATTGATCCCATAAAAGATTTTCGGATTACATATTTCATTAGAATACTGTAATATTCTTTTCAAGTTCATAAATGTTACCTTTTTAAAAGCAGTTATATTTATTTATTTATTTGTCTGAATGACCAAACGAGCAAGTAAGAGCCACGCTTGCCTATAAACAGAAGCAACATCACCCAGAACTTTCCATTACAAATTACCGCATGGCATTGGACTGCGCTCTTCACCCCGAGACATAAGATGTTAATGTCATAATACCCAGTAATTTCACTGGCTTCAATGTGCTTCAAACCGGAACACAACAGTGCTTAAACATTGCTGGTTGGCGGCAGAAATAGACAAAGCGGTGGTACCTACCCAGACGGCATCTCGCATACGAGGGACCTATCGCCTAGTAGTTAAGGGCACTTAAGGGCATAATGCATATTATACAATATGTAACAATAACCCTGTTGGGCGTTTTAACTGTGATATGAGAATTGATATTCAAACATAATGAAATAACTCGCATACGAAAATGAGACTATAAAAATAATCATATTCATTTTTATAATTTAATTATTTTATTGTTTGTGAACCGTATTATGATTGATTACCTCTGCAAGAGCGTTCACTCTGAGCCGAGCGAGATAGCAAGTTGCGGCGTCTACGTGCATCAAACGCGCCGCGACGTGTGCGCGCCCGGCTACGCCAGTACGACACATGAGACACTTTTCAGATGAAAATATATATTTTTTTAAATTATGTTCATTTTTCTAAGCTACCTGTGTAAGGATAATATCTCGCTTCTGTTTATTATTTTTTTAATTTAACTATTTTTATTATAAATAATAAATAATAATAAATACACCCAACAGTCACACACATAGTCCTGACCCCACACTAGGTAAAACCTGTATCGTGGGTATCAGGAACTACGAGGGACTTGTGGTCCCACAACACCCAGACCCGAAACAAATTTTTGTGGATCACACAAACATTTGTCTCAGTGTGGGAATCGAACCCACGGCCTCACGCTTCGCAACCGGCTACTCGTCCGCTGCGCTACGGAGGCTGTTATGCTGTTCATATGTCTATCTTCACGACCCTAAAATGGCCAACAGGGTTTTTGTTACATGCTGAATATAACATCAGTAACTTCGTTTGTGGAGTTTAGTAACAACCCTTATAGAATTGTAGTAGCAATAACATCATGAATTTATTTGAAAGTTAGAACGCGAAGACATTCTAACAAACGCAACCAAGCATTCGCAAACAGTTCTGTAATAGCAAAGGTAAATACAGTAGAATATCTCTCTCCATTACAATAATAGAATAACTACTGTATTTTGGCTTTGATATTCTGATATGTAAAGTAGAGAATAATAATACTACCTCGGTGGCGCAGTTGTAATGCGTACGCATAATACGCTGTGCTTAGATCTCGGGTTCGATCCCCGGGTCGAGTCAAGTAATATTGGGTTTGTCTATCACAAAATGCTCAGTATCAGCTCGGAATCTGGATATGGGTTAGAAATAAGCTATCCCTCTCACATCACGGGATAGAAATAAGCTCGGCGTAATGTGTGTATACTAGTTACACCTCTGCTTCCCCCGTCAAGGATTATAGGCGTCAGTGCTTATGCATGTACAATAATAATTGTTATTGTTACTAGATTGAAGAGCGTGTATTCGCTTTAATGATATTATTTTTCACAGAGCGTTTTTGCTTTTGCAAATAAGTTAATATTTCATTTTATAGCAAGCAAATATGGACTATAGTAATTGAGTTTTGATTTAGGTTAACATTTAATAATTAATCTCACTGGTTTAACGTCCTTCAAACCGGAACACAATGGTGCTTACACACTGCTGCTTGGCGGCAGAAATATATAAATTATTATTTGTGTCTTTTAAGTGTTGTTTTTATTAGTTTTTTATAATTTTACTTGAGCAAATACTGATAATATTTCAGGTTGGCATCATTGCGGACGTTATATTCATAGTATACTAGTTTTGTCTCTTTTTCCGAGACTAAAAGTACCTCACGTCCTTCCCCAGGATATAATCTATCTCCTTGCCAAATGTCATTAAAATACGTTCAGCCGTTTAGCCTTGAAAATGTAACAGACAGACAGTGTTACCTTCGCAATTATATTAGTATGTATTGCACTATACTTACCATGAAGGAGAAGTTTTGCGTCACTATACTCGTATAAAAGGATTTCATTTCATAATACGATTACATAGAGAAAATCGCTTTCATTGTTGCAGTGGACAACCGGACCAAGAAGAACCCGGCAACTGAGCTTAACTCGAGCTTCATGATCATCAAATAATACTCGGCGAGGCAAGACGCCATGATTCACCTGGACTTCAACGGGTAAATTCTATTGAATTTTTCTGCTATTTCATTATACGCGGTGTAAATAAAGATCTTTGAAAGAAATTCAGTAATGTTGGGAAACAATTTAAAAAAGCATTACTTTAGGCAAAGTAAACACAATACGTTTTTTCAGTGTCGTGTGGTAGAGCTACGCTGTGGATAGTTTTATCTCGGTATGCCAGCTCGACCGGGTCATTACCAATGTCTCACTGAAAACTGACGTAAAGTAGCGGCTTGTTGCTGCGTTTCGTACAGTGAGTGAGAATTCCGGAGACCCAAATCCCTCCCATTCCCAATCCCTTAATTATCCCTTTCCTTTAAAGTAATTTTTAATCTTCAAATATTGTGGGTGTACATGAGCGGTGGAGTTCACTTACCATCAGGTGACCTACTTGCTCGTTTGCCGGCCTATGCTATAAAAAAATCTATTAGATAATCATATTAACTGCGGTACTTATGTATATTATGTTAACACAACTTGTGTTAACGACCTGGGAATTGAACTCAGGACCTCAAGGTTATCCTTTCTTCTAGTAGTACGCTGCAACTAAACCAATGACATGATTGTTAAATTATATTTTACATAAGACTAGCAGGCTAGGGCAGGGACTGAGGCCTCCTCTACTGAATGAGAGCGTCATTCAGTAGAGGAGGCCCATACCCAGCAGTGGGACATGTCTTCTTTTTTATAGCATAGGCCGGCAAACTAGCAAACGGCTCACCTGATGGTAAGTGATTTAAAGAGCAAGATTTAAAGAGGCTTGATTTAGACTGCCTCGGCATCGCAGTTGTAATGCGTACGCGGAATGCCTGTTGTGCTGAGGTCTCGGGTTCGATCACCGCGTCAGGTAAAAGTGATATTGAGTTTTTCTATTTATAAATGCTCAGTATCAGCCCGGAGTCTGGAATTGTGCCCGGTATGGCTATAGGTTCGCAAGTGTGTCACCTGATGGTAAGTGATCTCCACCGCCTATGTACGCCCACAATACTAAAAGAATGTGGGCGCGTTGCCGACCTTAAAGGAAAGACATAATTAAGGGAATGGGTAGGGAAGCAGCAAGCTGCTACTTTACATCGGCTTTCTGTAAAACAGTGGTAACGACCCGGACGAGCCGGCCCATTCATGCTGTAGACAAGTGTCTACAGCTCTACCACTCACAATACAGGGCTAGTATTATTATAATATAAGACTAGCACTTAACTAAAATATTCCTTCTTGCATACTTGTCAAACATATCGTGCTGTAACAAAGCTCAAGAATGCAGTTTCCAAAGCGTAGTGCATAGTTGAGTAGATATAATCCGTGAACACTGAGAATTTCGTCGCCACAAGGCATGCGACACGTATACATTGTGTTTGCTCAGTGAGCGACGTGTCTTGCTTGCTTGCTTGTTTGTGTGCTTGTGTTCCCGGATCTCGGCACGTGTGAGCCGCATTCGAGACAATGCATGTCATGTTAACATCAATTGCGTGGTGCGATGCGATGTAATGAGGCTTAACAGCTCATTTCGTTCCAGATCTGTATGATAACGTTTAGTAATAACATAAGCTTATGTCTTTATCTGTCTACATCTGCCTACCTCTCCGAGGGGAGAGGTAGGCATATGTGCAACTTGCTATAACCATGTTTGGTCGAGCTTATTGCCATCAGCCTCTCGCCGGGACCGAACAGCTAGTAAAATTTGTAATGTGCTGACTTATTTGTAGTACATATACAAACATTTTACATGTCATTCGCATCCATCCTTTCACCTGCTCTTATTCCGCTCGCAGTGGGCTCGGCGCAACATTCTTTTTAACACATGTTACAGAAAGATTTAACTTATAATTTTTAGGACTGGCCGCCTGCCTGACGTCAATCCTTCTGGGGAGAAAATACCCAGACCCGAAACAAATATTTGTGTATCACACAAACATTTTATATCGGTGCGGGGAACGAACCCGCCGTCTCTCGCTTCACAGCCGGATACTCGCCCGCTACGCCACGGAGGCTGTCAATTTCCCATATTCCCATATAGCACATAAAATTGATACGTCGAAATTACCATACACAGTACGTTCATTAAGATTGATTCGGCGGGCGAGAACATGATTGATGGATTTTAATAAACTTCTAAATCACCAGACAATCGTACATAAATAGGGCGGCAGTCGGACGGTAAATTGACAGGGGACCCGAATTTGTGGCCAGCGTGTTATGGAAATCGGACCCCAATAACTCACCCGACAGATTCACGAGTTTTCAAACGGCCGATTCGGCTATTGTTGCGACTTAGTTCCACACACCGTCTGTGTACACTTCTTGACAAATTGAATAGGTGAGTTTACTGTCTTAACCCACGTTAAAAACCGAGGAGGTTATTTTTTAGAGGTATGTTCACGCATAACTCAGACAAATAAATAATGAATACACCCATCAGTCACACACAAATGTCTCACAGAAAACCGACGTAAAGAAGCGACGTACTGCTGTGTTTCGTACGATGAGTGAGATATCCCCTCCCCTTTCCAATCCCTTAATTATCCCTTTCTTGTAAGATCGGAACCGCGTTCATGGTATTTTTCTGGTATTGTAGGCGTTCATGGAGATCACTTACCATCAGGTGACTCACTTGCTCGTACGCTGGCTAAAGCTATAACAATTATTGTAAGTAATAAGTATTATTGTCCAGCCCTATCCTATCTCCATATCTTTCTATAAAGGGCGTTTATGGGCGACGTGGATCACCTATGATCAGATTACCAACGTGTTTCTTACTTTTATTTTCATATAAACACTACTCCTAGCTTTTATTGTATTATGTGAAAATTTTGTAATGTTATTTTAATAAAGATCTCTAAGCAGTAAATAGTCCACACTATTAGAAAAGTATTTGTTGTTTCAACACAGCTGCATTATGTTTAGTCGTATAGACATCAGAATATAAAAACAGTACATTCCCCAAGCAAAAGATTCACAAAGTGCACAAATAGATTGTCGCACGGCGCGGCGTGGCATTTCCGTCGCCTCGCCGACTCTGAATCAGCTACGTAAAGGTACGATTCCGAACTCTACTGCAGCGTCCGCGCTTTTGATAAGCATTAGAAATGCGATCACTGACTTTATTGTATACGGAATGTACTCTTTGCAAATTTATACGTATATTTACAATTAGACTGAAGCAGTATGAATGCAGCGATAGCTCAGCGGGGAGTGGTACGGACTGTCGAGATGAAAGTTGCAGGTTCGAAACCAACCCCAAGAGCAGGCACCTCTGACTTTTCTAAGTTACTTGTGTATTAATTGTTAATTATCGCTTGCTTTAACGGTGAAGGAAACATAGTGAGGAAACCTGCATAACTGAGAAGTTCTTCATAAGAATTTCGAAGGTACTCGTATGTGAAGTCTGCCAACCCGCATTAGGCCAGCGTGGTGGACTAAGGCCTAACCCCTCACATTCAGTAGTATGCTAGTATTATTATTATTTATAATTAGACTAGATATTCCAATCCTTGAGTTTACAGCTGATGAATTCGGAATTATTCACGTAAGGCACGAAAATGGTAGACTATATTCGATAACAGCTGGTACTAGTTTCTTTAATTTTGTACAAAAAGATTTACAGATTTACAACAGCAGTCTACAGTCGTACATCCAAATACTATCAGAGCAAGTTATATTAGGTGGTAGGTCCTTCGTATGCGAGAGGCCGTCTGATCTTGGCAATTAGCAGTGTGTAAGCACTGAATTGTTTCGTTTTGAAGCACATTGAAGCCAGTAAAATTACTTGACATTATGAAACTGAACATCTTATCTCTCCAGAGGTGTTGACGTCACTGGCGACGCGGCCGATCGTAACAATTGCAATCTAAATCTTTCTGTAACACGTGTTTAAAAGCATGTTGCGCTACCCTACTGTGAACGGGATAAGGGCAGGTGGAAAAAGAAGACAATATTATGCCTCGGGGTGACGAACGCAGTCTAATGCAATGTAGTGCATTGTAATTCAAGGTTCTGTGTGGTTTTATTTAATTTTATAGGCAGGCGTGGCGGTTACCGTCAAGCGAGCAACATATTCTTTTCATCACTCAGGCTATAAAATAAACAGCTACAGTTTGCCAATGCTGCTGAGTTCGAAATCGTACCTTAAAGCACGTAAAGGCGTAAACGTACTGTTTACGAGCAGGCGCGCTCCGATACTACGCTTATTGTTCAATTTATTGCTCTATGTTGCATTTTTACTTAACAATTTGCACACAGTTCGTTAAAGTAGATTACAACGACTTCTCAAAGCTATATTTGGATATAAAGTACTTTATTTTACGGTCGTGCAACTATTTAATGTTTTTTTTAGCATAGCCCGGCAAACGAGCAAGTAAGTCACCGGATTGTAAGGGATCTCCGCCGCTCGTGTACGCCCCCAATACTAGAAAAATTATGGGCGTTGCCTACCTTAAAGGAAAGGGATAATTATGGGATTGGTAAAGTGAACAGAATTTAGGCCTTCGGATATCTTAGTCATCGTACGAAACGCAGCAGCAAGCCGTTACTTTACGTCGATTTTCTGCGAGACACTGGTAACCACCCGGTCAAGCCCATTTATGCTATAGACAAAATACAGCGTGGCTATACCACTACAAATTATACGGTGTTTGTACCAAACTGGATCACGCTTCTTAAAAATACCTAGTAATTCCAAATAAACTATTGAAAAATAGTTTTGCGAAAATTGAATACAATTTTCGTTGATATATTAAGATAGAGTAAAAACGCGGAAATATAATTGGCCGTTTATTTCTTCAACCATGTCATTAAAAAAATAAAGAAGTAAAAAGATAAAGAAGTTACTAAGCGCACTGAAAACGCCTGGAGAAGCTACTGAAGTATGAAATACCTTATGTAATACCTACCACAATGTGGGACTAAAACGGCAAGAATAAATCAATTAAAAAAACTAAGTTCGTGTGTATTTTAATATTTATGCGATACTAGATGTTGCTCGCGAGTCCGCCCACGTGAACGGCCTTTTCCAGTAAAAAGTAACCTATGTCCTAATCCAGGTCATGGTCTAACCGTGTACCAAATTTCACCCAAAACCGTTCAGCAGATAAGGCGTGATTGTCTAACAATCACCCAAACTCACAAACATCAGAACTTTCACATTTATTTTTTATAGTATAGGCCGGCAAACGAGCAAGTGGGTCACCTGATGGTAAGCGATCTCCACCGCCCATGTACGCCCACAATACAAAAGAATTATGGGCGCGTTGCCGACCTTAAAGGAAAGGGATAATAAGGGATTGGGAAGGGGAGGGGGATTTGGGCCTCCGGATATCTCACTCACCGTACGAAACGCGGCAGCAAGCTGCTACTTTACGCCGGTTTTCTGTGAGACAGTGGTAACGACCCAGACGAGCCGGCCCATTCATGCTGTAGACAAAATTGTCTACAGCGTGGCTCTACCACTCAAAAACTGACACTCTAACTGAATAAAAAACGCATTCTGTGACGTTTGCAACAACAATTCGCCTTTTACCTTAGTAGATACCACCCCATTGTCTTCGTGCACTAAGTATGCTCCACGCTTAAGAGTTAAGAGAAAGTATTCTTACGGTCCTAACACACTTGCCTATGCTTTTGTTTTAGTTGTTTTGTTGTAAAATTGTTTGTTATAGCTCGCTATTATGTTTCGTACAGTGAGAGATTACCGGAGGCCCAAACTCCCCCTCTCAATACCAATCCCCATTCAGGTGAACCATTTGCTCGATTGCTGACCTTCTCTTTCTTTCTGACTGGCGTTATCCCGGCTTAATTCCAAGGTACGCCCTCCCATTATGATCTGACAGTAGATTTATTTATTTGGACAACCAGTAATTGTTACATTATTACTTTATTCTAAAAGAGATAACTATAATCTTCTTATATATAAAATTCTCGTGTCACAATGTTCGTTCCCATACTCCTCCGAAACGGCTGGACCGATTTGTGTGCATATCGGGTAGGTCTGAGAATCGGCCAACATCTATTTTTTATCCTCCTAAATGTTAAGGGTGGTCCACCCCTAAATTTTATTATTAATTTTTTAGTAAATTTTTTTATTTTTATTTTTTTATATTTATTTTTTTATGATACAACATAAAAAAACACATACAACCCTAAATTTTCAACCCTCTACAATCAACCCCTATTTTTTAATAGCGACATTAGTATTTTTGCCAAGCGCGTTTCTCACCGAGACTCGCTTGATGCGCCCACTAGGCTACTTTAATCCTGGAAATAGGCATTCACGCGGGCGGAGCCGCGGGCAACAGCTAGTATATATATATACGCTGATTGTCACACACATAGGCCTGACCCCACGCTAGGTTAACCTGTATCGTGGGCATCAGGAACTACGAGGACTTGCGGTCCCACAACACCCAGACCCGAAACAAATATTTGTAGGTCACGCAAACATTTTTTTCTCGATGTGGGAATCGAACCTACAGCCTCACGCTTCGCAGCTGCCTACTCGCCAACTGCACCACGGAGGCTGTCAATTAATTAATAATAATAGGTACATTTAAATGTACAATATTTTAAAGTTGGTATTAGATTTGGCATTATGTGAGACGATACGCCGTCTGACCCTCACAACCTGCAAGGGGAACCAAATTTCGTCATTGCCTCGTCCGTTAATCAGCAAAGTGTACCACGTGCAGAGGTGCTTGGCTATGGGCCTAAAATGTCAGTGGCCCACTTACACATATATCATTATTGTCATTTCTTCTTCTTCTACCTTCCATTATCCCACTCTCAGTGGGGTCGGCGCAACATGCTTTTTAACACATGTTACAGAAAGATTTGGCTTATAGTGTTTACGACCGGCCGCCTGCCTGACGTCAACCCCTCTGGGGAATATTGTATTAATAACTAAAAAATCTACAACTAGTCTAAATCAACCCTTTTGAACCACAGGATACCGTACATGACATATCAATTACCATGGACAACAAGAAGAGGGCAATATAGCGGAAACGGAAGCTGGCCCGGCCGGGCACCGAACTCAAATACAACTATTGCGGCCGCCTACATGTTTGCCGTGCCCCGCATGTATAGGTCATCACTGAATTTGTTTGACGCCCGACAAAACTTGCAAATACTCCCGACATTTGGGTAAATTAAATATTCCCCCGCGCATGTATTTGAATACTATTTCCAAATGAAAAAATACTGTTTTAACACCACACGAGAACTTTAAATTACAAAGCACTGCATGGCATTAAACTACGCTTGACACCCCGAGACATAAGATGTTAAGTCTCATATTGCCCAATAATTTAACTGTCTTCAATGTCCTTCAATTAAAATAATGCTTACACACTGCTGCTTAGTAGCAGAAATTACAAATTAGTGGTACCAACCCAATCGGCCTCACTCATACGAGGAACTTACCTGCACCTATTAGAACATCCTCTACTCACATTTATATTATTAGTAGTCGGATAATGACTGCCTCGGTGGCGCAGTTGTAATGCGTACGCGTTACGATTAAGCTAACTCTGAGATCTCGGGTTCGATCCCCGGGTCGGGTAAAGTGGAATTGAGTTTTTCTACTAGGAAATGCTTAGTATCATCCCGGAGTCTGGAATTTGTGCCCGGTATGGCGATAGGCTCGCCCCCTATCGTCGTGGGACGGAGATACGCTCGGCGAAATATGGGTGTACTAGTTACACCTCTGCCTACCCCTTCGGGGATACAGGCGTGAGTGCGTATGTATGTAGTAGGATAAATACCTTACTTTCTAAAAGTAACCACCAAAGGTACAACTATACAGTTTTATAGTTTCCAATAGTGCCCAGCTAAGCAGAATAGTACTTTCATTATAAGAAGTAGTGTGTCACGGAAAATTACTAAAATATTTACAATAAATGACCTGTGGACAGAATTTTACCTTTACCTGAATTGTCCCTTTTATGGTAAGACAAATTTGTATTCACTGATATCTCAGCCTATGTTTTAGAGATGTGGACTTGACGGTATTTTATGTTGTAACATTGACTATGATCCTCACAACCGAGGCTTGGAAAGTTCCGAACAATCTAATTAGTCTTGCCACACGCAATCATCGTTAATAAAAAGAAAATCAAATAGCATTCGAGTACTTTTCACGTCAGCATAAACCAAAGACCGCCTTTTTCTTGTATCTAATTAATTAATTACGTGATCAATACAAAACAGCTCCATAAAATTTACCTATAAATGGAATTATACCTACATATTTGCTCACACCCACAATATTAGTTTTCAATAATAATAATAATAATAATAATACACCCAACAGTCACACACATAGTCCTGACCCCACACTAGGTAAACCTGTGTCGTGGGTATCAGGAACTACGAGGGACTTGCGGTCCCACAACACCCAGACCCGAGACCAATATTTGTGGTTCACACAAACATTTGTCTCGGTGTGGGAATCGAACCCACGGCCTCTCGCTTCGCAGCCGACTACTCGCCCGCTGCGCCACGTCAATAAGAAAGAACACGACGCGGGCCCAAAAGTAGCTCGCAAAGCACTAGAATCGAGATCAATTTCGCTAGTATGTTGTGTGATTACTTAATTCCACGGCGAGTGGGCAGGGACCCTCGTAAAGATAAGACGGGAACGAGTGGGCCTCTTCTTAATTTATGAACAAGTGTCGCCCGGGGACTCGCCCTCTGTATCCACGCTCTTAAACACACTGCTACGTATATTGATGTAATAAGATTCCTTTGATGTTTATCTTTGTTTTTTCGAACTCGTTATACTTTTATGGGATGGAAACGATGATGTTTTGTTAGATTATTATGTTAGTATAGCGAGTGGGATCACTTGAATGTAAATCTAGTTACACGTGGCAGCAAATTTGAATGTCTCGACGAATGACGACTCGCTGTCGATGTCAAAGACACACAAATAGAATATTAGCAGCCTAAGACACGTCCACACAATGAGTTTGCCGTTGATCAAAGTCACTGCCTGTATATGTCATCACCATCGTCTTGAGAACCCACAGTGTCTGAGGAAACCTGGTTGTATTGCCGACGACCAGTATTGAGAATTGAAGGGAGGATGAGTTTTTATATGAAACCCAATGCGCCCTACAAAAATCTACCGATGACGTGGGTTTCGCACAACCGAGATGCGGCGCGGTGACAACGATTTGTGTTTTTTTTTATATATTTCGACTTTTTATATAGAATTTTGTAAAAGTAAGACGTCGTGTTTTTTATTCAGATTTATATTGGTGCAGGTTTCATGTGGAATCGACTTGTCTATCTTCTAGTCATTTACAAAGAGCTTCGATTGGCACGTAGAAATATTGATAAAACGAGGAGATAACATTTTCTCGAGGCATTTATGGTAAGCGCGCAATTCAGAGATTTACATTCACATACATATTCTACTATACTATTATTACTATTAATGTGAAAGTTTGATGTTTGTGAATTTGTGATTGTGTTGGATTGTGTATAAAGGAATGTTTGTTAGTCAATCACGCAATAAAGGCTGAATAGTTTTGGATGAAATTTTGCACACGGGTAGACCATGACCTGGATAAGGACATAGGCTAATTATTATTCCCGAAAAGGTTGTTCGCGCGGGCGGAACCGTGTAAAAGAGCTAGTAAGTTAAATAATTTGAAAATAGTCTTTGTTTTGCACCTTCATTTTGTGGCACCGTAAAATACGTGAAGTCTAGGGTTCAAATCCCAGGCCGCGCAATTACAACTTCTGTTGCCCAAAATTCAAAGAACTATATGGCTTTATGAAAGCCTGAAATAAGCAAGGGTTGCGCCTCTACCTACCCTTTCATGGATCACGTGATATATATTTATGTTAAACATATTTCCGTTATATAGACTCGCCGCATATCACATCATGGGACGGAAATAGACTCGGCAAAATGGGGGTGTAATGGTAGCACTTCTGCCTACCCTTTCGGGGATTACAGATGTGAGTACCTATATATTTCCGTCAGTCACATAAGTAGAAAGTACGTGCGCGATCGACCGAACACTTGTGCCCACGACCGATTTAACTTTGCAACTAAGCCATATGATAACAAAGGATTCATACTTCAACGTAACTTTGGCACACGAGTTAAGTCTGCAAGTTATATTACATACTACCTTTTGCTCGCGGCTCTTCCTTCGTGAAACTCTTTGTAACTGAGATAAAAAGTTGTTTCATATACAACGTGTTACAGAAAAGTGTAGTCATATTGAAGCAACGCATAGTGTATGATATACGTATTTCACCCCCCGTAGTACCAAATCCAACCCCATTGTTAGTATATAAATATTTATTTTCTTTTTTTACTAGCCTTAATGACTAAACGAGCATGTCGCTCACCTGATGGTAAGCGCCACCACGGCTGCCCATAAACAGAAGCAGCACCACACATAACTTTTTATTACAAAGCTCTGCATGGCATGCATTTTATGAGCTGTAGACACTTGTCTACAGCATGAATTGGCTAGCTCGTCCGGGTCGTTACCACTTTTTCACAGAAAACCGGCGTAAAGTAGCAGCTTGCTGCTGTTCCGTACGGTGTGTGAGATATTCGGAGGTTTAAATCTCTAATTATCCCTCTCCGATAAGGTCAGCAACGCGCCCATGATTCTTCTGGTATTGTGGGCGAAAATGGACGGTGCAGATCACTTACCATCAGGTGACACACTTGTGAACCTATAGCCATACCGGTCACAATTCCAGACTCCAGGCTGATACTGAGCATTTAGAAATAGAAAAACTCAATATCACTTTTACCTGACCTGGTCATCGTACCCGAGACCTCAGCACAGCAGGCGTACTGCGTACGCATTACAACTGCGCCGCCGAGGCAGTCAATAATAAATCAAGCCTCTTTAAATCTTGCAGGCGGCGTTTCAAGTAATTACATAGATAACCTAAACCGGACCCTAATAAGTGATACAAGGCATTCATCATAAGTTTAAAGTTTCCGCAAACATTACCGACTCCAGTTACTAGGGCCTGGTTACTAATAACTTAAATCCTTTCAAGTTACGTCGAAATAACCCTCCTTCGTTGCTATTAATAAATTCCACGTATTGATTTGTGTGAACCGGTTCACATAATGATTTATCAGTAGGTAGGTATGTGTGTTCGTCTGAAAAGAAGTATTATGCCGAAAGGCATAACCGTAGATTCGTATTGACGAAGCATTTCCTTAAAAACTTTTTAACAAACCACAAATCGGCACAACAAAACTAAAAATAAAAAATTGCCACGTATTGTTAATAGCATACATGATGAATAAACTAAATATTAAAATATATTTTGTAATTAGAATTTTAAAGACATCTACTTTAATGTATTGAAATTGATATATTTGGGTTCCTTAAACCACCTACTGTAGGAAATAAACAATTATTTATTAAATTTTGGTATAAGTCAACTAGCCTTTACTAAATTCGGTGTTCTGTTGCTGCTGTTTATATGCAGGTGTGAAGCTTACCATCAGGCGAGCGACTTGCTCGTTTCAAAATTCAGAATAGTAAAAACAGCATGTTTATTGGATAATGATTGTTGTGCGATTCGGCATTATTGGTAATAGGTAAATATTATGGTAATATTATCTCCCATTACCAAAAAATATTGGGTAAACCGAGACAAAGCATGGGGCAAAATCAAATTAAAATATTGAACATCTGATATTCATTTCCCATAAAAAATATAAACATTTAAATACATTTCCAATTTTGATATAACGGGGTCCGTCAATATTAATACGATGCACGATAGGGATTAAACTAGTCTGAATAAAAATGATATTTTGCGGGATGACGCAAATACACGGGATCTGTCCGGGCGAAGATTTTAAATCCCGCTAACACCCGGATTACAGGTAGCGGGATTGCAAACCCTAAAAGAGTTATATATAGTACTTGTTATCATTACACAATGTGTAACAAAAACCTTGTTGGGCGTTTTAACTGTGATATCTGTATTCAAACGTAATGAAATAATTATACGACAATGAGACTTTAAAAATAATCATATTTATTTTTTATACTTACTTTAATTATTTTATTGTTTGGAAACCGTATTTCGATTGATTACCTCTGCAAGAGCGATGACTCGGAGCCAGAGCGAGTTAGCAAGTTGCGGCGTCTACGGGCATCAAACACGCCGCGCAGCGTGCGCACCCGCCCGGCTTCGTCAATACGTCACATCAGTCAGGTCACAAACACTTCATGTGTACTACTATACATAAATACACACCCAAAGTTAATTGTACGGTAATTTCTCATTTCGAAAGTAATTCCAATCACAATATAAGATATCCGATGTCAACGTAAGTAGGCTTGTTACATGTTATCTACCAGAGAACGAGCCTCGTCGAGGGCCGGTATTATCCGACAAAATGATATTGAGCGTAATGAAGGTATACTTAATATGGTAGCGAAAGACGGCTCCAATTAACAGCACTACCCCCATTAGCCGGCAAGACACGCTTTACCGGCAATAACCGGCCATAACCGGCCCCGGCCGTTGCGACAAGCCTAATCCGAACAAATGACGCGGGAAAGATGACATTCGTTGATTGGTGTGCCAAATTGAAAGTGTAGTTTTTTTTACTTAAGAAAAAGGAAAATAAATCTTCTTTATACGGTTATCTGCTCTTGTTAACCAACTTAGGACGGAACTTGTTTTTTTATTATTAACTGGAGTGACGAAACAAGCAGGTCGCTCGCCTGATGATGAGCGCCACGCCTGGCCATAAACAAAAACAACACCACACAGAACTTTGAATTACAACTGCAAATTAAACTTGAAGGACATTGGACTGCGCTCTTCACCCGAAGACAAAATGTTAAATGTGAATGTCCTTCAAACCGGAACACAACAGTGCTTACACACTGCTGCTTGGCGGCAGAAATAGACAAAACGGTGGTACCAACCCAGACTTCCTCGCATTGACCTTTTAAGCCTTAAAAAAATAAACAAATTACTTAATACTTTCTTTTTATTCTACCTGGCATTATACCAGTTAGTGCCAGGGTCCGACTTTCTTTTAAGTCACCTTCAGATCTTAAGCATCCTCCTTAGTGAGACCATTGGCTCTCATGTCTCCCTGTAATACATCAAGCTAGAGATTTTTGGGCCGTCCGTAGCATCGTACGCTAAAAACTAATAACGTATAAAATATAATGATTAGGAAGATCAATTTTTAAATACATAATCAGTAGGTAAGCAAGACAAAACTGACATTTTCACAATTGATTACTCCATTCCACGTATCAAGTTAACAAAGCGGTCGCAATTAAATCGGAAACAACGGTCGATCAATAATTAAATCAACGATTATGCTTGGGAAAAAATGTAAAGCTTTGAAACGTGATCAAATTAACCCGTGTATCGGTGTCCAGCGTCCGGCCAAAGCAATTTTTCCCTCGACGTGCGCGCTCAAAAATAAATTAACCGGCACACGTTTAATATTAAATTAAAATGACAACAATTTCGGGTACAAAGTGGGGTTTTATGCAAATCGTGCAACTATTGTGCCACTGATTTATACCTGGGTGTTGCACATTATTTAAAATGCTCGTAAAAAATGTCGCAGATTACACAAAACTTACATTTGTGTCGCATAAAACGGCTCTAATAGCCACTGTAAATATTGCCACGATTCGGTGTAGTTCATTTTTGCTAAATTGCGACCGCACATGTCCTACCGCAGTATTAATGCGCAATATTAAATGTTTTATTTTACTTATCTTGGTCTAGTAGTAGACAGATTGGCGGGGAAACTTCCAGGTTAGGCTGACCGGGCATCCAGATATTAGATTGTATTTTATCATGTTTGCCTTATTTTCACAAAACGTGAACTACGTCGTTTTACAGGTAGTATATTATTTTCAATGTTATTGGCTGCATTTTATACTGGCACGGCTAAAGGGCTACAGTCCATCTGTTTGGACTAGTTTCCAGAATTTTGGAGGTCTGAAGTAACTAATGCACCAGATAGTTCGTGGAATGCGACTCGCCAGAACAAGCCACCAAGGCGGGTTTTCACTTTGCTTATTCATTTATCCTTTCATCCATCCATTTTCATGTCTACAAGAAAATAGTGCCGCATACGTAAAACACATAGATAGGTACTGAAAATATACTCTTTCATTTTATCGTCACGCAGTCGATTGTATTTATCTAATATCTTGTCAACCTTTTATTAATTGAAGAAAAAATGAAAAAGATTCTCAAACGACGCATAAAATAGGTCTTACCTATAACCTATGTAATTGCCGTTCTGTACGAATAAAGTTAAAGTTCTTTTTTATTTCTATTAATTAAAGTAACCACCCATCCTATCGATGCATCTTCGCCAGTGCAATGGCAATTTATCGATACCCTTGAAGAAATCGGCTGGACAGGAGGGACAATAAACTCTTCAAAGGCATTTTGTACTGCCTCTAGGGTATTAATTTTTCGCTAATAAGTTGTCCAAATCAAATCCATTAAAAACGCTGCCGCCGCGCTGCATCTTGGTCGCGCGGTTTTTGCACGGCGCAAATCGTCAACGTAATTGATATGTGGTACAAAATTAAGCCTGTGTTTATAATACGCTTGTGATAATTATTAAGCAAATAAACTAACTATAGAGACATAAAAAAGTTACATCCCTATTACTTAACTTTATGTCTGACGTAACTTTGTTCGCTTTCCAATCACCAATTCTATTCAGAGTTAGAACGGCATTCACAGAATATGATCGACAATAAAACTCGCGATAGCCATTCCGTCGACAGTTTGTGTGGCCGTAAACGATGCGATAACGTTTTGCACTCGAGAATAATACTTCGTATTGGTTGACCGTCAAATTAGTGTACTGTAGACTGTGGAGTTCGGATTAGATTTTAGTTTGTAACAATCTTACTACTATTATATCTTACTATTATTAGTATTTTTATGTTTGAAACATGCGAGGTAAAGTTTTAGAGTAAACAAATACCTACTAATGGAAATTTATTTATAAGTTTCATGTAATAAACTTATGTTATTGTTAAACTAAAAAATCCGGCTCCATAAATTAACTGATTATCCAAGTCGGGATGCATTTGCTGTTATTCATTGAGGAGTTTTTCCTTTATACTCCGTCATCACAATTCAATCATATAGGAATATATGAATCCTATCGAAAATAATCATCAAAAATAAATTCACTATTGTGGGAGATATGATAGTGTAATATAAACATTTAAAAGTTCTAATTGTTTGAAGTCATTTAATATTTAATGAGACTATTATTTTTTATTATTTATAGTCTCATTAGAAATTTAGGTTAAATTTAAATTACTCATTGGTCATAAGGCTAGATTGTAATTTTAATGATATACTCTAGTAGGTATCATTCACAAAAAAAAAAAATTTAATATTTAAAAAATTGTTTATTTATTTACACCACACACCAATAGCATACCTACATAGTTAGTTACCTCATGCAATCATTAAACAAATAAAAGAAACCGCTATAGTTACATTAAAATATTACAATTTTAATTACGGAGCAATTTTTTTTTTTGTATCATAGGCCGGCAAACGGGCAAGTGGGTCACCTGATGGTAAGCGATCCCCACCGCCCATGTACGCCCTTAAGACAAAAAAATTAAGGGCGCGTTGCCGACCTTAAAGGAAAGGGATAATAAGGAATTGGGAACGGGAGGGGGATTTGGGCCTCCGGATATCTCAATCACCGTACGAAACGCAGCAGCAAGCTGGTACTTTAAGCCGGTTTTCTGTGAGACACTGGTAAAGATCCGAACGTGCCGGCCCATTCATGCTGTAGACAAAATTGTCTACAGCGTGGCGCTACCACTCGTCGTTAAATCTACCATAATTAACATTCAAAGACAAGAACATTGTGATTACAAGAGAAAACTTTTTCAAACTTCGCCGAGTAAATTGAAGAGTTGCACAGAACCGTATTCAGTGGATCTAAGTGAAGTAAAAAGAAAAACGTTTGTGCTTCAAAGGGGTTCGCTATTGAACTAAATATTCCCAGCATTTTGCTTTGGCCAGTTGCATCATTGCCCAGCTCGCGTAAAGGCACCGTAAAGAAACGTTCGGACTTGCCATTTATTTACAGTTTTAAAGTTTGGTAATATGATTGGAAAATTGAATTAAGTGTTACAAATTTTACTGCAATGTGATAATATTTACAAATTCGAAACTCTACTATAATTAGAGTTTGTGTAACGAACCTATGAACCTATGAATAATATTTTAGTTACGCATTCATGTAATTGTAAAGTATTCGTAAATGAAAATCGAGATAATCATTTTTTTATATATCAAAGGAATGTTTGTTTATTTGTCTATGCCTGCTTACACCATTCTTCCGATTATAATGAAGCTTTGGTGAGAAATGTACATGTGTATGTTATAAAAAAAATGTTTAAGTGAGGACTACACCACCCTTCGAATATCAAGTTATTGTAGCAAGTTTTTATTTTATTTTATTTTTTTATTACATTGAATGACGAGACGAGCAGGTCGCTCGCCTGATGGTAAGCGCCACGCCTGCTCATAAACAGAAGCAACGCCACATAGAACTTTAAATAAAGCTCTGCATGACACTGGACTGCGCTCGTCACCCCGAGACATAAGGTGTTAAGTCTCATAATGCCTCATACTCATGCCCAGTAATTACACTGGCTTCAATGTCCTTTACACCGGAACACAACAGTGCTTACACACTGTTGCTTGGCGGCAGAAATAGACAAAGCGGTGGTACCAACCCAGCCGGTCTCTCGCAAACGAGGGACCTACCACCTTGTAAAGTAATAGGAGCCGGGGTGACAGCTACAGATTTGATGTTTTGATAGCATTTAAATAACGTCAACCATTGCTTCTTACAATAACTTGTAACATTACCCGACGGATGGTGTCTGGAACCCACATTGAGTATACTTAAATAAAAAAGAGGCATGTCAACACATGGCGGGCACAGCTAGTAAAGTAATAAATACACCCAACAGTCGCACACATAGTCCTGATCTCACACTAGGTTAACAGTTAACTTGTATCATGGGTATCAGGAACTACGAGGGACTTGGTCCCATAATATCCAGATCCGAAACAAACATTTGTGGATAACACAAACATTTGTCTCGGTGCAAGAATCGAACCCACGGCCTCTTGCTTCAAAGTTATCCTGTATCGTGGGTATCAGGAACTACGAGGGACTTGGTCCCATAATATCCAGATCCGAAACAAACATTTGTGGAAAACACACACATTTGTCTTACATAGAATAGGTACAAAAAAATAGGACATTACATTTTTCGCTACCAATCAGCGTAATTTGAATATTTAAAAACCTCGATAGTACCTAACATAATTTTACTACTGTTGGTACTTGACCGTAATCGATACAACTTAATGTACTTACTTACTCTCTACGGATAATACCGTACTGAATTATTTCAATACAAAACTTTATATATAACGATTCGGTCTACCAGTATTATTGTGCTGATCTCGAGGGTGCCATTTTAAGTCGAACCAAAAGATTAGTTTTAGAACTTAATCTCCTAAATGACCTAATCTCATTTTTTTTCGCCATATTTGTCTACGCGTTTTTACGTCACTAACTGTGGTTTCCTAGGTTCAATTCTCAGCGTGGGGAATCTTTATGGTATGTGAATTGTCGGTTCAACGAGTCGTTAAAAATACTAATGAATTAAATGAACACTGAATCAATTATATTGACAATGTAATTAATTATGTTAACAGTTAATACGTGAGTGGTGAATAATGTTCAGCCTTTTTCGTACTTATTAAAAAAATAATTATGCCATGGATCAGCACAAAAAAAACAATTATGAGTGTAAGTTACCATTAAGGCATACATGTATATTAAAGTAGAATATATATAATATAGTAGGGTATGTATACATACATGATTTTCACATACAACACGCTAATCAAACAAAATCATTTTGATCAGGTTCATGGCTGTATGAGCTAAGATCCCTTTGCCTTCTCTGCACGGTAAAATAAGATAAAAAAGTTATGTACATAAATGCATTTTTGTTTTTAACACTTGTGGTCGAATTCTGATCACAGGATATATAAAAATATCAACCGACGAGAAACGAAAGTATCTGTACTATGCATGGGGTTGATTTATACCGAAAATAACTATAAATTTATCATCTACTGGCTTTTGTTCGCGGCTCCGCCCGCGTGAATACACCCTAAATAAAACGTAAACTAAACGTAACCGTCTCTAGGGTCCCATCTATCTCTACATCAAAATTCATCAAAATGGGTTCAGTGATTTAGGCGTGAAAGCGTAACAAACAAATAGATAAAAAAAATATCTTATGTTACTTCTTATACCCCCAAGAATATGAGTACAAAGTTTCATGATGATCGGTTAAGTAGTTTTCGCATGAAAGCGTAACAAACAAACAAACTTACATTCACATTTATAATATTAGTATGATTACATCAACATGAAACTATTTGTTCGCAATCAACGTATGCACATGAAGTCCTGAAGGTCTCACATTGTTTAATAATACGAACGCAATATAATTCCATAACATAAAATGTTGTGCTAAACCCATGAATATTTAATTTATATAAAATGAAATAACGAAGTAATGAGATTAGTATTAATTTAGGCGTCCTTCCTAAATACTTTGATCTCGTTAGCATTGTCGCGGCAGCACTGGCCTCAGCCCTGTTTATTAAACGGATCACAATGGACCGCCAAATCGTGACTGCGCTATACTTGTTTTATTAACTTTACGGTATTACGCGGATGGGTTAATAAATATTTAGTTATTATAATGAGGTATTTATTTATAATACTACAATTAATATTAGAGATCCTGTAAATTATTCGAATTGGGAGCTTTCTGTATCAGTGTCACCTGATTACGAACCTAAAGAAGGAAGCAATGAATTTTAAAATTTCTCATTAATAATAATAATAATACACCCAACTGTCACACACATAGTCCTGACCCCACACTAGGTAAACCTGTGTCGTGGGTATCAGGAACTACGAGGGACTTGCGGTCCTACAACACCCAGACCCAAGACCAATATTTGTGGTTCACACAAACATTTGTCTCGGTGAGGGAATCGAACCCACGGCCTCTCGCTTCGCAGCCGACTACTCGCCCGCTGCGCCAAGGAGCTGTCAAATGTAGCCTGTTTCTATGTAGATAAGGGTGCGTGTGCGCGTGTGTGTACATCTGTGCCGTCGAAGCGCCTAAAGAAATAGACCTGTTTGAATATGGTTTTGGTTTGAAGAAATCTATCGGAAAGTTTTAACGCCAAGGTTATTTTATATTTAATTAAAAGGTTAGGTTTTAATTTTTATTTTTTTTATTTAATTAACTCCAATTCCCAATAACAATAACTGAGCATGGGCCTTCTCTACTAATAACCAGGTTTTTGCCTTTTTTAAGGGCGAGGTAAATAGAATAGTTATACCGGACTCATCGCCCTTCGCATAGTTCGCATCCGACAGACTGCTTGATTGGGGCCCTAACCAAATTTCCTACGCCACGCCGCTGTACCAACTAAAAATCCCACAAGTGAAACTGTTCCGAGGAATCCTGGAATACCTAGATTGCTGCAGGTACCGCCCCTGCGCTCTGCCTTCGTGTTCCGTCTTCTTTGGAGCTTGGAAACCTCCTCAAAATCGGGATCTCTACCTATAATGCGTGTTCGTAGACGTGCCTTCGTAATTCTTATGTATGCTTCAATAATTTGTAACAACAGCTAGGTAGCTTTCTTTTATTATTTATGTAAATTACTTGTTTTTATTAACTAGGGGCTTTGCCCACGTTTTTCCACAAAAGATAAAATAAAAAAATACTTATAGTCCGACGAATATGAGACATATCTTACTTTCTTCCCCACATTATTCTGCATCGATTGGTATCGGTCTCGATCCCATACCCCCAGCGGTTTCGGAGGAGATAGCGTGACAAGCTTTTGGCAGCGGCGGAGGCGCCAGTTACTTTTTGTTAGAATAGAGAGATTCATTCAATTCATATTGAATGTGTCCAGGCCGACTAAATGCTAGAGGCATTCTCTACCAGTCAACTATTGGGTGGTGCAGAGAATAAACAAATGAAAATAAATTTATTAATAATGAATAGTAAAAAAATTACATGTCAACACGATTACAACACAATTCAGAAATTATTCAGGTTTACGTATAATACAATTTGCACCGTTCCTTCATTAAAGTAACCGGATATTCATTAAATGTTAACTAAATAATGCCTCATTATAACAGAAGCCGCATTAAAATCTGGTAATGTTAGACTTTAGAACTGCAAATGAAAAATTGTAAGCTAACTTAGTTAATTTAATTTTAACTTTCGACAAAGATTTTTTCTTATAGCATAGGCCGACAAACGAGAAAGAGTGTCACCTAATGGTAAGCATGTACCAATACCAGAACAATCCAGGGCGTGTTGCCGACCGAATTAAGGGACTGGGACGTGATGAGGCTTTGAGCCTCCGAATATCTCAGTAACAGTATGAAACACAGCAGCAAGCCGCAACTTTACGTCTGTTTTCTGTGAGACAGTGGTAACAACCCGGTCAAGCCGGCCCATTCATGCTGAAGACAAGACTGTCTACAGTGTGGCTCTACCACTTTAGGAACTCTGAATACCTTTATTCTTATAAAGTTTTTTTGATGTTTTGCAGGGTACTGAAAAGCCATTACCTATTGTAACTTTGTAACCATTTGTGCACTTTCATCATTTTACGAACTTAAAAAAGGAAGTTACCAAATAAGGTCAGGTTTTTATTACTTTTACTTTAGGTACCTCGAAGGCAGTCCCTAAAAGTTCGTCCCCACTTGTGACATTTCGCCGCACCGAAAGTCCTGGCACAGTCACACTTACTTGTTACCCTAATGTAATCGGGTATCGTAACATACGCTGTCATTTTGCTGTGACTTAAAACAAAAAGTTACAGTGTAAATGTCATGTCACGGCGAAATCTTTCAGAATCTAATAGCGGATGGCTCAATGTCATTACGTCGTATCATTTGAAAATACTTGAGAATATATCATAGTCACGCCTCCCGGTGCGGTGAAATGTCACAAGTGGGGACGCACTTACATAAATTTAATTAAAATCTGATGACGGGGTACGTGTAAAGTATGGAAATATCAAATCATAACAGCAAACTCAGTGATTTTGGTTTTGTATAAAAGATTTATTTATTTATTCAATTACATTAAAAAATATTTAAACTATATCTTAAAAACTTTAAAAATTAACACGCTATAAAAAATAAAATTAACGACTTCTAATGTTGGGTTCGTTGCAACTAAAGAACATTACAATAACAAAAAAAAAGAGTGTAAAAGCTAATGTACCTTATACATTTAAAATATGTTTTAAAAATCTAAATAAGCTATTGTGAAAGCTTTAAAATACATAATTTATATCATTTTTTAGGTTATAAGACCGCGACTATTATGATATTCTGTTCATAGTTAATGTAGCATGCGTAGGCGGCCTACGCAATTGTCTACGCGCTACGCCGAATGTTTTCATGTTACTCTTGACGCCGCGCCGCGCCGGGGACGCCCTTATTAAGCACCCTTATTGTTGTGTTGACGCCCCGAACACTCTAGATCTCACGTCTGCATTACACCATTATGGCGGAACATCGTGGAGTACGTGCGCCAGAAGACGTAGTACTCTCCAAGGGTGCAGGTACTGGAGTCGCATTGCAACATCAACTTTAAGGCGTTTGTGGTGCGAGTACCAAATTTTCTCTTGCATCTTGTCCTGGAGGAAAAATTCTGGCCGCAGGGCGTGGTATTCCGCAGGTTCCGTGGACAAGTGCTACTAGATCGCACACCGACATAGTGCAAGTGTTACTAACAAAGTCTTACATTTTATTGTACTAATATTTTCTGTAATTACTTTATATGTACCAACATTAGTTTGCAAGGTATTTATCTATGGTCCATAGTTGCCATGGGGTTTCTATGCCTAAAGTCAAACAGGCAGCAAAAGTAACGCACAGAAACGGTACCGGCAGCAATCTAGAGATACCGTAATCACCCAGGAACGTCCAAACTTGCGCCGAAAGAGACCACTGCTGGGTTTTTAGTCGGTATTGTCGGAGTAGAAAATTGGTTAAGCCCCTAGCAGGCATTAGGATGTGAACTAAGTCGGAAAGCCGCTGAGGTCTAACTATCCCTCCACCTCGTGTGTCCGGAAGGTATCCGTATATTTATAAGCAATATTCTAAAAATTTTGAATTAAAACAAACAAATATATTTTAATTTTAGTTAAGTTAAGCATCACAAACGATAAACCGATGTTTCCACGCAAAAAAGGCAACAGTTTATATAAATTACGTGACCAGAGCTCTCCAGAAGTGCAGGCAATTAAATTCATTGTTTTTTAATTACACCAATATAAATGAGACCGCAAACCACGAGGATTTATTTATGCATTAGTGTGCGTCGGCTGGGACGCGTATTTAGTAACCATGTTGGATTTATTTTCATAGTATATCTTAAAATTTCTACACGTTGTTTATATCAGAGTGTGTGTTGTTTGTATCTTTGTATTTAAACGTATCATATTTTACTTAGAACAAAGCTTTTGTCCGAGGTGGTGAAACAGGCTTTTAGTCAAATAAGTTTTCCGTGATGAAATAAATAAAATTGGGTTTTTATCACTTTCTTTAATAAATGCATAAACTGACATTACTCAGTGATAAAAGATGGCGGGTGGATGCGAGCTGCTCTAGACCGGGATGTTTGGCGCTCACTTGGGGAGGCTTACGTCCAACAGTGGACGGCAACAGACTGAGATAATACTCAGTGATACATCAATAGATTCAGAACACGTGTTTAAGCGAGGGAGATAATCATCTGTAATCCTACTCCTACTATTATTATAAATTTAAAAGTTTGGATGTTTGTGAGTTTGTGAATTTGGCTGTTTGTTAGTCAATCACGCCTTAACGGTTTGGGATGAAATTTGGCACACGAGTAGACCATGACCTGGATAAGGACATAGGCTACTTTATGTCCTAGAAAAGGCCATTTATGCGGGTGGAGCCGCGAGCACAAGCTAGAATCTTATAAATCAAGATCAGGTAGACTAAGTTATGGTGTATTGCGCAAGTACGCCAAACGATACGATGTTTTCTAAATACGCGTTACAACTGCATGGTCTTCTCAACCATGCGGAAAATTGTATTGGAATAGACTGTTACCTGTCTAATCCACGTATACTCGTATCCCTGCCGGCTGCCACGAAATAACAGCAATATTGTCGTCCAACTATACCTACTTACATTGACTTGTACAATGACAAACATAAAAACACTGTTGTGATTTTATTAGAGTATGTTTCCTTTATTTGTAGTACTTATAAGTATTTTTTTGGAATAATATTATTTAACCACCAATGAATAGTTATTGCGCAATCAAGATACACCCTCTATCTGACGTAATATAACGGATGTATCTTAATTTTATCATAACTTCGTTATAATGGAGGTAAATAAAATTCTATCCTAGGTAAATTAAATTTTAATAATATAGTCTATTTTTTACTGGTATGTAATATATGATACTAGGTTTTGCTCGCGGCTCCGCCCGCGTGAATACTCTTCCGAAATAAAACGTAGCCTATAACCGTCTCCAGGGTCCCATCTATCTCTACATCAAAATTCATCAAAATCGGTTCAGTGATTTAGGCGTGAAAGCGTAACAAACAAAAGGATATATTTTTTTAATAAAAAGTACCCTATGTTACTTCTTATACCTCCAAGAATATGTGTATAAAGTTTCATGATGACCGGTTAAGTAGTTCTCGCGTGAAAGCGTAACAAACAAACTTACATTCACATTTATAATATTACATATATTATAAAGGTTGTATAGAATACTCGACTCTGTATTGTGGTATTTTGTCTACGAATCTTAACATGACGTAATTTTATCGAATATTGACAGTTTTAATCGAGAATAGTTATCTCTCTCCCGTGCGAGATACGTCGTATTGCATGTGCTAAGCCCGCAGGTCTTGAATTAAGAGTTATACCTTGTATAACTAACTAGAAGAAGAAAGAAAGAAAGAAAAACAATTTATTTGTACAGCCTCCAACGCGCATATGAGTGTATACAATTACATTACATTTATACAATTCAAATTAACATTAAAAATAAAATAATGTTTAACAAAACTTAGAAACCGACTTCAAAATAAAAACACTGAAAATTCAAAAATAACAAATTCTATAGTCTCTTTAGAATCGGTGCCTGTGTCGCTGCCGTTCAAATAAAATTGCACCGACTCCAAAGAGACCTATAGAAGTAGTACGAAGTAGCACTAATACACTATAACTAAACACATCCCAATACTCAGAACCGCACATAATAACAAAACGTGTGACAATAAGCTTAATTATCACTGTTTTCAGTGTTCAGATGTGGCTGGATTTCATTACCGCATACCTACGTTGCAAATTCAAGTTCCGTGTTCGCAATTAGGATATTGTACGGCTCAGGATACCAGCCAAGCATTTCTTAAGTGATTTCAATTTGAAGCAACGTTGAACGTGCGCTTACAATGGTTATTATGGAATAGATTGAGCACTCAATGCTGTCTATGACGATTTTGATTACATAATAATTTGGTTCCAAATTGGTATTAGTTTTGGGTCCTGTTTTACTCTGTTACTAGATCGACGAAATAGTAACATTGCTTGAGATGCGCTGTAGTGTAAGAATAAATAATAAATAATAAATAATAAATAAATACACCCAACAGTCACACACATAGTCCTGACCCCACACTAGGTTAACCTGTATCGTGGGTATCAGGAACTACGAGGGACTTGCGGTCCCACAACACCCAGACCCGAGACAAATATTAGTGGATCACACAAACATTTGTCTGGGTGCGGGAATCGAACCCACGGCCTCTCGCTTCGCAGCCGGCTACTCGCCCGCTGCGCCACGGAGGCTGTCAGAAGATATTATAATAATATTTATTTCAGAACATGTGCATATGTGAACGGTGGAGAACACTTATCATCTGGTGACCCACTTGCCACTTAAAAACACCTACACTGAATTCATTGCCGACATATTATAAAGCCATACGCACAAATATTAGCCATAGAAATAAATGTAGGAACTTATGTATCCATCCACTACAGTATATTATAACTCCTACATACAAAAGTTATCACCACATACTTCGCACAACACAAAATACGGCGACGGAAATTCAAAGAATCACACACAACACCTCATCACATCCTTTGTTGCCAACGTTCAAACGCTGTGAATGACAAAGGGCTTAGCAGTTGATATCATGATCGAGGGAGCAAAAGGCGTTCAATCTAAAATTTCGCTGTTCGTGAAATCTGTGCTATATTGAACCGATGCCGCCAGCGAGTTCCGCCGAACTTTGCCACTTGCCAGGGAGCAGTGAGTTGGATCGAACCTTGGGGCTACTGTCACATTATCGGTGTTACATTTAGGTTACTTGTTTATAAAATACAATGTAGTAACAGATAAGTATGTGCTTCTTGAAGTTTGTCTTTCACTATAAGTAGGTACCTATACATGAATAATAATAATAATACTAGCCCTGTATTATACTCGTCCCACTAATGGGCACAGGCCTTCTCTACTAAATGAGAGGGTTTAAGCCTTAGTCCACCACGCTGGCCTAATGCAGGCGTGCAGTCATCACATACCTTCGAAATTCTTATGGAGAACTTCTCAGGCATGCAGGTTTCCTCACGATGTTTCCTTCACCGTTAAAGCAAGTGATAATTAACAATTAATACACGCGTAACTTAGAAAAGTTAGAAACATGCTCTTGTGGTTGGTTTCGAACCTGCGACTTTCGTCCCGACAGGCCGGACCTGCTCGTAAGTAGTATTTATTTATACTTATAGTAGTATTGCTTCTATAAGTATAAATGAATGTAAATGAAAATTTGCTGATCCGCCCTTACAAATTACAAATATTTATTAGTATTTTTGTGTGATAAAACATGCTGTAGACAGTTTTGTCTACCGGGTCACCACTGTCTCATAGAAAACCGACGTAAAGTAGCGGCTTACTGCTGCGCTTCGTACGGCGAGTGAGATATCCGGAGGCCCAACTATCCTTACCAATCCCTTTCCTTTAAGGTTAGTAACACGCCCGTAATTCTTCTGGTATTGTGGGCGTATATGGGAGAGCAGATGAGGAGGTGGAGATTACTTACCATCAGGTGACTTGCTCGTTTGCCGGTCTATGCTAAAAAAGTCTATAATCGCAGGAATCGTACGTATCGCACTACGTAGGTATACGTATCACCTCATTGGTGTAATGGCTGAAAATCGTGAGATCCCGAGTTCAATTCCCAGGGCGGAGAATCACAATATTTTTTGTTAGAGTTTTTGATTCGAATACTCACACATGAATTGCCCGGGATTGGAATTTGTGGTATGACGATAGGCTTGTCCCCTATTACATCATGCCACGGAAATAAGCTTGGCGAAACATTGGTGCAGCAATAGTTTCACCACTGCCTACCCCTTCGAGCATAAAGGCGTGAGCTTATGTATATATGCATTTACGTCTACTAATTGATAAGTGATTTTTACGATTTATGTTCAAATATCTAACACATTTTTTGTGATACTTAAAATTTGTTCAAAGTGTTAAATAAATAAATGGAAATTCTCCTAAATTTCAAGCCAGTTTTACCTAGAGCCAACTGATCGATAAAAAACTAACCCAAACTAGTTATACAAACTTAAAATATTTACTACATTACGAGAACTTAGTTCTTCAGGAAAGTTAAATGTGATATACCCAAAGAAATCCCTTAGGAGACCTTTAGGAACCGAATACTGGGAACTCTACTAAATTCAGGTCAAAATAAAGATCTTCAATAAAGATAGCTCCGAGTTGACATCTCTAACTTTTCGGCAACTGACATAATAGTTTTAAAGTGGTTTTCACATGTAGCAGGCACCATATAGGCACATCTTGAGGTGTGCGACCGAGACAAAAGACCGCGACGAGAGCGCCACGCCTGCCAATAATCAGCCACACCACATAGAACTTTGAATTACACAGCACTACATGGCGCTGGACTGCGTTCGACACCCCGATTTCACCGGCTTCAATGTCCTTCAAACTGTAACACAACAGTGTTTCCGCACTTCTCCTTGGCGGCGTAAATATACAAAGCGGTGGTACCAGCCCAAACAGCCTCTCACATACAAGGAACCAACCACTTATAATCATATAATCACAGCACTGTAATTTACCTGCCTCGGTAGCGCAGTTGTAATGCGTACGCGTTACGACTGAGGTTGACGCTGAGGTCTCGGGTTCGATCCCCGGGACGGGTAAAAGTGAATTTGGGTTTTCTATTATGAAATGCTCCGTATCAGCCTGGAGTCTGCAATTTGTGCCCGGTATGGCGATACGCTCGGCGAAAAGTGGGTGTACGAGTACTGGTTACACCTCTGCCTACCCCTTCGGGAATTACATGCGTGAGTGTGCATATACTGTAATTTACAATTGACAAAACAAAATCTCAATTATATACCTGACCAACTAAAATTAAACTGGACTGTATACGAGCACCAGTGCGTAAAATGCATTCCACGTTTACATAATACACATAAAGCGGCATTTTCATTCAATGCGCACATCGTTTACTCTCTTTCATTGCTCCATTCCACAAAAACGATTTCACAGCTTGGACGCACTATCCCGTGGATATTTTAATTAACCATTATCTGTAATGCTATAGCGCGTAGGGGCCAAATAGAGGGATTTTAAGTGGAACAGCCACGCTGTAGTATGCATGAGCCGATTCGATCAGAAGGCCAATTCTCGTAATTTTAAATGTTCAAAATATCATTCCGATCTAGTCTCAGCGTCAAGAGAGTTGCAAATGGCATTCTCTTAAACCTATAATCAACGTCAAATACACCTAGCATTAGCAGTAGCATTATACCGTTTTGGCTTCAGTCAACTTGTATTCTACATTCAATCTCATTACGATGATGCCAATTTTTTTTCTTTATCAGGGAAAATAAACGTTATTACAATATATATATCTTACACTTTTTAGGATATACAAATTAGTAAATGAACCACGAAATTTTCCACGTAATACTATAGAACATTGCTGTGTTTAGAACATATTTTTATCGACTAAAATGGAGTTTAAAATATTATTAGTGTATTATTAGTTTACTGATTTATTATCTATTTTTACTGCTCTTAATTGTTAGTTTGCTTAAGTTTATTTATAATTACTTTCTTAAATACATTTTTTGAACTGTTAAAATATCAACGTCTAAAATTATTATGTCTGTATTAAGTTTGGAGTCAAATAATATGCCAAGATCTTTTATATTGGACACTCTTGTTAATACATTACTATTTATTAAATAGTCATGTTTAATAACGTTTTTGTTTTTGGTGAAACTAATGACATTACACTTAGGAATGCTTACATTTAATTTATTTCGTATACAATACTCTGAGAGTCTATCAAGGTCTATTTGCAACTTTCTTGAAACTGAGACTACATCGGAATGATATTTTGAAAATTTAAAATTACGAGAATTGGCCTCCAGGCTGTTACCTCTGATCCTGAAGTAGCGTGCTGTTACGTTTTGTTTATGTGATATATCCGGAGGCACAAATCTCCCCTTCCCAATGCCTTAATTATCGCGTCCATGATTCTTCTGGGGTTCTGAACGTTCATGGGCGGTAGAGACCACTTACCATCAGGTGATTTCCTTGCTCGGTTGCCGTTCTATGTCTTTTTTTTCTTTAATGGCAAAGGCTGGCAACAAGCATGTGGGTCACCTGATGGTAAATGATCTCTACCGCCCATGTACGCCCACAATAACAAAAGAATCATGGGTGCGTTGCCGACCTTAAGGAAAGGGATAATTAAGGTATTGGGAAGGAGAGGGATTTTGGGACTCCGGATATCTCACTCACCGTACGAAACGCAGCAGCAATCTACTACTTTACGCCGGTTTTCTTTGAGTGAGTGAGTGAGTGTTTTCTATGTTATAAAATAAATCTAACCGTTAACAAATCCCCGTCGTCAATTAGAAAAAAATCCGTAAGTTTGAAACGGCTGAATAAGTTTTATTTAAACATAGTTGTTAACCATCTTGATAAATTTACCGTTAAAACATAAATAACTGCATTCAAATCAGTCGTTTAGGCGCTACGGTGTCACAGACAGATCCACACACACACACACACACAGGCACACCCATAAAAAGACATAGGAGTAAACTAGGTATTTTTTAATTTTTTTATTAGTGTGAATGACGAAACGAGCAAGTCACTCACCTGATGGTAAACGCCACGCCTGTAAACAAAAGCAATACCATACAGAACTTTAAATTAAAAAGTACTGCATGGCACTGGACTGCCTTACCATCAGGCGAGCAACCAGCTGGTCTCGTCATTCAAGCAAATAAAAAAGAACTTGTAACAATTGCTGTTATGTGCTGCATTGCCAACATTGCTGCGATTGCAATTTAATGTGCAATAAATGTTTTATTATTTGTTTTCATTATTTGACACCCCTCCTTTTTGTCGGGGGTTAAAAACATTGTTTTTAAGCTGGTTACAAACTCTCGGAGCGGCGCCGCGCCGGTCCCGGGCCGGGTGGTAAGGTATGCGCTCCTTTTCACAGTGGATCGTGCGGATGTCCGACACACTCGACTCGAGCCGCGTCTTATGAGTTACGGCCTGTACTGTGGCGCGAATATTTATAGGAAAGTAGCGATATTCTTTGAGTTATTGAGAAAACTTGGATATCAATGTTCGATATCACAACACACGGTACATAAACTCCAACTCATGTAGGTGTCAGTTTAGAATTTGAAATACCCGTATTATGACGTGGAAATAAGACATGTTTCGTGTTGTAATCGCCTAATTTTTGTTATAGCATAGGCCAGCAAACGAGGAAGTGGGTCACTTCATGGTAAGTGATCTCCACCACTCATGAACACTCACAATACTTAAATAATCGTCGATGCATTGCCGACCTTATATGAAAGGGATCATTAAGGGACTTGGATCTCCGGATATCTCACTCACCATACGAAATGCAGTAGCAAGCTGCTACTTCAAAAGTAAAATATAGTTCAATTCCTCCTTTTACCACCTTTAAATGTAAATTTAAAAATCTTTTCTGAGCGGGCCCCTACATTACACAAACTATCATCTGACAAAATTTTATGAACGTAGCTTTAGTAGTTTTTCAGACATCGTGATAAATCAGTGAGTGAGTGAGTGAGTGACTGGTATTTCACTTTTATGTATATAATCATCAATTAATTTAATATAGAAAATTACCAATCTCCTACTCGCTACCAACAAATACCGGTAAATGCAAAACACCGGAATATAATTAATATAATCAATACCGGTAACGATGCGACAATATCCGGCCTCAGCTCTTAACGTCCACTCATTACCGCGTGCCACGTGCGTTTTATTCCTGAGAACAAGCATTTGTGATAACATTATCACTACGGGAGTGTTAATGTAAACCAATAAGTGCGCTGCGTACGTTAACTACCCGGAAATGGCCCGCTCTTGCTTATATCCTTTAGTTTGGCTGTATAATAAAAGAAAATTCACCAATTAAACGGAAAGTGGATGGTATTATGTAAGCATGGCCAAGAGCTTTTATTTTCGCTCGTCATGCAATGAAGAGATTGTTTGGTTGAATGACCATTAGATTCGGAGATATTCAAGTCAAACCCCCTATCAGTTCTACCGGGTTTAAGTAACTTTGTATCCAGAGTGAGGCCATTTTTATAGAGATATGGATTTTGGATACAAAGTCACAGATGTACAGGATACAACTTGTAAACTAATAAATAATAATATTAATGTTTGAAAAGTATATCATTCAAAATATGTACTATGCACAAAAGATAAAAGACGCTTTAATCCACGATTCATGGCTGTATGAGTTAAGAACCCTTTGCCTTCTCTGGCCGGAAAAATATAATGTACAAATATCACAAAGCAGTGATAGCTCAGCGGGGAGTGGTATGGACTGTCGAGACGAAAGTCGCAGGTTCGAAACCAGCCCCAATTGCAAACACCTCTGACTTTTCTAAGTTATGTGTGTATTAATTGTTAATTATCACTTGCTTTAACGGTGAAGGAAACATCGTGAGGAAACCTGCATACCTGAGAAGTTCTTCATAAGAATTTCGAAGGTATGTGAAGTCCGCCAACCCGCATTAGGCCAGCGTGGTGAACTAAGGCCTAACCCCTCTCATTCAGGTAAGGAGGCCCGTGCTCAGCAGTGGGACGTATATAATACAGGGCTGGTATTATTATAGCATTCCTATTCTCTCAAATGGACGAATGTCGACCATTTAGACTCTATGTTATAATAATATGTGTAATTACATAATTATAATTTCGACACACGCGACACTATAATAACTGTATTATACTGACATACTTGTATAATATTGTAGCGCCAAAATTGACAACTTAAAGAGTACATTCGTTAAACTAACACGCTTCCATGCCTTTTAATCACGTATATTCAAAATCGATAAACGGATATAGCAAATCGATTCATATAAGGTAATAATGAGGCGGAATCGGTTCATTTGGGCGCGCGTCCGGCCACGACCGCGCCGCGTGCCTACCAACCGGATACGATTATGATTATGACAAATGCGCTCGTTTTCATATTAATTTCTGTTAATTTTTATATTCCTATCGCATTGATAATGTTCGACATATATTTACGTGGACATGTAATGCGTACGTACGAGGCTGACGCTGAGGCCTCTGGTTCAATCCCCGGGTCGGGTAAAGTGGTATTGGGTTTTTCTATTACGAAATGCTCAGTATCAGCTTGGAGTCTGGAATTTGTGCCCGGTATGGCGATAGGCTCGCTTTCACATCAAGGGACGGAGATACGCTCGGAGAAATGTGGGTGTACACCTCTGCCTACCCCTTCGGGGATTACAGGCGTGAGTATGTATGTACCTATGTAAATATTTATTTCGCCGCTAGGATCGAACGCGTAGGCTCGTAGAATATTGATATATTATATCAATATAGGTGGTAGAGATCACTTACCATCAAATACCCATTTGCTTGTTTGCAGGCCTATAAAAAACATCATAATTATGAAATTAACGAAATTTGTCGAAATCCATAATGTAACAAGTAGGTACTCTATATGTTACTGACCTTAAAGGAAAGTGATAATTAAGGGATTGAGAAGCGGAACGACTGTCTCGGTGGCGCCATTATTATTATTATTCCATCTCTTCTAAATTAGACTACAAAATCCATCATGGTCATCCATCGACTTATTCGGTCTAATGGCAGCATACAGGCTGGGAGTTGAGGACCTGGGTTTAAACACCAGGTCAGGCAATAACAATTTTTGTATGAATTATTGATTCTAAAACCACGTGTGAATTGTCTGAGATATGGCGATAGGCTCACCACAGATCACATTGATTTTTATTAGCTTGGATGACGAATCGATCAAGTCGCTCGCCTGATAGTAAGCGACGCCTGTCTATAAACAGAAGCAACTCCACACAGAACTATGAATTACAAAGCACTGCATGGCACTGAACCGCTCTCGTCACCCCGAGACTTTATTCGAACAGCGGACTGCACTAGTTACACCTCTGGCTATCTGGATACAAGCATCGACTTATGTTATACTAGCTTATGCTCGCGGCTCCGCCCACATGAATAGACTTTTTCGAAATAAAACGTAGCCTACAACAGTCTCCAGGGTCCCATATATCTCTACATCAAAAATCATCAAAATCGGTTCAGTGATTTAGGCGTGAAAGCGTAACAAACAAATAGAGATTTTTTTGTCATAAAAAGTATCCTATGTTACTTCTTATACCTCCAGGAATATGTGTACAAAGTTTCATGATGACCGGTTAAGTAGTTTTCGCGTGAAAGCGTATCAAACAAACTTATACTCACATTTATAATATTAGTATGATGCACAACATCCACCAATAAATTTTCGTAAAAGCAAATATTAACATCATTACTTATTTGCGAACATCAAACCAAAGATTTCAATGTACGCGAGCATCAATAACATTTAATACCCGAATGTTAGCAGATCAAATAAAAATACCAACGCCGGTGGAATTTCTTTTCGGAGCGAGAGGTTCCGTGATTCCAGCTTATTAACACAAGGCCGTATCATTATTCGGGAGGCAATTTAATTCAGCTCCTTACAAATTACGAGTGCTCGGCACTCCATTACCTCCCTTCTATCTGTGTAATAGCATCCACAACGGTTGAATTACTTTATGAATGGCATGTCTACTTTTTCAACATGCTATACTTTGTCAGGTATTGATCGCTCTCTTCATTATGGAAACTTGTATCAAATGTTTGTTAATTAAGACTATACGAGGTAACGGATGAGTTAATATAACGCAAAATGTACTACTGCACGGTCCTCTGCATTGGCTCGCAGCCAGCTGATTGAATAGGTAGTTTATACAGTCTAAGAGAGAGCTATTTTGTGGACTAGTAATTACATCGTGAAATATTACAATATGCGGCTGTGGATAAATCTAGAAGGCGTGCAGTATATAACATCCCATAATGATAATAAAACATAGATGATTAATGTATGTATTTTATTGTTTGTTTAACCGACTTCAGAAGGAAGAGGTTCTCAATTCGGCGAGTTATGTTTTTATTTATTTTTTGCTTTCTATGTATGTACAACGATTTCTCCACCAATTGTAGACAAATTTTGTTGAAAAAGATATTGTTCGATAAGAGTTTAATTGCGATGTGGTCGTATATGAGTTTGGTTAAGATTTGATAACGGAGTACAGAGTAAAAAAAATAAACTCAACGGATAACAGCACAGTCATCGCGGTTGTGTTGTATTGGAATTTAGGTACATGCTATATGCGGTACCTACCACTAAAAATATACGATCGTACGAATCGCAGCAGCAAGTTGCTACTTTTTTTATGTCATAGATCGGAAACGAGCAAGTGGGTCAGCTGATGGTAAGCGATCTCCACTGCCCATGTGCGCCCACAATACCAAAAGAATCACCCACAATACCAAAAGAATCAAGGGCGCGTTGCCGACCTTAAAGGAAAGGGATGATTAAAGGATTGGTAAGGAGAGGGGAATTTAGGCCTCCAGCTATCTCTCACCGCACGAAACGCAGCAGCAAGCTGCTACTTTACGTCGGTTTTCTTAGAGACAGTGGAAACGACCCGGTTGAGCCGCCCCATACATGTCTGTCTGACATGACTATCTACAAAGACAGCCAAAGGGATCAAACTTGAAACACCCCTTTTAATTGCGGGCCAAAAATAACAAAAATCACTAATATCAAATATTTTAATAAGTACCTATATCACGGTTCCATTTGTTTGCAACTTAGTTGCAAGTGGCAACGAGCAGAGCTAATTAGACGCACAGACCACAGCTACATTCTGACATCATGATTATACATATTATACAACCGACTACGTACAGAAATGGCCAACGTTCATTTCATAATTACGGCTATGCTGTAATAATTTTGTGCCATACATATGTGGTTTTGCAGGGCGAAGCATTTGTGGGAATATTATCCTATTTATATATCATACCTCCAGGAGGTTGAATTATTTGCTTATATCATTTTGATGATTGAACGAGTTTACTTTTCTTTTTTTTTTCTAGTTTATTATAAAGTGTAGAAGTCTTGTTCATAAGGTGTAGTTATGCTATGCTAATATATCGCTTAAATCGATCTTCTTATTCGTTTTATGAATTTAGTAAAAATGTATAGTAGGTATATACAGTGGAACCCGCAACGTGATTGATATTGTGTTTTCTATTACGAAATGCTTAGTATCAGCCCGGAGTCTGGAATTTGGGCCCGGTATGGCGATAGGCTCGCCCCCTATCACATCATGGGACGGAGATACGCTCGGCGCACCCAGTACTGGTTACACCTCTACACCTACACCTTTGGGGATTACAGGCGTGAGTGCGTATGTATGTTTATTAAATCTTCCGACATTAGGAATTGGCTAGCGAAAAACTGAACGCCTCAAATCTAGCATCAGGGTGATGAATGAGTCTACTACTTACTATTGTTAATATGAAAGTTTGGATGTTTATGAGTTTGTGAATTTGGATGTTTGCTATTCAATGTAGTAAGTGCCTATAGTGTACGATATAATTATTAAGACAGCCCTACATGATAGACAGTTGATCTTTTGTCTCTTCTCCTCTCTATCACACACTTAACTAAATTTATAGAGGTGTGATCGATGTAATCAATCGTAATAAAACTAACGTGAAATTTTAGGATGTCTAGATTTTGATAAGATCTAGTCTCACAAACATTCACTGTCAGGTGTATGTGACGAACTTTAAATAAGACCACACCTTTCTGTAACACATTGTATATGTCGCAGTCATTATAAATAATAAGTCATACGACGTATTACAAGTTACAACACCTTTGGCACTTGGACCACTCCAAGCCATCAACAGGTGTGTTAAACATTATCAAACCAAGACACATTTCAGGTTGAACGTATATCAACCACAATCCGTTTGAATAGGAGATCGCCGAATAAACCGGCTAACCGTTTTGTGATAAGGCGTATTATTCAAAATGACTGTAACGGATAAGTTATTATTTTTAAGTGACTTGTCATAGGCGTTATTTTATCTGTCTACACAGTAGATAAACAATTTCATTCTTTCGTGCATAAAAATTGGATCATTACATTAATAATAATTTAATTTTAAATGAAAAAATATGGATTCATAAAAAAAATTGTGAATACTTAAAACCTCTTAAAACGAGTCTTGCTTGAAATGGAGCGACACTTCAAAAAGTCGCGTGCGCGTCGCCGTCAGGAACTTGTAGTTTTTTTATCTTGTTGATCTCAAAGCTTGGAATTTTATGCAACTGTCGACGAAATAAGCCATATATTTATAAAAACATAACTTTGAAATGATAACTTTTCGTGAAACAAATTGTTTTCAATCAGTGCCTTATTCGTTTATTGTTTAAAGTGAGACCGTACTAAAATAAACAGATGAGAGATCCGATCATCGGTGTTCATTTGTTTTCATTATGACGAAGCGCCGAAGAATACTTCACGCTGATAAAATAATACAAAATGTCATTCATGTGTTCTGTTTGTTAATGTTTCTACAGTTAAAAGGTGAGTACAAAATGAAATTATATTATTTCCCTAATTATGGAGTCCTATGTCCTATGTCCTATGAATAAATAATGCATATTCCGGCTGAACCAAACTGCATTGACTCAAGTTTTTTTTCTACGAAGCTTAATGTTAACGATAATAATTATTTAATAAACAAACAACTGTTTTCTTTCACGATTATCATAAAATTCTTAGGTAATATTAACCTACGCTGTCTTGCATAAGACAGCGAAGGTTAAAATTAACTCTAGGAACATTTTTGTATTGCTCAATTCTTTTCTGCACATACATAATTGAACAGGAGATTCGTCAGCGTTTTTTAGCTATGAAATTAAATCAGACAGACGGTAAAACTGTGGTGTTGCTTCTGTTTATGGACAGATGTGGTGCTTACCATCAGGCAACAACCTGCTCATTCAAACAAATAAAAAAAACATTGTAAAGGACTCGCCAATCTTTATGGTTTGTCCGAAATAATTCACTTCACCCACATTGTACATTTATTATACTTTATATATAGAGAGTTTATTTCATGACATATGAGAATATAAACAGAATCTCTTCTCTACAAAGCAGCTTCATTCAGTTTTAATAAAGATTTATATAACACTGTTTCACCGATGACAGTTTTCTATTTTGTTATTAATCTCACCTATGTCAAACTTTCTCCATTAAAATTACATACTCTTGAAAACAACAACTGTTAAGTCATTAGTGACTGATGTTTGTCAATGTTTTTTTTACCTGGCACCCGTATATTGTATAATACTATTTGCCTGGCACAGCATAGTGACTACACTGGACCTGATGTTATGTACAGTGCAGTCCAAATAAAATGAGTGATAAGAGACATTGTGACCCTCACTGGTCGGCAGAATTATGCCAGCCTGATGTTACTGTATATGTATACAATGGCTGGTCCTGGAATGTGATTATACCATACACATACATACATACATACACACTCACGCCTATGTCCCATAGGGGTAGGCAGAGACTATTGAGTACCACAAGCTACGATCCACAATACCATACACATTTAATTATATAGTAATATAATTATAGCATTACAATTATATCAGTACAAATGTTACCTTATGGAAAAATTTAATTTGCAGGATATTATTCAGTAGCAAGTAATCCAATACTGCTCTATTCTACTGCATCTGATATCCGTATAGTAAACACAGCAAAACTCAGCAAAGTGAACACAATAGTTAAAGATCTTGAACATGGTTCTGCGGTGGACTTTCATTACAGGAAGGAACTAGTGTGCTGGTCTGATCAGAATGCAGAATTGATACAATGTATGAAATATAATGAGACATACATAGGAGAAAAGGTAAGTTACATATAATAGGGTAGTTTCCTATATTGAATTTTATACATTGTTTTATAAGCAACAGAAAATGATACGCAAAAGAAACCTTTTTATTAAAACACAATCAAAATTGGATCCGAAATGTGCCCGCAGTTATGACTTTAAATATTGGTATGAGGAAAAGTGGGTGCGTAGTAGGGATATCTTACTATCTCGCTTGCACGCGTGCACCATAATGAACATTTTACACATATGACGTCAAAGTTTGCGTCGCCTGCCATTTGACATTTACCCCTTCTACAGGATTTGAATGACTTCTAACTTATTTATTTTTGGTCCGATTTATAAAATTCTTTCTGCAATAGATTTTGAGTAACGTAACTTATTGATTTAAATAATAAAAAAAATATAGTCAACTACCCTATTATGGTAGTTTTAAAATCAATGTCATTATGATTACATAAATCAGCAGCTTTACTATCAAATTTCTCAGTTCCAATCCAATTTTATGTTATGGCTCAGTCAGTGTTTGATGAGTTTTGTTAAAGAGATAGGAAAAGACACTGCGCATGGTCGTGGTTACATATTTTGTTATCTCAGACTACTTTTTTTTTCTTTCTGCCTGGCGTTATCCCGACTTACGCCAGAGTCCAAAGTATACATGCCAGGTCCCAAGGTTAGGTACTATCATACTAGTTACACCACTGCCTACCCCTTCATGGATTACTGGCGTGAGTGTGTATTTATTTGCATACCAACATCCAACATGCATTGAACATCATAGAACCATCATGTGTTATGTAAAAAAATATAGATAACATTCTCAGAATCAATACTTATAAACAAAGACAGATACTTTCCAAAGTTACTGTTTATTGTTTTGTTGTGTCCATTAATCTTGCAAATGGTCCAGGCTGACCTGATAGATAACCCCCATATAATATTAGCCTATAATTAAAATTGTATCATTGGACACACTGTTACAATTATTTCATGTTTCGGTTAAATATTTGTTATTGAAAACTATAAGTAGTTATCAAGAGGTCAAACACATTATACTCTATGTAAATTATGGTTATAATAGGACATCTGTATTTTTTATATGTTTCGAATACTATTAGATAACAAACATTGAATTTATAAACTTTATTGATTACATTTGTAAATACAAAAATATTCACACAGAACAATATTTCTAATTCAATAATGAATGTGTGTCAAACCTCAAACTCAATTTTTAGGTAACTATTTCAATTTAACATAATACAAATCCAAATCCAAACTTCTTGGCACATAGTCCTCTGTCATAATATGTGATGGATGTCCTGACCCCACACTAGGTTAACCTGTATTGTGTGTATCGGGAACAAGAGGGGCGTGCGGTCCCACAACACCCAGACCCGAAACAAATATTTGTAGATCACATAAACATTTGTCTCAGTGTGGGAATCGAACCCACGGCGTCTCGCTTCACAGCAGGCCGACACTCGCCCACTGCGCCACGAAGGGTTCATAGTGTTTTATTATATGTTCAATGACATTAATTACCATCAGAGAAAGCAAAACAAAACACTGTATAACTATGACAGATGTACATACATAATTTATTAGGAAGGTACTTAGAACTCTGTAATCATCTTAACATAATGAAACTTACAGAATGCTCTTTATAATATTTTTGTTTGCAATTACAATATTAACATAACAAACTGAAATTCTTTACAGATTAAAATAGTATCGCAAGGATTCCTAACGCCCACAGGCATTGCCATAGATTGGTACACAAACAAACTCTACTGGACAGATGGAGACACTAATAGAATAGAAGTTATTTGTATAGAACAAAAATATAGAAAAGTTTTATTCTGGTCCGAGGTTGACTTGGCCAGAGGAATAGCTGTTGTTCCTAAAGATGGGTAAGTTAAAAACATTAACAAGACTAAATTAAAATTAATTCGTATATATTGATTTGCATTATAACGAACCTGTTGGGTCTGTTTACTTTTGTATTCAACGAAATTCAAACTAAGTATTAATTACTATTGATATTTACCATGGTCAAAGATTCAAGTAGATAAAGCATGTGTGCTTACTTCGCATGCTGACGTCTTGGACAACTTTTTGGGAATGCGCTCTTTTGATCTTGAGCTTAGCGCTCGAAAAGCTTTCGAAACGTCGGGACTAAAATAAAAATTAAACCGCGATAAAATCCGTATAAACTAGTTTTATTTGCGTAAACCTAAGAAATCACTAAAGAATATACATATACAATGTGGTACAGAAAGGTCATATAAGGGTTGTTAGATACACCTGACAGTGAGTGTATATGTACCGAATCTTATCAAAATCTAGACATCCTACAATTTAACGCAAATTTTAATCACTCATTTATTATGATCGATAAGATCCATCATATCCCTATAAAAAAGATTAAGTGCATGGGCTAGAATAATAATGCTGAAGTGAAACAAAAGCTCACTTGTTTATTAATTAGTGTTGTTGGAAGTTGCGAAGTCGAAAATCGACATGTTACTCATTTGTTAAAAAAGCAAATTCTATAATTATGTCCTAACAATGCAAATGGATGCAATGGATTTTGTACATTGAAATACTTATATCGTACACTATGCGTTGCTTAAATTTGACCACACCTTTCTGTAACATGTTGTAAATCTAAATTCTAATTTAATATGATTAAAATATACTTTTCAGGTTGATGTTTTGGACGGACTGGGGTGAAATACCCAAAATAGAAAGAGCGGGTATGAACGGCGATCCAGCTACGCGTAAAGTTATAGTGAAAGAGAACATATTTTGGCCAAACGGAATTACAATAGATTACGACAATAATTTGATTTATTGGATGGATGCCAAGCTTCAGTTTGTTGATGTTATAGACTTTAATGGGGATAAGAGGAAGAGGATTGTTAATGGAGGTCTTGTGTACCCATATGCACTAACATTTTTCAATGACAAACTTTATTGGACTGACTGGAAGACTTGGTAAGGCAAATTATATGGGGTTCTTTAAAAAAACGTTGAATAGCAAATCGAAATCAAGAATCGTTTATTTATTTTAAAATGATGGGAGTTTATAAATAATGTCCTAAAAATAACACAAATTAACATATTTTGAAACACATTCACAAGGTGGTAGGTCCCTTGTATGCTAGAGGCCGTGTGGGTTGGTACCACCTCTTTGTCTATTTCTGCCGCCAAGCAGCAGTGTGTAAGCACTGTCTTTCGGTTTGAAGGACACTAAAGCGAGTGAAATCACTGTCAGCATAATTGTGTTTCAGTTTGAATTAAAAAATATTTCAGGTCAATCCACACTTGGGATATATCAACAAACGGTCCTACAATCAAGGATCTCATTAAGTCTCACCCAGTTCCTGTAGATATTAAGGTGTATGACGAATCAAGACAGCCCATGCCTAGTGGTGACTACCCTTGCAAAGATAAGAATGGTGGATGTTCACATTTGTGCCTTTTGTCACCCACACCGCCAGGTAAGCTTGACTTCAAATAACCAATAATCTTCACTGTCAGTTTACCAAAAATTATCAGACACAAAATGTATGGTGTGTTCGCTGTCAGAATACCAAGATATAATTTCCAGCATGTTTAGTGAGCACAGATAGACAGTAGTGGGGGTAGTTGATAGTCCAATCGATGACGACCATCGACTGATGAACCAATCGCGTGAAGCGTCGGCGCCCCGCTCTCCTTCAATCCTCCAATGAAACCTATAATAGAGTATTGCATAAGTAAAGTTTATGCTCACGACTCAGGCCGATACTTATACAAAATACTGTATGGTACTGTACTACGCTTGTATTAAACAACCACCATGGCGCTATGAAGCGAGAGGCCGTGGGTTCGATTCCCTCACCAAGACATTTTTTTTATGGTATAGGCCGGCAAACGAGCAAGTGGGTCACCTGATAGTAAGTGATCTCCACCGCCCATGTACGCCCACAATACCAAAAGAATCATGGGTGCGTTGCCGACCTCAAAGGAAAGGGATATATAAGGGATTGGGAAGAGGAGGGGGTTTGGGCCTGGTGTGTTATTGTATGTTTGTATGCACAAATATTTGTTTCGGGTGTGGGTGTTTTCTTCTCAGAGGGGTTGACTTCAGGCCGACGTCTGGACGTAAAGACTACAAGCCAAATCATTCTGTAACATGTGCTAAAAAGCATGTGGCGCTGACGCCACTGCGAGTGGGATAAGGGCAAGTGGAAGAAAAGACTGTACTTAACTACAGGAACTCTTGCATATGAGAGTCATACCACCCAGTGATATCACTTATTAGTTTAGTCTATTATTTTACTTTATATTACATTACAGGTTATGTATGCGCATGTCCAACGGGTTCTAAACTAAAAGAGAACAGCAACACGACATGCTACAATAGTCCACAATCTCTACTCATCATAGCTCAGCGGTCGACAATATCCAAAATATCTCTCGACTCTCCAGACTTCACGCCCTACACTCTACCATTGAAAGATTTGAAGAGAGCACTCACAGTGGACTTTGATCCTAAGTCGGAGTACATTTACTGGGCTGATAATTTTGTAAGTATATTTCATTTTAGACAGGTAGTTGCATAGTAATCTTCTCAATGCCAGGGCAGTAGAGAGGCATGTTTAGATAGCAAAGAAGTTTCATTTATTTCATGTACATTGAGATTTTTTAAAATTGTGTTCAGAATAATAAATAGATGTTGAGTTTCATCATTTCGGGGTCTCGTCAGACTGGCCCCTGTGCTAGTTCTCTGATTGCAATTATAGTACAGACAGACATGCTCACTGATATTATCCCAGATCTGACAGTCATACAAAACTACGAGTTTTTTTGCATAGAATTGTTTGATTTAAACTCGCTTTCAATAGCCCATTGTTGACAAAATTTGGATGCACTTTCTGTATACATGCTAATATTTTTGTGGATGTACTTGGCTTCAAATTATTGTTATAATCATCCTTCTTTCTGCCTGGTGTTATCCTGGTTTAATGCCAGTATCCACCTTCCCATCATAATTTGACGGTGGATTTAGTTCTATGTGGGGTGACCCTCCGTCTAACCCCCATAACACGCAACGAGAACCAAGTTTCGCCATTGTGTTTGTTATTGTCAACCTTCACTCAATAAAAAATCAGAGTATTATATCGTGTGCGTATTATTAATCAAAATAAGTCTATAATCACATAATCCTAATCCCACACCAGGATTTCTCGTTTTGTATAGAATGTAGGTACCTACAAACGTAAAATTCAAAAAAATATTTGTGATCATATGAATATTTGCCTTGATCGATCGTCAAAAATAATTTAATGCTAATCTGTAACATAGACTTCCTATCATTTAATCTCTATCTAAATCAGCTTAGCCACTAAGCTACATCGTAATTTTAAAAATAAAGCAAAATAATAGGATTAAAATTATACAGTAACAAAGATAGATCCTGTGACAAAATTCTTATGCTTATGTATGTATGAATATAATAATTAACAAACTAACCATGTCCATATTCTTATGGCAGTTTAACATGGAACAAAAACGGGAAGTTCTAGGGTTTAATTCGCAGAGGCAACATTTGCGTTAATTTTTCTAACAGGATTTCCATTTTGCGCCCAAGCAGGCAGTAATTCGTAAAAACTAAATAATATCCCTTCTGCAACATATGTCAATTCATATTTCGCTGATTTCCTCGCTGGTGTGGGATAAAGGCAGAAGAATGATGACCATCATTCTATTTTTGTGTACACGACAACTACTTTTTAGGCAAAAACAATATCGAAAGCCCGTCTGGACGGCAGCGAGCAGTCCGTCGTGATCCACAGCAGCGGCGTGCCCGACAGCATCGCCATAGATCCCCTGGCGCGGAACATCTACTGGACCGACCCAGTCACAGACACTATCAACGTGGCCAGGCTCGATGGCACCTCTAAGAAGGTATCAATATCGCAGTTTCGAACTAATTAATGTACACTAATATTATAAAGAGGAAAGATTTTTTTGTATGTAACGAATAAACTTAAAAACTATTGGACCAATTTCAAAAATTCTGTTGCCGTTAACAAAACTACATTATCACTGAGTAACAGTAACGTTCACGCGGGTGGAGCCACGAGCAAAGGCCAGTGTCTTAAATAGTTAAAAAGTTATATTGTTTTTCTACTTTCAGATTACAATTGAGTTTAATGAATTACGAAGCTTGTATTCTTTAGATTTTCTGTATGTGCTCAAGTGCCTTCTTACACAAAATAGTATGCACAAAGGCTGTGCTCACTTTTTACACTTTATACCATATTATCAATAATATACACTGGTTTACACACTAAAATTAGAAGACCAACCAAATTACTTCACTTTTTTGGATTCCCATTTAGTGTGATTTATGCTTCTTTTAAAGTGACATCACTGATACCTAAAGCCTAAATTAACTAACTAGTCCAACGTAATTTGATCATTTATTTTATAAATTACACAGGTCATCATACACAATGATCTATACGACCCGCGAGCTATCGCACTCCATCCCACAGGCGGTTGGATGTTCTGGTCCGATTGGAACGAAAAAAAGCCAAAAATAGAACGAGCTAACTTGGATGGCAGTGGGCGCATGCTGCTTATATCCGAGAAACTAACGTGGCCCAACGGAATCGCGCTCGATACGGTCGCCAACAAACTGTATTGGTGCGATGCGAGGACCAGGAAAATCGAGGTATGTTGTAATATCTACAGTAAGTTTGAATAAAAAATCCAATGGAACTGTACAGCTGTGCTTCCACTCGTGTCTTCAATATGCGTTGTTCAAATCGAACAAGGCGGTCATATGTAAGTGGGAAAAAAGTATCGATAATTATATAACATATCGTTATTTTTGAAAAATATTGTTTTTTTATCTTATTAAAATATCGATCTTGCGACTTGATATTTAGGTGACCTTCTTGTCTTTGTATAAATTTTGTGTTCAATAATAATACGATTTCTCGATACTTGATAAAATATAATATCTATATACCGAAATAAAATATAATACCCCCATCAAATATTATCGATATTTTTAGCATATTTCGAAACTATATAACCTAACCATCTGTAACTTTTATACGGCTGAATAGATTCTCTTCTAATATAGTTAAGAAAACTATTTTGTTTAAACCAGTTTTCAATCAAAAATAAATCAAATTCAAATTCGCTTCGTGCGTTTAAGCGCTACGATGCCACAGACAGACAAAGGTGTTATGAGTTTTTTTTTAATAAATAACACCCAATTAACCCAACACATAAACCTGACTCCACAGCAAAATACTAGTCTTGTGTCGTGGGTATCAGGAACTACGAGGAACTTTCTATCTCATAACACCCAGACCCGAAACGAATATTTGTGCATCAGACAAATATTTGTCTCGGTGCGGGGATCGAACCCGCGGCCTCACGTTTCATAGTCGGCAACTTACCCACTGCGCTACGGGGTTGTCAAAAAAGTTTTAATAAACCTTTTTTCAGAGGTTAAAATAGTGCACAACTCATCTATTAACTAAAATAAATGGTTTGCAGGTGTGTAACATGGATGGTACAGATAGAAAAGAATTGCACAGTACAGAGATGCTGCACATTTTTGGGTTGACACTACTGGGAGATTATCTTTATTGGTCGGATATGCAGAAGCGAACACTGGACAGAATCAACAAGAACACAGGTACTTTATAATGTTTTGATTTCTGATTATTATTTTCGATTCTTCATTTGTTCACATTCCCCCATTTATGTTTGGTTTTTATCTTGGGATGGCAAAATGACTACACCGGATTGGGTGTTATGTACGATGAAGTCCAAATATAATGTCGACCGTCAAGAGACATTGCGGCCCTCGACAGATGGCAGAATTATGCCGACCTAAAATTAATGACTATATACTGGCTGCTAAAGCTGTGATAGCTCAGCAGGGAGTGGTATGGACTGTCGAGACAAAAGTCGCTGGTTCGAAACCAGCCCAAAGAGCATACACCTCTGACTTTTCTAATTTACGTGTATTAATTGTTAATTATCACTTGCTTTAACAGTGAAGGAAACATCGTGAGGAAACCTGCATATCTGAGAAGTTCTCCATAAGAATTTCAAAAGTATGTGTAATCTGCCAACCCGCATTAGGCCAGCGTGGTGGACTAAGGCCTAATCCCTCTCATTCAGTAGAGAAAGTCCGTGCCCAGCAGTGGGAAGTATATAATACAGGACTAGTATTATTATTATTTATCCTGGCCCCAGAACGTGACTCGTCTGAACAAGTATAAACGCTTATGGATCTATTCTATACATGTCATTTCGTCATCGAGTCTGTTTATTTGTGTTACAGGATTGGACAGGCAGCCAGTGGTGGAACAAATGGCCAGTATGATGGGAGTGAAAGCGTTTCGTTTGGGCGAGTCTATTGGTTGGAACCCCTGCGCTGACTACAACGGTGGCTGCTCACATCTCTGCTTCAATAGACCCCATGATTATGTATGCAGCTGTCCGCTGGGTATGGACTTTCTTTATTTTCTTTTGATCTACTCACTTCTACTTCAACTAAACTAAAATATAGTTTTTCTACACCTGTCAACGAAAATAATTGGACCTAACTAATTAAGGTTAAATTTGATTCAAGTTCCATTGAACCCCATGGAAAGTCTTTGCCTTTCTTAGCTCGTACCATAAAGTGAAGCCAGATTTAGGCCCGTATTATAGAACAATACTTAAGTGAGCTCTTTGCTAAGTGTACATTTCTGTACACGTGATTGGTCCGTTTTTGTTTTGCGCCAAAAATAGATCACGTGTACAGAAATCTACTCTTAGCAAAGAGCTCACTTAACTATAATACGGGCCTTAAACGGAGAGAGTTTATCATATGACACAGATGAGAATATACGTACGTATGTACGAGAAACTCTTCATCTAGATGGGGCTTAAGTACCATAATATACAAGTACTGCCTCGGTGGCGCAGTTGTAATGCGTACGCGTTAATGCGTTCGGGTTCGATCCCCCGGTCGGGTAAAGTGGTATTGGGTTTTTCTATTACGAAATGCTTAGTATCAGCCCGGAGTCTGGAATTTGTGCCCGGTATGGCGATAGGCTCGCCTCCTATCACATAAGGGACGGAGATACGCTCGGCGAAATGTGGGTGTACTGCTTACACCTCTGCCTACCCCTTCGGGGATTACAGGCGTGTGTATGTATGTATGTATATTCAATGTTTGTTTCAGGTTTGGAGCTGAGTAGTGATCTATATTCAATGTTTGTTTCAGGTTTGGAGCTGAGTAGTGATCGGAAGACATGCGTAGAGCCTGAAGCATTCCTCGTATACAGTCGTAAGAACGTAATCGGTAGGATCAGTATAGAAAACGAAAATAATGACGCCGTGCTGCCGATAAAGGAACTTAAGGAAGTCAGGTGAGGGTCAACGGGATATGTTCAGCATCCATAGCATATGGAGTAAGTGATAGAGCTACGCTGTAGACAACTTCGTCTACAGCATGAATGGTATGCTCCAACTAATGTAGTCTGTCACTGTCTCATAGAAACCAGACGTAAAGCTTGCTTTTTTTATAAACGTAAATGGCGAGACGAGCAGGTCACTCGCCTGATAATAAGCGTAACGCCTGACCATAAATAGTAGCAACTCTAATCAAAACTTCGAATTATAATACTGTATGGTACTTGACTACGCTCGTCACCCCGGGAAATACGTTGTTAAATCTCGTAATGCCTAGTAATTTCACTGGCTTCAATGCCCTTCAACCCAGAACACAGCCGTGCTTACACACTACTGCTTGGCGGCAGAAATAGACAAAGCGGTGGTACCAACCTAGACGGTTACCCTGTATAATGATACGAGGATCCTGCCACTTAGTAAAGTATGAGACTGGTGGTCTGAATTACCTGTCTGTGGGATCCGGAATTTCGGTATAATTATAGGATTTAGGTGATGCGAGGCCGTAAGTCCCACATAATTCCTATTATAAAATAAGAATATGTGTTTTCGTGTGGAATTATTACTTTATGTGTACTAGGTAGGTACTTTAGGTACGATTAAGTTATGTGCTTATGTGCTTCGGCAATCTTTGTCTATTTTGGAAATACAAACTCGTGATAATGATGACCTAAAACAACATTTGATTGTGTACTAATTTTCTTAAGTGAATGGTATACTGTTGATAGCATATTCGTACTACTTCTTAAAATTTAATATTACCGAAGTACTTTAATCGTAGTAGTGTACTTATCTGTACGACAGTGTGTCAGCCAAGTTTTTGCCCTTCAGCGCCCTAGCGGTCCACGTGGCTGGATCAAAGTTGTACTGGTCGGATAGTAAAATAAAAACAATCAGCCGATGTTCCATAGATGGTACTAACGTGGAGAAGATATTGGAATGGACGGGATTGGTGGAAGGTATGACAAATAAAATGTATGTTAATATAATATAGAACTGCTCGTGGTGTGCCGAAAGTCCTAGTGATAAATATAAAATCATTTTTTTAAGCTTAGCACGGCAAATTGACTAAAGTAAAGCTGATGGTAAGTACATTACAGTCTAAATATAATGTCGACTGTCAAGTGATATTGCATTCCTAGACGGTGGCTGGAATTATGTCGTCCTGAATATACACTCGCTGACTCAGAAAGTTCAGTGGGGGGGAGTTCACCATGTTTACAGTGGTCGGTATCCAGTCGGTTATAAATATGCATCACCAGATGTAAGCACCGCAGTCGAAGTGTTATAATCAAGCCTCGATATCCAAAAACCATCAACTCAAAAGTATCGATATTCAACATGCAGTATCGAGTATATTTTTTAGGAGTCAGATAATTCCAAGGAACATTTTTTAATTTTCCCTAAGTGTAACATTAAACCCAATATGCTATATGAATGACCAGGTCTAGCTATAGACTGGGCGGGTCAGAACATCTACTGGACAGATACAGCGACTCAGCGTATCGAAGTGGCGCGGCTCGACGGTTCGAGTAGGCGAGCTCTAATATGGCAGGGACTCAAGAAACCTAAGAGTATTGTGCTTGATCCTAAAAAAGGGTAAGTTGAGCCTATAATTACGTACTTAAATAAGCTCACGCCTGTATCCCCGGAGAAAATACACACATAAGTTTTTTTTTATTATCTTGAACGAGACGAGCCAGTCGCTCGCCTGATGGTAAGCGCCACGCCTGCCCATAAACAGAAGCAACACCACACAGAACTTTGAATTACAAAGCACTGCATGGCACTGGACTTCGCTCGTCACTCCGAGACATAAGTTGTTAAGTCTCATAATGTCCAGTAATTTTACTTTACAAGTAAGTTGCCCGTGATTGGAATTTGCGTTACATGTGGCGACAGGCTCACCATATAACAACACATCATTCGATGGAAATAAACTCTGCATACCGTGTGTGTACTAGAAGCACCTCTGCCTACTCCTTCAGGGATATAGGCGTGAGCTTATGTATGTATGTACAACACATATTTACAATGCATCTTATTATACTATCATATATTGCTAAGTATTTTATATACACCTACATATTTTTTTTATATGTTAGAGAATGTCTTAGGCATTAAGTCCGCCTTTATACATTTGTACATAAAGTTATATATTTATTTATTACAGCGTAAGGTAATAAGGTTTCACTTTTACCTTACGCTGTAATAGAATAAGGTTTCACTTTTCTATCGAATTTACAGATACATGTACTGGTCGGAACTCGGTTCAAAAAGCATCAAACGCGCCGCCATGGACGGGTCATCACCCACCGTGTTTATGGAACAAGTGGGTCGGGTCCATGCGCTCGCCATAGACTACGAGAAGCGCGCCATCTACTGGGCGGCACTGGACCCGCCGGTCATAGAGTACGCGTATCTCAACGGCACGGGCAGGCACACGCTAGCTGATGACATACCGATGCCGTTCGCACTCACCCTGTATAATGACTCGGTGTTTTGGGGGGATTGGAATACAGGTGAAACAATTAGATATCAATTTTAAGAAACTTATTATCGGTGTGGTTTAGTGGCGGATCCAAGATTTTGGTTTGGGGATGGGCTTTACCCAAAATTATAATAAAAAAAATGGGAATATACTATACCTTCTTAAAATGGAATAAGTAAGGATAAACGATGAAAATTATATTATAGGTAGTACTAAGAAAGTAGGATAATATCAAGATTAATTTGAGATTAGTTGGTAGACCCAAATGCTTTTAGGGGGGCCTTGAGCCCTTTAGAGGATCCGCCAATGATTAGCTTGTGATTATTTTTGTTTAATTTAATTAATTATATCTTGTAAATAATTAACATTTAACTGTTACTTGACTAGTACGATTTGCAAGGAACAATTATAATGCATGTCGGCGCTCAATAACCAACGTTGTTTACAAACGCACACTCGTGCACGTGACATCATCGCACCACTCTGTGAGGAGAGGTGGGGACGGACGATATAAAGCGACGCGCTGTACGACGAGTTCATATTAGGGCTGGAGTGCCTACAAGCATTCGCCCGAAAGTCCGGTGTCGCTGACCAAAGCCGACCCATGTGTCAGGCTATCAGCAAGCGTCCATACCAAAAAAAAAAAAAAAAAAAAAACGAGTTCATTACTGTCGTGGCGCTCGTTCCGTCAACATCTCTTAATTGGGACGCGGATCACGCCTGATTTGACTATATTGTTTTTAGTACATTATTTTTGCATAATTCAATATCAAGTTTGATTTATTACATTCGTTTTCTACGTAATCTTGAAGTTTTTGTAAAATCATGTGCGAAGACTAGTCCAGAGCTATTCTCAATGGCGAGGATCGTCGCCTACCATCACCAATTCTACAACAAGTTTCGGTTCCATCCGAAATGCATAACTTTTTTTCTACATCATTTAAATAAGCCTTAGTACTCGTATTACGTAATCTAATAAGTAGTAAGTTAATACGTCACGATATGACGCAAGACATTATTCTAATTTGCATCGCTTAACAATCTAGGGTCCAAATGAAAACCAGCGCCAAACACTTAGTGTTTGGCGAATTCTGATTTGGATCCTTTTGGCGCGGTCGTGGTGGGACATATACCGTTTACTGTGGGTGGGTACTTGTAAAAATATTTTTCTATATTAATTGTACATGTACCACCTACTACTACTATTACTACTACTACTAGCCCAGTATTAAACATATCCCACTGCTGGGCACCGGCCTCCTCTACGGAATGAGAGGGGTTAGGCCTTAGTCCACCACGCTGGCCTACTGCGGATTGGCAGACTTCACATAACTTCGAAATTCTCAGGTATGCCGGTTTCTTCATGATGTTTCCTTCACCGTTATAGCAAGCGATAATGAACAATGAATACACACGTAACTTAGAAATGTCACAGGTGCATGCTCTTGGGGCTAGTTTCGAACCTGCGACTTTCGTCTCGACATTCCGTACCACTCCCCTCTGAGCTATCGTTGCGTACCACCTAACGCCTGCCAATAAATGCTTTCTTTCTAATAGTCAGTATATTCGCAGGTATAGTAGAAAGCGCTAAAAAACGTGACGGTTCCCAACGCAAGCCCGTACACACGGGTCTGGACTACTTGTCCGATCTGAAGGTGTTCGGCGGCGCGGGCGCGGGCGCGGGCGGGGGAGCGGGCGCCAACCAGTGCGGCGCAGACAACGGCGGATGCGCGCATCTGTGTGTCGCGCTGCCCGGAGACTACCGCTGTGCATGTCCGGCGCACTACCGACTCGCCAGAGACAACGTGTCTTGTACAGGTGACACATCACAGCCTTATACTTGTTGGAAGTTAGGCAAAGAAAACATGATCATACAGCCTTGTTTGTTGTAAAATATTGATTAATTATTTTTTTAATCCTAACATGGTGTTGTACACGTTAGTGCACCTCTTCCTACCCCATGAATCGAAATAAGATGACAAGAAACGTAACTCAAGCAAAAAATAACCCTAGAAAAACGGTTTAGACTCAAAAGGGGGCGGGGCTATAAAAGTCTGTGCAGCTCGTTCATTCATCAATTCATAAAAAAATATTCATGATCTCTAGTTGACACTTAATACGTCTAATTTTTTCCGCGGTGAAGAACGTCGTATCTCGGTTTAGAAATGTAATATTTAGATATAAACTTTTATGAAATAAAGTTGATTTTGAACGTTCATAATTTTTTGTTGTATGTATGAGTGTTACGAGTGATGAACCTTTGTATGTATAAATAAGTGGAGCCGTATTTTTGGCAGATTCATATGAGAGTTATCGTTCTAGTTATCTTATTTCGATGCCCCTGGCATAATCGAACGCATATGTATTAATTTCAGAACCAGAAGACTTTCTGTTATTCGCCCAAAAGAACGCAGTCGGTCGAATATTTGTGGCCAACGGAGAGTGCAACGATGCCTTCATACCTTTGACGGGGTTGAAAAATGTCAAGGCCATAGATTATGATCCTGTCAATAAGTAAGCACTATTTTTCCCTCATTAATTTTATGATTGTTTTCTTGTTGTGTGATATCTTGCAAACTATACCTGAATTACATTGTAGGCGGAGCCGGCCAAAGCTCAAAGTTAATAATAATTTTGTCACCCTGTATTTGTGCTAATATTTAGTATATTTTTTTGTAACAGGTTTCTATACTGGATGGACGATGACTCGCATGCGATACGTCGCGTCCCAATATCATACTCCACGACGTCAGCTATAACTGACTCGTCACCAGTCGTGACCGGACTGCCGCGTCCCTTCCACATGGTGCTGGACGTGTTGGGACGAACATTATACTGGACTTGCTCCGATACCGACTCGATAAACGCAACAACTATAGACACTAACTCCTCAGTCACCGTCATAGTGAGAGGAGATAATATGATGCCCAGACATTTAGCTTTCCATCAGACCAAGAGGTGAGTTCACATACTCTACGACGTCAATCATAACTGACTCGTCGTCGGTGGTATTTGTAGTAAACAATTTTCGATTTATCGTTTTCTTATTATTTAACAACATAGACTGTATGGTAGACAGCGGTTTGGCTGTGCCCCCTGGCATTGTTGGAAGTCTGTGGACGGCGGTTCCGCATGTCGGGCTGCATGCTCGTCTTGTCTACCTAAGCAAAAAAAAAGTTTTACGTAAAACCAGTATACAGTTGTACGGTTAAAGTTATACACATTTCGGCAATTTCCGTGTGTATGAAAAATATTAACTTGATTGATAGCTCCTGCTTACATTCTCAGATCCGTTATTTTTTATTTGTCTCATAAATTTGTAATTGTAAGTTGAAAGATCGATGTATAAGAATAATATGTTGGCGTTAGAGTGTTGGTGTGGGTGGACGTGGGCCGCGGCGCTATAACGCGCGCTCGCGTGGACGGCACCGCGCGCGTGGAGCTGGCGCGCGTCAGTAACGCCACCGCGCTCGCCGTCGACCAGCTCGCCGACACGCTCTACTGGGCTGCGGGACGACAGATACACGCCATCGATCTCGACGGATCCAACAAGTAAATACCTATATTTATTTATACCATTGTCTGATGTATAAATAAATAAATACACCCAACAGTCACACACATAGATAGACTATCTATGTATAGACTAAACATGTGACTCACCTGCAGACCAACCATGAGTTTGTCTTAGAGAAATCGCTAGCGACGACGTAAAACTATTTAAATGACTAAATTTAGTTTCACATGTATCCGCTAGAGGCGCCACGGAGTTTTTCATATAAATATCTTACGTCGTCGCTAGCAATTTTACTGAGAAAAACTCATGATTGAGTCACTGATTAATGGCTAACGCATACAAAAACGTTACAATAAAGAGATAATGAAGGGATGGGGGTTTAGATCTCCGGATAGCGGATCTTAATTTATTCATCTTTATATAATGTTCATGCATAACTACACTAAATGGGGATTGTTTTTTTTATCGATAGTTTGTACTTCGATGGTAGTTCCATTTCTCCCGCTTGCTCTTATCTACTCACAGTGGGGTCGGCGCAACATACTTTTAACGCATGTTACAGATATTATTTGTTGTTATTGATTTTGATAATTCTTCCACTGAATGGTATTGTACTTTAATAGTCAATGATTGATATCAGCGATTCAAAATTGTTTAGTTTAATTTTTTAGCTTTTTTGAGTGAATTTTCTTTTTTTTTAAATATCGTCGCTTAGTTAATAACACCGCGCAAGTTAAATTGGCTTAGTTTTCAGGAGAGATATAAAACTGAATATTTTTTTATGAATATGTGTGATGTAACCAATGAATTCCGCGGTGACAACTATTTGAATATCGTGCTTTGTATGGTTAATTAAAATTGTTGTGTAAATTTATTGGATACGCGGCAACAAAAATATATCTAATGACAATATCACATGACCAATTTTCGAGCTACGCGGTGTTGTTAGCTAAGCGACGATATATACATATACTTACGCACTCACGCCGGTAATCCCCGAAGGGGTAGGCAGAGGTGTTACCAGTACACCCACATTTCGCCGAGCGTATCTCCGTCCTACGATGTGATAGGGGGCGAACCTATCGCCATACCGGGCACAAATTCCAGACTTCGGGCTGATACTGAGCATTTCGTAATAGAAAAACCCAATACCACTTTACCCGACCCGGGGATCGAACCCGAGACCTCAGAGTTATCCTCAATCGTAACGCGTATGCATTACAACTGAGCCACCGAGGCTGTATATTTTTTAAAAATATACAGTGATGATATTATTGTTATCTGTAACATGTGTGTGTACGTGTGCAGACGCATGGTATGGCAGGGCGGGGCGGGCGGCGCGCTGTGCGTGTACGCGGGCGGCGCGTACGTGGGCGGCGCGGAGCGGCAGCTGGCGCGCGTGCCGCTGCACCGCCGCGACGCGCCCGCCAACACCGTGCCGCATCTGTCGCGACTAGTCGCCATGCGCACTGTGCACAAGGTACACATTTATCGTTTTATTCTTATAGCACAGTCCGGTCAGGATACGCCCACAATACCAGAACAATCGTGGACGCGTTGCCGACCTTAAAGGAAAGGGACGATTAAAGAAGGGGAGGGGATTTGGGCCTGCGAATATTTCACTCGCACACATCGATTAATCGGATGAAGGTCACGAGTAGAAATTATCGAGTTTGATTTATTATATCGGCCTGGAAAATCAAATTGCAATTGGTCATTAATTTAGTAATAAAAAAAATGTGATCAAGCACCGCACTGTGTTGTGGCAGGTATCTCGCGATCATCCATGTTGGAACGGAGGCAGATGCGGAGCGGGCGCGGGCGCGTGCGGCGCGGGCGGCGCGTGCGGGTGCGCGCCGCACTGCCACGCGCAGCCGCAGCGCTGCGCACCCGACCACTTCCTGTGCGACGCGCACATGCCCCGACCGCGGTGTCTGCTGCACGACTGGAAGTCAGTACTATACTCACAACCGGGTTCTGAAAGGCTGATCAATTATTATTATTTTTTTATCAACATTCTTCTAAATAAATAAATACACCCAACAGTCACACATATATTCTTGACCCCCATACTAGGTTAACCTGTATCGTAGGTATCAAGAACTACGAGGGACTTGCGGTCCCACAACTCCCAGACCCGAAACAAATATTTGTGGGTTACATAAACATTTCTCTCGATGTGGGAATCGAACACACGGCCTCACGCTCCGCTGCCGGCTACTCGCCCACTGCGCCACGGAAGCTGTCGTCTAACATAACTTTGGTTTTGATACCGCTGTCAAACCAATTTGTGTTGCTAAAACGTTATTTAATGAAAAATTTCATAATGTCTGATGTGTCTACTAGTGTTTGACATACTATTATTCATCTTAATTTGAAAACTACGAGTATGTTACCTTACATGTGTGTCAAATCAAAGGTGTTGACCACGCTTCTAGCAACTCAACTTTGACTTGACAGTTGATTAGTTAATTTAACATTGATCAGCCTTTTAGAAACCGGACGTCACCTTACTTAAATAACCAAACACTTCAATATATACAAGTTGCACGGTACATGCAAATTGAGCACTAAGTCACGGTCAGTTCATCGCAACTTAATATCACCATTTCGCTTACTCTTATAAAATTAGGTTAGATCCCCTCTCCCGTTCCCCGTACAGTTGGTCTTAGCTGTCAAACCTTCCTGTTATGTGGCACAATTTTACTTCTAAACTACCTGTGTAGTATAAAGAAGTGTTTGTAAATAACCGGTAAAAACCTTCGTCAATCAAATAATATTTGTGAGGTATGCCCGTGGCCGTTACAGATGTGACGGTCAGAAGGACTGCGCGGACGGGACGGACGAGGCGGAGTGCGGCGCGTGCGGCGGCGGGCTGGTGCGCTGCGCGGACGGCGCGTGCGGCGCGGGGCTGCACGCGTGCGGCGCCGGCGTCTACTGCGCGCCCGCGCAACTGCCTGACGCATTCCGGTAACACATACTCAACCAATACTTATACAGCTTTTTCATCCTAGTTAGGCCTAGTTATATGGCATAGGCTGGCAAACGAGTAAGTGGATCACTTGATGGTATGTGATCTCCATGGCCCATGAATATTCACAATAGGCACCAGAAGGATCATGGATACGTTACCAACTGTAAAGAGAAGATTAAGGGATTAAGAAGAGCCGAGATTTGGTCCTCCAGATATATCACTCGCCATACGAAATGCAACAGCTGGCTGTAGTTTACGTCAGTTTTTGGTGACAACCCAGTGTAGCCATACATTCATGCTGTAAACAAACTTGTCTACAGAGTGGCTACCTCTTAATTCGGTCCGTTTCACTGAGCTCTGCTAGTTATCCCTATCGGTGGGGCTAATTATTATTTTGTTATATGAATATAAACATATGTATTCTATTACAGATGTGACGAGCGACTGTGTCTAGCGGCGCGTCTGCTCTGCGACGGTCGACAACACTGTGAGGATGGTTCAGACGAATTGCCTGCCGCTTGTGGCTACCACAAGGACCAGGTCAGTACGAAATTAACAGTAACTCCTGTAAGCCGGGATCGATAGTTGCACTCATATTTCGACACCGAGCAGTGAAGCTTGCCGAGTCTCTATGAATACGAAGCTGTCTTTATCCCGCAACGAAATTAATTAAATAGAAAGTTAGGGAAGAGTTGGACAAAAAAAATTGCATTTCCCTCCATAGCAAAACGGGAGACAAAAACTTGAGGCACAAGGATATTTACAACTGTAGAAGCCAGATGTAAAACAACGGATGTCATTAAGTAAGTCCTATGATGTAAGCTGTTAAACTTGATTTCAATAATTGATTAGCAATAATATATTGGTCAGTAGTCTACTATTAGTCTATACCTAAATAGTGCTAATGGAACTCATTACTAAGCCTACGCCGTCTGTCTGTTCTACCTTTAAAGAGCTCGAACCAGATACTAGTTACTCACGATCTCACCTGACGGTCCTTAAAAGTCTTCATCGCATAAAATATTGGAAAGCGGTAGGGCCTGATAACATCCCTATCGAGGCGTTGAAGTCGATGGGCTCATATGGTTTGGAGATTGTTGACGACTTGTTCAACCACATCCTATACCAAACAAATGCCTGACCCTTGGCGGAAAAGTTTTATAACTCCTGTATACAAGGGTAAGGGTAGTATTCAGGATTGTGAGAACTACTCGGCATTAAGCTGATGTTCTACACCATGAAGCTCTTCAAACGCATCCTCGAATCCAATCTCCGCCAAAAGTGTACTGTCTCAGAGTGTCATTATGGTTTTACATCCGGGAGTGGCACCATGGACCCGGTGTTCGCAATCAGATCGCTGGTCGAAGACGAAGAAGAAACCTCTGCATATTGCCTTTCTGTATTTGCAGGCCTTTGACTGAGTGCCCCGGCAGGTAATCTGATTGACGCTAATGGTTGACGATGTGCCGTAATCCTATGTTGACATCATCGGGGATATGTATCTCCGACCCCTATATTTTATCGAATTAATAATATGTCGATATTCTATTTGCAACTTTGCAACTTTCAACATAAAATCAGCGCTGTGTTGCGGACTGCGGTTCACACCACAGCACAGCATCACGCAGCCACAACGTGCAATCATCCTGCCATACCTATTTCATAATTTAAAAAGATGTATGCATGTTGTGTAATGTGTTGTGACAAATAAATTACGTTTCTTTCTTTCTAAATGATCCATAGCGAGGCTTTTGTTTCACTCCAGCATTGTTATTCTCACTCACGCACTTGCTTAATTTTTAGCGATGTGAATTGTGATCTATTTTATCGATTGTTTATTACAATTACGAGTGCTTAAAATTAACGTAAAATTCCAGATTTTAATAAGATTCGGTATATAAACAGTCACTGTCAGGTGTATCTGACGAGTTAACGACCCATAAATATGACTACACCTTTCTGTAACACGTTGAATATCTACTCCAAGTTACTTACAAGCTTAATATAAGCTCTCATAATATATTTCTCCCATATTGTATTAGTGTACTTACAAAATATATTTACGTTTTAGAATAAATGTAAAAAATCAAACACAGCAATAGTATTTAACCAAAATGATTCTACAAACGTAAATCGAATATGGTAACTACGCCCGGCACGAAAATAAATAAAGTGCGTGACATTTGAGTTGACATCTAACTCTTATCTCAAAGTGGCAAGAGATCGCCCAAGGGACGAAGTGGCAGAAGTTGGGGGAGGCTTTTGCCCAGTAGTGGGACACTAAGTAGGCTAATAAAAAAATTGTTTTGGCGTTGACTGTACGTACACAGACGGCCTCTAGTACATATGATGTGTGTATGTTTATGCAGAGCGGTCGCGGTGGCGGCGGCGGCGGCGGGCGCGGGTGGAGCGCGTTCGTAGTGTGCGGCGCGGCGGCGGGCGCGCTGGGCGCGGGCGGCGGCGCTGCGCTGTGGCTGCGGCGCTGGAGGCGCTGGAGGCGACGCCGCACGCCCGCGCCGCATCAAGCGCACGCGCTACCCCTCTGCCGACCCAAACAGCACGCCGCCGCCAGAGCCACGCCCATAGGAGCCAGCTCTACGCACTCACCCACCAACACGTAATATATAACATTATACAGTTTTATACTCATGTCAGCGGACTAACAAATTACTCGTCTGATGGTAAACAAACAAAAATAAACATTGAACTGCCACTTTACATTTGTTTTCTGCAAGACTGATACCTCCCCGGTAAAGCGACCCAATTTAAAATAAAAAGAATACCTTTTGGTCCGCAGGTCATCATCAAGCCCGGTGTCACGATACCCACGGCCCACAGCCAACCCACCTCCGAGCCCCGCCACGGCGAGCGGTGGAGCCACACCCCGGCGAAGACCCTACCGACATTACCGAGCCATGAACAGACCACCGCCGCCCACGCCCGCCTCCACTGACGCGTGCGAGTCCGAGCCCGAGCACCCCGCCCGCGCCCCGCCGCCCTCACCCGCGCCCGCTCCATACTGACTACTGACTGACATTACTGACTCAACCGACCACTGATACGCAACTCACTTGTCACTGGAACCACCCGTCTCCAATGAAATATCCACCCTCAAGAGACATTGCGTCTCTCTATGATCACGAGTTTGTAACGAACCTCTGTGGCGGATCCACTCCCTTGCCTTATCGTACAAAACTTGCCCCCACTCCCTCACCTTATCGAGCAAAATTTGCCAATGTTCCCTCGATACATCGTACAAAACGTGCCCTCACTCCTTCATCTTATCAAACAAAACTTGGCCCCACTTTTTCGCCTTATGTACCAAAACTTGTATTATGCAACCACTGGGACCTCTGGGACATCCTGATGTATAATGCTGGTACGACGATATCTGATACATATTTGTTCCCGACTAGACATTCACCACATGGTATAAAAACACAGAGCTCGATTCGGCGAGTCGCAAACCGGGTTCAACCAGTGTATATCCTACAACTTCAAGTCGACATAGTTCTATCGACTTTCGAGACAGGCTATATCTCTTAACGTGACGCTCGATATTATATTTGAACTGTACTATACTCATCATAAGGTACCACTTTGCTATGTTGGAGTAACAGACAGACGGACGGAAAACAAAGTGATTCGTTTTTTCCTTTTGCGGTACGGAGCCCTAAAAATTTTATAAAAAAGGAAGGCGTGGTAGGAGGAGGGCGTGATACTTGTGGTGCTGTGGTATTTTAAATGACCACAAGAGAACCCACTGGCTTCTATCGATACCCCAAAATTTTGTGTGTCGACCCCACAACTTAACTAAGAATCTATCAAATGGATGTGTAACGACCGTCTTAATTACTTTTAGTTTTATAAGATCAATATTCACTGTGGATTGCCACAAGAGGACATTGTACATTGACTGTACTAAAATTAGGCTAAATTAAAACTCTCTTAATTTCGTTTTAGTTTAGTGGACTACACCATTGTCTTCTTTCGATAGTCGATATTGGTTATGGTCATCAGCATTTATAGTATATTATTATTGTTACTTAACGTTAACTATCGCGGTTGAGTTACAAGAACATAATATTTAATATCGTTCCATAGTCCTTTATGGTTAGCTACTAGTAAGTTTATGGAGAGACAAAATTCGATGACAGTTAAAACTTAACCGGTGGTACCAACCCAGACGGCCTCTCGCATACGAGAGACCATCGTGAATATTCTTGCCTGTGTTAGAAGAGAATCTGTTCAGTAATTTAAAAGTTTCAGATATTTTTCTAATTATCAACGGGAATTATTATCGGTTAGGTTATAACCGAATTGACACAGGTCTGGTGTGACTAACAACTCTTAAATTACAATGATGGTCAGTGTACACAACGCCGCCCCTCTCAAATTTCAGCTTATCGAAAACTGTCGATTAACTTTCCACTCGAAAACATGTGCAATATGAAAAAAAACAATCAAAGTTAGTTGACTTCTCAAAAAGGGGGAGGTTCACAATTCATCTATTTATATGTATGTTACGCGATATCACCGCCAAATGTGGGCCACCGCAAAATGAATATAAATGATTATCTTTGTAGTCGATAGGTTTTATCCCGACGGTGGAACATTCGGTGGTTTCGGATAGATCTGATGACTGAGTATGTATAAAAATTAAACTTCACAAGATAAAAGTAAATGCATCGCGATTACGGTTTATAGAGGTTACGTACTATAACTGTATCTAAAGTTAAAAAATGTCTAAAACCTAAATCCAACTTGAAAAATTTAAGTCCCCAATAACATTACCTAATTTCTTACAAAGAACTCAAGTAAAGGTAATTTTGGAAAGTTGGCGGTCATTTGAGCGGCATCGACACTGGAAATTCCTCTACTTTAACTTATATGTAAGAAATTAATATTTGTTACTTAAGTATTAATTTTTGAAGTCAGTTTTTATATATGTATTACATTATAAAAACTTTGGGGATGTTAAAATCGATATTATTGATTTAAATGGCATAAGTTTTTTGTATCGAATTGTATCCCTACGTGAGAAAAGAATTGGGTGTATCGAATAGATTGTTTATTAACTAATTGCCTCTTTAAATACAAATCCTCTACGGGCATAAGTAATGTCAACAATCTAGTATAAATAATTTTACTCAATTAAGCCACATTCAACTGGAAAGAGTTTCTCCTACGACTTAGGCAAGAATATAACAGAAAATTGCCATTTACGAAGTCGCGATACGATTATTTTCCAAACTGTATCACTTACACCCGAATTCTGAACGCAATTCAAACATTTAAGATCGTGTTAAACATGTTAAGACGCTCTTATCTGTTGTCGAAATTGTATGAAAGTAAGTAGCCGTTAAACAGTCACCTGTTGAGTAGTGTTTCAGTATTCGGACCTCGTAAACAAGATTTTTTTTTTGTTCCATAAGGAACCGGCTAAGATCAGAGACCATACTGCCAAGTCATTAGTTATATTCGTTTCTTATTTTCTAAGAACGATGAAACGGGGGTGTGTCCGATTTCAAGGTCTTGCTGGAGTTATAGTGTTAATTCCTTTCAGTTCGATGACAAGAGTTTTATGTTCTTCTTGTCTGTGTCACGCGATCAACTCTCTCCATTTATATGAGGCCTTAATAATTACCCATTTGTAAATATGATAGCGCAATTAATAGGCAGCTCAAATGTTACAGTAAGAAAGCGTTTTATTTCAGCTATATGGTGCTATATCAATGTTTGTGCCTCAATAATTTTAAGGAAAAATCTCTATTGCCTGTACAGTGCGTAGTTTAAGTTAGTAATAATTGTAAAGTAATTATAACGTTTTAATATGTAAAAAAATAATAGTATATTCAGTGTTAAGCCGGGCGCATATTAGCAACATTGATTTATTTTATGATGAGAAAATATATATATCTAAACGTATGCGGTTTGCGGTCTATCGGCCATTTTCAATAAACTATCTTAGTTTGTTTCTAGAGATAAATCGCACAAATGATCCAATCAAAATACAGTGTGAAGGTCACGCGTTCAAATGACTTAGTTTGATCGGTTGATTTTCGGCATCTCAAATATATCATCTCATCCGGATAGTCAAACCAAGATCGTTTATTGAAAATGGCCGTAAGTGAAGGCATTTAGGGTGAACGTACGCAAGAATCGCACGCGCCGCAATCATCGAATTATAGAATTCGTTGTAAGTGCATTGTATGAAAATTATACCACGAATTTGCTCTTGAAAGTTGCATGAGATTTCATAACGAATTCTAAAATTCGATGTCTGCATCGTGTTTGTATGTATATTCACCTTTAAAACGTAGATTATCTTTTCCATCGACCTATGCCTAATTTTTGTTGACTCCCAACGGCCAGCACGTATCAAAACTGTGCGACATAGACACATTATTAATATGCGTCACTGCTGCTTTAATGTGCCTATAGATTAAAAAAAATTAAGCCCAAAGATGGTGAAAACGGGCAGGAGACACGGAAACAATTAGAGCATGCGATACACGGACAGCTAATGGTCATTTCCTATATTCAGTCTATCGACAAATTTGGGTACTATCGATAGTGTTTTGACAGATCTTCCATACAAAAATTTGTCAAAATTTTACTGCCGGTAAGCAAATCTGTTGATAGACAATATTGGGAATGGCCATAAGTGTGGTCAAATAAATGCAAGTGCTCTAGTAGACACCTTTTCTTTCTTTCTGCCTGGCGTTATCCTGACTTAGTGTTGGGGTCTGCCTTCTCTCATAAACACTATCACATCGACCAATTTTGAACACCCAAAAAAATATATTGCATCATCTGTTACATCAAGTCATCGCTTTTTAGGTCGTCCGTTGAATCCTACGAGATCGTATCTCCTTATCGCACTCCACCTCCTGCCGGGACACATAGTCCTAAGCCTTCTAAAAGTCTAAAAAGGGAATATCCAATATTCTTCGTCCTGTATGCGTCGATCAGCGATTTAATCCCCGAAGGGGTAGGCAGAGGTGTAACCAGTACACCCACATTTCGCCGAGCATATCTCCGTCCCTTATGTGATAGGGGGCGATCCTATCGCCATACCGGGCACAAATTCCAGACTCCGGGCTGATACTGGGCATTTTGAAAATATAAAAACCCAGTACCACTTTACCCGACCCGGGGATCGAACCCATTTATAATAATAATAATATCTTTATTAAAAACATTTTGGTTACAATTTGTTGAGTCACTGGTTCCCAAACTAGTCAATCCTGTATTTTAGCTATTCCGCCTTCGTGGCGCAGTGAGCGCATATCCGGTTTAGTGAGTTCGGCGGCCGGGGCGTTGGATTCTCACACCAAAATAATATTTTTGTTAACCATCAATATCCATGATATCAAGTGCACGTCGAAAAACGATTTTCCGCTGCCAATTATCGATTACTATAGACTTACAATCATGTGGCCCCGTCAGTTCATTAATGTTCCAGTTCACTAGAGCTAATTTTGGCTTCCTAAAGGTGTCCGTGTATTGCCGGAAAACTGTGTGAAAACTGTTTCATTGATTTTGTTTTTTTTTTTTATAGCATAGGGCGGCAAACGAGCAAATGGGTCACCTGATGGTAAGTGATCTCCACCGCCCATGTACGCCCACAATACCAAAAGAATTATGGGCGCGTTGCCGACCTTAAAGGAAAGGGATAATAAGGGATTAGGAAGGGGAGGGGGTTTGGGCCTCCGGATATCTCACTCACCGTACGAAACGCAGCAGCAAGCTGCTACTTTTCGCCGGTTTTCTGTGAGACAGTGGTAATGACCCGGACGAGCCGACCCATACATGCTTTAGACAAAATTATCTACAGCGTGGCTCTACCACTCATATTACGAGTTCCCTAATTTGCAGTCCATTCACATAGTGGTTATGTATTTACGCAAACGTTTTAGCGGATCCGTCGCTACTGAATATAATGAATGTAATATTCACACAATAGATTCTGTCGGTTTCGTTCTAAGCTGCCAACCAGTATACCTACGAATCTATCGAAATAAAAAACGGATCCCCTAAAAATAGTTGCTGTATAGAAACGAGCTGTTAGTAAACTAACGAATGAAAAGTTGATGAATAAAGGGCTATTAGCCATGGCCCAAGGATAATATTATTTTCCCATGGATGAGACCATATATAATTTACTTACTTATTAATCGTTTTCATTTTTTATCGATATAGCTAAAATTATTTTAGGTATTTATCGAATTGTAATCACTAGTGTCATGGGTCCTCGGCACAGTAAAATTACCCGTGGACCCGTTAATGAACCACCGCTGCACCGGTAACCTAATGGTAACTACCCGAAATAAATTGTAATAATTTATTTGCACATGGGCCCTATGGCACATTAACTTTTCATATTAATAAACAATATACTTTCCAAGTTGAATAGTACCTATGTTGTATCTACTCCACCCCAGTTCGTGAGAATTGTAGTAAATACACAATTACTTAAAATTAAAAAATAAATAACATGTGACATTTCCGAATATAACTAGAGTGACTTTTCAAAATATTTTAATCATAATAATTATTATGCCTAAAATGTTTATTATGGCGCGCTATTATTTTCCGCAGCTAGTATTATTTAATAATACATTTATTGTAAGATGTTGCCCATCTAATTTCAAAAGTTATTAGTTTTATGTACAGTCGGCAATTATTTTATTAAAATATAAGTGTATATACAAAATTTAGTTAATTAAATTAAACCATAAAAAACATCAACACTGTAACAAAATAGTATCTAAACCTACAATCTGTGAGCAATTTTAATATAATTTTGTACTTGTTAAATGTGTTTTTGTGATTAAAAATATTACCTCATCAATGAAAAGATTATTTGTAACTATCTACATTTCCGTAAAATATAAATAACATTCGAATGGTATATAATTTCACTGGCCTTATCTGTTTACCAATTATTGATCTGTATCTGTAAAATTCCCACATGGCCCTGGTTTATAGTAATAATAAAGTTATCTGTAGGGGGCGTCGCGATCCGCCCCTTCGTACTCGCGCTTGTATGAAGCGTCGCGAACATCACCAGTCTCTACACCGATGCGAACCCACATGGAACATGTCCATAACACTAACGCGATGTCTACTCTTAACCTCGTGGTTTTTGTGCCTGCATTGTGAAGTTTACCAAAACCGACCCAAGATCAAAACTTCAGACGGAGACCTCGTACTAGAAGCCGCGTTCGATAAAAGCATATATCTACTTCCCAATGGGCCTAAATCTAAGGTCTACGTCGGCGAAGTAAACATTCTTAGTAATGACGCCTTCAACACCCGCAATACACAGCATGAGCGCATCCCCACCACCGACGACATCACACCGTACTTGAATGGACCAGACGGTATACTGCAACGACTGGAAAGGTTAGAACAAAAGAGTTTATCTCTGCCTAACGACGTATCTTTAAACATCTCCACTCTGTGGATACGTTTTAACAGACTGAACAGGAAAGTTATGCGACTTCAGGGACAACTGGACAACAGAGGTCGAGATGAATGCCAGTCTCAGCCGTGTAAACATGGCGGCACTTGCCTAAATTTGGTGGAAGGCTATCACTGTCTCTGTCCACAGAACTGGGAAGGAAAAGATTGTGATGTTGATGTGAACGAGTGTCGCAACTTTGCCGGCACAGACCTTGGATGCCAAAACGGAGCAACATGCATAAACAGACCAGGGTTTTACGAATGCTTGTGCCGTTCTGACTGGTATGGACTACACTGCACGAGAAAAGCGAAAGACTGTTCCGGTGGCGACTTCGAGATGTGCGGACATGGCACCTGTATTGCTACCACTGCCGGCGATGGTGTCAGGTGTATATGCCACCAAGGATGGACTACGAACGGGACTAGTGTCGCTTGCTTGACGGACATAAACGAGTGCGAAGCAAGTCAAGGTGCACGCTGTTCCGTCAATCCTAAGGTTCCATGCATTAACCTTCCAGGCTCGTTTCGTTGCGGTCAATGTCCACCTGGCTACGAAGGCGACGGATACAGCTGTTCTGATATCAATGAATGTGTCACGTTACCCAACGGCGGATGCAGCCCCATGGTGACCTGTCACAACACCGTCGGCTCTCGGATATGCGGCTCGTGTCCCCCCGGCTATCAAGGCGACGGCATTACATGCTCATGGCGCGGATCGTGCAACATCAACCACGGAGGTTGTCATCCTTCAGCGCAGTGTATAGAAAACCCCGGTCTAGGTGGAGCTCAGTGCATTTGTCCGGAAGGAACGGAAGGTGACGGTGTAGGCCTGCAGGGCTGCGTCGTCAGTACTGGCGGCAACTACACGCAACGCTGTGAGAGCAACCCTTGTGGCGCTCACGGACAATGTCACGCTCTTCGCACGGGTTACACTTGCATTTGCTACAAAGGATACAGCGGCGCTCATTGTGACGTCACGTCAAACTTGTGCGCGGTTAACCCATGTCTCAACGGAGGCGTTTGTCGACCCGACGACACCATCATCAGAGGCTTCAGGTGCGAATGTACATCACAGTATTCGGGACCGTTGTGTCAAGCGCCACTGAGGTCTTGCGGCGGCGTGCTGGATAATGAAGAAGGCAGCATCGTGTATCCTGCAGCCAACACCACTTACGCCCCTAATTCACGCTGCGCGTGGGTCATTCACACGGTACCTGAGAAAGTCATTAATGTTACTTTTAGCAAATTTAACCTTGAAGCAGGAGCAGAATGTCAGTACGACTTTTTACAAATCCACGACGGTCGCAGTTCTGCCAGCCAGCTTATAGGAAGGTTCTGTGGTAACGTTTTTCCGAAAGGAGGCAATATTATATCGAGTCACAATAACTTATACTTTTGGTTCCGCTCCGACGGTTCTGTGTCTAAAAATGGATTTGCTCTTCACTGGACCAGTATAAACCCGGTGTGTGGTGGTGAAATAGATGCATCCACGCACGGATACATCAGTTCTCCCGGATCACCGGGTAAATACCCGCCTAATCGTGATTGTTACTGGCATTTGACTAGTACTCTAGGAAAGCGAATTCAATTGCACTTTTTCGGGTTGGATATCGAAGCGCACAATAACTGCAGTTATGATTATTTAGAAATATTTGACGGTGAACACTCTTCTGACCCTTTGATAAGTAGGTACTGTAACTCGACCCAGCCTGCGCCCATACATTCTGCGGGTTCAGAAATGTTATTGCACTTTCATTCAAACGCACACGGCGCCGGCAATGGGTTCCACATATCATTTGCTCCTACAGAAGGGGTGCCAGGGTGTGGTGGCTACTTTACAGCAGAAAAGGGGGAAATATTTTCTCCATCATTCAATGGAACTTATTTGGAAAACTTAATTTGTGAATATAAAATAAAAACCGCTCCAGAGACCCGAATACAGATAGAATTTCAATCTTTTAAGTTAGAAAGGTCATTTAGGTGCAAATTTGATTATTTAAAAATCTATGATGGATCATCGGCGAATTCGCAACTCGTTGGGAAATTTTGTGGTACTACGTATCCCAAGTCTTATGTTTCAACCTCGAATACGTTGTTCTTTAAATTTAAGAGTGACAGCAGTATGTCTACAGAAGGATTCCGAATAACATATAAAACGGTATGTCATGTAGAAGTACAAGGCGACAGCGGTATTATAAAATCAACTGGGTATCCGTTTAATTATCCCGAAAATAGAGTGTGTGAATATGTCATAAAGGCCACACCAGGCAAGGTTATTCAAATAAGGTTCCAAGACTTTGACATTGAAGATAACAAATATAACAACTGTCGGTACGATCATGTAGAGATTCGAGACGGACCGGACGCTAATTCTACGCTCCTTGGCAGCTACTGCGGAGGCCCTGAACACACACCGCCTATGCAAATATCCTCACATAATTACATGTACGTTAGATTCGTTTCTGACATCAGCGTCTCCGGCCACGGGTTCTACGCGAACTACACAACTATCGACGCTGAATGTGGTGGAATATACCGAGCTACCACCGGGCTCATCAACCATCCTTCCGAAACCAGCCATACCTATGAAAATGACCAGTCATGCACTTGGTTATTGATAGCCAACGAAGGCCAGCATATCAAGCTCTCGTGGCACAGGTTTGATCTCGAAAGTATGAATAACTGCGGGAGCGACTATGTGGAACTTATTGAAATAGACGAAAATAATCAAAACAATGCTATGGGTAGATTCTGCGGTACAAAGGCGCCACCAGCATTAACAGCTTCCACAAATCGACTGATGATCAAATTCATTTCCGATAGCAGCATACGTTCGTCTGGATTTTCAGTGTCATACGCATTTCTGGACGAAAAATCTCACTGTGGAGGTATGTACATTAAAACCCATGGTTTAATATATTCCCCGGGGTGGCCAAAGTCTTACGAACCTAATAGGGATTGCACATGGATTATCGAAGTTCCCAGTGGACAACAAATTAAGCTTAATGTTTCACAGTTTGATTTGGAACGGCCCATACAGAATAAATGTAACCTCGGTGACTATCTCGAAATAAAAAATGGTGGGTCCGACACATCGCCGCTTATTGGTCAATTCTGCGGCAAATTCAAATGGAGGGTCTTCACATCGATGTCTAACACTCTGCATCTGCATTTCCACTCAGATTTCTATTTAACGGGCAAAGGATTTAAAATCGAATGGGATGGCTCAATCACGGGTTGTGGTGGTACACTGACCAGTTCCACAGGATCAATTACTTCACCAAATTACCCCAATAATTACAATGAAAATGCAGAATGTTTCTACAAAATCGTTACTAATCCGGGCTCCCGAATTCGGATTTCTTTCCGTGACTTAGATATAGAAAAAACCTACAAATGTAAAGATGATTATGTAGAAATCTTCGATGGGCGAGATTCAGGCACGAACAGTTTTGGAAAATATTGTCTTATGTCACCAAAACTGAGCAATATAGAAACATCGAGTAATTACGCCTTTATCAAATTTCGGTCTGATTTTTATATATCAGGAAGAGGTTTTTTCCTTAATTATAACACTTTATGTCAAAACAATATAACTGGCAGATATGGTGTGATAGAAAGCCCGGATTATCCAAACAATTCTCCACAGCATTTAGATTGTCTCTGGAATATAATTGTACCCAAAGGTAATAAAATAAATGTTACGATAACACATTTGAACATCAAAAAATCATACTATTCTACAGGTGGGCGATATTGGGCACCTCGTCGCAGATTGATTGATTCACCGTGTGACTCTGATTACTTGCAAACGAAAGAATTGTCAGAAACACAGTTTTCATCTAAACTTTGCGGCTTCATTCCAATACACACAATAAGTACAAAGACAAACTCTTTGCAAATAAAATATGTCACAGGGAACCTACCTCGAACGGGTTTTCGTTTAGAATGGGTTAGTTATGGTTGTGGAGGACATATACAAAAAAACTTTGGAAAACTAACCTTAGACAGAAGCTCTGCGTCTGCTGGTGAAATGGAATGCGAATGGTTATTAGAAACGACTCTCGGGAATGCTGTTGCTATAAGTTTTACCGATGTATTTATGACGGACAACATTAATTGTACCATGGATGCTGTCGAAATATATAATGGTAAAGACGTCAACTCCCCACTTTTAACGAGAATGTGCCATCGAGATAAATCATGGGTGCAAGCTACGGCCAATTTTATGTTAGTGCGATTTGTAAAACGGTCAACCCTGAAAGATGTTTTTATTAATGCAAATTTTTACACATCTAGAGCTGTATGTGGTGGCCATGTAGAATCACTTTCCGGATTTATTTATTCGAAAAATTATCCTAAGAACTATGATGACAATTTGGATTGTACTTGGAAAATAATAGTCCCGCGTAATCACCATATAGAATTAAATTTTATTGATTTTGACTTGTATACATCTGACTATGACGATATAGGTGAGGATAATACGTGCGGCGATCACATTAAAATATATGACAAGATTAATGCTAACTACACGCATAAAATATGTCCTGATAATAACATTACCAAAATAACAAGTCGAAATAATAACATTTATGTACAGTTTATTAGTAACAGTCATGGAACAGCTAAAGGGTTTAAAATTGGGTTTAATACAATATGCGGTGCTGTTATATCAGCCGTCAACGACGGGATTATAGCAAATGATATAAATAGTCACACGAGCAGTTGCACTTGGACCATTATCGCCGACAAACCAGATCAAAAAATATCTTTAACAATAACTCATTTATCATTGCAAGGTAACTTTAACCAGACTTGCTCGTCGTCTTATATCCGGGTTTATGACGGCGACGATAAAAATGGACCTTTGATCAACGAATACTGTGGACGGAAAATCCCTCCAATGATTGTCAGCGACGGCAGTGCTATTACTGTTGAACTTGGCACGCATAGCAACAATATTGAAGGTCAATTCTCCGCACATTATTCGCCTTTGAGTAGTGCATGCGGCGGAACTCTTACTTCAGAAGAAGGTACCATAGCGTCACCTAACTACCCTCGGCCTTATACTGCAGGTGCTAATTGTGAATGGATGTTAAAAACATCGCCAGGTAATAAAGTGTACATTACGTTCGAACGCTTCGACTTGGAACAATCAGAAGGATGCAACGAAGATTATTTAGAAGTACGCGAAGATTCCGGTGGTGGTACACTCTTGGGTGTCTTCTGTGGCAATAAGCTTCCTTCAAATACGACAGTGGCATCAAAACTATACATAAAATTCCACAGCAATATGCAAAACAACGGCGAAGGCTTTTTAATACACTACGGTTTTTTGCATGGTAATGAAATTACTGGAGACAGCGGGGAAGTTGCTTCGCCATTATATCCATATCTTTACCGTGGTTCCGCTGAGTACAGTTGGCGAATAGAAACTACAGGAACAAAAGCAATTTCTGTAACAGTTGACCGTATGGAAATTCGTTCGTACGGGAATATCTGCTATAATAAACTATCCATTTATGACGGTTACGATGACACCGCAACCCTCCTTGAAGAATTTTGCGGCATTTTAGGCACTGCAGAAAAAGTTTTACAAACAACTTCTAACGCTGCTTACGTAAAACTATTTTTAGATGAATCTAACACAGGTTCTATGTTCCATTTAACTTGGGTAAATGTTGATAAAGGTGCAGAGGAGATAGACTCATCAGATAAAATTAATTGTGGCTCAAATAAAACTGAAACTATTTCTCCTGGAACTTATAAATCATTTACATCTCCAAATTACCCAGATAACTACGTCGATGAACTAAACTGTGAATGGATATTTAAATCTAGTACAGGCAATCACTTAAGTTTACATTTTGATGATTTCCGAATTGAGGAAACAAGTGGTTGCTTTGCAGATTACGTTACCGTATACACAGCTGATACTTTTGGTCAATGGAATGTAATTAAAAATACGGCTTGTTTGGCAGAAACCGTAACGGAAGACATAGTCGTTTCAAATTATTTAAAAGTTATATTTAAAACGGATACGTCAGTAACTAAAAAAGGATTTAAGGGTACCGTTACATCTTTGTGTGGTGGTACTATAACTGATTTATCTGGCACTATAGGGCCTGTTTGGCAAGAGATGAAAAACAATGAATTGACTAAAATCCGCACGAGATGTGATTGGATCATTAAGGTCCGTCCTGGCCGACTCATCCAACTCCATTTTCAGCATTTCAATATTTCAAACAGCGCTGATGACTGTGTGACTCAGTTAATTTTACATAATGGTGAATCCCTTGATTCACCTATGTTAGCCAGTGGTAAATATTGCGGATATGCACATGAAAACAAGCAAGATTTAACAACTTCGGGTAATGCTGTAACTATCAGTTATATAACTAATCACCTAAAACATCTATTCGGTTTCCAGAGCTTTAGATTACATTATGAAGAGAAAAATGTTGAATGCGGCTTAACAACAAAATTAGATTTGGAACATGGTTGGGAAGTTATTAATTCGCCAAATTATCCATCAGTGCCGTTGCCATATTCAGAATGCATTTGGGTAATCAGTGGGCCGCCAGGAGAAATTATTCGAATTGATTTTATAGACAGATTTGACTTGGACGACGTAGATGATTGTTCTTCAGAAGTTGTAGAAATAAGAGATGGTTCATCGGCATTGTCTCCACTTTTAGGTCGTTTCTGTAGTGATAGACCCGGAACAGTTAAGACTACAAATAACGTTGCGTACATAAAATACGTAACACAACTTCAAGAACCACGAAATGGTTTTAAAGCGAATGTGACTATTGACGTTTGTGGTGGAACAATTGTCTCCCGTGCCGGAGAAATTGTATCTCCCAGCTATCCACATTTACCAGCATTACCGTATGGATCAATATGTGAATGGCGTATTATTGGGTCTTCTAGACATATAATCCGACTACAACCTCAAGACATAAGTTTACCTGATTCGGAATCACCATGTGGAACAAAAATAACTATTGAAGAATTAATATCTGCTAACAACACAATTACGATACTGAAAACTATTTGTAACGATGATATTGAAACTATATTCCCAGCAGTCGAAACGTCTACCAACGATGTAATGATAAAATTGCATGTTAATAAACCCAGTGAATGGACCCAGATGTCAGAATACCGAGGATTTCGATTTACATTCAATTCCTCGAGGCCCATTTGCGGAGGAACTGTGACTACTTCAGAAGGATTTCTTACCACTCCGAGCTACCCTCTTGAAACAACACTGACATATTGTCAATGGCATATAAAAGTACCGGATAAGTCACGAAGCATACGTTTAGAAATAATAGATGCCAATTCACAAAATCATAGAATCGGTATTTTCAACGATCTTCAGTTTTTAACCGCCATAAAGAGAATTCCAGATGAAGGCGATCTTACACCGACAACGAATACTTTCGAATCAAATGGAAATACAATGTCGATTTACGTATGGCTAGCTCCTTTAAAATCACGGCATCGATTTAAAGCTAAATTCACTTCCGATAATCCGGCCCTGTGTGGAGGAGAACTAAATGGTCTCAATGGAAGTTTAGTATCACCGAACCTCCAGCGCTCATACACGTGCGAATGGCACTACAACAATAAGGCTATCGTTACAAACGATAACTTACAATATAATAGCATTTATATTACAGTTAACCTAACTTCCTCTATAAGTAGAACACGATGCCGTTATTATGATCCCAAACTTAATATTAGAACAAATCTAGGTTTTAAATATGGCATGCCTTTCACAAGAGACCTATGTGGAAATACTGAAGCTACTTACAGAATACCATCTTCAGCGATAGACTTGAAAGCAACTAAAAGTAAAACCAGTTCTATTTATTTCAATTTACAATGGAAAGCCCAGCCTTGCGGAGGTATTGTTCGGGCAACAGAAACCGCTGAAAACGTAATTAAAGTGCCCACTAACTACAGTGGTACTTTAGATTGCTCTTGGATTGTTGTGGTCCCAGTTGACAACCGTATTGAGTTGAAAATGGAAGGTTTATTCCAATTAGAATGTGATGATGAATATTTGAAAATATATCAATCTGTTACAAAAACTTCTTCTTTAATTGGAGACTTTTGTAAAACCAAAACTTTGGACAACCCATTAATCACCAACTTTAAATTTATTTATGTAGAATATCATTCCAATGTTAAAGATATTACAAGGATAAAGTTAACAGCAAGAGCAATCAACGATCAGTGCGGGGGTTTACTTTTGAGCTATCAAAACGTATTTGCTTCCCCTAATTTTCCAAAAGGCTATTACTCCAATCAAGAGTGCACTTGGGAAATAAAAGCTGATTGGGGTAACAGAATATCTCTTAGCTTCGTAGAACGATTCGTAATCGAAGATCTTCCGAATTGTACTAAAGATGCTGTTATAATATATGATTGGAAAGACGACCAATTTGAGGAAATTGCCCGGCTTTGTGGACGCTCGCTACCACACTCGTACAATTCAACCTTTAACAAAATGAAGGTTGTGTTACGCACAGATGCGGATACTAATCTAGATGGTTTTAAGGCTACTTGGTCTCCTATATGTGGAGGATACTATGTAGCCACAGAGAAAGAACATATTCTATATAGTCCAAATTATCCGGATGAATATACATCTCTTTTGGATTGCAATTACCAAATATCGGGTGGTGAGAATAAGGCAATAGTCAAATTTCTTGAATTTGAACTAGAAGGTACTTATCCAGACTGTGAATATGATAATGTTACTATAAGTTCAATCAGTACATATGAGTACTTTTACGAAGTCTATTGCGGTAATAGGCTACCACCTTTGGTAAGTGGCGATTTAATTAAGCTTGATTTTAAAACTGATCGATTTCAACAATTTAAAGGATTTAAATTTTCTTATAAAATTTATACGTGCGGTGGTCATATAAACACGAGCACCGTGTTAACTTCAAATGACTTTGAAAATTATCACGAAAATTTGAATTGCACCTGGTTTATAGAAGCGCCCGCTAATAAAATAGTAGTACTTAAGTTTCTTTACATTGATGTAGAAGATAGCTCTGAGTGCAGTAATGACTTTTTAGCTGTTTATGACGGTCTAAGGTTTGAAAACGACAAGCGCTTAGCGGTTCTATGTGGTAATATCAGTTCTTCTATAACTGTGCTAAGAAGCAGCGGCAATACACTGCTTTTACAATTTGTCTCAGACACTAGTGTACAATCAAAAGGATTTAAAGTCGAAATATATTTTAGTTACAGTACATCAGTTGGGTGCGGTGGAGAAATCAACTTGACCACTGCTTCTAAGTCTTATACCCTGAAGTCCCCTTTAATAGGCCACAGTGTGGTGTACGAGAATTTCTTGGACTGTCAGTGGTATATACAATCTCCCGTCGATACATACGTCAAGATTGAGTTTTTATCTTTCCATATATCACCGTGTAAGGATGTACTTAATCAGACCGCAATAGGTTACAGCAAATGTGATTGCGATTACGTACAAATTTTAGATGGATTTAATCCCAATAGCTTAGTAATAGGCACTTACTGCGGGCATACGATACCGCCACAGTTAACATCCTCAGATAATTTAATGAGTGTTAGGCTGACATCTGATGGAGAAATAACTAGCTCAGGATTTGAAGCTCGTATAACTGTTCAACGATCTGTCTGCGGTAAAACATCGTACTCTATTAGTGACAAAGTAGAATTGTTGAAGTCTCCGGGTTACGATACGGGTTCTGTACCTCGTGGGTTGCATTGCGCATATAATTTTAAATCAAGTTTCGACTTTTCTTATTACGTAGAACGTGTTAGAGTTACGGTAGATCTGCAGCCCCCAGAAAGTGGAGATGTAGAAAAGAATCGTTGTATCAAAGATAAACTTTTGATCGCAGGTGTCCCTAACAAGGTGAACAAGACATTAGGAAAAGATCTTATTGTACGAAGTCAGACAAGCGATTTCTTCTATTCCGTTTACTTTTATGATGTAAATTTTCCAAAACAAATTGAATTATGTGGCTTAAAAGAACCCATTGACTTTTATGTTTATGGAGACGTCTTCATCAATCTGATAACATCACCAGAATCAGATAATTTAAAACATAAGGGTGTTCAAATAGAAGTATCATACGCTGGAACTTGCGCTAGAAATTACACAGAGTCCCAAGGCACAATCAAATCGGCTCGTGCTGTGAATCCTTCAGAAAAAGATTGTTACACCCTCATCACCGCCCCTGAAAATCGTACAATATCACTATATTTTTTAAGCATAACACCAGATTACTGGGGAGTAGAAGAATATTTTCTGGATGTTTATGACGGTAATAATACAAGCGCTAGTAAGGTGATCAAAATAACCTCAGAATATACTAATCCAATATTTTCCAGTGGCAGGTATATTCTATTACACAATCATGAAGCAAAAGCCGAAGAGTCCATAACGCCACATTTGGATTACTATCTTGTTTACATGACTACTGATAAAGGACGAGGGTGCGGTGGAAAACTAATGAATATTATAGGTCGAGTCACTAGCCCTCTTTATCCTGAAGTGTATCGAAACAAAACCACTTGCGAATGGGAGCTCGAAACACCGTCTAACACACGACTATTGTTACGATTTGAAGTGTTTGATATGGGAGTAAACTGTGACCATAACTATTTGCAATTAGTTAACAAGAATGGCGACGTGATATCCTCATTCTGTTCTGAATCACCTGCAGATTACACTAGCGCGGATAACTACGTTAAATTAGTATTTGTGACTACTTTAAACAACGGTGGCACGGGCTGGATCGCAAATTTCGTCGGAATACTCTGAGAATATTCAATTTAAATACCTAGTCATACGTCATACTTTAAACAATCTTTATGTTAACTCCGATTAGTTAACGGCTAACATTTGATTAAGAAAATTTGTTCTAAATAAATTATAACTTTTAGTAGTGAAAACTTCTTTAAGCGCGTTGGGCATTTTTTGAGATGGGAAAAAACCGACATTGTTACACTTACCGACACCTCTGTATATTGGCCCCGTTTACACGAGAGTTGAGTTTGGGTTGAAATACATTGATATTATAACTATATATAATATAAACATATATTGTGTAAATAATGATGTGCACAAGGTGGTAGGTCTCTCATATGCGAGAGGCCGGCTGGATTGGTACCACCGCTTTTTCTATTCCTGCCGCTAAACACCAGTGTGTAAGCACTGTTGTGTTCCGGTGTGAAGGACATTGAAGCCAGTGTAATTACTGGGCATTATGAGACTTAACACCTTATGTCTCGGGGTGACGAGGGCAGTCCAGTCTCATGCAGTGCTTTGTTATTTAAAGTTCTGTGTGGCGTTGCTTCTGTTTATGAGCAGGCGTGGCGCTTACCATCAGGCGAGCGACCTGCTCGTCTCGTCATTCAAGCTAATAAAAAAATACGTAGGTACCTATATATTCATGTCGGAACTTTTGGAATCGCAAAAAACTAAATGTTTTCCTGACGATTCAAAAAGTACACACGTAATTGTTCAAGTTTTCACTTTTTTGTTTCACACTCCCGGAGTGCCACTGTTTTTTTTTTTGAGAATAATTCCAATAGAATCTATTAATTATCCAAAGCCAAACCCATAAATAACATATCGCACAATGTGTTTTACAACTTGTTAAAATACTTATTTATTTATTGTGGTATTTATTAAAATTGTGTCTTGTTAGAGCTATAGCCGGTTTCTCAATCAAGTGAGCTTTTAGTTCGTGCCTTTGTAGGTAGGTATTAAACATATAATACTAAGTAGGTATAGTCTTTAACCCGTTATTATAAACTAATACTTACATTATAGTAACGCCTGATTTCTGAAAGGCTGATCAATGTAAAATTAACTAATCATGTGTCAATTCTCAAGTCAAGTCAAAATTGAATTGCTAGAAGCGTGCTCAACACCTTTGATTTAACACACATGGTACTTAACATAGCTTTCAAATTAATTTGAAAAATTGTATGTCAAACGCTATAAGAGAGCCGTCACCTATTATTAAATTTTTCACTAAATAACGTTTCAGCAACTCAATTGATTGGACAGCGATGTCAAAATCTGTCCCCAGTGAACACATGACAATAAAATGATGTCATATATAGATCATACAGAGATCATACATCAAAATACATAATTTTACGCAGACATGACGTAATGGTGACTTTATTTAAGACCTCATATTGGATTACATCATTGTGACATGGTACTGACATTAAATTTTACTTTAATATGACGTCATTTTTATGACTCCAATGCTACGTACATGATATATCATATACCGTCATGCTGTGACGTCAAATCTAAGTCATCTGTTCTGATGTAAACGTTGTTATAATTCCATAGTATTTTTATATTTATTCCTAGTCCAAGTTCTGACTTAATAATTCCATCATTAAATAAAGTATGAATCAATATTTTGACATTAAAGTGACGTAATAATTTCATCATATTCTTACATAAAATATGAATCAATATTTTGATATAAAATTGACGTAATTATTCCATTATATTTTTATATTTATTCCTAGTCCAAGATGTAACTTAAAAGTGACGGCATAATTCCATCAGATTCTTACATAAAGTATGAAAAGTCACATTGTTCACGACCAAAACTAAATTAATGCAAACCATGTCGATAAAAGTTTGTCTTTTGTCTTAATCGATGGCGCTACAACAAAAATACATCGCGATATGGTTTAGTCGCATTGATTTAGTTAGAGTCTCGCATGTTTTTCAAGCAATCGAATTCGGTTCGGACAATTAAAGGACCAGTTTAGAATAGTACGCAATAGTGGTGTTATCAATATCCTATTAGTGTATTCATTAGTTCAACAGTCCACCACCGATACTAGCTGAGCGCATAAGTGCACGCTCACAAGTATTCGGTATTTACACACACATCTACGTAAGCGATTTAGGAACAACTTGACATTGCTATGATCTTTAAGACGTCATAATGGAGTCATTTATACGTCATATGCAAGTAAGAAAGTCGGTAACAACTTACATCTATATGACATCATTATTATGTCAGCGTAAAGTCAGTTAGGTAATAATGATGTGGACTGGATATCATACGTACGTCATATTTATTATGTAAAAATCTTACGTCAAGAAGTGTGAAATAATGAGTCATATGTGACTCATATCTTACGTAAATTCTGACATAGCGCAATATCATTTTGACGTCCGTTTGACGTAAATGTGTTTACTGGGTTATTTGGATGTTAATTTGATCAGCCTTTCAGAAACCGGGTGTAATTGAATTGATGATTTTTGTCGTTTTCTTCCTTACATCAAATTCAGGAATAGAATAGAATATATTGTTTAGGTTTATCATTCATGTTATCGTTTATAAAAACCTATGTCACAAACGAAAACAAGCTGTTTTTGTTTTTTTTTGTATTTTTTGTGTCATTAGCTAAGGTACCTACCTAATGAGCTAACTGTTTTAAAATAAGCGAATGTGTATATATATATAGATATAATGTGGATTCTGAAATAAATATTTGATAATAAATTATTTACACTATTTTTATTTTCTTATAAATAAATCTCAAATATTGTTCATATAAATAAATGAACTCGGCCACTTAACAGTTGTATTTGTATTTATGGTGAGGACGTCTACGATTTGCACAGACGGCTGTTTTATTTTATAGTATAGGCTGGCAAACGAGCAAGTGGGTCACCTGATGGTAAGTGATCTCCACCGCCCATGTACGCCCACAATACTAAAATAATCATGGGCGCATTGGTGATCTTAAAGGCAAGGGATAAGTAAGGGATTGGGAAGGGGAGGGGAATTTGGGCCTCCGGATAACTCACCGTACGAAACGCAGCAGCAAGCTGCTACTTTACGCCGGTTTTCTGTGAGACAGTGGTAACGACCCGGACGAGCCGGCCCATTCATGCTGTCGACAAAATTGTCTACAGCGTGGCTCTACCACTCATAACTCACCTTAGTGGAATCATTTCATACTTAATCCCAGTTTGTGTGGCACCCCCACTCTTGCTTCGGATTGGCCCGATTTTAAGTTTAAACTGTTCTCATTTAGGTTGGTTGATTCGGCTACGTGCCCATGTTCTACACCTAACTGCCGGTACGAACAATCCACACGTCATATTTGGGAGTGTAGTCTCTGGCAACAAGAGCGAAACATTATGTTAGACCGTATGCATATAATGCTGGAGTTGTATACTAGGTATATGGATCTTGTGTAAACTAGGAAGAACTTCCGTGCTGTATTATTGGAATCCAGTTTAACAGCTCGCGTGATAGGACCCACTTATTACTTAATGACATCCGTGGTGCTTTACTGGCTTATCCAATTGTAAATGTCCTTGTGCCTGAGGTTAATACCTCCTTAGTGCATTATTGTCTCGGTGGCGCAATTGTAACGCGTACGCGTTACGACAGGCTGACGCTGAGGTCTCGGGTTCAATCCCCGGGTCGGGTAAAAGTGATATTGTGTTTTCTATTATAAAATGCTTAGTATCAGCCCGGGCTGAAAAAAACTATTCTAGACTCCGGAGTCTAGAACAGTTTTTTTTCCGGCAATCGAGCAAGTAGGTCACCTGATGGTAAGTGATCTCCACCGCCCATGTACGCTCACAATACAAAAACAATTATGGGCGCGTTACCGACTTTAAAGGAAAAATAATTAATTAAGTGATTGGATAGGGGAGGGGGATTTGGGCCTCCGAATATCTCACTCACCGTACGAAACGCAGCAGCTAGTCACATCATGGGACGGTGATACGGTCGGCGAAATGTGGGTGAGTGCTTATGTATATATGTAGATCATTATTTTGTCTACCGCTTTGCTGTGGAGGGAAGTGGACAATAATTATTTCCAACTACTCCCTAACTTTCTATTTGATTAATTTCGTTACGGGATAAAGATAATTTATCACTCCCAAAGACTCGCCGAGCTTCACTGCTCAGTGTCAACAAAAAAGCGTGCCACTGTCAATCCTGGTGTATAGGAGTTACAGTGGCGGGTGTGTGGGCGGGACAGTCTCCTTACCCTCCCACCAGCGTAGTTACGAACTTCGACTTTAGGCCGGCAGGCCGTATCATTCCCCGTTGAGCTATCGCTGCTTCAACTGATCAATAAAACTACCAACAGTGGACGATCGGAAGCACGATGATAGAAGACCTCCTTGTAGGAACGCGTGGTGAGTTGTTCTTCTAACAAAGCCCTTCAGTCACACGGGTGACTGCGTGTGCCTGACCGCCCACGGCTCCAATGGTTGATGTTCGAACTTTATACATTTATGCGAAGCATCGCTCAGAATTTTCTAGCGCGATTCACGACGATTCAGGATCAATTGACATCATGTTTGATAGTTGTGCGGTGCGCGCTGTATACCAACCGCATTATGAGAGAACATGCGAGTGCTGCGCGTCGATGATCCGGATGCATGCACGTGGTAACTCTGAAGGCTTACGAGTAATAGTTGGCTGTGCAACTTGCTGATTGGCTGGAAGGAAGTAACGAATGGTGATGCGTTGCTAGGCGAAGCTGTAAATGGTCAGTATCACGAAACTATGCTAGCGCGATTCAAGTTCCATTGAATTGTGTTTGACAGTTGTGCGGTGCGCGCTATGACAATAGTAGGTAGGTACCTATCGACTGAACCTTGTATGATGCCCGAAAATGTTTCGGTATTTTTATTATATTGTATTAAGTAAATTTTAATACCAAAAAGGGCCGACTGTGCGGGATAGTACTGCTGGTACGAACTAGTTCAAGCATTTATGACCGGCATAGGCACTCCTGTCGTTTCCCCAAAATGTGACCAAACCATCACAGGCGACACTCCTGAAATTTATTCGCCACGTCACAGACTCCAAGGCTCCCACGGATGTACTCATTACGTATTATCATCTAGTCGTGTAACGTTGCACATGTACACCGCAGTATTTTTATTTCCGCGACGTGTGTCTTCCTAACATAACGCCTAAGAGTAGGCCACCGCAACTTGACCGCAACTTAGTGGTACAATTTCTATGTATTTCTATGTAAGCTTGTCTATACTATCGACCAATTATATATGTATGTAGAGCTTAAGCGAGAACTGGTCAATCTATACTAACACTAATATTATAAAGCTGAAGAGATTTTTTGTTTGTTTGTTTGGTTGAACGCGCTCAGGAACTACTGGTCCGATTTGAAAAATTCTTTCAGTGTTAGATAGCCCATTTATTGAGGAAGGCTATAGGCTATATAACATCACGCTAAGTCCAATACGAGCGGAGCACTAATGAAGAATGTTTTAAAATCGGGTTATTTTTCCTTTTGTGAGCTTCCGCTGCGTGCGCTGCGGAAACGGTTAAAGTATCGCTAAAATAATGTATGACAGAATTATTCCCCTTTAAAAAGTTCTAAAAAAAAATCTGCGACAGCATAATTATGTCTATATTTAAGGTTGGCTCACTATAACCTTTTTTATGCTAACCAAATTTGTGTTTAGCATTATTTGTGGTGTTTTTATAAAGATGATATATTTAATCCTTATCCAAATAAATACGTTATTCATTACAAGTATTTAATTTAAAAGAAATTTGCCCTTTACATCATTTGATTTCAATGAGTGTCTTAGAAGATATTTTTTTAAATAACATCGTAGCAAAATAATGATCAAGCGCGTAGTAATGATGTACACAAGGCGCCGGCCGGCCCGGCCAGTGCGACGCGGCACAGAATAACAGCTAATAGTGCTGCGCCGGCGGGCAGTCGTGAAGGGGAAACACGGACGTAAATTAAGTCCTGGGTAAAATTTAGCGTTATCCCAAAGTAACTATTCCACGCGGACGAAGTCGCGGGGAAAAGCTAGAGGATAATACCTAATATCTAAGCGTTGTTCGAGATAGGTTCCACATAAACCAGAAAGAACGTCGCATGGATTGGTGATAATTCAAGATAGATAAGTTCGACGCTGGCGAGAAATAAACGTTTAGGTATGTGACAGGTGAGGAAACATGGTTTTATAACTATGATCCTGTAACAAAAGGACAGTCCATGGTATGTTGCTTTGAATATGAGCAGACTCCAACGAAATATCGTCGTGCACGAAGTACACAGGTACACAGGAAGTACAATGGTCGCCTCATTTTTCTGCAAGACTTAACATAATACTGTTACTGTAATAATAGAGGATCAAAGGACTGTTAATTTCGAATGATATCAAACAGTTTGTGCCCCAAAAGTGTTGTTAACTTGGTGTGTTAAGCGGCCGATATTAGGAATCCGACACCTGCTCTGTCATCACCACAACGCCGCCAGAACACTACTTTTTTTATTTAAAAAACGTGTCTATCCTGCCTCATTCTCCATATTCCCCAGACCTAGTACCTTGGGAATTCTACCTCATTCCAAAAACTTAATAAACTTAAAGGGCAATCGTTTTGAAAGCATAGAAGATGCATTGGCTGCTTTTAACTTTGAGATGTCTAAAGAAGAGTGGTCATCGCCATCAAAAGGTTTAATCGAAAAAAAAAATATTTAATAAAATCGATACCTGTAATCTATCTCTCACATTTTGCCTATTACTATATACTATGTGAAAGATTGATTGTCTGCGAGTTTGTGACTTAGGATGTGTGTTAGTCAATCACGCCTTAACAACTGAACAGTATGAAATTTAGCACACAGGTAGGCAGGCATGACCTGGACTGGGACATGGTTAATTTTATCCCGGAAAAAAGCTGTCACGCGGGCGGAGCACCGAGCAAAATGCTAGTCAATACGTATAATAAGAATGTAAGTTTCGCGTGCCTACACATCGCTTATATGTATTTGCAGAAAAAAGTAATTTGAGGTCTTAGAATTTTGAGGGACTTAGAGTAATATTATTTGTTTTTTTTTAATAGCATGGGCGGTAAACGAGCAAATCGGTCATCCATATGTAGGTACCAGAGAATCATGGGCGCGTGACTGACCTTAAAGGAAAGGGATAATTAAGGGATTGGGAAAGGGAAGCGGAATTGAGCCTCCGGATATCTCACTCATCGTACGCAACGATGCAGCAAACCGCTGATTTACGTCGGTTTTCTGTAAGACAGTATTAACCACCTGTCTTATAAAATTAGTTTCTATCATTTTTAGATTTTTGTCTGTATGTCGTTTGTTTGTTTGAACACGCATCAAACTACGATTTTATGAAATTAATTTTCCAATACAAATTGTTCCTACCTGTGATGTCCCATTTTTGTGTGTAGATAAAAATGTATTTAATTGAATTGTTAGCAAGTTTCGATTAATTTCCGAACAAATTAAAACAGTGTCAGATATAGTATGCTGAATTTGTGTGAGCGTGTGCGTGTGATTGTATGTGAAATGTAAATAAAATTCAACTCAATACAATTCAAATAATTTTATTATAAGCAAACTTTATTTTGTAAGTATACATAATCGGTGTGACATGATGGATAAGAATTATGCTATTGTTTAAGTGTGTGACTGCCTCGCTGGCGCAGTTGTAATGCCTACGCGTTGACACTGAGGTCCCGGGTTCGATCCCCGGGTCTGTAATCCCCGAAGGGGTGGCCTCTGCCTACCCAGTGTGACCAGTACACCCACAATTCCCCGAGCGTATTTCCGTCCCTTATGTGATAGGGGGCGAGCCTATCGCCATACCACTTTACCCGACTCGGGGATCGAACCCGAGACCTCAGCGTTGCCCTCAATCGTAACGCATACGCATTACAACTGCGCCACCGAGGCAGATAAAATTATTTGTAACTATTAACATTCCTCAAAATATATAAATACCTAGGTAGCACGCGAATGGTATAAAATTTCACTGGCCTTATCCGTTTACCAATTATTCGTATCTGCAACATCCCCAGATGGCCCTGCCCCCTTAGAATGAAAAAAAACAAAAACAAAACGTTTAATCGTGTCAACTAAGCGATATCATCTCTCGTTTTTTCAACACGAATCCAATCCATTTTCGTTTAGAGAACAAATGATCGCGTCGTGTCAAAAACGGTTTCGTCTGTTATTTCGTGTTACATTGTAACTATTAATATAGGAATTGTTCATAAAACGATAGACATTCAATCACATGACACGAAAGCGACTGACGTGTTCCGTGTAAACACGTTGCATTCTAGCTTTATATGGTACTAGCTGTTGCCCGCGGCTCCGCCTGTGTGAATGTCATTTTCCGGGATAAAAAGTACCTAGCCTATGTGGATACGCACTCACGCCTGTAATCCCCGAAGGGGTAGGCAGAGGTGGAACCAGTACACCCACATTTTACCGAGTGTATCTCCGCCCCATGATGTGATAGGGGGCGAGCCTATCGTCATACCGCGCCCAATTCCAGCCTCCGGGCTGATACTGAGCATTTCGTAATAGAAAAACCCAATATCACTGCTACCCGACCCGGGGATCCATCCCCGGGTTGGAACCCGAGACCGCAGCGTCAGCCTCAGTCATAACGCATACGTATTACAACTGTGCCACCGAGGTAGTCTATTCTTATGTGAATTTTACAAAAATATGAAAACAGGGTATATGGTCGGCGAAATGTGGGTGTACTGGTTACACCTCTGCCTACCCCTTCGGGGATAACAGGCGTGAGTGCGTATGTATGAAAACAGGGTCTCATTAAATATATTATTTAATAAGCAATATTTATATTCAATTTCACAACCCTATTCCGTTCCATAAAAAGTTTTCATACAAAGTGCAGCTTCACCGTTTTTACCCCTTAAAATGTAAATTTCCAAAAATATTGTCTTAAAAACATAGATATTCCTCAAACATACTTATATTATTTAAAGTTTTAATTATGTGTAATTTTTCTAGTGATTTCTAGTATTTTTTCTATTTGTGCTATAGATGGACCGCAGGACGGTCGCGCACGAATTTGTCCATCTATAAGTGTTATTTCGAAATTATATTATTACGTTCTATAGATATGTCAGCCAACCCTATCTGAAACAGACAATAAGCTTGCATCCACTATTTGACCCTTTTAGGAGATAAATGTTCAAAAATTCCTTCTTAATGCTCATTTACTTACGTCATAAAAGGAACCTTTGTGCAAAACTTCATGCTTCTATCCCCAGCAGTTTCGGCTGTGCGTTGATCAGTCAGTCAGTCAGTTTCTTCTATAATATATGGGCTGATGATGATGAGATTATTTAGCATCAATTGCATCACCATTTTTTTTAATTATAAACTAACTACTGTACTACCGACTTTTGATTGATTAACCGATTTTAATGAATAACAAAGATCAATAATTAGGTAAGTACCTATTTCACGTTACCTCAAGATACGCTCTCTTGTTTTATTGCCTATACTTTTGAATAAATTTACCACCTTAGATGTGATGCCTTGACAATGTCAATAAATTTAAAAAAATGTTTTAATTACATAAGTACATACATAGTTATTCAAAAGTTTACATCCACGGACTACGAAGTTCAACACCCCTACTCCCATTCTGCGCGTGAAATTTTACGAAAATGTGAAACACGTCTCATTGTTCTTTTTTAAATAACCAATATTTGCACTCAATTTCACAGTCGTATTCGGTTCCATAAAAATGTTTCATTACAGAGTTCAATACTCTGCCCCCTTAAAATGTAAAATACCCAATATCCATCAGCGGGCCCCTGAATTATAAAAACTATCATTGTGTATGTGTAACCTCCATTATTTTACAAACCAAAATAAATTAGATCAACACCGCGATGCAAAAAATATCGTTATCTGCACAACGCCGTCTATCGATCAAAATAAAAACACTGAAAAGTCAAAAACAACAATTTCTATAAGTCTCTTTGGAGTCGGTGCACATTAAGGTGATGCCTAGCTAGGCCAGCGGGGTGAGCGGCTACCACGCAACTTTTTTCTAATACTTAAATTTTTAAACTCGTGATATCTTTTGAATAAAATGACCGAATTGAATAATTCAAAAAGTTATATAAAGGTATTGAAGCAGTCTTGAATATGAATAATTTATTTTGATAAGGATTACCTAATACCAAGATACAAATAAAGAGCCTTTTCTAGCGACGGCATTTCAATTAAATTTTTAATATAAAAGAACACTTATTGTGGCATAACTATAATAGTTAGACATATGCTGTCGTAGCACTTTTTGTAAATAATGATGTGTTCTGCAAAAACGTAGTACATTATTTTATTCTATCATCAATAGTTTTCGCAGCGCACGCGATGTAAAGAATATTTTAGGTTTTTTTTTACATCTTGGTTTACATTATTGGAGTTTTAGTAAAAATCCCTAATTTTTTTGAAAATATGATAAAGCCAATGTCACCTGGAGATAGTGTAGCTTGAAAGAATTTTTGAAATCGGTTCAGTAGTTTCGGAGCCTATTCAATGCAAACAAACAAAAAATCAATCAAATCTTTCCTCTTTATAATATTAGTATAGATAACGTCACACGTTAGTCTCACAACCAAACGACACGAACCTTCGTGTCGTATTTCTTAAGCCACATTCTAACCCCGCTGGTTTAAAAAAAGTTATCTGTAGGGGGGCGTCGCGAACATCACCAGTTTCTGCGCCGACACGAAGCCACATGGACCATGTCTATAGCACTAACACGATATCTAATCCTAACCTCGTGGTTTTTGTGCCTGCATTGTGAAGTTTACCAAAACCGACCCAAGATCAAAACGTCAGATGGAGACCTCGTACTAGAAGCCGCGTTCGATAAAAGCATATATCTACTTCCCAATGGGCCTAAATCCAAGGTCTACGTCGGCGAAGTAAACATTCTTAGTAATGACGCCTTCAACACCCGCAATGCACAGCATGAGCGCATCCCCACCACCGACGACATCACACCGTACTTGAATGGACCAGACGGTATACTGCAACGACTGGAAAGGTTAGAACAAAAGAGTTTATCTCTGCCTAACGACGTATCTTTAAACATCTCCACACTGTGGATACGTTTTAACAGACTGAACAGGAAAGTTATGCGACTTCAGGGACAACTGGACAACAGAGGTCGAGATGAATGCCAGTCTCAGCCGTGTAAACATGGCGGCACTTGCCTAAATTTGGTGGAAGGCTATCACTGTCTCTGTCCACAGAACTGGGAAGGAAAAGATTGTGATGTTGATGTGAACGAGTGTCGCAACTTTGCCGGCACAGACCTCGGATGCCAAAACGGAGCAACATGCATAAACAGACCAGGGTTTTACGAATGCTTGTGCCGTTCTGACTGGTATGGACTACACTGCACGAGGAAAGCGAAAGACTGTTCCGGAGGCGACTTCGAGATGTGCGGACATGGCACCTGTATTGCTACCACTGCCGGCGACGGTGTTAAGTGTATATGCCACCAAGGATGGACTACGAACGGGACTAGTGTCGCTTGCTTGACGGACATAAATGAGTGCGAAGCAAGTCAAGGCGCACGCTGTTCCGTCAATCCTAAGGTTCCATGTATAAACCTTCCAGGCTCGTTTCGTTGCGGCCAATGTCCACCTGGCTACGAAGGCGACGGATACAGCTGTTCTGATATCAATGAATGTGTCACGTTACCCAACGGCGGATGCAGCCCCATGGTGACCTGTCACAACACCGTCGGCTCTCGGATATGCGGCTCGTGCCCCGCCGGCTATCAAGGCGACGGCATTACATGCTCATGGCGCGGATCGTGCAACATCAACCACGGAGGTTGTCATCCTTCAGCGCAGTGTATAGAAAACCCCGGTCTAGGTGGAGCTCAGTGCATTTGTCCGGAAGGAACGGAAGGTGACGGTGTAGGCCTGCAGGGCTGCGTCGTCAGTACTGGCGGCAACTACACGCAACGCTGTGAGAGCAACCCTTGTGGCGCTCACGGACAATGTCACGCTCTTCGCACGGGTTACACTTGCATTTGCTACAAAGGATACAGCGGCGCTCATTGTGACGTCACGTCAAACTTGTGCGCGGTTAACCCATGTCTCAACGGAGGCGTTTGTCGACCCGACGACACCATCATCAGAGGCTTCAGGTGCGAATGTACATCACAGTATTCGGGACCGTTGTGTCAAGCGCCACTGAGGTCTTGCGGCGGCGTGCTGGATAATGAAGAAGGCAGCATCGTGTATCCTGCAGCCAACACCACTTACGCCCCTAATTCACGCTGCGCGTGGGTCATTCACACGGTACCTGAGAAAGTCATTAATGTTACTTTTAGCAAATTTAACCTTGAAGCAGGTGCAGAATGTCAGTACGACTTTTTACAAATCCACGACGGTCGCAGTTCTGCCAGCCAGCTTATAGGAAGGTTCTGTGGTAACGTTTTTCCGAAAGGAGGTAATATTATATCGAGTCACAATAACTTATACTTTTGGTTCCGCTCCGACGGCTCTGTGTCTAAAAATGGATTTGCTCTTCACTGGACCAGTATAAATCCAGTGTGTGGTGGTGAAATAGATGCATCCACGCACGGATACATCAGTTCTCCCGGATCACCGGGTAAATACCCGCCTAATCGTGATTGTTTCTGGCATTTGACTACTACTCTAGGAAAGCGAATTCAATTGCACTTTTTCGGGTTGGATATCGAAGCGCACAATAACTGCAGTTATGATTATTTAGAAATATTTGACGGTGAACACTCTTCTGACCCTTTGATAAGTAGGTACTGTAACTCGACCCAGCCTGCGCCCATACATTCTGCGGGTTCAGAAATGTTACTGCACTTTCATTCAAACGCACACGGCGCCGGCAATGGGTTCCAGATAGCATTTGCTCCTACAGAAGGGGTGCCAGGGTGTGGTGGCTACTTTACAGCAGAAAAGGGGGAAATATTTTCTCCATCATTCAATGGAACTTATTTGGAAAACTTAATTTGTGAATATAAAATAAAAACTGCTCCAGAGACCCGAATACAGATAGAATTTCAATCTTTTAAGTTAGAAAGGTCATTTAGGTGCAAATTTGATTACTTAAAAATCTATGATGGATCATCGGCGAATTCGCAACTCGTTGGGAAATTTTGTGGTACTACGTATCCCAAGTCTTATGTTTCAACCTCAAATACGTTGTTCTTTAAATTTAAGAGTGACAGCAGTATGTCTACAGAAGGATTCCGAATAACATATAAAACGGTATGTCATGTAGAAGTACAAGGCGACAGCGGTATTATAAAATCAACTGGGTATCCGTTTAATTATCCCGAAAATAGAGTGTGTGAATATGTCATAAAGGCCACACCAGGCAAGGTTATTCAACTAAGGTTCCAAGACTTTGACATTGAAGATAACAAATATAACAACTGTCGGTACGATCATGTAGAGATTCGAGACGGACCGGATGCTAATTCTACGCTCCTTGGCAGCTACTGCGGAGGCCCTGAACACACACCGCCTATGCAAATATCCTCACATAATTACATGTACGTTAGATTCGTTTCTGACATCAGCGTCTCCGGCCACGGGTTCTACGCTAACTACACAACTATCGACGCTGAATGTGGTGGAATATACCGAGCAACCACCGGGCTCATCAACCATCCTTCCGAAACCAGCCATACCTATGAAAATGACCAGTCATGCACTTGGTTATTGATAGCCAACGAAGGCCAGCATATCAAGCTCTCGTGGCACAGGTTTGATCTCGAAAGTATGTATAACTGCGGGAGAGACTATGTGGAACTTATTGAAATAGACGAAAATAATCAAAACAATGCTATGGGTAGATTCTGCGGTACAAAGGCGCCACCTGCATTAACAGCTTCCACAAATCGACTGATGATCAAATTCATTTCCGATAGCAGCATACGTTCGTCTGGATTTTCAGTGTCATACGCATTTCTGGACGAAAAATCTCACTGTGGAGGTGTGTTTATTAAAACCCATGGTTTTATATATTCCCCGGGGTGGCCAAAGTCTTACGAACCTAATAGGGATTGCACATGGATTATCGAAGTTCCCAGTGGACAACAAATTAAGCTCAATGTTACACAGTTTGATTTGGAACGGCCCATACAGAATAAATGTAACCTCGGTGACTATCTCGAAATAAAAAATGGTGGATCCGACACATCGCCGCTCATTGGTCAATACTGCGGCAAATTCAAATGGAGGGTCTTCACATCGATGTCTAATACTCTGCATCTGCATTTCCACTCAGACTTCTATTTAACGGGCAAAGGATTTAAAATCGAATGGGATGGCTCAATCACGGGTTGTGGTGGTACACTGACCAGTTCCACAGGATCAATTACTTCACCAAATTACCCCAATAATTACAATGAAAATGCAGAATGTTTCTACAAAATCGTTACTAATCCGGGCTCCCGAATTCGGATTTCTTTCCGTGAATTAGATATAGAAAAAACCTACAAATGTAAAGATGATTATGTAGAAATCTTCGATGGCCGAGATTCAGGCACGAACAGTTTTGGAAAATATTGTCTTATGTCACCAAAACTGAGCAATATAGAAACATCGAGTAATTACGCCTTTATCAAATTTCGGTCTGATTTTTATAAATCAGGAAGAGGTTTTTTTCTTAATTATAACACTTTATGTCAAAACAATATAACTGGCAGATATGGTGTGATAGAAAGCCCGGATTATCCAAACAATTCTCCACAGCATTTAGATTGTCTCTGGAACATAATTGTACCCAAAGGTAATAAAATAAACGTTACGTTAACACATTTGGACATCAAAAAATCATACTATTCTACAGGTGGGCTATATTGGGCATCTCGTCGCAGATTGATTAATTCACCGTGTGACTCTGATTACTTGCAAACGAAAGAATTGTCAGAAACACAGTTTTCATCTAAACTTTGCGGCTTCATTCCAATACACACAATAAGTACAAAGACAAACTCTTTGCAAATAAAATATGTCACAGGGAACCTACCTCGAACGGGTTTTCGTTTAGAATGGGTTAGTTATGGTTGTGGAGGACATATACAAAAAAACTTTGGAAAACTAACCTTAGACAGAAGCTCTGCGTCTGCTGGTGAAATGGAATGCGAATGGTTATTAGAAACGACTCTCGGGAATGCTGTTGCTATAAGTTTTACCGATGTATTTATGACGGACAACATTAATTGTACCATGGATGCTGTCGAAATATATAATGGTAAAGACGTCAACTCCCCACTTTTAACGAGAATGTGCCATCGAGATAAATCATGGGTGCAAGCTACGGCCAATTTTATGTTAGTGCGATTTGTAAAACGGTCAACCCTGAAAGATGTTTTTATTAATGCAAATTTTTACACATCTAGAGCTGTATGTGGTGGCCATGTAGAATCACTATCCGGATTTATTTATTCGAAAAATTATCCTAAGAACTATGATGACAATTTGGATTGTACTTGGAAAATAATAGTCCCGCGTAATCACCATATAGAATTAAATTTCATTGATTTTGACTTGTATACATCTGACTATGACGATATAGGTGAGGATAACACGTGCGGCGATCACATTAAAATATATGACAAGATTAATGCTAACTACACGCATAAAATATGTCCTGATAATAACATTACCAAAATAACAAGTCGAAATAATAACATTTATGTACAGTTTATTAGTAACAGTCATGGAACAGCTAAAGGGTTTAAAATAGGGTTTAATACAATATGCGGTGCTGTTATATCAGCCGTCAACGACGGGATTATAGCAAATGATATAAATAGTCACACGAGCAGTTGCACTTGGACCATTATCGCCGACAAACCAGATCAAAAAATATCTTTAACAATAACTCATTTATCATTGCAAGGTAACTTTAACCAGACTTGCTCGTCGTCTTATATCCGGGTTTATGACGGCGACGATAAAAATGGACCACTGATCAACGAATACTGTGGACGGAAAATCCCTCCAATGATTGTCAGCGACGGCAGTGCTATTACTGTTGAACTTGGCACGCATAGCAATAATATTGAAGGTCAATTCTCCGCACATTATTCGACTTTGAGTAGTGCATGCGGCGGAACACTTACTTCCGAAGAAGGTACCATAGCGTCACCTAACTACCCTCGGCCTTATACTGCAGGTGCTAATTGTGAATGGATGTTAAAAACATCGCCAGGTAATAAAGTGTACATTACGTTCGAACGCTTCGACTTGGAACAATCAGAAGGATGCAACGAAGATTATTTAGAAGTACGCGAAGATTCCGGTGGTGGTACACTCTTGGGTGTCTTCTGTGGCAATAAGCTTCCTTCAAATACGACAGTGGCATCAAAACTATACATAAAACTCCACAGCAATATGCAAAACAACGGCGAAGGCTTTTTAATACACTACGGATTTTTGCATGGTAATGAAATTACTGGAGACAGCGGGGAAGTTGCTTCGCCTTTATATCCATATCTTTACCGTGGTTCCGCTGAGTACAGTTGGCGAATAGAAACTCCAGGAACAAAAGCAATTTCTGTAACAGTTGACCGTATGGAAATTCGTTCGTACGGGGACATCTGCTATAACAAACTATCCATTTATGACGGTTACGATGACACCGCAACCCTCCTAGAAGAATTTTGCGGCATTTTAGGCACTGCAGAAAAAGTTTTACAAACAACTTCTAACGCTGCTTACGTAAAACTATTTTTAGATGAATCTAACACAGGTTCTATGTTCCATTTAACTTGGGTAAATGTTGATAAAGGTGCAGAGGAGATAGAATCATCAGATAAAATTAATTGTGGCTCAAATAAAACTGAAACTATTTCTCCTGGAACTTATAAATCATTTACATCTCCAAATTACCCAAATAACTACGTCGATGAACTAAACTGTGAATGGATATTTAAATCTAGTACAGGCAATCACTTAAGTTTACATTTTGATGATTTCCGAATTGAGGAAACAAGTGGTTGCTTTGCAGATTACGTTACCGTATACACAGCTGATACTTTTGGTCAATGGAATGTAATTAAAAATACGGCTTGTTTGGCAGAAACCGTAACGGAAGACATAGTCGTTTCAAATTATTTAAAAGTTATATTTAAAACGGATACGTCAGTAACTAAAAAAGGGTTTAAGGGTACCGTTACATCTTTGTGTGGTGGTACTATAACTGAATTATCTGGCACTATAGGGCCTGTTTGGCAAGAGATGAAAAACAATGAATTGACTAAAATCCGCACGAGATGTGATTGGATCATTAAGGTCCGTCCTGGCCGACTCATCCAACTCCATTTTCAGCATTTCAATATTTCAAACAGCGCTGATGACTGTGTGACTCAGTTAATTTTACATAATGGTGAATCCCTTGATTCACCTATGTTAGCCAGTGGTAAATATTGCGGATATGCACATGAAAACAAGCAAGATTTAACAACTTCGGGTAATGCTGTAACTATCAGTTATATAACTAATCACCTAAAACATCTATTCGGTTTCCAGAGCTTTAGATTGCATTATGAAGAGAAAAATGTTGAATGCGGCTTAACAACAAAATTAGATTTGGAACATGGTTGGGAAGTTATTAATTCGCCAAATTATCCTTCAGTGCCCTTGCCATATTCAGAATGCATTTGGGTAATCAGTGGGCCACCAGGAGAAATTATTCGAATTGATTTTATAGACAGATTTGACTTGGACGACGTAGATGATTGTTCTTCAGAAGTTGTAGAAATAAGAGATGGTTCATCGGCATTGTCTCCACTTTTAGGACGTTTCTGTAGTGATAGACCCGGAACAGTTAAGACTACAAATAATGTTGCGTACATAAAATACGTAACACAACTTCAAGAACCACGAAATGGTTTTAAAGCGAACGTGACTATTGACGTTTGTGGTGGAACAATTGTCTCACGTGCCGGAGAAATTGTATCTCCCAGCTATCCACATTTACCAGCATTACCGTATGGATCAATATGTGAATGGCGTATTATTGGGTCTTCTAGACATATAATCCGACTACAACCTCAAGACATAAGTTTACCTGATTCGGAATCACCATGTGGAACAAAAATAACTATTGAAGAATTAATATCTGCTAACAACACAATTACGATACTGAAAACTATTTGTAACGATGATATTGAAACTAAATTCCCAGCAGTCGAAACGTCTACCAACGATGTAATGATAAAATTGCATGTTAATAAACCCAGTGAATGGACCCAGATGTCAGAATACCGAGGATTTCGATTTACATTCAATTCCTCGAGGCCCATTTGCGGAGGCACTGTGACTACTTCAGAAGGATTTCTTACCACTCCGAGCTACCCTCTTGAAACAACACTGACATATTGTCAATGGCATATAAAAGTACCGGATAAGTCACGAAGCATACGTTTAGAAATAATAGATGCCAATTCACAAAATCATAGAATCGGTATTTTCAACGATCTTCAGTTTTTAACCGCCATAAAGAGAATTCCAGATGAAGGCGATCTTACACCGACAACGAATACTTTCGAATCAAATGGAAATACAATGTCGATTTACGTATGGCTAGCTCCTTTAAAATCACGGCATCGATTTAAAGCTAAATTCACTTCCGATAATCCGGCCCTGTGTGGAGGAGAACTAAATGGTCTCAATGGAAGTTTAGTATCACCGAACCTCCAGTGCTCATACACGTGCGAATGGCACTACAACAATAAGGCTATCGTTACAAACGATAACTTACAATATAATAGCATTTATATTACAGTTAACCTAACTTCCTCTATAAGTAGAACACGATGCCGTTATTATGATCCCAAACTTAATATTAGAACAAATCTAGGTTTTAAATATGGCATGCCTTTCACAAGAGACCTATGTGGAAATACTGAAGCTACTTACAGAATACCATCTTCAGCGATAGACTTGAAAGCAACTAAAAGTAAAACCAGTTCTATTTATTTCAATTTACAATGGAAAGCCCAGCCTTGCGGAGGCATTGTTCGGGCAACAGAAACCGCTGAAAACGTAATTAAAGTGCCCACTAACTACAGTGGTACTTTAGATTGCTCTTGGATTGTTGTGGTCCCAGTTGACAACCGTATTGAGTTGAAAATGGAAGGTTTATTCCAATTAGAATGTGATGATGAATATTTGAAAATATATCAATCTGTTACAAAAACTTCTTCTTTAATTGGAGACTTTTGTAAAACCAAAACTTTGGACAACCCATTAATCACCAACTTTAAATTTATTTATGTAGAATATCATTCTAATGTTAAAGATATTACAAGGATAAAGTTAACAGCAAGAGCAATCAACGATCAGTGCGGGGGTTTACTTTTGAGCTATCAAAACGTATTTGCTTCCCCTAATTTTCCAAAAGGCTATTACTCCAATCAAGAGTGCACTTGGGAAATAAAAGCTGATTGGGGTAACAGAATATCTCTTAGCTTCGTAGAACGATTCGTAATCGAAGATCTTCCGAATTGTACTAAAGATGCTGTTATAATATATGATTGGAAAGACGACCAATTTGAGGAAATTGCCCGGCTTTGTGGACGCTCGCTACCACATTCGTACAATTCAACCTTTAACAAAATGAAGGTTGTGTTACGCACAGATGCGGATACCAATCTAGATGGTTTTAAGGCTACTTGGTCTCCTATATGTGGAGGATACTATGTAGCCACAGAGAAAGAACATATTCTATATAGTCCAAATTATCCGGATGAATATACATCTCTTTTGGATTGCAATTACCAAATATCGGGTGGTGAGCATGAAGCAATAGTCAAATTTATTGAATTTGAACTAGAAGGTACGTATCCAGAATGTGAATATGATAATGTTACTTTACGATCGAACAGTAGATATGACTACTTATATGAAGTCTATTGCGGTAATAAGCTACCACCTTTGGTAAGTGGCGATTTAATTACGCTTGATTTTAAAACTGATCGATTCCAACAATTTAAAGGATTTAAATTGTCTTATAAAATTTATACGTGCGGTGGTCATATAAACACGAGCACCGTGTTAACTTCAAATGACTTTGAAAATTATCGCGAAAATTTGAATTGCACCTGGTTTATAGAAGCACCCGCTGATAAATTAGTAGTACTTAAGTTTCTTTACATTGATGTAGAAGATAGCTCTGAGTGCAGTTATGACTTTTTAGCTGTTTATGACGGTCTAAGGCTTGAAAACGACAAGCGTTTAGCGGTTTTATGTGGTAATATCAGTTCTTCTATAACTATGTTAAGAAGCAGCGGCAATACACTGCTTTTACAATTTGTCTCAGACAATAGTGTACAATCAAAAGGATTTAAAGTCGAAATATATTTTAGTTATAGTATATCAGTTGGGTGCGGTGGACAAATCAACTTGACGACTGCTTCTGAGTCTTATACCCTGAAGTCCCCTTTAATAGGCCACAGTGCGGTGTACGAGAATTTCTTGGACTGTCAGTGGTATATACAATCTCCCGTCGATACATACGTCAAGATTGAGTTTTTATCTTTCCATATATCACCGTGTAAGGATGTACTTAATCAGACCGCAATAGGTTACAGCAAATGTGATTGCGATTACGTACAAATTTTAGATGGATTTAATCCCAATAGCTTAGTTATAGGCACTTACTGCGGGCATACGACACCACCTCAGTTAACATCCTCTGATAATTTAATGAGTGTTAGGCTGGCATCTGATGGCGAAATAACTAGCTCAGGATTTGTAGCTCGTATAACTGTACAACGATCTGTCTGCGGTAAAACATCGTTCACCATTAGTGACAAAGTAGAACTGGTAAAGTCTCCGGGTTACGATACGGGTTCTGTACCTCGTGGGTTGAATTGCGCATATCGTTTTAAATCAAGTTTCGACTTTTCTTATTACGTAGAACGTGTCAGAGTTACTGTAGACCTGCGGCCTCCAGAAAGTGGAGGTCAAGAAAAGAATCGATGTATCAAAGATAAACTTTTGATCGCAGGTATCCCTAACAAGGTGAACACGACATTCGGAAAAGATCTTATTGTACGAAGTCACACAAGGAATTTCTTCTATGCCGTTGACTTATATAATGTAAATTTTCCAAAAAATATAGAATTATGCGGATTAAAAGATCCGATTGACTTTTACGTTGATGGAGACATCTACATCAATCTGATAACTTCACCAGAATCAGATAATTTTAAACATAGGGGTGTTAAAATAGAAGTAGCATATGCTGGAAATTGCGCTAGGAATTACACAGAGTCCCAAGGCACAATCAAATCGGGTCGTACTGTGAATCCCACAGAAAAAGATTGTTACACCCTCATCACCGCCCCCGAAAATCGTACAATATCACTATATTTTCTAAGTATCGTATCAGGTTACTGGGTAGAAATAGATTATTTTCTGGATATTTATGACGGTAATAATACAAGCGCTGAGAAGTTGGTTAAAATAACCTCAGAATATACCAGTCCAATATTTTCTAGTGGTAGGTATATTCTATTACACAATCATGAAGCAGAGGCCGAAGAGTCCATAACGGCACGTTTGTTTTACTATCTTGTTTACATGACTACTGATAAAGGAAGAGGTTGCGGTGGAAAACTAATGAATATTGTAGGTCGAGTCACTAGCCCTCTTTATCCTGAAGTGTATCGAAACAAAACCACTTGCGAATGGGAGCTCGAAACACCGTCTAACACACGACTATTGTTACGATTTGAAGTGTTTGATATGGGAGTAAACTGTGACCATAACTATTTACAATTAGTTAACAAGAATGGCGACGTGATATCCTCATTCTGTTCTGAATATCCTGCCGATTATACTAGCGCCGATAACTATGTCAAATTAGTATTTGTGACCACTTTAAACAACGGTGGCACGGGCTGGATCGCAAATTTCTTCGGAATCATCTGATAATATTAATTAATGTACTTAAATAGTCATTCTTTACGCCGCGCTACGCTGTATTTTTTTTGTATAGCCAGTCTCCTCGGATCACTAGCGGATCCAGAGGGGGGGGGGGGGTTGCAAATCTCATATTAATCTTGATATTATACTACTTTCTTAGTACTACCTACAAATTCATACCAATTCGACCTATAGTTCAAAAGATAATAATCACTGCCACCAGCGTCAACTATCTAGCACTAACGTAACTATGTTCGTCGGAGTGGCCATGTCGCCCTTTATATGTGTGCAAAGTTTCATATCAATTGGGCTAACGGTTCTCGAGTTTTAGGTGAACATACATACAGAATTTGTGAGATATATGTGTTCAAAGGCATTAAAAATGTGTCGCCCCCCTCTAATTTTTAAACTACGGGGTGGAAAATTCTGAAAAATGATATATGTGAAAAGATACTTCCAACGAAAATTTGTTTCAATATGCTAAATTGTGTAGGTTGAAATATGGAATATTTTCTAACTACGGAACCTTTTACTGTGCGTGGTTTGATAGGCCGCTTTTTATAAAGACGCGGGCAAACGAGCAAATGTGTTTCATGATGTTAAGTAATTTCCATTGCCAATAAACATCTAGGTATAATACCTAAAGAATCATGGACGCGTTGCTGACTTTAAAAGAAAGGGATGATTAAGAGATTGGGAAGGAGAAGGGGATTTGGGCCTCCGGATATCTCATTCACCGTACGAAATGCAACAGCAAGCTGCTACTTCACGTCGGTTTTCTATGAGAGAGTGGTAATAAGCCGATCCATTAATGTAGACAAAGCCGTATACAGCGTGGCTCCACTACTTTTATACTTTGTTTTACGTAGTACGTCGAAGGTTAGATTTTATTAGTTTTACTTTCAGCGAAGAGAAGCTGCGCTTCACACTGCAAGTGGATAGTGGAATTTTCGTATACAATTTTTATAATTTGAGAACATATTTAATTACTATGTACCTATGTACTTACCTAGGTACCTAGGTACCTAGGTACTCAAAACGGATAAAGTAAGGAAAGTGATGAAAATTATTTATTTATTTATTTAACTCTTTATTGTACACCTATCTATATTATATTATAGGTTATATAGTAAGTAGGATAATATAAAGTTTTATTTGAGATTTGTCATGAGTAGACCCAGATGCTTTTTCTTTTGAGCCACTTAGCCCCTCTCCTGGATCCGCTACTGCTTAACACGATCTTTTTGTTAACTCTGATTAGTTACCGGCTACTATATGTTATACTAAACTAAACTAAAAAACTAAACTAAACTACACTTACTAAACTTTGTTATTTTAGTTTTGTAAGAATATGTAATCTTTATAAATAAATATGAATGTTTCTTTGTATGTTTATACCATGTCTATGTTTATAGTATGTCTTTCCACGTTTGCATACATTTTGAAGAAAAAACGCAAACTCAATAGTGACGTTAGAATAACCTAAAAACATACACTAGGCATATTGAATCCTGTTATAGCTATGACCTCGATGCGTTATCATCAATAAAGTACTATGTGGACCACGGTACCTTTTTTAACCAACTTATAAAAAGGAGGAAGTTCTCAATTCTTGAAGTCTTTTAATCCTTTTTTGAAGTCGCTAACAAAAGGGCTAATTGAGAACCTCCTCCTTTTTTTCAGAGGGTAATAATGCAATTTCATTTGACCGGCAGCGACAAAGGCACCAACTCCAAAAATACCTATAGAAATTTGTTATTTTTTAACCGTCTTCAAAAAAAGGAGGAGGTTCTCAATTCGGCACTTTTTCCTTTTTTTGTACATCGATTTCTCCACCAATTGTGGACCGACTTTATTGGAAAAAAAAACATTCGATAGAGTTTAGCTGCGATGTGGTCCCATATAAATTTGGCTAAGATCTGATGACGGAGTAAAAAAATAAAACTCCTCAACGGACATCAGTACACTCGTCGCGATTGTGTTATTGTATTGGAATATACATGCTATTACTGTAACTACCACTAAATATTGAAAAATAAAATAACGTTTAATAAAACTTATAAACCGACTTCAAAATAATAACACTGAAAAGTCGAAAATAACCGATTCTTTAAGTCTCTTTGGAGTCGGTGCAATTTATTAGAACGGCAGCGACACAGGCACCGACTCTAAGGAGTAACTAACTTTTCAGTGTTTTTATTTTTGTCATTTAGTTTGGTTTTTAAGTTTTGTTAAAACTTTTTTTTATAAGCGGCAAACGAGCAAGTCATCTGATGGTAAGTGATCTCCACCGCCCATGTACGCCCACAATACTAAAATAATAATGAGCCCGTTGCCGACGTTATTAAAGGAAAGGGTAAGGGCCCTACTGCCTACCCTAAACAGAAGCACCGTCGTCCGTCACCAGGCCCGGATCTAGTGGGAGGTCCAATCCGGGCAATTTCAGGGGGCGCGAAAATCATAATATAATATGATTAAAAATAAAAATCTTGCTCCACAAAGCGCCTGGCATACGGAAGCCTGGTTGGCTCACCGTCGACCTGTAAGAAAAAGGCTCCACACAGGCCCTTTGTGCATCACGCTGGAGGGGGGCGTCAAGTTTCTGCCCCGGTTCAAAACACTGAACTGCGCTCGTTATCCCGAGACATAAGATGTTGAGTCTCATAATGCCCAGTAATTATACTGTCTTCAATGTCCTTCTAACCGAAACACAACAGTGCTTACACACTGATGCTTGGAAGCCGAAATAGACAAAGCCAACCAACCTAGACGGCCTTTCACATACGAGGGACCTACCATATTTTTCACGGTTGGGTGTCATAACACAACTCTCGTATAGTTTTAATTATTGTATAAAATATTTTGGCCACTTTTGGTTTTTTTTCTTGTTTTTTTTGGGGGGGAATCTACGTAAGACTGGGGGGAATGGGAGTCGGTCATCTGGCAACACTGATGAGTGATGACAATTGACATCCAATTGACATTTGACAAAACACCACAGAGTACTTTATATATACGGACATAGAGTCAACACTGAGATTAAAGGTATAAGCACCATCTATCGGTACACGACGTCCCTATTTAAAGCAAACCGTGCTGCTCAATATTTTAAAATTAACTATTTATAATTCACAAAGTAATTCCCAAAAAACAAATAATTTCAATAACGATTATGTACGCTTTTGGAAATTACTTTCGTGAAACAGAAATAGACGATGACAAATAAAAGAAAGTTTAGCGGTGGTATGTTTTTTTAATAATTTTACTTCCAGACATTTTTATTTTATCACTGTCATCCAAATCTAGTCCAAATCGTTAAGCAAATCGGCGTCATGAGTTTCACGCGTAAGTTCAACAAAAGGAGGGAAGTGAACGAAATACACTCACGCACGGCTCACAAACGAAACGACCAGTCTTACAAGTGCCCGAGAATCAAAAGTTACACAAGACTGCTCGAAAAGTTACATTTTGATCACAAAAGTATTGTAATGGCAAAATAGTTAAAAAATTGTCACATAGGTTTTTCAAGACCTATTAAATTATGGCTGCTTTCCTTTTCACCAAATAATTCGCAAATCCTTTTATTTCGAGCTATTACGAAAAGGGCCAAAAGTAACGCAAAATGTTACAAAAGTAAACCAATGGTAATTACATTTTAGATTTGACATGGACATTTGACAAGACGAAATAAAATCCAACATGGCTGCTGAGAACCGTCCCGAGACATAGAAAATAAAAAAACAAGAAATAAAGAAATCATTAAAAAATTTAGATTAAATATATTTTTTGTAGCAATTTTATACATTATCGGGGGTCAGTTAAGCTTATAAATTTTCGTATATTTTTGATTTATGATAATAATTAGCGTAAGACGGAACGGCATTTTCATTTCCTTTTACGACGCCTGTGTCTAAATTTTAAAATAGTGAGGAGTTTTGGCGGGAATTCTCACAGTGCGGTGGCACTCTTGTTTTAATTATTTCCTAAACTGGTTTAAAGTTGTGTTTGTTGTATAAAAGTGGTGTGGTTTTGTGCAAGATTCATTAACGATAATGAATAGTGTATAGAAACATTGAAATAAGTGGATTTGGGTGATTTTTGATCAAGGGTATTGTCGACCTTGTGCTTTCGATTCGCTTAAAGAAAGTTGTCTAAGAAGCATTGAACTGAAAGGAATTATCACCAAAACTCCAGCAAGACCTTGAAATCGGCCACACCCCTGTTTCATCGTTCTTGGAATATAAGAAAAGATATAACTAATGACTTGGCAGTATGGTCTCTGATCTTAGCCGGTTCCTTATGGAACAAAAAAAGAGGAGTTTTGGCGGGAATTCTTACAGTGCGGTGGCTCTCTTGTTTTAATTATTTCCTAAACTGGTTTAAAGTTGTGATTGTTGTATAAAAGTGGTGTGGTTTTGTGCAATAATCATTAATGATGATGAATAGTGTATGGAAACATTGAAATAAGTGGATTTAGGTGATTTTTGATCAAGGGTATTGTCGACCTTGTGCTATCGATTCGCTTGAAGAAAGTCATCTAAGAAGCATCGAACTGGAAGGAATTTACACCAATACTCCATCAAGGCCTTGAAATCGGTCACACCCCTGTTTCATTGTTCTTGGAAATTATGAAAATAATATAACTGATGACTTGGCAGTATGGTCTCTGATCTTAGCCGGTTCCTTATGGAACAAAAATACAAAAAAAAATGGAACAAAAAAATAAAAAATTAAAAAAAAATTAAAATAGTGACATCTGCTGTAATATGGGTGAACTTTTACAATATCTTCAAATCTCTAAGAAAAAAAATGTATTGACCGTTATGACACTGCAAAACACCATCCAAAAGCAGCACAATTATATTTACCGAAACTTAATTTATAATAAGTTTCTTTTGAGTATATTCGCTAGAAGTAATATTATATTGTAAATCATAATTATTATTATGTTATAATTTGATACCGGCCACGAGATAAACATTTATAATGGACGCTTTTTTGCATTTGTTATGGACCGCTCTGATTTACGGTTTTGCAGCCGCTATAGGTTTACTAATAATGGTAAGAAAAAGTTTTATTAATTTTAAATTTAATCACCACTTTAAAAATAAGATCTACTTATATAAAAAATTCACTACTACTTAAAACTGAAGAACCTGGTTCCTGAAATAACCCAACATGAAAAAATGCCTTGTTGGCATTTACAAGTGCCGGTACTGCCACCACTTACCTATTTTATACTTATTTTATCACTTAAAATAATATCTACATATTATAGACCCTAATAAATAATGTGTATGAACCCTAAATGTATCAAAATAATACCTATTAAGTGATGCAACATATCCATTTAATTACCATAACAACATTTTAAGGCTAAATTTCAACAAATAAATATAATTCTGGAATACAATCTAGATACTGGGATTTAGATTTTGGGACCAAAAGTAGAGCCTCTATGAGGTAGAGTTTTCGAGTACAACCATGCTATTTTCAATGCTAGGTAATATACCATTTTTGAAATAATCAAATGCAACCATTCTTAGCTAATGTGTGTACAATCAAACGAAATACGAATAATTGCTGTACCCAACCTGTTCCAGAAATGTAAACAAATATCTCCCCACTTTTTAGATAGATTTTGATAGATATTTGTTTACATTTCTGGAACAGGTTTGGTGACTATAATTATATCACTACACTACATCATTTATATTATACATCATTTTCATTACTCTCATGACCCATTCACTTCAACTCACAAATTTTTCAGTTCAACTAAACATAAACCAACTTGCTTTATAACATTCAGGAAGCGCTAAACTGTGCTAAAATATAATATTCAAATGATGCAGTTATGGACAGCCATATAACATAATTATAGGAGCCCACCCACTATACAGGGTAATCTAGTGTGGGGTTAGGACTATGTATGTGACTGTAAGGTGTTTTTGTTTCTCGAAAATAACACATGACCTCTCAATATGAATAATCTTTGATCGGAGATCAAAATTCTATCAGTTTCTGCCAATTTTGGTAACAAAATCGGAATCCCCATTTCCAGTTAGATATTAACCTAATTCAGGCCGGCATCATTCTGGTAACCAAATATAATAATTTTGACCATCAAGAAACATTGAATCCCTCGACTGTCCACATTATATTTGAGCTGTACTGTACTTACCATCAGATATAGTGTAGTCATATTTTTTATCTTGGTACAGCCACTGACTTTCAAACAAAAAAGAATGTCTATGGTCTATAATAGCAGAATAGGCTGCAAGGTTAAGAATCTTTGCCTTTTCCTTCATGGTTTTTTTTTTACAAATAATGTCTCTGACCTAAATGGTCAGCTAAATATTGAGGTTTTGGTCAACGCCAAAATGTTTCTGTCAGCAAATATGCTGTTGTATTGAGATGCTACTAGTGGCCAGCAAGAATAACAAAATTGATTAGCAAATAATGTTATGTTATATTGGGCTCCTCTAAAACTGGTCCCGTAACTAATTTAATATACATATCTGCAGCAATATTACTAATAAAAACGTAAATAGCGAGTCAGTTTGCCTTTGGCAATTATTGACACAGTTGTAACTTATCCTACCAGTTGATATTATTTTCGTGCTAACCAATAATGGGCTATTTGACTCGATTATTATTAATATCTTAAATAATAATTTACATTCCCTAAAATCTATCAGCGAAAGAATTATATAAATCAAGTTAAAAATAAACAAGTTAGAAGGCATTCAAATTTGCTAGAGGGAGTAGTTGTCAAATAACAGAAAGAAGATGCACCGGATGCACGACATGGTAAGATACGTCACAAGGCAAGTCACGCTATTACAGTGCACGCGTGCGACGGAGATAGTGAGATTTTCCCACTATCCCACTTACCCACCTTTACTTGTACCAACATTTAAAACATGAACTGCGGCCTCATTTCAATTTTACCCAATTGTAATTGTCTTTTCGCAAACAGTTTCTTTTTCGTATTATTATTGGTTGTATATAAAATTAGACATAGTCAAATACCCTGTTACTATAGATTATATAATCTAGCTGACCAAGTACCTAATAATTTTATATTATTCATATAAATGAATAGCTGTTTTTTTCCAAACATTGAAAATTGATTCATTTTACTTCCCAAAAACAATTACAACACAGTTAAAAAAGTAACTATGACAATAATTTATTCTAGCTATCTCTTGTGTTATACTTTATAACAAACCCTTATCCAGTTGTGGAGAGATATTGTGAGGAAGAAGAGTACAATGATGTTAAAACCAAAACAACACTCAAGTTCCCGAGTATTGGTGATAACGAATCAGTCACCCTGAGTGTGGTGGTCCCTGCCTACAATGAGGATGAAAGATGTAAGTAATTTAAAACTACCCAATTTATACTATATACAATATGTAACAAATCCCTGTTGGGCGTTTTAACTGTGATATCAGAATCGATATAAATCGACATAATGAAAAAACTCGCATACGAAAATTGAACTATAAAAATAATCATATTTATTTTTTAAACTTTAATTAATTTATTGTTTGTAAACCGTATTTCGATTGATTACCTCTGCAAGAGCGATGACTTGGAGCCAAAGCGAGATAGCATGTTGCGGCGTTCACGTACATCAAACGTGCCGCGCCCCTGGCTTCGTCAATACACACACACAATTTTTTTTCATTTTCTGAGTTACCTATGTAAGGATAATATCTCAATTCTGTTTATTATTTTTTTTAACTCAACTATTTTTATTAAGCTGTCTATATGTGTATCTTTACGACCCAATAAGGGCCAACAGGGTTTTTGTTACATACTGTATAAACATATCTTTTGCACTACAAGCCATATTGTACATCATTTAAGTAACTTCCATGGGGCAGTACAATTCTAACCCACCACATTACAATACTAAAATATTTTACTTATTTAAATACTTACACGTTTACCGACGACTTTATAATTAATATTCATTTCATAGCATAGGCCCGCTTTTAGGTGTTATGAAATCCTAAAGCCTCTGATTAGTTCCTAATATCCATGTCCCAACATAATTTTATCTTACTGTCAGGTCAGGATTAATGTGTGTTACGTGATATTTATTTATGCCAACCTGATAAATAAAATATGGTTGGCTGTTATAAACCCCCCTCGGATCTTTTACCTATGAACTTACCGTTCTGCAGTACTAGCCATTTTAAATAAAAAAGGCAATAGTGGATGCTGATCTCGCCTGATTAGGTCCTTAAAAGTGTTTGTCGCATAAAAAATCGGAAAGCGGTTGTAACATCCCTATCGAGGCGTGGAAGGCGATGGGCTCCTATGGTGTGCAGCTTCTTGCCGACTTGTTCAACCGCATCCTGAATACCAAACAAATGCCCGACCCTTAGCGGGTGGCTTTTATAACTCATGTATACAAGGGTAAGGGTATTATACAGGATTTTGAGAACTACCGCGGCATTAAGCTGAAGTGTCACACCATGAATCTCTTCGCATCCTCGAATCCAGGCTCCGCTAAGAGTGTACTGTGTCCGAATGTCAATATGGCTTCACACCCGGAAGTGCCACCATGGACCCAGTGTTCGCGATCAGATAGCTGGTCGAAGCATACAGGACGAAGAAGAAACCTCTGGATTTGCAGAAGGCTTTCGACTGTGTGCCCCGGGGCGATCTGGTTAACTAAGGGTTAAGGGTGTGCCAGAAGCCTATGCTGACATCATCAGTATACATGAGCACCCGTAGTGGCTGCTCCTGTATATTTGCCGTCGTGACATCCAACACAACACTAAATAGAAAAGGACTCAGCGCCGATCACTGGTAAACGAGGACAAACAGCGCCTAGAGCAAAGGGTGAACCTGTGGAAGGGGACGCTAGAAAACAGTAGCCTGAAACTAAATGTAGCGAAGATCGAGTACATGGCCTGTTGGAATACAGACCCGGACAATATCCGGATAATGAACGAACTTGCAGTGAAAACGGACAAGTTTAAATACTTAGCCTCTGTACTGCATGAGTCCGGTGACATCGACTTCGACGTCACAGGTCAAGTGACAGGAGGTCATAGGAGTCACTTGCGACCGAAAGATGCCGATGAGACTTAAAGGTCTCATATACAAGACCATCATTCGGCCTGTACTCTTGTACGTACTCAAAAAAATATTCTTCTACTTCTACTTTTTCCAAAATTTGGATAACTTTATGACGGGTAAAAAAAATTTTAATACCCAAGAGGCAGTACAAAATACCTTTGAAGAGTTTGTGGCCTCCCCATCAGCCAATTTCTTCAAGAAGGGCATAGATAAATTGCCAAAGATGCGTCGATAGCATGGTCGTTTACTTTTGATTAATATAGAAAGATGGGGAAAAAAACACTTTTTTCGTATAGCAATTCATAGGTAAAGATCTATTACGTAACATTTAAATGACTGAACTAAGATTGAGAACGGGAGTTTTGGGTCTTGGGAAATATCAGTCATCGCACGAACTTCACCTCGGTTTTTTTGTAAGATAGTGGCAATAACCCGGTTGAGCCGACCCATTCATTCCATAGACAAACGTGTCTACAGTGTACACTGTATAAATCCTTGTAGTGATGTAATTAACAATATTTTACAGTACCACCCATGCTTGATGAAACAATAGAGTTTCTAGAGAACAAGCTAAAAGACCATCCTCAATACAGTTATGAGGTAATAGTTGTGAGTGATGGTAGCCGGGACAGAACTGTTGAAGTGGCCGAGTCTTATTCTGAGAAGTATGGAAGTGAAAAAGTGAGGTGTCTTAAGTTGATTAAGAATAGAGGAAAAGGTGGTGCTGTTCGTTTGGTAAGTGAATTTTATCTGATTCATAAAATAACAAATTTTAATGTTCAAAAGAGTTAAAAAATTATGAGTGTATATCTTACTCAATCACAATTACACTTGGCAAAAGCAGTGTATTTTTTTGCCTTTGACAAGCCGAGCAGGTCGCTCGTCTGATTTGCGGCACTCCTGCCTATAAACAGTAGCAATACCACTTAGAAGTCAATTACAAAGTACTGTATGATACTGCCCTTTGGTTCTCATCACACATACATTAGATGTTAAGTCTCCAGTAACTTCATTGGTTTCAATGTCCTTCCAACCGGAATACATATACCAGTGCTTACACATTGCTGCTTGGCGGCAGGAATGCATAAAGCAATGGTATCTACCCAGACGGCCTCACATATATCACGCTTAGTCGATTGTTGTAACCGATCATCACGTTTTTTTATAACTGTGAATGCTCTGAAAGATTGTTCGACCTTAACCCATCGTCGCCTTTCCTTAAGAACCACGCTTGATGACTACCAGCAGCTTCGTTGTCTCCTCCATCTCGGCTCCAGTTCGCAAAAAACTTACTTCTACCGGACCAAAATATTGTGGCCGGTTGGCATAATTTTGCCGACCTCCAAATGAGTACTACTATTCTTGGATTGCGCTACACTTACTATTAGATGTAACGTAGTCACTTTGCCGAGCTAGAATAAAAAAAAGACTTGCCTTACTTCAAAGTAATTCGAGAATAATATAATTATGTGACCACTCTTGGACAAGATCCTGATACCTAAAGTCAACAATCATTATGAGACAGTAAATAAAAAATTAGGGGAGGGTATAAAAGTTTTATTGATACGTATACGCTGAGTGCTCCTGTAACCCCCGAAGGAGTAGGCAGATGTGTAACCAGTACACCCATATTTCGCCGAGCGTATCTCCGTCCCATGATGTGTTAGGGGGCGAGCCTATCACCATACCACACAAAATTCCAGACCCCGGGCTTATACTGAGCATTTCGTAATAGAAAACCCAATATTACTTTTACCCGACCCGGGGATCGAACCCGAGACCTAAGCGTCGGACTCAGTCGTAACTCTTACGCATTACAACTGCGCCACCGAGGCAGTATTATTCATTGATTGAATATTAGCCAATATTAGAGTACTCATCATTGGAATTTAGGTGGGCCACCAACATCTTAGGACAGACGCCAACCCCACCTACACGTGGTAGGTACACTCTGTTGATTAACAAACGAGGTAATGGCGAAACTTGGTTCCCGTCGCGGGTTGTGTGGGCAAGACGGCGGATCACGCATATAATACCAAATCGACCGTCAAATCATGATGGGAAGACGAACCCTGGCATTAAGCCAGGATAACGCCAGTCAGAAAGAACGATTATAAACACTCATCACATCTCTGGCTACCTGGCGGCAGAAATACATGTATGTGTCAAATGTAATTTTTGCAGGGTGTACAAAGTTCGAGAGGCTCTTTAATATTATTTGCCGATGCCGATGGCGCTTCAAAATTTGAAGATTTGACCAAATTAGAGACTGCTCTGAAAGATATAGTTAAATGTGATCTCATTACTGAATCAAAGAAGGTCAGCGGTTCTAAGGCTATAGTAATCGGATCGAGAGCTCATCTAGAGAAGGAATCATTAGCGACCAGAAGCATTTTTAGGTAAGTATCGCGCAGAAAAATGTTCCGTACTCAGGGTAATCGTATTGATAAGTCGGCCCCGGATCTAGGGGGGGGGGGGGGGCAAACCGGTGCGCAAGTCCCGGGCGGCAGTTCCAGGGGGCGCCAAAATTATAATATGATTACACCTAGCATACGGAAGCCTGGTTGGCTCTCCGTCCTACTTGTAAGAACAAGGCGCCACACAGGCCCACACCACAAGTGAAAAGTAAAAAACATATTAAAGGGTTCTTATTGTCCCATTCACGAAAAATGCCAGCCATTATATATTTGTAGGTTTTTTAAGTAATTAATTTTTTTATTTTATATTTCAGGAACATACTTATGTACGGTTTCCATTTCCTCGTGTGGTTATTCACCGTGCAAGGAATCAAAGACACACAGTGTGGGTTCAAACTATTCACCAGAGAGGCGGCGCGCGCTTGTTTCCAAAGTTTACACGTCAACAGATGGTAACTACTATCTAATGTTTATTGTTAGTTTATACACTAACCGGCTTATTTAGTAGGACTAGTATGCCAAAAATTAAAATGAATAATAAAAAAGGGTGATATGCCATACGCCAAATGTATTGCTAGTTTACCATCCCGAGACATAAGGTGTTGCCTAAAAAAAGTCTATTTCACAATTCTAGAGAGTATTCAGTATCCTTTGTTTACAAAGTGATTTGGTAAATTTTTACTTAAATATTTAAAAAAAAAACATTTAAAATATAAAAAGCTACACCCTATGATGGCGATGCCCAGGACCCTAGCCACCGGCGTTTAGGGCCCCAGAGTGAGGAACCTCCTTACAAAGCGGGCTGTGTCCAATAATACTGCCTTCTGCATCTGACTTCTGACCTAACGACCAATTGAGAGCTGTTGGTCAAGGTTCTTTGGTATCAGCCCATTAGCAGAAACGACTATCGGGTCAATGTATGGCATGTTCCAATATAGTGTGATTTTTTTGTATATGAAAGTGGCGTATTTTACTTGAGTAAGTGGCGTTTACTCAGACGTGAAACAGGCACTAACCCCCGTATTCGTAAACATTACTATGAGGTCTCATAGCGCTCGCGAACGCATATGGCGATTTGATTGGTCCGTTTTAAGCGCTAAACAAAAACGGACCAATCACGTATATAGTTTTTTTTTTTATAGCATAGGCCGGCAAACGAGCATATGGGCCACCTGATGATAAGTGATCTCCACGGCCCATGGGCGAGTTGCTGACCTTAAAGGAAAAGGATAATTTAGGCATTGGGAAGGGGAAACGGATTTGGGCCTCCGGATATTTCTGAATACGGGCGTAAGACTTAAGTAATCTCACTGGTTTCAATTGTTCCAGGGCTTTCGATGTAGAACTTTTATACATTGCACAAAAACTAAACATTCCAATAGCCGAGATTCCAGTAAGATGGACAGAAATAGAGGGATCTAAAGTGACCCCAGTACTTTCCTGGATACAGATGGGATGCGATTTAGGCCTCATCTGGCTAAAATATAAAATAGGAGCATGGAAGATTAAAAGTGATAAAATCAACTAAGTAAATGAATAAAAAATTACATGAAAAAGATTTTTTTATCATAAAATATTGACATTACAGTAAATATGCTTTCTTATTATGCATACATAATATAAAACACGCTTGTAGTATACACCTGACTTTCAATAATACAACAGTACCTACGAATGAACTGTATTAAAGGAACAGAACTATATTGTAGTGTTGTCATTTACAAACACAAAATTGAAAGTTGCTATTTCAACGGGAAATAATTAGACACGCTAATATTAAAGTTCAAAATAACTACTAATAATGTAATGCAACAGTCCTATTTTCAATTCAATCATATTTTACCCATAATATACAACGTGTTATAGAAAGGGGCGGGCAAATTTAATCAATGTATAGTGTGGGGAATGAGTATTTTATCTCCCATAGTACCAAATCCGATTGCATTGCTAGGACAATAATTATAGAATTTTAATTTTTTATGGAATGAGTAACATGTCGATATCGACTTTCAACTTTGGACAACACTAAATGATAAACAATGCTACTATAGATTTCTTGGATGTCTTGGTTTTGAAAAGATCCGGTAAATAAGTACGAATTGTAAGGTGTATGTAATGTTCCTAAAATATGACCACACCTTTCTGTAACGCGTTGTATATTTGAAAGTAACATTATGAACCAAGTTGAAACAGTTTAAATACAATACGCACGCAATAATTTGGCGATGCATTAGTCCCTCGTGTCGTCGCGGCAATTGCTTTCAGATATTAAAGAGAGACATACGGATAAAGGGGCTCGGCCAAGTCATTTTGCGCGTACTGTACCAAGTTTTTACAGTATAAACCAGATTACTATAAGTAAACAACTAATTATTGTATTGAAAAGAAAATGAAAATAAATAGTGTTCATTCGCATGACATTACAAAATAAAAACCAAATGGTGGGAAAATCTTAAATCAATAAGTTTTACACATACATACAAGATTTAAAAAATGTCAAAGTTTATTCGACAATTGTTTAACAAATGCAATCGACATCGGTCGACACTTATGAATATTTATGTTTACATACATGGAGTATACATTTACATAGATATATACTTAATAATAAATTGTGCACAGGTACCAAAGACTTCAATGTATACTACTAAACAAGCTACGCAGTACATAGAGATTGTACCACTAAGTTGCGGTCAATTGACCGTAACTCAATATTGCCATCTCGCTTACTCCCAACTAGAACCCCTATCGCGCTACCCGTTTGTGAGCTGTCAAACTCTCGCGTTATGTGAAGCAATTTTACTTCTAAACTGCCAGTCTAGTAGTATACATGAAAGTCTTTGACAGGTACAGGTAAATTTTGCTGACTTAAAATAGATCAAGCCTCCACAATGCAAACGGATTTCTTATTGTAATAACTAGTGGAAGGAATCAAATAATGTTTCCATAAGTATAGTATCATTTTTTTTTCATGGTATGGTTTACAAAGGCTTTTTGACTAACATCAAATTTAATTTATAACATTGATTAAATGACGTAGGTAAATGGTTCTGTAAATTTCAAAGCTTGCTACGTTTGAGCAAATCCAGAGCAAGTGAATAAATACAGCTACATCTAAGAAAATTTGGCAAAGTGAGCGATAGATTGAATTTTGATTGGTAATAAAAGAAATGTTTAATAAGAAAAAACGGTAATAATACCGTGTGTACAATTATGTGTGTTTACAAGGACGACATGCCACAATTCACATTTACAAACCTCTCAATAAAAATCTCCATAATGCAAAACTATAAGACATCAGGAGGCAAATTCTCGTAATTTTAAATGTTCAAATGTGAACATAGATAGTAATGAGATTGAATGTAGAATAAAAGTTGACTGAAGCCAAAACGGTATAAAGCTACTGCTAATGCTAGGTGCATTTGACGTTGATTATTGGTTTAAGAGAATGCCATTTGCAACTTTTTTGACGCTGAGACTAGATCGGAATGATATTTTGAACACATTTAAAATTACGAGAATTGACCTCCAGATATATGCTTTATTTTTTGATAACACCATAAAAAATATTTAAAATGGTAGTTTTAATAATCAGCCTAAAACAAGAATAATCTATATTTAAAATTGTTATATTTTCGAATCCATTTATAAATGTGAATAATGGTGTGGTTCCATAAATGCTACCTTAGCTATCAGTGAACGGAGTTCCCAATCCGAGACCCCAGCGTTACGGCCAACACTAGACGAAAGAAAAGAAATTGGGTCCCGTTAGTGCATACATTCTAACACAATTTACTTTAATATAACATACAAATATGTAAATAAAAGCATCCAAACATTTTCCATTGAGATTAATAATCACAGGCGTGTGCACATTGTAAATTCGTTATAACTGCATAAGTTAAACTACATGCAAGCCAAAGAACAATGGCCACTTTTCTAACATGGTTGGCCTAGTAAAATATAATAAAACGTATTTGAGTAAAATGTTTTTTGAGGTTATTATTAAATTTTAAGTATAGTTTTTTTGGATGTGTTTACAAACAAATAACTTATCCTACGTTCTGTTAGCAAAAAATATATAATTAAATACGATTATCTATATTTCTCCTTTCTTTTAAAAATAAACTGATTATATGCAATAATACACAACATATTCCATTTTGGTCATAATTTGATCTAGGTCTCATTTCGATAACAATCTTTGTTTCTTCATAGTAGATAGATAGTAATGGTAAACCAATAGAAATATTACAAGAAGACAATTTTTCTTCGTAGCTCCTTAGACAACACAAGACAAAACACTAAATGTGTACAATTTTTATATTTTGCATAATATATGCCCATATTATGTTAAATATATGACGTCTTTTTAATATCACTCATATTGTATCCAATTTGTTACATGTTCTGAAACAGGTAATCCATGACCGTTTCAAATTTACAACTTTAGTATGGGATTAATATATTTTTTACATTCTAAACAATTAAAATAGCACTTTAATGACCACCTTGTTAGGGCAAAGCGCCAAAAAATCTGTACCTTTCAGATCTTTAGTAATAACTTTGAAAATTATTAATCCATGAGAATTTAATTCACAATAAAATCGGGTAAAAATATTAATATTGCCAAATAAATCTGCACATCCAACAATATTTTATTTATATTCGATATAAATAACTTTGATTTATACGTGTTACAAAAATGTGGTCATATAAACAACGTTTAATGTAGGTATGATACAAGTATTAGCTGACTGCCTCGGTGGCGCAGTTGTAATGCGTAAGCGTTACGATTGAGGTCAACGCTGAGGTCTCGGGTTCGATCCCGGGGTCGGGTAAAGTGGTATTGGGTTTTTCTATTACGATATGCTCAGTATCACCCCGGAGTCTGGAATTTTGTGTGGTATGGTGATAGGCTCGCCCCCTATCACATAAGGGACGGAAATACGTTTGGCGAAATGTGGGTGTACTGGTTACACCTCTGCCTACCCCTTCGGGGATTACAGGCTTGAGTGCGTATGTATGTATGTATTAGCTGACACGAATGAAGCCTCAAGTTGTTACTAGACGCGCAGTCTCAATGGCATGTGCATGTAACAACCCTTAAATATGACCACATCTTTCTGTAACATGTATATGATCATTAAAAAACGTTCTCTTAAAATGATTACATTCGATTTATAATAATGTGTAGCATTTATACCTTCAGTCCAAATACCATTTTGAGGAATTGTTCATAGTGTATGGTGATGACGCCATCTTGGTCCTGGTCGAACTGGCGGAATGCTGATGTGAGAGTCTGGTAACGATAAACGACCATGGTGAAAGTGTTACGTCACACACGAGAAGTGATTACAGGTTTGGTATATGTACAAGGCGCATGACGGCCCACGGATAAAACCTATATGATTCCACTTATGTATGTGAACTTCTTTCGCGTAGCGCCATTGAGCGCAACACGCCAGTAACTATGTGCAACCTGATGACCTAGACGTAGTCTACATACAAAAAATTGGCAAACAAGCAAGTGGGTCATCTGATGGTAAGTAATCTCCACTGCCCGCAATACTAAAATAATCATGGGAGCGTTGCCGACCTTAAAGGAAAGGGATAATAAGGGATTGGGAAGGGGAGGGGAATTTGGGCCTCCGGATATCTCACTCCCCGTACGAAACGCAGCAGCAAGCTGCTACTTTACATCGGTTTTCTGTGAGACAGTGGTAACGACCCTGACGAGCCAGCCCATTCATGCTGTAGACAGAATTGTCTACAGCGTGGCTCTGTTTCTATACAGATCAACGTGTATGCCAACCTACTATAACATCCATGATCTGTGACAATACGCAATTCAACGTCGCTGGAAACGTAACTCGCCGACGTTGCGTTATGACGACTGTGTCCATTTACACGGATTTACTACCTGTGTATAGGACGCATGACAAATACTCCAGATTTGCAACCGCGGTTACACTGGCGCAGCCATGGATTAAATATCGGCGCAGCCTATTCCGTCGTTGATACCGAGGATGACATGGTCAATTTTATCAAGAGAAAGAAGGGAACCGATCCCTCTGTATTTCTTGACCAATAAATATCTTATCACAGAAAACCGATGTAAAGTAGCAGCTTGCTGCTGCGTTTCGTAAGGTAAGTGAGATATCCGGAGGTCCAAATCCCCCTCCCCTTCCCAATCCCTTATTATCCCTTTCCTTTAAGGTCGGCAACGCGCCCATAATTCTTTTGTATCGTGGGCGTACATGGGCGGTGGAGATCACTTACCATCGGGTGACCCACTTGTCGCTTGCCGGCCTATGACAAAAAAAAATCTTCTGCTGGAAAATACGCCTCGCGTCACGATTCCCCCGCATTTTATATAATAATTCTGTCGAAGGTAGAATGACTCAATGTCTCGTTGACAGTTGACATTATATTTGACTGCACTGTACTTAACATCGGGGCCAGTGTAGGCTATTTCCCATGCCAGAATAAAGAAATAAAAAAAAAACTTCGAAATTATTTTGCAGAACTTTTCGGGTATGCAGTAATTCCTCACGAAGTTTCCTCCACCGTTAAAACGAGCGATAATTAACAATAAATACTAGCATAACTTAGTAAAGCCAGAGGTGCATGCTCTTGGGGCTGGTTTCGAACATAGGACTTTCGTGTCGGCAGTCTGTACCACTCCTCACTGAGCTATCGCAGATTTTTTCAATTTCTATGATGATCTAAAATAGTTTATTCAAACAAGTAAACTCACGCATAGTGTAACGCAGCACTGGATGAAATCGTCGAACAGAATAGTGCCGCGGCCGAACCTATCGAATTTCTGCAACATTATGTTGATCAAGTCATCAGACAGCCTATACCCGAAGGCGGTGAGAGCATTTTTCAATTCTGTCTTATCAATGTTCCCTGAATTGTCTCTGTCAAAGGACCGGAAGCAATTCTGCCAGTCGCTGACATATTTCCACAATGCTCCGAAGTCTTCGAACGATATGACGCCTCTGTTTTGTTTATCGAACATACCTAAAAATAGTACATTATCAGAAATATACATCCATGCATGTTATCAATATATAATTCTAGCATTTGCTCGCAGGTCCGCCCGCGTCAAAAAAAACAGCCTATATCCATCTTCAGGATCTCATCTATTTCTGTACCAAAATTCATCAAAATCTTTTCAGCAATTTAGGCGTGATACCAACAAACTGACTTTCCCATTTATAATATTAGTTAGGATTAGGTATAAAGCCTATATAAGCATTACAGTTGACAAAAATATGATTGAATAAAATGTGTTTTCCTTCTCTTTATTACCTTATTTAAAAGGTTAAATACAATATCTATCATTCACAGCTGCTTGCTTCAATTAAAGGGTTAATTAAAATATTTACCAATCATAAGTCGCACTGTTTCTGGGTTAAATGCATTCCATGTGCCGTTAGACAATGCTTGCTGCAGTTCATCAGCTGAGATATAACCGCTGCGGTCTTTATCCACACTGGAAAATAAAGAAGTCACTGGAATATTATTTTATTAAGGCCCGATCTTTCAATTACCAAATAAATGTTAGCCATGCTAGATAGCAATTTAAGAATAGCCATTTGAAATTATCTTCTATATACATATACCAGGTGACTTTTTTATCACCTTTTTTTTCCAAGACTTCGGTATCATTGAAAGACTTTTTGAAAAGAAATACGCTGTAAAATATTTTTCCCAAAAGAAATATGAATAGGGTCGATGCATGAACTTGGATTCGAACAATAACCTATACGCAATAGAAAATAAAACAAAAATGAAACCCTATTATGAAAACAGAATCTTAATTGGTTGACAAATTAAACCACAATTAATGTTTTCAAATATTACTTGAGTAATGGGACCATCTCGCTATCTCCCTCGCACGCTTGTGGTGTGTTATGACCATTGTATAAGTTGACGTTAACGTATGTTGTGTGTAACTTTTTATTGTCATTCAATAGTCATGGCCTCCACCAGATTTAAACAGCCTATAACTTAAATATTTTTGAGGGGATCAATAAAATTATTTCTATCATGAATTATGGGCAATGTAAACTATTGATTAAAATCAATCTTCGCCCTCGCCACCCTTTAAGGGCGCCCTACGGATCTCGATTCAGAGTCTCCAGGAACTCATTCCATGGTATTGGCACTGCTGGTGGACAGTTGCAGGGCCGTCGTACACTCCCTGTACGCCACATACAACTGGTCCTCCATCATCTAATTACGGCGCCTCACCTCAATGCATGGAAATGGATGGATTATGATCTTTATATTTGACATGTCTAAATAAATTGGAGGTCAATAGACTCAAGAGTCAAAGTGTGCCAATGTACTGCATTTATTTTCGAATACCATATCTAAATATAAACTTTGTACCAATTCACCCCTGTGTCCCTATTCATTATGGATTGTTATGCAAATAAATAAATATAAAATTAATAAATTAAATAAGATTTAACAACAATTTGGTTTACCTCTGGTATAGGTAAATATAATTTTAATAGGTAATATAATTTTAACTTACCTCCTGAAAATATTCCACAGAAACTCTCTGCTCGGCATTGGAGATTGGAATGCCATTTTCTATCTACAAAGTTAAAATAGTTATAATTTAATATGCATTGCCATAAACAAAATGCATTTAACCTTAGGGACAAAATCAAGAGTACAAATTTCTAGACCAGAATTTTTTATTGTTTATTCAACATTGTGATTTCTTATTTTTACGCAAATATTACACATTGAAATAATACTAGTTTATATGGATTTTTTCACGATTAGTCCAGATGATTTAAAAGCAATTCAGCTTTTGTGGTCACGGGAGAGACTGAGTACACCTCATCTCAATTAATGCTACATTGCATACCTCCAATTCATTTTAAAACATTGGGACTAAAATACAATTAAACCGTAATAAAAACCATATAAATTAGTTTTATTTCAAAGTTTAAAATTGGTTAATTAAAGTTATTCTGATAATGGTAATTAAATAAATAGTCAAGATTTTTATACAGGTTATTGTTCCTGTTATAGACTAGTTAAGTTTAATGTTAATGATATTATCAACCTTAAACAGTGAATAAACACTGTCCCATTGCTGGACACTGGCCTCCTTTGCTAATACTAATGAGGGGTTAGGCCTTAGTCCACCATTCTCACCTAATGTGATTTGGCAGACTTTATATACCTTCGAAATTCATAAGGAGAATTCTAAGGTCTGCAGGTTTCCTCGTGGTTATCTTAAACTTATAAAGTAAGCAATACTTAAGAATGAAAAACAAATAACTTCGAAAACTCTGAGGTTTGTGCTCTAAAGGTTGGCCTCGAAGCTGTCAGTTCAGTCTCGACAGACGATAGTTCGAATTATTATTACCGACTAATCTATCGCTGGATACAGTAAATTTTATGAGTCATTTTATTGGTGAGCAAACATTATGAAATAAGTAATTTTAGAGATTGTATGATAATCACTCATAGAATATATGCCAAATAATGTATAAGAAACATCGTTATGCAAAAAACTTACTATTTTTTAAAGTTATTGATAAAACGATAACTTTCACTTCATTACGCGTTTAATTCTTATTGACAACTGTCAATGGTCTTATTTTAACCGTATTTTACCTTAATTCTAGTTAACTCTACAGAATATGTAATATGAATCATTTTATGCTTATTTTAAATGTGTTTTACGATAAAATATTTATACCTTATACACGTTACTAATTTACACCTCTTATTATTTTTCCAAAAACAAAAATAAATACACACCTAGGTCACTGCGGAATTGAATAAAAATCCTAATTATTCAAGCTAACGATTTTTCTTACAATAACACATAAATATTTTGTTAAACTCAAAAACAATTCAATACACTCGAAATGTGACGAAAATTTTATGATGATGAAGAATTCTATAGAACTAGTGTTAAGTAGGACTTACAAGAGGCATCAAAAGAGGCATTAGACTTGTTCTTGTACACGACGCACTATTGTAAGAGGGGCTCAATTTTTTCTCATTTACTTCATGAAATTTTACGTCGCGTTACTCTGTTACTGTTCCTATGAAACGTGCTGAAATGCGTACGTGAAAGATTTAGAAAGAGGGAGTGAGCTTCAAGATGCCTCTCCTCATTTGAAGTTAGATTTCGTACTGGCTTAGTAAAAAAAAGAGGCTACTGTTACAAACTCCTTTATTAATCATATCTACTCGAAACGAATAGTTTTTAGTTTTTTTGCTTTGTGGACGCTCGCTGATAGCCTGACGATAGTCGGCTGTAATCAGCGTCACCAGACTTTCGAGTAAATGCTTTAGGCACTCTCAACCCTTAAAAATTTTAGTTACCACGCTGAGGGCAACCCCCTAGTTGCCCCAAATCCCCTCCCCTTTAAAGTCGGCAACGCGCCCACGATTCTTTTGGTATTGTGGGCGTACTTGGGCGGTGGAGATCATTTACCATAAGGTGACATACTGGCTCGTCTGCCGGCCTATGCTAGAAAAAAAATTTAATAGAAATTATTTAATCCAAAGTTCAAAAATGTTGTATTTCTTCACAAGTGCTTCTCCTCATAAGGGGATCAAATTATTTAGCAGTGAAATCGTTCTTCTTTGTTTGTACTTTGCGTTAAAGTCTGGAGTTTGGACTGTACGCATTCCACAAACTTAAGCTGTATATTTTGTATCTTTCTTTATAAACTCTTCCACCAACACCCACGATCTGCGATCACAATCTCTGGCCGCGATCCTGCAATCTGCGATCACTACCCACAGCCGCGATCTAGAGGCCGCGCCGCGCCGTCATCATGTCAACACCCCTCAATGTCGGTCGCAGTGATCGCAAGAATAGATCGCGGCTGTGGATAGCGATCGCAGATCGCGGCTGTTTGTGGAAAGCTTTAAAATCGCGCGAGTCCTCATAAAAAATCGCAGATCACGACGCATCCCATAATCACTTATATCGCGTCAGTGGATAAGATCGCGCGCGATCCCATACAAAATGTAATATTGGTGGGAGGCTTTTCTCATTGTTCAATCATCTTCAGTATCATCCCACACGATAATTATTAATTTGCAGCATAATTGATCGTGTATGGAGCACCTTACAATAGAATAGAAAGTAATGTTTGAATTCCGTTCATAAAACGTTTTATTTTTGCTCATTGTGTTTCGAGTTACTTACGATGATTTGGTTATGGGTATGTCGAATGTAGCTTGATATTAAAATGGCGGATGTCTCAAGTAATGACCGAAAAATAAAGGTTACTAAAAACGGGAAAGTGGTGAAAAAACGCATACGAAATCCTGAAGGTGACTTTAAACTTTCGCAACCGAGATCTCTTTAAATTTCCAATCATACTGCAACTTTATTTGCATTTTTGATAGGATTTGTTTCGCAGATAGGTTTCCATTTCGATAGTTCAATAATTGACTCTTACTACCTTACTACTTTTTTAGCTGTTCTGGCGAACATTTCAAATTGTTTTGTTTATTTCTACTTGCTGATTTGAAATAAAAACGAATGTTAATATATCGCCATCATCGAAATGAGATGACAAGAAACGTAACTCAAGCAAAAAATGAGCCCACCAAAACTCTGTGCAAGGGGGCGGGGCTATAAAAGTCTGTGCAGCTCGTTCATTAATAATTCATAAAAATTTATTCATGATATCTAGTTGACACTTAAAATACGTCTAATTTTTGCGCAGTACAGAACGTCGTATCTCGATTTAGAAATTAAATATTTAGACAATAACTTTTATGAAATAAAGTTGATTTTGAACGTTCATTAATTTTTGTTACGTGTGTACCTTTGGATGTGTATTCACTAAATATGATCTGTATACGACATAGATACGTACCTACACATTAAAATTTATATTATTTTTAGTATATTTGTTTTTGTTTATTGAAATCAAATTGTGTTAAATTTTGAGTTTAAAGTATTGAAATAAACTTTCAGAATGGCACAAACAAAAACAGAAACGTTTAAGAATAGCTGGATTGGAATACATAAACGCAAATGGGAAAGTGGTCCCACCGAAGCAGCCTGGCCCTGACTGTAACTGTCGCCGCAGGTGTTTCCAGAAAATACCCGAGGAAGCTCGCTTGAAGACTTTCCAAGGTTTCTACTCAATGAAGACACACGACGAACAGAATGCTTATTTATTTGGTCTGATGAGGCAGGTTGACGTAAAAAGAAAAAGAGTTAAATCCAGCACTCGCCGAACTTGCACATTTGAATATTTCATCAGGGTCAAAGGAAGAGAAACGCAAGTATGTCAGACAGCTTTCAAAAATATCCATGCAATCACAGAACGAAAAGTCAGAGTACTCTGCAAAAAAATGGATGATGGAGTCATGTTCCCCTGTGATAACCGAGGAAAGAACAGTCACCGCAGGTCGGGTGAAGTGCGTTTGCCGAATGAAGTCATGAATAAAATCAGAAATCATATATACTCCATTGTTCATACACACAGACTAAAAGACTTCATCAGATTGGATAAAATTGCTGGATTAGAAATTAATATTTCTAAAATGTGGAAGGATTATATCAAAATGTACGATCCAGAGAATATCACTGCCACTTTGCCAAAATCAAAACGAAATTCAGATGTGGTACAACAAGAGCCTCTTCAGCAGCAGCAGCAGCAGCAGCAACAACAGCAACCAGCACCACAGGAAACATTTACACCCTTAGCATACCCTGGCAGTGGCCATCTTGTAAACATAGCTGAGAATTATTTTCAAAATCAATATCAAACAACGGCCACATTGACTGCTGGGCCTGCAACCAACTTTTATCAAACTCCTAACGCTGGACAGAGTATGGGCATATTACTCCAGCCATCCACACAAAGGCCTTCACAGCCCACAACGGCATATATTGTACTTCAAACTAAGCCTGAACCTCAACTCACAATAGATAACACTGCGTTCAACCAGAGTACTGCAGTTGTACAGGAGCCGGAGAAGAAAAGAGTTAAAAAGGAAAGAAAAAGGGGTCCATTGGTGAAACAATGGAGATACAGCAATATATTTCATGATGAAATCAATGGTGCAGCATTGGCTGCTATAAAAACGAGACTTGGGATGTACTATGCAGAGAGTGATGCAGCAAGAAAGAGGGTAAAGCAGGCTCGGCCCACAGAGGCAGTCCAAACACAAACACCTACCGAACAAATCCCCCAGCTGGGACACACAGTGGCAATATATACACATACACATAGACATAATTGAAATAATGTGAAGTGAACAGATATTTTGTAATACCCCTTTGTTGGCTTTAAAGCTGTTGATTTGATTTTTTCACATAATTTTATTTACAAACTGTATAACAAAATTACTGTAAATGGCTCCTGTAAAGTTGTCTTTTTCAACACATGGTGCTTTACTTACAGAATCATTTTTGAGTACATAAATTAGTAGATGAGAAATGTGAAAAATAGCACAGCTTTGACTGTGTTCTATATTAAGATCCACAATATCTATCTAACTGGCCAATATACAACTTTCTGTTACTGAATTGTAATAGTGAGGGGCTGGATTCCATTTGTAACTTTGCTCATGTGAGCTAATTATGTAAGTTAACTTATGAAGAAATACTTAAACGTCATCAACGACGTATACTGTAACATGTGAGCTGTAGTTCATCCTAGTGTTCTGTAAGTAGCTTCCTAGTCTGATGTAAGCTTCTAAGTAAAATTTACAAATGCAATCTAGGCCTTGCATAGTATGGGGTGCATGTACCCTGAGGTATCTATTGGACTGTTTAACTAGAATCTTGCTAGTGTTTAGTGATAGCTAACATGTACGTATCATTATCTTGATGTATTGGCCATCAAATAGCATATAAATATAAACAATTCATACATCAAAATTGGTATTAATAACATGTTTGTAGGCATTAGTAGATAGATACGACACTATCTCACCCAAACACCCGCCACTGGACTTGGATATTTCGAAAATTCGATCGTGATCGCATATTTATTTACTAGCAGTTACCCGCGGCTCCGTCCAACAGTCGCATATATAGTCCTGACCCCACACTAGGTAAAACTGTATTGTGGGTATCAGGAACTATGAGGGACTTGCGGTCCCACAACACCCAGACCCGAGACAGACATTTGAGAACCAGACAAACATTTGTCTAGGTGCGGGAATCGAACCCACGGCCTCACGCTTCGCGCCACGGAGGCTGTTTTTCTAGGATAAAAGTTGCATAAGTTCTAATTCATATCTTGGTCTACCTGTATTTTCTTTTTTATTTATAGCATAGGCCAGCAAACGAGCACCTGATGGTAAGTGACCTTCACGCTAAAGTCGTCCATGCGCATAGTCTTAAAAATTAACAGTATTAAAATTAGTTAATTAAACTGTCAACAGATGGCGCTATAATTTTTTCCTTTTTTTTGCAAAACCCATAATTTTAAAACATTTATCTATTTTTCTTGAATTTGTACTTTTGGTCAAGAAGATAAGGTTATTGTACTTATGGTTGTGCTGAGATGGCCAGAGCCCGACCCAGATGCTGACCATTCATTGCATTTTTTTATTTTTTTTTACTGCCTGGATAATTGAATGACGAGACGAGCAGGTCGCTCGCCTGATGGTAAGCGCCACGCCTGCTGATAAACAAAAGCAACGCCACACAGAACTTTGAATAACAAAGCACTGCAAGACACTGGACTGCGCTCGTCACCCCGAGACATAAGGTGTTAAGTCTCATAATGCCCAGTAATTTCACTAGCTTCAATGTCCTTCAAACCGGAATACAACAGTGCTTTCACACTGTTGCTTGGCGGCAGAAATAGACAAAGCGGTGGTACCAACCCAGCCGGCCTCTCGCAAACGAGGGACCAACGACCTTGTAAAGTAGTAGAGTAATTCATAAAAAACGGAAACTGCCGATCTACATAATTGATGTCTACATACTATACAATATGTAACATAAACCCTGTTGGGTGTTTTATCTGTGATATGAACTAACTCGAATACGAAAATGAGACTATAAAAACAATCATATTTGTTTATTAAACTTTAATTATTTTATTGTTTGTAAACCGTATTTCGAATAATTTTGATTGATTATCTCTGCAAGAGCGTTATAGAAGTTGCGGCGTACGTGCATCAAACGCGCCGCGCTGCGTGCGCGCACAGCTATGAGCGGACGTCACATCAGTCAGCTGTTATCACTTTTCAGATGAAAATAACGTTTCATAAAATTGATCATTTTTCTAAGCTACCTGTGTAAGGGACTCGCTTTTGTTAAGCTGTCTATATGCCTATCTTCACGACTTAGAAAGGGCCAACAGAGTTTTTTTTACATACTGTAGCCATGAATTATTTTAAAGACCTAAATAATGAACTATAAGTAGCCGTTCTTGTAGTAAATAAAAGTCACAATTTTTTTAGTTTATTTTATTATACTTAGATTACGCAGATAGAACGCATGCACCACCCACAGCTTTGATCTTTTGTTCCGCCGTCTTGGAGAAGAATTTGGCTTTTACTATGACAGGCTGCTTAGGTAATTTGCCTTTGCCGAGCAGCTTGTAGTAACCCTGGAAAAAATATTTAATATATAATTTTTTTTTGTTTCAAAATAATTCTCTTGTCCTTCAAAGGTCTTGAATTTCTCATTTCACTTGGTTGCCTATTAGAACAGACATAGAAAAAAGAGAGAGCTACTCCTGTCTAACCCAGTTAAATGCAGGAATTGAGGGTAGAATAAGTTTTTTTCACAACAAAAAAAGATAGAAAGCTTAAAATAAACGTAAACAATTTTGAATTGGTACATCAGTTTAATAATGCGAAAAAGAAACTGTTTTGCGAAAACAGAATTAAAATTGGGTAAAAAACGGTTGTAGTTCACATTTTAAATATTGGTATGAAGTATGAACTAAGATGGGCGCGTAATGGGCAAATGTCACTATACGTGGACACCGTAATGGCGTGACCTGTTTTGTGACTGAACACGAAATGTGCATCTTTTTTTCGCCATTTGACAACTACCCCCACCAGTGGATTTAAATGGTTTCTAACATTTATTTATGACTTTATTTATATAATTCTTTTCATAACAGATTTTGAGGAATGTAACTTAGTGATTAAAATAATAAACAATTGAGTCAAATACTCTAATATGGATTGTTGTACAAGTCTGCTTTAGAGTCCAGGATTTTCAACTTAGTTGTCAAAAACCAATAAATGTAACTGAAAATATATTGAGTAATATGTTAAAACTGTATCCTTTACATTGTTTTATCTTACCACCATCACCCGTAAGTTGACTGTCAGAGAATGCCTCAGCCATTAAGTCCAGCTCATTAAGTCCAGCTTTTTTCATGTTATGTATATAAAGTGTAAATAATAAAACCACTTACAGCCTTGACAATGTTGATGACGGGTACTTTGCCATCAGTGGCGGAGGCATACTTTAGGCGGGACTGCTCTGACACAAGGGTCCACAGTTTATCCAAATTTAAGACGGGGCAGAATTCCTTGTTCCGCCGTAAGTGATAATTCCTCATACCAAGCTGAAATTATACACAAGATTTAAAACAAAAGTTATAAAAAAATCTATAAAACACTTTTCCTTTCTGCCTGCTGCTATCTCAGCTTGGCTTAATGACAGGTTCGGTGTTCCATCTTGACTTGACAGAAACTGGTACTATGTGGGGAAACTCACAATCTGACTCTCACAACCCACAACAGGAACCAATTGTTATGAATCACTAAGAATGTTATAATGATGTTTGACTAAGGTAAATCCCCTCTCATTACTAGAGGAGGTCCTTGCCTAGCAGTCTGACAGTATAATATAGGGCTGGTAATAAATTATTATTAGAAGACTAAATAATTGATAAAGTTGGCAGATAGCAGGAGGATGTAAGCTGCTCAGGACCGGTATGGTTGGTGCTCACTAGTATTGGATTAATTAGCATTCACATTAATTGTTAGCATGCAAAGTCTTATTTAGCATTTCACAATTAATTACAGTTGTGATATTATGTGAAGTATGAATTCATTTTTCTCTTCGTAATTCATGTATTAGCACGTCGCAGCAATGGTGGCAACATTCTATCCCCTTCGCAGGAACACTGAACTGTTGTGTCGTATTAGCAAATAGCATTACCACGAATGATAAGCATGTTAAGACACAAGAATTTTCATGCTAATCAAATTAAATCATAATAGCATTAATTGCCATTACTAGTGCTCACTTGGGGAGGCTTGCGTCGTAACAATGGACGGCAACAGGCTGAGATATAAGACAAAGCAAAACTAGACATAAAAACGTTTATGGTGTTAAATGGAATTAAACTATTATTTAATAACATCCTATAATTTTTTATTTTATACTGCTGTTGTCTTTCAGTTTCACCTGCATGCAGTGTTACTGCTCTACTCCTAAGAGTCTGAATGAACTCTCAAGATAAAATGTAACCTAAATTACTAGTCATGGGTCTGCCAATAAAAGTCTCATCATAATCTGTGGTTCTGGCATTTCAAATATTAGCCCAGACAGACAGAAAAAATTATGAATAAGTGTTAGGGTGTTAGTAACATGCAATTAACCAACGAAGCTTAAGAAAAAGCTTTTATTTCTAGACTACATGCTATGACAATGAACATAATCTTATAATAAACTCACTTTGCCAAAGTATCCGGGATGGTATTTGTCCATGTTGATTCTGTGGTGGTGCTCTCCACCGGCATTACCACGACCACCAGGATGCTTGCGGTGCTTCCCTGAAACACAAAACAATGCATAAACATCTGCATATCAAATGCTACAGACAATATCTCCCAAAATATAAGGTATTACTAAGGTTGGCTGGGAGAGAATGCCTATACCTTTTATACATTGTATGATATGAAGTAAAGAATTTTACACCTGCACTGCATTTTGTCAATTTTGGATAACTCAACACCGGAAAGCCAAACAACTTTACATTCATCATTTACAATAGTTAGGTTAGAAATTTGTTTTTGTGTGCGACGTGTATATTTTGCTATGTAAAGGAAATTAATAAAACAACCCTTACCGATACGACCGTGACCATGGCTCACGTGGCCTCTTAACTTCCTGGTCTTCTTCTTTGAGGTGGCCTACGGCAAAACAATAATCCATAAGTTACCAACACCTTTAGTATCAACATAGTTAAAATATTGCACTAAATAACACCCTCGACGATGAAAACACATAAAACACTTAGGTATTTCAATATATACCATTGGATTACCCTGCAAAACTTTGATAAAATAATTAAATGTATTCACGAACCATATTTCGGATCTTCCGTCAAGTTTTGAAAAAGAAAGAAAAAGATTGTCAATGTCTATGGTAAAGTAGTGTTTGGCAGTAGTAGCAAAGTTCAAACCATAGTGAATATAATTGATATCAATATTTAAGATTGAGCTAAATATTATGTTAAGATATTAATTTATATAAGAAAATTACTACATATTTCTTAATCTGTAACAATCAAAATAGAAAGCAAATATATTGTAATTTATGACTTTCACCAAAGACCTGTGATTGTGAGAGATATCGTCAAAACGTACGATTCTGCCAGGAAACAAGATTGTCCATTTATTTTTTATACCACATGTTTTTTTTCTATTTTCATAAAATATGAATACGAAGTAATTATTATTATTCACGCAATAGTCGATTTAAATAGATATGATTTATTTGATTGAATCGATAAAACAGATAGTGTGAAAGTCAAGTATGTTACTAAAAAGTCACATCTCTACTCAGTACGTTTCCAGAAAATGGCAGGATTGTGTGTTGAAGTTATTTCTGACACGTATTTTGCGAAAATACGTAAATAATTTGTGAAAATTTTTGAATGCTGTTGTTCTAATAGAGTTTATATATTGCACTTTATATTATACACTTAAAAAATGGAGTTCCGTGAGACGTTATTAGCTGCTCAACGAAATCAACAACAAAAGTCATCTGTGAGTTTGATTCATATTAAAAAATTTTGCGAAATTATTTTGCATTTTAATAATGAAGAATGAATGTTATTTAAAGTTTATCTTAGTGATTTAATACAATGATTTAGGTGATCAGGTACACTTTTTTATTGGAGAGAGATTATTTAATTATTTGTGAAGTATATACGTTTCTTTGACGAACCTATAATTAAGATCGTGATTTTAGGAAAATTCGTACTACAAAGCTCGATTTGATCCGCCAAAGAAGGAACAGAAACAAAGGGACCGACTTTCAGCTAACATACAGAAGTTTTTGGCCAAGAAAGATGAAGAAGAAAAGCTTAAACAGAAAGAAGTTCAAAAGAAGAAGGACGATTTGCTTGCGATGCGCGATCCCAAGGCCCTGAGAAAGATCCAGAAAACTTTAAAAGTCATAAAGTCTGCCAATAAATCTGCCATACTGGATGCAGTTGATAATGACAACACAGCGGTGACTCTCACTGGCCCCGACCAGCCTGATCAGGATGATTATGGATATGAGTCACAAGAGGCGGCAGCATTGTATGCCAAAATGATGCAGAAGTACAGCAAACTACCCGATGAGCCAAAATTTCCAACAGGCAGTAAGTGTTCACACTTTTCAATAGAATAGGGTAGTCGACTAGATTTTTTTATTATTTAAATCAATAAGTTTCGTTACTCAAAATCTATTGCAGAAAGAATTTTTAAAATCGGACTAATAATAAATAAGTTAGAAACCATTCAAATCCTGTAGAAGGGGTAATTGTCAAATGACAGACAATGCAAACTTTGACGTTACTGTGTAAAATGTTCATTATGGTGTACACGCGCAAGCAAGATAGTGAGATATCCCTACTACGCACCCACTTTTCCTCATACCAACATTAAAAGTCATAACTGCGGGCACATTTCTGAACCAATTTTGATTGTGTTTTAATAAAAGGGTTTCTTTTGTATATAATTTTCTGTTGCTTATAAATAATGTATATAATTCAATATAGGACACTACCCTATTATGTGGGTGTTTGTACTCTGGACTGTGGGAATATGTTTTGTAATTTTGTGGTTAAAAACCAAGTTTGTGATTAGGTGCTTGTTCAGTTATATTACAGTAAAAGCTCTCTATTCGCGGGGTATACGTTCCATAAATATGCCGCGAATACAGAAACCGTGAATATGGAATGGTAATTTATTTGGGATTATAGGGGATACATTCCTAGGTGACAAAATAAAAAACAATTGCATATATCCCCTTCCCAATCCCTTACTTATCCCTTTCCTTTAAGGTCGGCAACGCGCCCATGATTATTTTAGTATTGTGGGCCTACATGGGCGGTGGAGATCACTTACCATCAGGTGACCCAATTGCTCGTTTGCCGGCCTATTTTATAAAAAAAAATGTATTAAAAACAAATATATATAAAAAAAAAATGGTAAAAGTTTTTCACCATATTGATTAATTATTATCTTCAGGCTTAGGCAATGGTTTAAAGAATTTTGTAACTTTAAAAAATATAAAAATACTTTATGCATTGAGCAATAAGGTTGATTTCATTCTGTTTGTTTACATTCTCAAAAACACCGACCGCGGCGAAGGCTTGTGTCAAAGGCGGAACCAATACAGCGGCGGTATTATTTAACAACATACTTAAAGCATAGTTCTAACGAGGTCTATTTTACTTTTTTATTAGTCCATTTGACGACGCGTTTACAAAGGATATTAGATTGGACACCTACATATTGGAATCCTTTTTATCAATGTGTATGTACCGATGTACCGACTAGATCCGCGAATAAAGAAATCTTTAGCCGCGAATATAGGAATTGGGTCGCAATTTTTTAATCCGCGAATAGTGAAAACGCGAATGAAGGAAGTGCGAATAAGGAGCTTTTACTGTATTTTCAATACTTAGTATTTTTTTATTTATTTATTAGCGTTAATGATGAGATGAGCAGGCCGTTCACCTCATCATGTGATGGTTGAAGCTCTATGCCTGCCCATAAATAGAAGTAACACTGCACAGAACTGTGAATTACATAGTACTGGTTTGGCACTGGACTGTGTCACTCAGAGACATAAGCTTTTAAGTCCCATAATGCTCAGAAATTTCACTGGCTTCAACATCCTTCAAACCGAAACACAACAGTGCTTGCATACTCCTGCTTGGTGGCAGAAATAGACTAAGCTGTGCTACCAACCCAGACAGCCTTTCCCATACGAGGGACCTGCCACCTAGTAAAATCTAATCATCCATTATTATTATACCACTCATAATCACAGAATATTAAATAGTAGTACTACATACTGAAGATTCACACCATAATGCAACATTTTTATGTACCTACAATAACATCGCCGTGCTCATGCTGTCTAATACGAATTATTAGGCGTAAGTGCTTCTGTCGTACAAATTTTCTGAGGGCCCTTATGCTGTAAATTGTAAAACAAAAAAATTTGAAAAGTAGAGTATAGTTTGTTTATTTTTATTTTTATTCAATCAACACATTTACACACCAATTATATTAATTGAATTATTACATACACAGTACAGTAAAAGCTCTTTATTCGCGCGGTATATGTTCCGTAAATATGCCGCGAATACAGAAACCGTGAATATAGATTGGTAATTTATATGGGATTATAAGGAATACGTTCCTAGGTGATGGTAACAGTTTTTGACCATATTGATTAATTATTATGTTCAGGCTTAGGCAATGGTTTAAAGAATTTTAAAAGCTCCTCCAATTCAGACTGATATTCAGCAAGGGCATTAGCAATTTGCCTCTTAAAAATAAGACTTCGTTCCTCAGACGGATCAATTTTCATACAGAAGACAGCGGTAGAGACGTGTTAATCGATCACAATTTTTATAACGAATGGAAAGATGAAACTTACCTCTCTCTTACAAAAGGCCGGACCGTCTAATGTGGCCGCATTTAAAAATATGCTTTATAAATTGAGTAATAAGGTTGATTTCATTATGTTTGTTTACATTTTCAAAAACGCCGACCGCGGCGGAGACGACTTGTGTCAAAGGCGGAACCAATACAGCGGCGATATTATTTAACAATATACTTTAGGCATAGTTGTAATAAGGTCTATTTTACTTTTTTATTAAGTAGTACATTTGACGACGCCTTTACAAAGGATATTCGGTTGGATACCTACATATTGGAATCATTTTTATCAATGTGTATGTACCGATGTACCGACTAGATCCGCGAATAAAGAAATCTTTAGCCGCGAATATAGGAATTGGGTCGCCTTTTTTTAATCCGCGTATAGTGAAAACGTGAATGAAGGAAGCGCGAATAAGGAGTTTTTACTGTATGTAACAAAAACCCTGTCGTGAAGATAGTCATATAGACAGCTTAATAAAAATAATTATATTAAAGAATTAATAAACAGAAGTAAGATATTATCCTTACACAGATAACTTAAAAAAAAAAAATGCATCCAAATTTGTGTGGATTTACGAAGCTCCCCGGCGCGCGGCACGTTTGAGGACAAGGACAAAACGAGCAGGTTGGTCGCTTGATGACAAGCGCCACACTTTGATCATAAACATAACTAAACTTCTGTTGTCTGCTGTTCATCAGCATATGAACTGCAACTGTATTAAGTATGAAAAGTTAAGATAACATAAAATAATATTTAAATATGAGTGTTCTTGTAATATCAAATATTTTTCTCAGATCAGACAGTGAAGAGAGATTTAAATGGCACCAGAGAGAGAGTGAAAAATGCGTTGCAAAGTGAAGACGAACCTGTGCCACACAAGAGGAGGCGTAGGACGGAGAATGGTGGTAATATATTTTCCTTTTTTTACTTTCTGTCTGGCGTTATCCCGGCTTAATGCAAAGATCCGTCTTCACGTACCATAGATTTGACGGTATTTGGTATTATATGAGACGACCCGCCGTCTGACCCCCACAACCAGCAATAGGAGACTCGTGTGTTAATCACCAGTGTAACACATGCAGGTGAGTTGGCTTTGTGTCTAAGATGTTGGTGCCCCACTTACATTCCAATGTTAATATATTTAATTAATCGATGGGGCCATAATCTAAAAATAGAATATATTTAATTAACTGTTACCAGAGGCTCCATCCGCGTGTCAAATGTCTGTTTTTCTGGGATAAAAGTAGCCTATTTAATTCATGTCTTGGTCTACTTGTATTTGGCAAAGTTTTATCCAAAATTTAACTCCCTCTCCTTTCGCGAGTGGAATTTTAGAAATATGTGTAAAATAATGTTTGTGACTCATTATTTTTGCCATATTTTGTACTCAATTTCACAGTTGTATGCCGTTCTATAAAAAAGTTTCATACAAAGTTCAACCCCCTACCCAGTTTTATCCCTTAAAATGTAAATTTCCAAAAACACTTCCTTAGTGGATGCTTACAACATAAAAGGCATCATTTGACAGCCTCCGTGGCGCAGGAGGCGTGTAGCTGGTTGCGAAGTGTGAGGCCGTGGGTTCGATTCCCGCATGTTGACAAACGTTTGTCTGATCCACAAATATTTGTCTCGGGTCTGGGTGTTATGGGACCGCAAGCCCCTCGTAGTTCCTTATACCCATGATACAGGTTTACCTAGTGTAGGTTCAGGACTATATGTGTGACTGTTGAGTGTATGTACTTTTTTGTTTTATTTTTTAAATAAATACAAAAAGTGCCAAATTTCAAGTTTGTAGACCCAGCGGTTTGCGTTCTGCGTCGATGAATCAGTCAGGACAAGTAATTATATGTAGATTTACTGGTATATTTTGTGCGCAACAGGTAGTCAGTTTTTATTCTATGTCAGCGGCATGGGGAAGAACGACGCAGTATGAAGACAACAGGCGTGGAGAATGATATAAACGGGGTGTGACAATATTACCCAGCCCTGCGCATACTGTAGGAACTGAGTAACAAAATCAAAAATCGAATTGAATAACAAAATACTGCTTGGCACTGTACTGTGCTCGTCACTCCTAGCCTTAAGATATTAAGTCTTATAATGCCCAGTAATTTCACTGGTGTCAATGTCCTTTAAAACACAACATAACTATGCTTAGACACTGCTGCTAGATGGCAGAAATAGACAAAGCGATGACACCCACCTAAACGACTGGGCGCGGCGTATCGCATACTAGAGACCTACTACTTATTTATCTCATTTGAGAAACAAATACATTTAAACAGTGGCATCAATGTAAAATAGTGCTTTCGTATAGAAATGACCTCTTTTGTTCATTTCCGTTAATGTACTTTGCTTATATGTATTTAAATTGTTGATACATTAATTTAATCAAATAAGTAGCTAACTGTAAATAGTTGACGAAAATCCATAGATATTTTCGCCCCTTTTTTTTGTATTTTTTTTGTAACAACGTATATCTCCGCCAAATGTGAACCGATTTGGATGATTCTTTTTGCATTCGATAGATTATAGCTCAGTTAGTTTTAATTTTAAGAAGAAATTCTAATCCTAAGGGGGTGAAAGATTCAAACTTCGTCATTTATGCACCGATTTTGATAATTCCTTCACTAAAAATAGTGATAGTAAATAACTTTCTATCAAAAAATGAAACCGACGAAAGATAACTAAAAAGTTTAAAACAAATATAAACAATTTTGATTGTTGAAAGAAAACTAAAAAGTTTAAATCAAAATTGTTTAAGTATATTTATTTCAAACGGTTTAGTTTTCTTGCGTCGGTTTTATTTTTTGTAAAAAGTTATTCCTAACCTAACCTTGTTTGGGTTCCGTAGTCAAATGGCAAACCTTTATAATTTCGTCATGTCCGTTTAACCGTCTGTCCGTCTGTCCATCCGTCCATCCGTATGCCACAGCCATTATACTTGGAGACTATTATTGGAGTGACTCCATGCATGTAACTGATTATTTTTAAATTATTTTTTCGATATTGACATACGAACGAACAAACGGACACACGGAAATGACGAAATTACAAGTGTTCCGTTTTTGGCTACGGAACCCTAAAAATATTATTGATTAATAATAATAAAACATTTTTTTTCAGAGAGAGAACAAAGCCCTCCGACGAGGTATGAACCTGAGAAAGAGAAAAAGAAGGAAGATTCAAAATCGGATAAGCCTAAACCGAGAAGGCCAGCGCCGCCTCCTATGGATTTCAACCAATTGCTCAAACTTGCCGAACAAAAGAAAAGTGAGCCACTCGAATCGGTTCAGAAGAAACTTTTACAAGAGTCGGAGACGGAAAGATTGATGACAAAGAAACAAAAAGCGGATTACGAAGAAGAGATGGCTCGACGACAAAGAAGGCAGGAACGAATTGATGCTGAAGCGGCGAGAGGTGGAAAGCCTAAACGTAAGTAGAGTTGTGCTGAGGTTTGAATTTATATAAGTAAGATTGAATGTATATAAAACTTTTTTATCTTTATTTACTAAACTATACGAAGAAAATGTTGACAATTTCAGATTCAAAAGAAGACAGGCAAATTATAAAAGAAAAGAAACCGGAATCAGGAGGGCTAGGTAGAATTCCAAAACTCAGTGACAAAAATAACACCAGAAATGACAGTCTAAAACCTGAAATGGACAGAGAGAGATTAGAAAAGATGCAAAGAGAGAAGAAGAGAGCCCAAATAGATAGAGAAAGAAATGAACGCGAGAAAGAGAGATTTGAGAAGGAAAGACTAGACAAGGAAAGATTGGATAAATTAAAAGCGGAGCGAGAGAGGATCGACAGAGACATAGCTAGATTAAACATAGATAGAGAAAGGTTAGATAAGGCAAAAACAAAATTGGAAACGAGGACAACTGATAAACCAAGTAAACCTGTAGATAATAGCGTTGATAGGACGAAGTTAAATTCGAAAGAAAATGTTAAGAAGAACATAGATTTAAAGAGTCAAAATACATACAGAATAGATAAGAATAGTAATGAAAAGAAAGTGGCTGTACCTAACAAAGACAGTAACGGTAAATACTTAAATGGTCACAGTTCACAAAGTAAACCAGTGCCAAAATCTAAGGAACAGATTCAGCAAAGGAATGGTATACGGGAAAAAGATCAGACAACCAAACCTAGAGTCAGTGATGTGAGGCCGGAGAATGGTAAACGGTTGCCAGAAAAAGAGTCCTCTAAGCGGCCTGATGATAGGAAGCTACCCCAAGCTAATCCAAAACTTCAGGCTGGTTCAAGCAAGCCCAAGCCCACAAGTAGTTTTGATTTTGACAAACACATTAATTCTTTGGGTAAGAATGGTCATGCTGTGAACAAACATGGTGATAAGAGGCCGGATGGTACGAAGAAACGACCTCGACCTGACGACAGGAAGAAACAAAAACGTAAGCATCTATTTCTAAAAACTATTTTTTTATAGGATTGGCCGGCAAATGAGCAAGTGGGTCACTTGATGGTAAGTGATGTATACACACAATAGTAGAATGATCATGAGCGCTTTGCCGACGTTAAAGGAAAGGTATAGTTAAGGGATTGGGAAAGGGAGGGGGATTGGGGCCTTCAGATATCTCACTCACCGTATGAAACGCAGCAGCAAGCCGCTACTTTACGTTGGTTTTCTGTGAGACAGTAGCAACAAAGCCGGCCAATTCGTGATGTAGACAAATCTGTATAGCGTGGCTCTACCAATCTAATACGCTTCTACCCACCATAATTAATATTCATTAGAATTTTATATACAGTATAATATATATATATAAAAACAATAACACAGAAAAGACATGACAAGAAAGAAAGAGACAAGGTAATTTATTTAATGTTTAAAAGTAATATTAATCGGAGGAGGATATTATGTGCTCGTTTAGCTTTTCATCCTCTCATTTTCATACAATCATACGCATTCACGCCTATAATTCTCGAAGGGGTAAGCAGAGTTGTAACCAGTGCACCCACTTTTCGTCGCACGTATCGCCGTCCCCTTATGTGGTAGGGGGCGAGCCTATCGCCATACCGGACACAAATTCCAGACTCCGGGCTGATACTGAGCATTTCGTAATAGAAAAACCCAATATCACTTTTAACCTACCCGCGGATCGAACCCGAGACCTCAGCGTCCACCTCAGTCGTAACGCGTACGCATTACAACTGCGCCACCGATGCAGTCATTTTCACAGTCCTCATATTTTTATTTTTATATTCGAAGACAGTATAACTTAGTGTGGACAAGTTGGCTTAATATTAAATCTATCTGATGGTAAGTCTACAAATACCTGCCTCAGGAGCGACGTCACATCTTGACTATGCAACATTGAAGCGATTGGAAGTCTTGTACTAGCTACCAATGAAAATAATCATTACATATATGCCCTACGTGGATCCAACCGTAAAATGCAGCTAACAACTCCGAACTACCATTTAAAGGCACGCGACTGAGAAAGGTGACCGCAACACGCGTTTGTTACGCCATTAGGTTCACTTTCACTTCTTCACCTTGTGTACGCTCAACAGCATCAGATTTTTGTGAAAAACAAAACTGTTTTAAACATCTAAACTACATAGGTATATTTAGTGTAAGAATACCATATTATATGTATAATGTTTTACTAATTAAAAATGATTTTTTCATGTCTGTGTAATGGATCCAAACACGGTACGAGTTTAAACAGTTTGTTTTTGATTGTAACATCCGCCAGAGTATTCAATTTGTTTGTTCATGTTGCAGGTCGCGCTGTAGATTCGGATTCAGAATATGATTCCGAGTTGGATGATTTCATAGATGATGGTGATGAAGAAATGGACTATTCCAGACATATAAAGGAGATATTCGGATACGACAAATCTAAGTAAGTTACTAGGTTTTAATTTTTAAATAAGGCAAAAGAAAAAAAATATGAACCGATTTTTATAAATTAGTTATTAACTGTGGTAACTTGTTTACCACTCGTGTTTTCTGGGCGTGTTTGGGCGAACAATATTCTGAGTTCTGAGTAGCTAAGTTAGATACTCAGCATAAAAATCTGCTATTCAGTTCGTCGCTTTTCGACCTAAACAGGGTTGCTAAATAACTAGGCATACTATGCCTAGTTGTTCATCTTGTTTACGTACAAAACGACCAAATACGAATAGGAAAGTTCACCGGTCAACTGTCACTTAAAATACTTTCTTAAGTAAGGAAAATTATATTGCATATATGACCAGCCTCCGCGATCGCGACTAATTGCGGTTTGTGTGGTACGGCCGTACACACGCGCGAATTTGGTACGGAGCGGACTAAGTTTGACGTGCAAACCGTCGACAGACCGGCCTTGAAATAATAATAATTGCTGTCGTCAGGCTACGCGCTAGACGAACAGATTTAATACTGAGCGGACCAAATCTGTTATCCGGACCGTACCAAATCCGATCGTATGCACAATACGCGTGATAATTGACGTTCATTTTACTATTAATTAAGAAATAAATTAATATTGGTATACAAATCCAATTTCTAGGTACAGAGACATGGATGACGACGATGACCCTGAGATGGAGTCCAGTTTTGCGCGACAACAGCGCGAGGAATATATCAGCAAAAAGATTGGTGAGAAGTGTAATATTATGTCATTCATTTATCATTTCACTAGATGTTTTCGCCAATGTGAGAGTCCGCCATGGTAGGTACCAGTATACCACTGTTTTGTATACTATTTCTGTCGCCAAAATACATTTTATAAGCACTGTTATGTTCCGTTTTAAACAACATTGAAGCCAGTAAAGTTAATTACTGGCTATTATAAGATTTAATATCTTTTGTCTCATGGTGACGAGGGTAGTGCAGTGCCATGCAGTACTTTGTAATTCAAGGTTCTGAGTGGTGTTGTTACTATTCATGAGTAGGCGTGACGTTCACCATCTAGCAAGCGATCTGCTCATCTCGTCATTCAGGCGATAAAAAAGACGTTAATTTGTTTGGAAACCACTCAAAATCCAAAAAGAACAAAATATTTTAATATATACATACATATGCATATATACAACGTGTTACAGAAAGGTGTGGTCAAATTTAAGCAACGCATAGATCACGATATAAGTTATTTACCCCCCGTAGTACCAAATCCAATTGCATTGGTAGAACATAAATAAAAAAAAATCTTTTTCATCGATGTCATATCAATATTCGACTTGCAACTTTGGACAACACTAAATGATAACAGTTGCCCTGTTGTCTTATTCCAGCTTTGTTATTATCACTCACGCATTCACTTAATTTATACGGATCGCTCATATCGATCATAATAAATTAGTGATTAAAATTAGCGTTAAATTTTATTATGACTAGATTTTGATAAGATCCGGGACATAAACACTCACTGTCAGGTGTATGTAACGACCCTTAAATATGACCACACCTTTCTGTAACACGTTGTATATATGCTATACAAATCAAAAACAATAATTGCAAAACAGTGCTTACTGACATTATAAGCATTAAAGCAGTATCTTCCAGAGCGGCAACCACAGCAATCGAAAAAAAAAAAACCAACAAAATCGGTCCAGAATTGGCGGCAATAGACGATTGTAACTAACTTTAGGTTGGTTTAACTTAATTTGTGCGTAATATTAAAGGTACATTAATTTATTATTCCAGGTATAATGGAGGATTTGGAAGACATGAGAATGGAGGCGATGATGAAAAAGAAATCTAATAAAAAAGGGAGACGGATCAGTGACGACGACTGATGCCCCACAACTGGTGCTCGCTCACGGACCAAGATTGATCCAGTCGGCGCAGTCCGGCTGGATGTGCTGCAGATATGTACAATGCGCTAAACCGCCCGCTACAACTCTCTTTTAGCTTAAGAATCATGATTAACCTATTTACAATCACTGTCAAATAAATAGGACACTCCACACTGGTTTACACGCTGTAATCTAGATTATTTCTTGTTACACTGGGCGTGTTCGGGCGAACGAAGTTCTGAGTAGCTAAGTTAGACACTTAGCATAAAGATGTAGGCTACCGAGTATATTGCTGTATGTATTGACTTAAATAGTCTGTATATAACTATACTTCTTTACGTTTACGTACAGTTTGACTGCTGACATTAATAGTTTAGTTTATTGGTTGAATATATTTACGAATACTGATGGCACTGACCAAGATGGCGTCACAGTCTTACTTTGCTGAGTTTTTGCAATGTGTCCCAAATGAAGTAAGTTACTTCATCTGGGAGCCTAAGTTAAGACTACTCAGAACTTTTTTGCTTGAATATGCGCATTGAAATTGTAAAATCAAATTTGTGCATCAATTCGATTATAAATAATATAATAAACTATAAAAAAAAAATCTTCGCGTGTCAATTTTAAAATATTTATTACTAGCTTGCAATTAAATTAGATAAAAAAATAAACTGTATTGGTTCTACAAAAACACAAAACAATAATGATACTGCAATTTGTAATGTACTTAACGATTATTGACTAAAAAAATAATACTGTAGTATATTTACTTGAGAGGGTGTTTGTTGCATTGCATGTATCTGTACCAGTTGTAGTTATAGAAATCATGTTACCTATGTATAAATCACATGTTTTGTATGTTTGTATATGATGAATAAGTTGTAAGAGAATACGTTAGTATTTTCGTAATCACTCTAGTTTGTGGTTTTATTGTAATATATAACTACTCTTGAGCTTTCGTTGTGTGTATTGGTTCCGATTGTGAATTCCCGCATCGACAGAATGAAATTAAGTTATTGATAAATAAATATAAATACATAAAAATAAATAAATATCAAATATATATGGGGTTTATTGTTCCGTATATTATTGAGGGTATCATTCTGCAGGAGCGTATGCCCAAAATAGCATTTTTAACAATTATAGCTTTGTAGAAGTGTCTAATCAAACTGAAATTTGCAGATTTATGTCTCAAATTAATGGACTGTAATTCAATCTAATATCCTTGTTTTAGTTACTTTTAGTTCATGGAAAAACACATATATTAAAAATACATATAATATAAATATAATATGCGCCCTCATGGAATGACGCCGTCGTTATCTTTATCATAGTCCATTGATTTGCAAATAATTGACTTTAAAGCAATAATTATTACATTGCTATTCTACAATAAAATTAGTATATTAAGTTTTATATGCAATTATAGCATTGTTTAAGTTGTCTACACTGTTGTAAGTTGAGAGTGTCTTGTAATATGTGATCCATTAAATATTTTGAGATAAAATCAACTGATCTGTACATAATGTTTGTTTTGATAATTGGTTAAGCTACAACAAACATCATTGTTTATTTACTATCCCTGTGATTTTGCGATAAATATTTTACAAGGGCAATTATTTTGCCTTATAAAATTTATTGGAGCATTCGACAATCTTCAAAATTTTTAATGTCTTGTTCATAATAATAATATGTCGTTATGATAACATTAATGTACATCTTGTATATTATGCTTCGTTATGAGAAGAAAAAAACAAAAAAAAACTAATATAAGAGTATTTTCAAACATTCAGTTGTATTATTTTACCTTTAATGACTATATTATTCTCATTATACCTGTATAAATAATTAAATAGTAATTAGGTATTAAGTATCTGAAAACCTTAAACCAAGTAAAACCATAATCATGAGAATAAATTGTCTGGGGCTTGAAAGCACGAAAATAATGTTTTACACTAAGTCCGCCCTCTATGACTTCTATGACCCTTTCTGTATCCAGTTTAAATAAATCTTAGATATAAATGTACTCTTTGCCTTTCTGTTGATTTAGAACCAATATATATCAATGAATATAAGTATGTATATTCTTTGTTTAGACTATCGCTCGTATGACAAAACCGACAGCGCGATTAACGAGATCCTGCACTGGTTACGATGTTAATCAAAAATTAATATGCAAGTAGTTTTCTCATTATATTAAAAGTAAATATAATACGTACAATATTAGACTCTTTTTTATAAGTATAAACATACATAAGTTCTTTAATATTCACATATTTGCAGTATAGTACTAGTCAACCAAAACATTTGGGCGCAAGGAAAATTCACCGCGTCACGTCGCGTCGCGTTGGTCTGTTCACTCTAGTATTGCCATTTTACGAATACTTATTTATTATGAGGGATATTTCAGGTAAACACATATTTCACATTAGGTGAATCGTTTATTTTCAGCCAAATTCCAGAAATTAGTAAAGTGACTTTCAGGATATCGAATAAATTATATACATATTCAAAGTCAGCATCGTCATATCTTCTAAAAAAATCCTCTTGATATATATGAACAGTGAAATTGTGTACCCGTGATCCGAAAACCTAGACATGTTAATTTATTTGTTTCGTGGATGAAGACATTCCTTTCCACTCACCGAGTAGATAACTAGATAGCAAAATTGACACACTAGTGGCGCGCGGGTCGAACGCACCAAATCTAGGAATAATTCCACTAAGTTAGGAACGGTATCGATAGTTCCATTTTCTGCAATTTTACAATTAAAGGTCCATCTATCAAGTATAATATTCTTTGTCCATCTATACTCAGAACTGTGTGCGCAGGAACACGCCCACTCACTGCACCACTTCATAAAAGAGTATACATATTGTACTTCACGGGACTTCATGTCGGATGACATTTTATAGTCTGTTTCTGGCTCGGACCTAGGAATCTATGGGCATGAAATATTCTTTTATTAGGGTAGTTACCTCTGCTTGAATTTGTACGCTACTCTATATGAACAGAAAATAATACGAAAAAGAAACCCTATTGTTAAAACAGAATCAATTTTGATTCAAAATGAGGCCGCAATTAGTATTTTCGATATTAGCTTAATTAGGCGCGTAATTGAAATCTCATGAGCACCTTAGCCCCCTCCCTGGATCCGCTAGTGAGCCTATTCATTATCGTTTCTCGTCGTACTTCGTAGTTCACGTTGGCGGCACGTACAGTAAGATAGACCGTGCGCAAGGCACTTCTCGTGCTCACTCTCTCTCATCTCCTCATCATCATCATCATCGTCCTCTCTCACTTGCAACGTATAAATGTACCAAATTAACTGTAAATTTATCGTCGCTGTGTTCGCTCCAGTATTGCTATTTTACGAATAATCATTCAAAGTCAGCATCGTTACTTCTTATTCTAAATATCGTCTGAATATTTATAAACAGTGAAATTGTATACCCATGATCCGAAACTTAGACATGTTAAAATAATAAAAAATTGAGTCAACAATCCAATTCTTTGCCAATAATTAAAAATATTTTATCATTAATGTGCCAGATCCATATTTTCCTACACCAGTGTTCCTTGATATAGTTTGACAGCGTAGTGTACCTGATGTTTTTTTGACATTGACAGTTTAGGAAGCTGGCAGTTTAGATGTGGTTTAGATTTCTTTTTCCTTGAGTCAAGGTTATACGTGGGACGTGAACGAACGTGAATAATCTGTTATTATTTCCAATATTCATTCAAAAATAAAGCTAATACATCCTTGAAATACGCTAGAATTTTCACGCAGAGTTATAAACCTACATATTGAGAGATAAGTTATAGATTCACATTCAGGTGAGTTCGACAAAACATAAATATTTGTTGTTACTTGTTTCGTATAGAAATGTTTATAGGTAATGTTTTAATGTTTGAATCTATTATCTATTTACGCAATAGTTTTACAGTCATGAAGGTTCTATCGAGTGTTCGAGATATATCGGAATTGTCGAGACCGACCGTTCACCTAAGGAACGAAACAGAATTACTGGACAAATTAAACAAGATCTTACAAGGCGGTCATGAAAAGTTGCAAATAGTCACAGATTTTGACCACACTCTGACAAGACACACTTTGGACAGTGGAAAAACTGTACTAACCAGCTTTGGTAAGGTCTGAACTTAGGCACATTAAACATATATAGAACTAAATAGATGTCTTAAGTGTAATTATGACGTTTATTTATTTTATGTTTTTATTTACTCAGGATTTCACTTCAATTCAGCACCATACATGTAAGAGGAAGTGAATTCTTAAAATCATGAGCATACATATTATATAGTCTGATTTAGTCTAATTAATGTGACCACAGTAAGATGACAGCCAAACACATGAAAGATTTTTTTTTTAAAGTAGAAAATATAAAAAGATAGCTGATCCCGCCTGTGCTACTCACAGACATCCCCATCATGCATACAAACTATATATATGGTCCAAGGGTTTCTCATGACTAAATGACTCTTCATATTGGATACAAAATAAATGTGGCTTTGGTTTTATATAGAGAAGTACTTACTTGTTGTGGAATCTACTTATATTTATGTCTGTGTGTACATACCACAATAAAACTGGTACCTAGTACAGTAAAATCTCTATTCGCGGGGTAAACATTCCATAAATATATCACGAATACAGAAACCGTGAATATGGAATGGTAATTTATATGGGATTATAGGGGATACGTTCCTAGGTGACAAAATAAAAAACGATTACATATATATAAAAAAAAATAAGTTTTCACCATATTGATTAATTATTATCTTCAGGTTTAAAGAATTTTGTAACTTTAAAAAATATTTTATGATATAAATATAAAAAATTTAAAAATATTTATTTTAAAATACTTTATGCATTGATTTTATTCTGTTTGTTTACATTCTCTAAAACACCGACCACGGCGAAGCCGGCTTGTGTCAAAGGCGGAACCAATACAGCGGCGGTATCATTTAACAACATACTTTAGGCATAGTTCTAACAAGGTCTATCTTACTTTTTTTTTAGTCCATTTGACGACGCGTTTACAAAGTATATTCGATTGAATACCTACATATTGGAATCCTTTTTATCAATAGTATGTACATATATGTATGTACCGATGTACCAACTAGATCCGCAAATAAAGAAAATTTTTGCCGCGAATATAGGAATTGGGTCGCAATTTTTTAATCCGCGAATAGTGGAAACGCGTATGAAGGAAGCGCGAATAAGGAGCTTTCACTGTACATAATATTTTTTGTCAGGTATGTTTAGAGAATGTCCATCTATCCCGCAACATTACAAGGATGAGGACAACAGACTAGCAGGCATATACAAGCCGATAGAATGTGACCCTGCCATGAGCATTGAGGATAAGACCAAACATATGATTGACTGGTATATTGCAGCACACAAATTGTTGAAGTAAGTTCTGTTAGAGGCCTCATTAATGTTAATGGCCACTCTGAAGTTAGTCATTACGAAAGGGACCCTTTTATCTCTTGAAAATAACTAGTACACCATTTGTTAATAAGTTTGGAGCAGCCATATTGATTGATGATACATGTATATCAGTGTTTGAGCCATTTGTGAATGGACGAATTCATTAAAAGATTTTGGTCCGATTCTCTGGGTAGACCTTACAAATAAGCCAATAAGATTTTTTATAGCATAGGCTGGCAAACGAGAAAGTGAGTCACCACTCACCAGATGGCAAGTGATGTCCACCGCCCATGAACGCTCAATGGATAATTAAGGGATTTGGTGATTGATTAGGTGAAAATAGAGACAGATGGTAGTCGTAATGATTATAGAAACAATTCCACTTAAAATCGTCAAAACATTGACTTGTTTTATTAACTTGTTGATGTGTTTTATTACTTAGCATCATGTTTGGAGACATAAATACAACAATTAATAATTATTCATTACAATAATGGGGCACAATTGGAGCCATATCTCATAAGCTATAGAAGTATTTACATGAGTTAGGTGTTGATGATGGAGACCCCGACAAAAAAGAGGAGTGTTAAAGTCTGTATATAGCATTGTTGCGTTGAAACAAATGGACCGATTGGTATGATTTTTTTTGTTTGAGATCTATTATAATCCAAATGGTTCATAAGTATGTTTGAAGAAAATCTGTTCAGCCTTTTAAAAGTTACAGATGATCGAACCAAAGACCTCTGTGTTAGTAGACTGTTTAATTTTCAGCCTGGATATCGCCGATTTTTATAAGCCTTCTATAACATTGCTTAAAAACTTTTTCTAATTGTTCTAGAGGCAAGAAGTTTCCGCGACACGAGCTTATGGATGTGGCTCAAAAGATGATAGACAGTTTCAGGTAAGATTTTCATACATACACTGTTTTAAATATCAAATTAATCACCAAGAAATTAACTATAATCCATACTACTAATATACAAATGCGAAAGTAATGCTGTCTGTTACTTTTTAATGGCTAAACTACAGGACCGATTTTGATGAATTTGGTATGAAGAAAGTTTGGACCCCAAGGGCGGACATAAGCTACCTTTTATCACAAAAACAAACCTGACATAGTGGATGAAATTTTGTATGGAGAAACAATATTAAAACTCTATAGGGGTGAATCAGGGGTACAAATTTTTTGTGGAGAAAGAATATTATAAAATTTGCGATTTTCGAGGTTTCTTTACGAAAACGACATCCATTTTCAAATCCAAGATGGCGGACATATTTTTTCAATGAATCATATCGATTGTACCTAATGTTTGAGTTTTTTTTTGGGGTGCTGATTATGAAAACGGCATTCATTTTAGAATCCAAAGTGGCGGACATTATTCTTTTTTTATCAAATGATATGGGTGTCATTTTCGAGATTTCTTAGGATGCTGTTTACGAAAACGACATCCATTTGAAATCCAAGGTGTCGTACATATCCTTTTTATAAAATTTCACGTAAATACAAACATTAACCCCTCCCCCTCAATATTTGAACCCTAACTATCAATTATATGATGCGGGTGACTGCGCGAGATAGCTAGTGTTTATATAAGTCCCTACTACACATCAATACATTTTTTTGGTGCACTACAACCATTTTAAAACGCCATCATGAAGCACTCGCCTATACTACATTTTCTTAAAATTTTATGACCTAGGAATGTGAGTTAAAAATGAGTTAAATATAATTTGTGGTTGCACAGACGAGGCGTGAATGATATGATAACATGGAGTGAGGCGCAGAAGGTGCCCGTGTTGGTATTCTCGGCGGGACTCGGAGAGTCGGTGGTCGCCGCGCTGAAGGCCGCTAACTTCTTACTGCCACATGTTAAGGTAATTATTTTACGTAAAACTTTTTTTTTATAGCAGAGGCCGGCAAACGAGCAAGTGGGTCACCTGATGGTAAGTGATCATCACCGCCCATGTACGCCCACAATACTAAAATAATCATGGGCGCGTTGCCGACCATAAAGGAAAGGGATAAGTAAACTTAATATTAATAGAGACCCTTGAGTCTTGTCTACTCGTCTTTATAGGAAATTGTTTTCTGAACCGCTAGTTAGGAGAAAAAAATATATAAAATCACAAAAAATATACAAAACAAGAATTAGTGTTCAGCAAGAAAGAGTAGTAAGTAGTATAATTTTATTTATCAATTTATCATTACCGAGTGATCGAGACCGGAAGTCCGACACAAAATCTGGGCCAGATCAAGATTGTTTTGTTTATTGTTTTATCTGTGATCAGCAATTTGCCTATAAGCAAATATGTACTTTGTTTTGCATGATTTTTACAATATAATTATATGTATTTTTATTATGTTCAAGGAGTTTTATCTATAATTTTTGTTTTCTAATTATCTTAAATCTCACTAAAATTACGTTCTTGATTAGATACTGAACTAAACCGTCGTGACATGGCAGTTGCACGCGCTGTTGCGGCGTTTGATCCTCTGACCTTTGATTATTATATATTTGACTTTGATTATTGAGGGGCTTGTTGAGTGTATGTACTTATTTATTTGCCATGTTAGGATAAAAAAAAACCTATTAAAACCTAAAAATGTGTAACAATCAAGTTAGTACATATTTATTTTTGACTTGAAAAGCAGTATGATCCCTAAACCTAACTATTATTATTTATGTATGTATAATCTTGAGTTCTACTTTCGATATGTCATGTTCAGAATTAGGTAGTAGTAGGTATGTGAGGCAAACCTATTGCCGGCCCCCAAAAAATGATTGCCTTGTTTGTTTGTCAACCCTAATCTGGCAACCCTAGTTTGTATATTCAAGAGAAACGACAAAAAGGCGCGCATTTTTTGTCACGTTCTAACGACAATGAGGCAACACCATATTAAAATTTATTATGAAGCATTATCGCTGCATTGTTTATTATCGCATTGGTTATTCAATTATAATTTAGATACTCGCAGAGTTGTCGCGATATTAATTCCTTATAATTGGGATTTATCTGATAGTTTGGGTGCAGATGTGTGCAGTATAGTTGATAGGACAATAAAAAATACTAATTCTATGTCCTAATCAGCCTATCGAAAATAGATCAATCTAATAAAACCACATACTTTATCACATGTTTGAGCGATCATGACTGCCTTGGTGGCGCATTTGTAATGCGTACGCGTTACGAATAAGGCTAACGCTGAGGTCTCGGGTTCGAACCCTGAGTCGGGTTAAAGTGATATTGGGTTTTTCTATTACGAAATGCTCAGTATCAGCAGGAGTCTGGAATTTGTGCCCGGTATGGCGATATGCTTCGCCCCCTATCACATCGTGGGACGGAGATACGCTCGGCGAAATGTGGGTGGACTTGTTACACCTGTGCCTACCCCTTTGGGGATTACAAGCGTGAGTGCGTATGTATGTATGTTGAGCGATCCCTCTTTTTGCTTTTCCTTCTCTCTTTAACTCTCCCTCTCCTTTCTAACATGATAGAAACTTTGTGAATTCTATTGTATTCGTCTAGAATCTAGATTATTTTAGCATTACTTGCAGTCTTGCACTAAGGAGATTAGCCAATCGAGCTAAATAAAAGTGTTACAATTCTCCACGTTTAGAAACGTTACCTTGTCTTCAGCGCACTGCGCAGACCACGTGCAATCCTTACTAGACCGAGAGAAATAGCGGCTAGATTATTGCAAATGTTTTTATAATAATAGCTGAATAGATTTTTATTGATGATTTTGATTTGACTTAATTGTATTACCTAGAGCACAAAATACCTAAGTATATTGATTTAGGTAAAGTTAAATTGATACATTTTAACGATGTACAGGAAATAAACAATATGCTAAAAAATAAACTAATTAACAATAGTTCTTATAATAATAGCTGATCTCTTAGTTTTTTTTATAGCATAGGCCGGCAAACGAGCAAGTGGGCCACCTGATGGTAAGTGTTCTCGATCGCCCATTTACGCCCACAATACCAAAATAATTATGGGATAATTAAGGGATTGGGAAGGGGAAGGGGATTTGGGCCTCTGGATATCTCACTCACCGTACGAAACGCAGCAACAAGCTGCTACTTTACGTCGTTTTTCTGTGAGACAGTGGTAACCACCCGTACGAGCCGGACCATTCATGCTGTAGACAAAAGTGTCTACAGCGTGGCTCTACCACTCAACACCACCAGTCAAAATAAAATCGAATATTAAAAGACGCTCTGCAGCCTGCACGCAAAAACTCGCCGCGCCGGGTTGTGTCAGCGGCTTGGCGTCCTGTCCGCCACCTTATTTTCAAACTCGTCAGTCACTAACTGCTGAGACAAAGTTGCTGATCTCGTGCCGCCGATAAAGCTTTCCAACTTGCGACCATGGGAAGCCGCCGACCAACCCGAAACTTAATAGTGGCGTCTCCCTCTCCAGCGTTTGGGATAAATTACTTAAAAAAAAACTAAAAGAAAAGCTAAGAATGATGCACAAAGGGCCTGTGTGGCGCCTTTTTCTTACAAGTCGACGGTGAGCCAACAAGGCTTCCGTATGCTAGGCGCTTTGTGGAGCAAGGTTTTTTATTTTTAATCAAATTATATTATAATTTTGGCGCCCCCTTTACCGGTTTGACAAGATCCGGGCCTGGCTTACCATTAGGCGAGCGAACCCGCTCATCTTGTCATTCAGATGAATAAGAAAGTACCTATATAAAACTGTAACTTTCCAAATTCCAGGTAGTATCAAACTTCCTCGCGATGGACGAGGATGACAACATAGTGGGCATAAAAGGTGAGGTGATCCACACTTACAACAAAAACGAAACTGTTATCAAAAACACTGAGTACTACCACATGGTGCAGGAGCGTAGCAACGTGATACTGATGGGCGATAACATCGGCGACGCCGGCATGGCCGAGGGCATGCAGCATTGTGACGTGGTCGTTAAAATCGGATACCTTGGTCACAACGCTGAAGGCAACCTACCCAATTACTTAGACAAGTTTGACATAGTACTAATCGACGATCCGACGATGGACGTAACTAATGCAATTTTAAAAATGTTGCTGTGATTTAGATTTTATTATATTTTTTATTTCTCTGTTCAAGTTAAATTGCATTTGTGTTCGATGCAATATTTAATATAATAGTTTAATTGGATCCGTCGTATTGCATTATTTTTATTACCTACGTTTTCTTGAACGTATCAACGGCAATCGGGATTATAATATTAGTAGTTTTTTTTAGAGAATAATACACTGCACTTTATGGTACAGTGCTGTGCAATATTTTCCATGTCACAACGGCTGATGCTGGAACGCGACTCGCCAGAACGAGCCACTATAGCAATTTTTTCACAATTTGTACGATGCCGAGCGCAATCCAATGCCATGCGGTGCTTTGTAATATAAAGTTCTGTGTGGTGTCGCTTTTGTTTATGGGCAGTCGTTGCGCTTACCATCAGGCGAGCGACCTGCTCGTTTCGTCAATCAGGCTAATAAAAAAGCCTAGCCGTTTTGAACTGCGATCTAAAATGTAAATCTGCTGCATATCATCATATTTGCTAAGATTTAATTTCCTCGTACTTATCTACATGTGCACATAAGTATTTGCTATTAGTATACGTAATGTAGACACATAGAAAGTATTATAGCAACGTAGTACCTACCTAGCATGTTTATCTTACCGCGTGTTAGTAATATTGTTGACTCCTTCATTATGCCTTGTTTCTACAATATAAATGAGTTGTCTGCGTACGCCGTAAAGTGAACAGTTTTATGTATTGTGTCATCATAAATGAGCGGCACTTATCATACAATAGCTATTTGTTTGCGAAAGCGTTGGTACACTGTCAGACGGTTTATAAAAATTCCATATTGACATTGAGCAATTCTTTATAATAGCAGTTACATACAGTATTGTGACGTAACAGTCCCTGCCGTACAATGGTCCGACATTCAACGGGCTAAGTGCGGAGAAAAGGAGCCCACAATCAAATCAAAAAAGTAACAGTCCCTGGGAGGTTAGAATGTGACGTAAAATCACGTCACGAATATTCGTGCCGTTTGATTGTGATTGATCGAGAGACCAATCACGTGACGTTTCCCGATACAAATCTGAGACGACGTGATGGAACATCTTGTATTAAATTTTTTGTATTCTAAGTTTTATGGCTATACTTACTCGATTAGATTCCCGGAGTTGGTTGGTGGTGGCTGAACACAATAACAAATTAAACTCAATTTATGTGATCATTCGTTCTCGTTTTAGAATAGATTTAATTAATTATCCGAGCCGCTCGATGCTTATTGTGACCTCCGACAAAAAAGAGGGGTTTTGTAAGATTTACTTTGTCTGCTGTGGGTTTATGTGTGTGTGTGTGTTTATGTCTGAACCGTAAAATAATAATAATAAATAAATCCACCCAACAGTCACACACATAGTCCTGACCCCACACTAGGTAAATCTGTATCGTGGGTATCTGAAATTACGAAGGACTTGCGGTCCTACAACAAAACCCCCTGGCGTCAATTAGAAAAACAGCTGTAACTTTTAAACGACTCAACAGATTTTGTTAAGACATACATAAGAACCATCTCGATTAAATTACCTTTCAAACAGAAATATATCGCAATAAAATCGGTACATTCGTTCAGGCGCTACGAAGCCACACATACACCTAGAAACAGACACATGGCTCAAACTTATAACACCCTATTTATTTTTGTTAGGGGTTATAAATGAACCGTACGAGTAAAAGATAAGGTTCAGTTTAAATTATCATCGAATGCTCTATAAGCTCTTAGGAGTCATTTAAAGAACAAATATTTCAACTTTAGTTAGGTACCTAAGTAGGTGCTTAGGTACTTACTTTAAACCGCTTGGTTGATTTTGATGCGGTATTCAGTTTCATTGATATTTTTTTTCAATAGTCCAGTAAGAATCGCTAGTTAGCATGAAACTATGAAAAAAACTGCCATTAAATTTATGATTACATATATATCTATTTTTTTAGAAACGGCGGATCTGACTCGTTGAATATTATCAACACGTACTTTCTGTACTTCATGTATGTTAGTTTTTGTTGAAAAAATCTTTACCTATTTATTTTGTTGGTTGTTTCATTGTTGATCAGTGTTAAAAACTATTCGTGTCCATCACATTTTATAATATTTTTTACATTCAATACTTGTCAGCATCAAAGAGAGGGATGGCGTACAAAGGGAGGAAACTAGTCTTGCAGTGGGCGCAAAAAGTAGGAATAAATGAAGGAATATTCAAATAAGCACATTGGTATACTAATATTACTGTGTTGAGACAAAATTGTGTTTCATACAGAATGTTGCCATGTAGCAACAATGGGGGGGTCGGAGGGAAGGGGGCTCAAATATAAGTTTATAACGGTACTACCGTTAAAAACTTAAGCTCATGTATGATTTATCGCTCCGATTACAATAGGGTTTATGCATGAACATTAATATACGCAATAGAAGTTAATACAAAAAAGAAACCCTAATATAAAAACAGAATCAAAATTGGTTTAAATATGAAACAACAATTAGTATTTAAAATATTGATTAAAACGCGCGTGATATAAAATAATGGAGAAGTGGGACCAGCTCGCTATCTCCCTCGCATGTGTGCGCCGCTTGATAACCATCGTATATGTATACGTCATCGTACATGGCGCGAATCTTTTTATTCTCTTTCGACAGTCATGTCTTCCACCAGATTTAAATGGCCTATAACTTGAATATTTGTTGAGGGGATTAATAAAATATTTTCTTTTATAAATTATTGGCAATGTAAGCTAGGTATTCATTAAAATCATAAAAAATACATGCATCAAACCTATTAGCAAAATATATAGATACTTACGGTAATAAATGCGCAGTTGTTATTGTTAGTTTTCGTTTGAGATTGCCTCGAATTATTCTCAATTCAGACTACAATGTATCCGTACCATATCAATGAAAGAACCTCCTCGATAATATTATTAAATCAAAGTTTGTGAATCGTTTACCTCACTTTGTATTCAAATTATTATAACACAGTAGGTACAATGTTGTAATATTATTATACTGATATATTTATTAATGCGAGGATTTACAAATATTTTTACAGGACTGCTGTTTTAACTATACTATATAATGTCAGTTGAATACTATATGTTCTTTTTGACGTGCTATATGTAAAAATTGTTTTGTTAAAATATATTGATTTATGATTTTGTTCCGCCAACGAGCCTTATAAAAATGTTAATGAACTAATGCGCAAATGAAATTTGAGCTCACGACTCTTGTTAGTATGTACCTTACTTAATCTTCATCTCGACTCCAGTATCGACCCAATAGCTACATTGTGTTTTCCAGAAACATAAGATGCATAGTTTCAAACTGGAAACATTATTCCGATTACGCATCCGGGCCAAGTTTCAAATCGCAAATACCTAATTACCAAGTTTTTATTGTCTTACAAATACATTCTTTATTGACAAGACTTGAATTCGATTAAAATAACGACGTACATTTTGGTCTGGCCCAGCCTAGAATTAAGTTGGCGGCCTCCGTTTCTGGTAAACAGTAGTTATTTGAAATCTGGTCCAGTGTTGTAGATACTATACTTGCAGCAGCGGACGAATACTTATGAACTTCCGTTAATGTTGAGAACTCCGTGTAGAACAATATCCGTACTTTATACTAGAGGTCGCAATAGTGACTTTTGGAGCTATAATATATTGAAACTACAATATGTTCAATACCTACTATTGTAAGATGTCTCAATTGACATGGTATGATACTAGATACTACATACTCCGATTTTTTGTATGTATACTTATGGCCGTTTCCAATATTCTGTCTATCGACAGATTTCCTTACCGGCAGTAAAACTTTGAGACATTTTGTATGGAAGATTTGTCAAAACACTATTGACAGTAAGCAAATCTGTCGATAGATATAATATAGGGAACGGCCATTAGTCGACTTTGTATCTTAAGTTTTTGCATACTGATTGTCATATTATTGTGTACCTAAGCTGTTGCTTTTTGTTGATTTGTGATACGTTATAACAGAGTTATTTTACAATTACATTAGTGCTAAGTTGTAGAGCTCTAGTCATATTGGCGTAGCCGCTTACATGTTGTGAAATAGATTTATTACGATTGTTTTTGTAAATTTATATCGTATGTGAACCAATAAATGGGGATTATAATAATATATACAAAATAACTTTATATTGTTGAATTTAAAACATTCGTAAATTAATGGTAGAAGAGGCCCGTGCCCAGTAGTGGGACAGTATAATAGAGGGCTATTATTATATAACAATTTTTTATGTAGCAATTTGGCATTTTTCTAGTATGCACAAGGAGTGTGGATTTTAAGTCATTATTCATAACAAAATGTGAATTAAATATAAATATTGTGATGCACAAATTAATTGTATGGAATGTTCATTTCGCGAAAAGACATGTAAGACATGGATGGAAAATAAAACAAAACTTGTAATGAAATTAAATATATTGTTATTATTATAAAACAACACATATTCAATGTTATATGTATTTTCAAGTCATTTTTGCGCTGTGGCGTGCTTAATGGAATACAATTTTTGTTTAGACGATATCACAAAATAAATGCATTTAGTTTAAATTACAGTTGATCGCGTCAAGATACTATACATTATATAAATGTTATTCTTAATATTTTAAAGGAAGATATAATTTAGAAGACTTCGTAGACAAATAATTTCGATTGTGAATAATAATTTAATGTATTATTTATTTTCTAAATTGGAAAATTATGCATTGCAAATAAGGTGTAGTTTTATTATAAACTCATCATGATTTGTTTTTTTTTAAATAAATTGTATAAACTGATAATAAATAAAATCTGAAAGCTAATAGAAGTCATTGTGAAAGCAATGAAGAGTGTGTCGTATATTGTTGGTAAAAACGTATATAGCGTATGAGTAGGAGTATATGATTATAGGAGTTTCCATATATACTCATACGCACTCACGCCTGTATTCCCCGAAGGCGTAGGCAGAGGTGTAAAGCAGGTGAGGCAGAGGTGTAAGGCAGGTGAGGCAGAGGTGTAAGGCAGGTGAGGCAGTACACCACATTTCCCCGATCATATTTCCGTCGCATGATGTGGTATGTCGCGAGCCTATCGCCATACCGTGCATAATTACAGACCTCGGGCTGATAAGTACTGGACAATTCGAAATAGAAAAATCCAATATCACTTTTACCCGACCTGGGGATCGAACCCGTGACCTTAGCACAGCAGTCATACGGCGTACGCATTACAACTGCGCCACCGAGGCAGTCAACATATAGTTTCATACAAACACTTGCGTTACAAGTAAAAGGAACATTACTTAAGCTTACTTAGAAATGTAGTAAACACGTTTTATGGCAAGAAACACCAAAGGAACAAGCAGTGACCCGTGACAGCGTAATGACTGGAAAATACATGTTCAATCACAAATACCCTATACATAGTCGAATTTAACTGAACAAATTAAAGGCTCTAAAATAAACAACAGTCTTATATTATACAAATTATTTACAGAAAGATTTGTTTTTTATTTTTTTTATATCAAAATATAACCTACTGTACATTTAACAATGATCATTCATATAGAAATATATAATTTGTCTCTATGTACAAAACTAGAAACGATAGTAAAAATAGTCAATTCTTTTAGGAATCATTTAGTAGAGTTGACAGTTGCTGGCGCGAGTTGCACTGGTCAAGCAAGGCAAGGCACTTTCAGGGCTTTACATCGGGAATAGATGACCGAGGTAGCTTCCGATTGTCTGACCAGACTATCGGATCGGATTCACTGCATACAAAATAAAAAAAAATATCTTGAAATTCTGAGCGCCACTTCCGACAGTCGGACGCTGTATCTTATTCGAACGTCTGATCCGACTTTTGGATCGGATGTATATTGAATATTCAAACAATGGGGTAGTTGATTTATTTTATTATTTAAATAAATAAGTTCCCCAAAATTTATTACAGAAATAATGTTATAAATCCGTCTAAAAACAAATAAGTTAGAAGCCATTCAAATCTGATGGGAGGCGGAACTTGTCGAATGACAGACGATGCTAAACTTGACGTCACCGTACAATACGGCCAATACGGTGCACGTGTGCGAGCTAGATAAGAAAATGTCCCCACTACGAGCCCACATTTGCTCGTACCGATATTTAAATGCTATGGCGGGCTCATTTTTTAACTAATTTTGATTGTGTTGATATGTATTTTGGGTCTTGTAAGCAGCTTGCATCTACGGTCGACGGATGCGGTGGATTATAACATACACTGATGATTTGTTGATTCGTACAAAGTTAATGTGATATATATAATTATATGGCGCAGGATGGATTGACAAAACACACCCAACTAAAATTGTATAAAATGTGTTTTGTTTGTAAGAAAATGATTACCTCTCAACAAAATGTATTAAAAATAGCGTTTGTTTAAAGTAGCGTGCTCGTAGCACAATTAATAAAACTGTGTCTGGTGTAAATGTAGCAAAGCGGGTGAATAATCATTATAAATATTTCGATAGAAGAAAGATATTTTGTAATTAAATTTGTGGCATGTTCATAATAATAAGTTAAATACCCTCAATGTCTTTGGCATCGATTTTAAACTTAAAAACATTACCGTCTTTCATTCATGTAGTCGGGTAAAGTAATTTTCACGAATGCTTTAAAATTAACAATAATACTCATGTAACATTCTCCACATTGATTCGGAAAATTTACACTATTCATAATCGTCATTATAAATACGTTATATGATTTGTTCATAAATGGAATGTAAATGAGAGTATGTGTATTGTATTATGTATGTGTATTATTCCTATAATATAAGACGTTGTCATCACTACACAAATCATGCGGCAAAATTATTTTTGCACGCTGTTTGAGCACGATTTTTGCTAGAGAAAAAATCGATTGTGCAAGTCGATAAAATTTTCATCGATGCAAAAAGTCAATAAATCATGGCAGTATTTAATACGTAGACAAACAAAAAGATATCTATATAATCAGTGCAGCTCGCGACAACAAGATGTCGGCCCAAGTGAGGCGTGCAGTCTCGCGGGCAAGGCAGCGGTACTCGCTATCGAATAAATAACATTACAAATTACAGTCAGAAGGAAGCCAAACGACATCACAATCTACTTATTCAACTACAAAAATACATGATTATATCATCAATCACACGTTTCCATTTATCACTCTCTTACATGTGTATAATATACGTTTGAACGTTGCCGTTGTATCGACATCGTACCACCAGGCGAACTCGGTAAGTACATACACTCCAGCTATACAAGTTAAAAATATACAAGGGTCGGTATCTCGGTTTGCATCGTGGATTTAGTGGTGGAATATAGGTTTTGTATAAATTTTTAAATGCAACATTAGGCAATATTCGATCGCATAGCTCATAAATTGAATTTGACTGAATCAAAAGGCTTGTGCCGAACAATATAATCTTACCAAAAAATATAATTTAACGTATTATCGTAATACAGTGGTTAGTACACTTTCCATTTCTAAATCCACCGTTAAAGCACATAGACACGTACAATACTGATTAAAATTAATACGCTATGATTACATTAAATAACATCGATAGTGTTGGCAGATCTATCGATCACTACGCGTGATGGGCGCTTCACTTTCGTCATACAGCCGACCGCATCACTAACATTACAGTAAGAGCACCTGGAGAGAGACGTGTTCACTGTTCACATTCTCAACACATTGACACATATCGGCGCATATAAACGAACCTATAAGTACAATGTATTATGAAGACTAGAAAGAACAATTTCGTAAAATATGCTATAAGGTAACTATGATCATTAAAATTAACACAGGCGAGCGTTATGAAAAGTCAATCTCGCCGCATTATTGTACGTGAATTCAAACAGTGCTGCCATGGTATAAATTAGTTATCGATTTTATGTAAATATTATTCAAAAAAATTGTGAGCTGATGCGCTTGACCTAAATGTGTGATTATAATAATAACAATATATTGTAATATAGAGACAGCATGGCACTGTTTGAATTCATTATTGAAGCTCTGCCGTGGCCACACAGTCCACAGTCCACACGAGCGACACATTGGTCCCGGTTTGTTACATGAAAGCACAAGTGACATTAGTCTTACTATCTACGACAGATCACAGCCTGAGTTGAAGTGCAGCGGCGCGTCCGGTCAGGTGACGGCCGCCACGTCTGACGGACTCTTGTGTAGACCGTCCTCGTCCGTCGGCCTATAACGATAACCATTATTATAACTATGGGAAATCAATGTCAGATATGAAAACAAATAATTGAACGAGGTGTCACAGCTGCGATGCGCCAACAGTTTTTAATGTTATTTGTATAATTTTAGAACTATGCATGCTGTTATGTGTACAAACAACTTTATTTTCTTTCTTCTTTCTTTTGTAGGTGAGAGGGAGCGAATGATTGAGTGAAAACGGATAATTGGAAGATAGTAGAGATGGCGTAATTATATGTGCATACGTGCTACGATAGTTAAGTGTATAAAGTTGATGGGGGTATTGCCATTTAAAATTCTCTAGGAAATTTGAATCGTATGTATTTATCCACACCTATATCCTCTCGTGTGGTTTCTTCTTCTACTCAAATTTCAATTTGAAGTATCTATCGAGTTACCATTCAATTGTTGAATACGCTGCGCATAAGCGGGTACAAACTTTTCACAGTATGTGTAGTGTAGTGATGTGTTGCGTCGCAGTGTGTGTGTGTGTGTGCGTGTGTGTCAGTATGTACCTGTAGACGTGCGCGTGCGCGTTGGCGGTGCGGTAGTGCGCGGCGTACGGCAGGCGCGAGCGCGGCGCTCGGCGGCGAGCCACCACCGCGCGCCGCAATGTGCCGGGACGGACGGAGTTACGTATACCGTGGTACGCCAGTCTGGAAGACAATAACAACACGATACAACATCACAACACCACAACACCACAACACACAGGACGTGACGGTCACAGCTCGTGACGTTCGATAAAGCGGTATCTAAATGAGATGGCACAGTAACTGATGTGCTTGACTGAACTGAGAACAGTTCTTACGTATAACGGAACTCTATGCTATCACATATTAATGGCCGTTCCCTATATTCTGTCTGTCTCTAGTTTTGCTATACCGGCGATAGAAAATTTTATCTATTTTCCGTTTTACCGTCCCAATAAACTTACTAATGATAGGTAATCCTATTCTTCATTGCTTTCTACCGATGAGAGGACTGATAGCTGACTACAGATATACAACACTATGAAAATGACAGTTCAAGCGTCCCAATATTTTTTATGTGCTATCTGTCGATAAAGTTATTTAGTTTTTTCTATATCGGTAGATTTTGACCGATAAACAGATATCCTCGGCTGTAAAAAAACGAAATAAATAACGCACTATGGCACTTGCACTGCAATACAAAAAACTGAATAAATTATGTAAAAATCTAAAAGAAAATATAAAAAAAAACTAAAATTCCCATAAATAAAAATAATGCACCGTTTTGATAATTAAATTAAGTGCAAGAGACATATAAATATTTATTAATGCGAACAAAATAATTCCCCACTTCAGTAAAATCCCCCAAACTCGCTTGGGATTTTTGTTCAAAGGACTTGTATTCAGAGCCGTAATGTATTGACAGTAAAACGTTTCGTTATTACATTGTGTTTTGCAACATAATAAGTATTTCTCGTTATTATTATTTCATTTACAGTGTTTAAAAATAAGAATTATAGATAAATGTTAAATTAAAACTTATATTTCTAATCTAAATCATATCTTCATATTTTCTAACATAAATTAAACAATAGTTCCTCTTTCTCAGCTTGTATGAACATAACGCACAAGAGAGCCCAGATAGACTGCCTATCTATTGCTATCATAGTATCCGACGTGCATATCTAAAAAATAGGGACGATTCCAAGCAGTAGATAGAACAATACGGATGTTTGACGATAGCTATCTATCGTGATTGAAGATTAATATTGGGAACGGCCATAAGTCAACTGACGGTATCTTTCGTTCCGTATGCAAAACAGTTGCCATACAATATTGCCCTATAAAATATTAACAATATTATTTTATATAATATTTAATTTAATATTAAAAAATTTAGTATAGTGGGCGTTTATGGGCGGTGGAGATCATTTACCATTACTAGCTCGTTTACGGCCTATGATATAAAAAAAAAAATACCAATTGGATATATTACCGATCGATACGTACGGTATAATCAGCAACAAATATAATGGACTAAATTTATTATCAGTGATAAAATAGTAGGGAGGTAAGCATAATATGATGTCGACATAAAGTATCGATAATACCTTGGCGCCAGTGCTGCGACGGTGGTGAGCACCACGACGAGCCAGTACACAGGCTCGGTGATGGCGTTCAGCAGCACGTGGTACGTAGAAGGCAAGTTGAAACACGATACGCACAATGATTGGTATACCAGAGTCAAGATGAAGAACGACAGCAGTGAGCCCGTCAGCGCGAACAGCTGAATTATCGTCTGTAAGTATAAGTTCCTGGTTATAGACTGAAAATATTTTTAATTTATTAAAAACTGTTGCTTTACATTGTCGATATTTGTTTATCGATACATATGATTAGTATCGGTAATATAAAAAAACTACTTAATTTTATTTATCGTACGATTATACATAAAAACAAATAAAATGACTAATATTTCTACACGCACACTGTTTTATCGACATTGTAAATGTTTTATATATTCGTTAAAATAAACACTCAACATTTTGCTCTAAATAAACCACTAAGTGTGTTGCGACAACGAAGAACAAAAGCATGTTCTAATTTGCAGAAACGCACACAAAAACAATTACCGCCACTTACTACTTTTGTGGAAAAGAGCTGCGTGAAAACATAATGCTTTTTACAATGTTATATGTAAATAAAAGATTTAATTCATTTATATTACGCTCAACGTTTGTTCTATTATTATGCGAAGGTTTTTGAGGCACCTAGGGTTCGAAATATTGATCTCGAGTATCTTGATCGATTATTCACACAGTATTGATATACGATATTATCCATTATCACGATTATTTTTTAGAAAAGACGTTAAATAAATTCCTTATATGTATATATTTTTGCGCTTTTCTTATTAGAAGCAAGCGATATACTCATAGTGTCTGTCGATATAATGTGTAATCATGTGTCTTCTTTTAAATTTTATTGTAAATTAGTTTTTACTTGCAGATCCTTTTGTGTGATAAGGTTTATTGGTACCCTAGGCGACTACTCTAAATAATAATTAAGTACATACTATTTATGTCCGAAACTTTCACGTAAGTGCCAACGATGACATAAACAAAGATGCGTGAACGCATAGAAGACGGAACAGACAAACAAATATTATTTTACTCATATTGTTATCTGTGGAATATATTATGTTATTCTTACGCAAGTATTATATGTATGCTTCTACTTGTTATTCTAATAAAAATAGGCAATTAGTCACTCACCCAGCTTCTAGTCTCAATAGCGACAAACGCGAGCATAATGACCAGACAGCACGTCATACAGCAGACTCCGAACGACCAGAGGTCGACGGCACTGTCCCAGTATGCGGCGGCGGCACAGAAGAACACCACCACGCTGATGTACAGCGACTCGGCCAGCACCAGCCAGTACGACGCGGCGCGGTACGACAAGCCGCGCCGCGCCGCCGAGTACAGCCCGGCGCGCTCCAGCAGCAGCGCCGCCGGCGCCACGCGGTCGTACGCGCCTGACAAATGCAATGTACTTACACATACACATACACATACACTTACTTAACTTATATAGCTTATAACCATCAAAATTAAACCAGCAATTTAAAAAGAAACAAAAAATATTCAAATGGATTAATTCATTTAATTGCTATGATTCCATAGACAGACACACACACATATACCCACAAACAAACAAAGGGGTCAAACTTATAACATCTCTGTTTTTTTCGAGGATTAAAAAACATTTTGGGGTCTACCCCAAATTGGTGGATTGAAGTATTGCTTCGGACTACAGTAAGGAGACAGTACATTATTTGTCCGAATATCAAGACAAACCATAAAGTGCTGCATAGCAGCGCTGTATTCACGACCCCGAAACAAAAATGGATAAAATGTCCATCTTCAGAATTCAGGCATTTCACATATGACACCACACTAAATATACAACGTATTACAGAAAACTGTAGTCAAATTTAAGCAACGTATAGTGGACGATATAGGTATTTCACTCTCCATAGTACCAAACTTGATTGCATTGCTAAGATATAAATAAAACATTTTCTTTTTATCGAATGAGTAACACGTCGATATTCGACTTGCCACTTTGAACAACACTAAATGATAAACAGTTAAGCTTTTGTCTCGATTCAGCATTGTTATACTCGCTCTCGCAGTTGACTTATTTTATAGGGCTGTGATCGATCTTATCGATCGTAATAAACGAGTGATTAAAATTTGCATGAGATTTTAGGATATCTACATTTTGATAAGATCCAATGCATAAACAGACGTATGTACCGACTTTTAAACATGACCACACTTTTCTATAATACGTTTATATAGATCTCGCTTCAACCTAAAACTAGCTTCGGTTCGGCACTGCAGACAAGGGATATTTCTGAGACGGTTGAAACTACAACGCGGGTTTCTCTATAAATATCTTGATATTAATTATAAATTCTTTATTATCTTTCATGCTAATAGAAATGCTTATTAAAGTCCTTACCGATGACAATAGGTGGCAGTGCAGTGAACATGAGATTGTACGCCATGAGATGTAGCTGGTCGATCATCACCATGGACGAAAACCCGCTGTAGAACTGGTACCAAAACACTAGGAACACAAAAGTCTGTAACAAAACAAAACGGTCAAGAAAGGTGGTAGGTCGCTCGTATGCGAGAGGCCGTCTAGTTTGTTACCACCGCTTGGTCTATTCCTACCGCCGAGCAGCAGTGTGCAAGCACTGTTGTGGTTCGGTTTGAAGGTCATTGAATCCCTTGAAATTATTGAGCATTTATGACACTTTAAATCTTATGTATCCGGATGACGAGCGCAGTCCGTTTCCATGCAAGTACTTTGTAATTCAAAGATCTACGTGGTGTTGTTTCTGATAATAGGCAGGCGCAGCGCTTACGATCAGGCGAGCGACCTGCTCGTATCACCATTTAAGCTAATAAAAATGTCGCGAACCAGGGTAATTTGGTGTACGTCCAGTTAAGTGGGCCTGTATAATTTCGGCGAACAGTAAGAAGTGCAAAATCTCTTGTTAGTTAGCAATATGAGTAGAACTGGACTGCAATAGTTTGATCACTATTATATTGTAAAAAAACTAAACTCACGGCATTTTTGAGGAAGAAGTAGAGTATCATCCGTGCGAGCCGGTCGTAACACCAATGTCCGTGCACTAACAACAGTCGCTCGATGTACTTGAACCGCGAGAGGGCGAAGTCGGCCGCCATTACCGCTTGCATGCCTTCTTGGCCCGACAGACCTGGGAATAAGGACCAATTTCCGAGTTAATGCTACGTACAAAAAAAAACAGAAAACTATGTAATCTTTAGAGTACTCATGTGTACTTACCTGGTACTAGTTACTTGGTATCGAAACCCGGTATAGATAACCAGTAAATAACCTAATTGGTATCGAGTATCGATTCTCAGTCTCGAGTAAAGAAAACATAATTTCAGACGAACTTTCATAGTAATCCCCAAAGTCAGTAATTTCTTTGTTTCAAGTTGATATAACGAGCAAATAACCGAGTATCGAAGTCTAGAATATCGATATAGCATATTCCGGTATCGGCAACTCAAAACCGGTTATCGATACCCAAAGTGTCGATACTATCGTTCGAACTCTAGTCAATAATAATTTTAAAAGTCATGAATTTGCATTTTACCGCTTCTTTGACGTCACAGTGAATTAAAAATTCAACAAAAGTATTTTCTGAAAGACATTATTTAAACATACCAACACCAACGTCGGCGGTCTGTATCATGGACACGTCGTTGGCGCCGTCACCGATCGCCAAAGTCGTGACGCCGAGCTCTTCCTTCACCGCCTGAAACAGGAATTCGACGCGTGTTTGAAAAGGGAATTAGCTTAAACAATCTGTTTTAAAATTCTGCCCTCTACAGATCAATAGATCGCGGAAACTTAAATACGCGATCCGGTACCTCACTTATTAGATGATGGTTTCTAGGTATGCAGTAAATTATTTATCGATTTATTTCAACCATTCCCGAGGGTCGGCCCATGGTGTACGTGAGCGTGCAGTATACAGTACAGTACAGTAGGTACCTTCACGATGTAGGCCTTCTGCAGCGGCGTGGCGCGACAGCACAGCACGGCGGAGCAGCGCCGCGCCAGCGACAGGAACGGCGCCACCAGCCCGGAGCGTCGGTCCAGGATGTACGTGAGCGTGCGACCGTCCACCACCAGCGCGCGACCACCACATCCACCCAGCTCCGATTCACCACCCTCTAAGTAGCTCTTTATTGTCGACTCTGCTTGCTCCTGTAAATTTCAACATAGTATGATAAATAAACTAGTAAGATACAAGGTACCGGCACGAGTCGTGAGCATAAACTTTTGCGGCGCAGTAGTTCATTTATAGGTGTCATAGGCGGGTTGAAAAAGCGCGGGATGCCAATGCTTCATACGTTCGTCAACCGATGCTCGTAGTCTCTCGATACTCTTAATTGTCTCTGCTGCAGTCTATCTATGCTCACAACTCGTGCTATTAATTATACGCAACCAAATGAAAATTTGATACTTTGAATTTTAAATCTCAATAAGTGTCTCCATGTCCGGTACAACTCTTCAAATAGCACTATTAAATATCGATATTCATATGTAACTGAAAATGTTCAACACTACCTTATCCCTAGACATGAGTTGCAGCAGGCTATCAGTCTGCGAGAACAGCGAAGCGGAGTAGGCGATGTTGATGGCAGTCTCCGGCTTGTCGCCCGTGAGCACCCACACGACGATGCCGGCGTCGAGTAAGGCGCGTACAGTGCGCGGCACGTCGTCTTGCAGTCGGTCCTCTACTCCCGTCGCACCGACTAATGTGAGCGCGCTCTCTAGTCGGGCTAGGGATTCACGGATGCGTTTTTCACGACCTACAACACACAATTTATTAATACAAAATATGTCAGTACTAAGAATTGCATTATCTGGATTAGTTATCGATAAATACACTTTATCACATTAAATGGTACTTAACAAACCTAGCCGATGGAATTTAACAAATCTGTTGGTTTTAATTTATCACATTATTTAACGTCATTTTAAGCCATGTCATCGACAAAATCTAGATTGGACTAGATATACTTAACAAGCATTTCTAGTTTCGATAAAATAGTATTAGCAATACTTCGATAAGTAGAGTTGAAAGTATCTTTTATTGAATACAAACACATACCTACAATGAATAAAAACTACTAATTATCAAAAGAATTTATGTAAGGTACCTTCGCCGATCTCTGAAGCCCTCGTATGTCCGGCGAGCCATTCTTCCCACAGCGCCGGCTGCATAGTTCGCTTCGCCATGACCAGTGTACGTAGACCCGCACGTGAGTATTCGCTGAGTAACGAGCGAGTTCTCTCGTAAGCGGCCGACTCTGCTGACCCGGCACGCATCGGTGTAAGGGCGCCCAGTACTGTACTATCAGCGCCTTTTACGTACAACACCACCTGTAATGAGTAACGTAATGTAAAATAGTTTTTGATGAAAGTTAACATACAGTGATAAAAAAAAACGTTTTTATTATAGTCTATGAGTATGGACTAGTTTTCATTGAAAATATTGTTAAAACGGAGGAAGACGGGCAACGTGAATACGACACGTCGGAGTGACACGAAAATTTCGACAAGCAGAATATTACAGAAAATATAGGCGAATTAATCAGGCACCATCCGATCATGATTATGAGTTGTCAAGGGGGGGGGAGAGTGAATAATGAAGCCATGAGACCTCTAGAATCTACGACATCCGCCAATCTAAAAACAACCGCGCCGCCACTCGTAACTAACTTCACTTCGACAAAGGTAAATTGAAAATAAGCGTTGATGCTTCCATTATGGCATAAAGCACCGGCACCATGAGCCAACCAACGTGTTATGACGTCTCACCTGTCCTGAAGGCATCCGCATCGCCACCGACATGCACTTCCTGTTGGAGTCGAACTGCTGCACGCGCAACACCTTCAGTCGGGTGACCTCCCCGCGCATCCCCACCTCTACTTCGTCAGGCGATCTGTTGCGGAGCTCGTACCCGTATGCAAGCGCCGCCTCCGCTAGCGCCAGCTCGTCAGGACTTTCGGCTTCGAAGCGAGCGACCTGGGGCGAGAGGTAATTGCTCTTTTAATGCAAAATCACACCTCAATCAATCAATTTTGTGTGCAGAAATTGAAACAATATAATTAGCTACACCAACATAGGAATAAGAACAGGGTGTTAGACTCAATATAATTTTATTGTTTTAATCAATAAGTTATGTTAATCAAAATCTATTATCGATTTTTTTTTTATATGAGGTCAAAAATAAAAGTTAGAAACAATTTAAGTCTAATGAAGGTCTAAGAGGTAGTTGTCAAATGACGGAAAAGGATGCATGACATGTCTTATTACGTCATAAGACAGGTTACGCAATTACGGTGCTGCGTGAGAGGGAGATAGTTCTTCACACTCATTTTTATCACATTTTAATTTTGTTTTCGCGAAACAGTTTCTTTTTCGTAAATTAAATATAGTGAAATACTCTGTTATTATTATTGTTGACGATTAGGAAAAAGATAAACTTGGTTTCCTTTTGAATCACAGAACAAAATATTGTAGTATACGCGCAAAATAACTTGGCCCGCCTGAAGTTAGTCTTGAGTGACATCGCGGCTATTTTCTGAAAGTGACTCTGAGGGCCGACCAAGTTATTTTGGGCTCGTTTTAGAGACTATAAATATTTTGTGTCACTTGACACAATATCTTTCCTCCAATATGACATATATATATATGTACGTAGTTAAATAATATAATATCCACTATACATTACTTGCTGTTCGGTGGACGTGCTCGGTTCGCTGATATTGTCATCTCGGCTGCCGAACGGCAACTTTGGCAACCGGATTTTCAGCGGAGAAGTGGTTGAAGGCGGTGGCGACGGCGTCGTCGAACGGGACTCTGTTAGTCGAGCGTATCTATACAACAAATACATTGTATATGTAAAAAAAATACAAACTCTATCATATATACATACGCACTCACGCCTGTAATCCCCGAAGGGGTAGGCAGAGTTGTAACCAGTACACCCACATTTCACCTAGCCTATCGCCATACCAGACACAATTCCAGACTTCAGGCTGATACTGAGCATTTCGGAATAGTAAAACCCAATATCAGTTTTACACGATCCGGGGATCGTACCCGAGACCTCAGCGGCAAATTAAGCCGCAACGCGTATGTATTACAATTGCGCCACCGAGACAGTGTATATAAATAAATAATAAGTATAAATTATTATAATAATTTGGCCCTATATGCACGATTTACACTGTCACTCGTCTTAAGTATAGGCCACTTGACTTTGTGCCGCCTCTTGCTTCTTCAGGTAAGAAGTCTTGATAATATTTATTTGCTTAGGCTGACTTTTTGTTTCTTAGCTATTCAGGTCGTCAAATAAACATAGCCCACTTACGATTATAATATATTACCATGGTTATCAGCAATTCTTTATTGGCCAGTTAAAAGCATTGTAAGTCACGGCAGTCGGCGCCACTTGAAACATTCGTGTGACCCGATTATATGTTATTGTTATTGATATATTTCATAATTTTATCGCATTGTATTTATATTATGGCCTCATTGGTTAAGTGGCAGCGAATTTATGCTGAGAAACTAGCGAGGTCAAGGGTTCAAATCCCAAGTCTGGCAATCTCAATTTGTTTTAGTTTTAGAGTAGAAAAATCATACATGAACTGCCTGGGATTAAAATCTAAGCCCGTTAGGGCGATAGGCTTGCCAACTTATCACATCATGGAAATAAGGTAAGCGAACTTTAGATGTACTGGTTTCACCACTATCTACCCTTTCAGGAATACAGGCGTGGGCTTATGTAAGTATACATTTTTATTGCTAAACCGTTGCAGGTGTAGGTTTTGCCGAACGTCATTCCATTGGTTGCATGACGTGAATAGCCGTTGACTACGGGCTATACTTATAAGTTTTGTTAAGCACACAAGTTTTCGTATCTTTCTAGCCCCCTTATAAATCGCGTTCACAGAGAATGACAAAAGAGAGTTTAACTTATTAATGCTGAAGTAATATTTAAGTAAGGCCCTATGTGTAAAACAGACCTTTACATTTCGAGAGGACCTATAGGTATACCATGCTAACCTAAAATGGATTGTACTTTTTTTAAAATTAGCTTTCGAAGGAAAACGAGCTGACGGCCTACCTGATGGTAAGTGGTCGATGTGGCCCACATACAATGCCAGGGGCACAGCCAAGCCGCTGTCTACCGTGGAAATACTTTTTTAAGCCTTGTTTGAAGAAGGACATGTCATAGCGCTGAGGAAGCACCGCGGAGGGAAGTTCATTCCAGAGTCTAAAAGTGCGTGCGAGAAATGACCTCTGGAAACGCATTGTACACTTATGCTAACTTCACAGCTAATGATGCGAGTTGGAGACCGAGGCAGACGTGAGCGAGTCACGCTTACTAAGACCATAAACAAAGCACGGTGATGTTCTTCCTCGTGAAGAAGCATGACCGGCTCCAAGTGTTAGCGAGTGGATAGAGAGTTCTTAAGTCACTCATATGGTTCACCGTTCACTGCACAACAACAACGAATTTTAAATGTTCAATTCATATCACTAATATTGCTTGTTATGTTGGCTATAAAATAAATGATTCATTGAATGACTAAATAATAAAACTACATGTTCGTTGAGGTTATTTCTAATAACGCATTTACAAAACACGTATAAATGCAAATTTTAACAGGAATAAACATATTTTTTAAAAAAATTATTCTTTATACATACTCTATACCAATAGTGTGATACTTCATAGAACATCAGTTAAGTACTGAATAACTTTTTAAAATTAGATTGTGCAATAAACGATTTCTTGCTTTTGTATCGGTACGGGAATCGAATCCACGGATCGCACACTGCGCCACGGTGGCTAACAAACTTGTTACATTCTTACAATCAAAATTGCATTGCAGATGGGACTGAATGGACTCCTGATGTCATGGAAGAACCAATACAAAAAAGCTTTTCGTGTGACTTAATTTAAAAATATTGTTTAAATATAAATACTATATAATTTTATCTAAGTCTAATAATAAGTCTTTACATGAAAATGAAATTCCTATTAAATTGCCGTTCTTTTTTTCTCCCCTTTTTTTATTTCTATCAATCAAAGTAACAACCACCCATGGCATCGATGCATCTTTGCCAGCACATTGGCAATTTATCGGTGCCCTTCTTGAAGAAATCGGCTGGACGGGAGCCAACAAACTCTTCAAAAGCATTTTGTACTGCCTCTCGGGGATTTTCTCCCCGGTATAAAGTCGTCAATTAGCAATCAATCATTTATCACATGAAATAACAACATTACGCAGTAAAACTTATAACTGGAAATCCCGGGTTATCAGTATTACAGACTAACTACAAAAGGTTAACGACAGGGCAAGTTCCATTGATATAATTTATTATTAGGGTAATCCCGATAATATTTAATAACGTTTTTTTCCTAATTAAGCCTGTAATATTATAAGGATGAGTCATGAATCATGAACAAGTGATTAATATTATGTTGAATAATTTAATAATGATAATATCATACTTTTTATATTATAGCAAAGATCAGCAAAAGAACAAGGCGGCATGTTTTTTAAGGGATAATTAAGGTATTTGGAAAGGGAGGTGATCTGGGCCTCCGGATATCTCATTCAACGTACGAAACCCTGCAGCAAGCTGCTACTTTATGTCGGTTCTCTATGAGACAGTGGTAACGACCCGGTCGAGCCGGCCCATTCATGCTGTAGATAAAACCGTCTACAGCGTGGCTCTACCACTTACAAACCGTGATAGATAGTAAATGATCTCCACCGCTCACGATCACCCAAAATTGTGGGCCAAAATACCAGAGAATCATAGATGCCTTGTCGGCATTTAAGGAAAAGAATGAGGGATGGGACGATTTGGGACTCCGGAAAATTCACTCTCCGTACGAAAAGCAACACCAAGCTACCATTCCTTAGGGCTGCCGTTGTTAACCGCGGAAACTTTACCGACACACTTGATTTAGTCCGCATTTGTTACCGTCGAACTCATTTCCTACTTTTCTTGTTGCTATCCGAACAAGCAGACTCAATTTAATTCGATCGTATTCCGCATAACAATTTGGACTGACAAAGTTTAGTTTAAACCGTTTAAGTAACGTTAATGAAAAGAACATTTGATGCGCTCCTGTTTTTCAAATGGTTCTAGAATTAATAGCCCATCTTTTGCTATCTAATAAAAATTAAATTAATTAAGCATTGTTGTGTTTCGGTTTGAAGGACTTAGAAACCATCGAATAACTTCGATTTATAAATTATTCAATGGTTTAATGATTTCAATTTAACATCTTATGTCTCGGGATGACGAGCGCAGTCCAGTGCCATGCAGTGCTGTGTAATTCAAATTCTATGTGGTTTTGTACCAGTTTATGGGTGTTGGCGTTGTGCATACCATTAGGCAAGCGAACAGATTGTTTCGCAATTCAAGCAAATAAAAAAAAACTTATGTAAATCTTTTTTCCTCATGTCCTTATCGCACTCACGGTGGGGTCGGCGCAACATGCTTTTTAACACATGTTACAGAATGATTTGGCTTGGAGTTTTTACGACCGACCGCCTGCCTGATGTCATCCCATCTGGAGAGAAAACACCCAAACCGGAACAAATATTTGTGAATCACACAAACAATTGAACTGGCGTCTGCACGCTTCGCAGCCGGCTACTCGTCCACTGCACTTTCGTGACTGTCGAAATAAACTTAAATGTAAATGCTACAGGTAAAATGTTCTCACTTATCGTTCGATCGTAGCGTGCCGTTGGATCGTGATGGTTTCCTGGTGCTGATCTGGTCTCCGGAGTTTGAGGAGATGCTGAGCTGCATCGCGTCCACGTGCGGCTGGCTCACCACCACAGTATTACACACAGCAAGGATGAGCAGGAACTCACGGACCTGCATAGTGGATGGAGATTTTATGTTAACTTTCACGTTTGGTCACATAGATTTTGAAGTTGACACGAGACTGATCTAACATTCTGTACAGAAACCTCTACATTCTATGGTTTTAAATGGGTCTGAATCATAATATTATAACTGTTTAATGTATGCTATTAGTACCCATAGAACTGCGTTTTGCTGCTTTTGTCTACAGTATGAATGGGCCGGCTCGTCCGGGTCGTTACCACTCTCTCACAGAAAACCGACGTAGAGTAACAGCTTGCTGCTGAGTTTCGTACGGTGAGTGAGATATCCGGAGGCCCAAGTCCCTACCCCGCGAGGTCGACAACGCGCCCATAATTCTTTTGGTATTGTCGGCGCACATGGGCTGTGGAGATCACTTACCATCAAGTGACTTACTTGCGCGGTGGCCGGCCTATGCTACAAAATCAAGCTCCCAAACCAAAATCCTGGATCCGCCACTGCCCCACTGCGAGTGGGATTAGGGCGGGTGGAAGAAGAAGAATGATAGTAAGTATTATTTATTTATTATATATTTTTAATATGGGAATCTCTTTTGGTATAACTACTATCGCAAACAGAATAAGAAAAGCAAACATTAACATCGCTTAATACTGGGTTCACACTGTTCGATCTTATTTGATGTTAAATCGCATGCGATTTGAACTGTCTGAACAGACTTTCCATCGAATTGATCAATAAAAACCACACAGCCTTTGATGTTTCAAGTCAGTTGATCAACTAAAATCAAACCGTGTGAACCTGTTAGAAGGTAATGTTAGTTTTTAACCATGAATTTTGACATTTAATTAGCCAGACAACCTTTGAATGTTACCTTTTGGGTGTGTTGCGCGTCATTAGTGTCGTTTATATGCTGAATCAGTCTTCTGTTCGGAGACACCTTCGTTATAGGCGTGACTATCGGAGGCAGGTCGGGGGAGGGCTCGGCGGGAGGTCCTGGAGGATGGTCGTAATCCACACCGTTCACCGTACACCGTCTGAACACCATCTTGTTCTCCGTCAATGTTCCTGTCTTGTCGCTGAACAGGTAGCTTATCTGGCCCAACTCCTCGGTGATGTTTAACGCCCGGCACTCAGTCCGTATGTTTGTCTCCGGGTCGTACATCTCCACGTCCTGGTGGATGTGGTAAACCTGCAGCAGCTTCGTCATCTCTATAGTCACGTACAAAGATACCGGTATCATCACTTGCAACGCTATTATGTAAGTCCAGAATATGATCAGACCCTCGTGCGCTGGTTTCGTTGCAGAAGGAATGAATGGTATATTATAATTATATAACAATGGTGCATAATTGTCGAACCAAAGTTTGCAGCCGACGGCGCCGGCACAACAAAGAAACAACAACACTAAGACACACCATATCACATCTGTGTTCATTTTCTTCTCTAGATTAGAGCATTTGTATCTAGGCCCGCCGTTGTTAAGCATAGCTTTGGTCTCGTGACCTGCGTACACAACAATGCCCTCCACGTAATCAGTGTTCTTTATTGTGCACTCCCTTAAAAGGAGGTTCTCAGAGTTTAACGGCACTCGTGTTCCGTTCGGATGCGATATCGTTCCCGTGAACCTGTAGATCTTTGTCGACGGCCGCTCCACTTCTATTGAACTTCTGAATTTTAATGGATTAAATTCTAATCGCTGAAACATAAGAGACACCCGTTGTACTAATACATGTAGCTACAGTGCTACGATTGAAATTAGGGGTATTTTATTAATTATTTATTGTAAATCAATCAACTTGTTTTATAGCAGAGGCCGGCAAACGACCAAGTGGATCAACTGCATCGACATATTTGGAGACAAATTGTCACATTTTAAAAATAAAATAATATGTAAGGCTGAACTTTGAGTTAAGTATAGTTTCATTTATATATACTATATATATATATATATTGTTAAGTTAATTATGTCGTAATTTATTGTTTTATTTTTATTTGTAATTGATATCTGTTTAATTTTAGTTTGAAGTTTAATATTTATCTAATATTTGATTTTGTTATATACTGTGGCACATGCGGTGGTTGCATAAAGTTGCAATTAGTTTTTGTTTTTAATGTATGTGTAGAATTTTGAATAATAATAATTATTGTTAACTCCGTTTGCAATCCTTATCTAAATAAATAAATAAATAAATAAATAACTGCTGGTAAGTGATGCCCACAGCCCCTACATATATGGCCATAAGTCCTTGGTCAGTCACTCATGAGAAAAAAAAAACCTACATACTGAAACTAATGTAATTGGGTTACATAAATACCTAATGTAACCTAATTTAGGTCAAAATCATCACGCGTTCACGCGTATTTGGAAAAGACGGAAGTAAGTAAGTAGTATTGTAATTGGAAATCGTATTCATAGTGTCGGTATAGTCCACTTTTATTGTTCGACTTTAGGTATATAGGTAAGCGTTCCCACGCTCCGATTGTTTAGAAAAGTGCGTTTAGAGTACTAAGTGAAGGAATTCGTGACATCGATTTATAAAAGCGTCGATTATATACGCCTTTGTAAATGAGGTTAAATGGTTAGGATGTTTTAGTTATTCTATTGACCTGACACCATTATCTTAACGTTATGAGCCCATCAATGAGCAGTAAATAAGGTCCACCATGAAGCAACGTAATATTATAATGATAATATAATGTATGTTCATATATTAATAGACTGTTGACACACTGTTACACTTTTACGTCAGTTTAATTATGTTGTTGCAACATATTATGTTATTAATTCGACAGCCTCCGTGGCGCAGTGGACGAGTAGCCGACTGCGAAACGTGAGACCGTGGGTTCGATTTCCACACCTAGACAAATGTTTGTGTGATCTACAAATATTGGTTTCGGGTCTAGGTGTTGTGGGACCGTGAGTCCCTCGTAGTTCCTGATACCAACTATACAGGTTAGCCTAGTGTGGGGTCAGGACTGTTGGTTGTGTGACTGTTGGGTGCATAAAAAAGTCGCATAAACTGTATTACCGATTTTGACTTCCTAGAAAAATGTGTCCAAAAGTAATCTAGATCGTTTTCGTCTCTCGAGAATATACAATAATATGTAACAAAAGCCCTGTTGGGCATTTTAACTGAGATATCAGAATCGATATTCAAACGCAATGAAAAAACTTCCATAGAAAATTATAAAAATAATCATATTTAATTTTTAAACACTATTTAACGTATTAATGTATTATTTGTAAACCGTATTTCGATTGATTACCTCTGCAAGAGCGATGACTTGGAGCCAGAGCGAGATAGCATGTTGCATCGTCCACGTACATCAAACGTGCCGCGCGCTGCGGAGCTTCGTAAATCCACAGAAATTCAGATGCAAATAACATTTTTTAAATATGTTATTTTTTTGCCTCTGCCTCGGAGGCGCAGTTGCAATGCGTAAGCGTTACGATTGAGGTCAACGCTGAGGTCTCGGATTCGATCCCCGGCTCGGATAAAGTGGTATCGGGTTTTTCTATTACGATATGCTCAGTATCAGCCCGGAGTCTGGAATTTGTGCCCGGCATGGCGATAGTCTCGCCCCCTATCACATAAGGGACGGAAATACACCTCTGCCTACCCCTTCGGGGATTACAGGCGTGAGTGCGTATGTAATTTTTTTATTTAACTATTTTTATTAAGCTATATCTATTCTATATCTATATCTGACTATCTTCACGACCCAAAAAGGGCCAACAGGGTTTTTGTTACATACTGTATTTATAAGACTTTTCATCACATGCAAGAACGTTCTGCTAAAACCAAAACCTACAATATTTTGTAATGAAATCAACTTGGTAGTGTTCCTCGCAACCATAAGCACGCACCAAACTACATTTCAGACGTCTACTATGTTCCAATTTAAAAAAAAATGTATGGGTCTTATACGACGTAGTCTACCAAGAGCCTGACTAAAACATTATTCTGTTAAATATGAATGATTATAAACTAATGACAGATACCTTATCTCTAAAGCCGGGTGCGACTATCCTCTGTTTCAGGTTGGTCTCCCCGTCCAAGTTGCATGTGTCCAGGTAACATATGCCCATAGGGTTGGAAGAGTGCAGCAGCACCATGTCAGCAGGGACCGCTTCGTTGTTCGACAGGTGGACTAAATCTCCTACACGTACGTCTCTCCATTTCACTCGCACATACCTCTCTGCTGACCTGAGGGAAGGAGAGGATACTTAAAAAGGGTCGATTTTAAACACAAATAATAATTTATAAGTAGATTCATATACCGTTAACGTCGTGTAGATATTGTAGTACATATAGTTCCCAAAACTGTGAAAATTGTGATACATGGGTACTTATAAGTTATTTGGTAAACAATTATTTTTATGAAACCTTTAAATACAAATAATTTCGTGTTTGTTTTAAAGGTGACCGTTTAAACATAATGTAACGTGTGAAAGGTAATTTTTGTTAGCTCAATTATGTTTGTATAGAATGTATGATTTACGCATACTTGAAAATGAGCAGCACAATCGTTTAAATAAGTAGGTACCGCATTTGATTGTTGACATATTGTGGCATTCAGCGTTGAGATTCGTAAACCAATTACAATATATCAATAACTGTCTATAGCCTCGCATTGCGGACGTAGATAAATAAAATTTAGCAAACGTTATGAGGAAGTGTTTTAAGAAGTTAATAAAGATGAACGAAGCGCTGTGGCTTATCCCAACATGGCTTAATCTGGCCTTGCCAACGACGTATGGATTTAGGTTCATTAATCCACTCAAGGTCAGAACGGTAGATTTTCTTCGACCTTCTATATCTGAAAATATTATTGTAAAGTTTGTTTACACGTTCGTACCAAGTTTTGTTTCATCTAAATAATATCATCAAAACATGTGTGTAAACACACACAATCACAGTAAGTCGTAAAGTCTGTTTAGGTCGAAAAGTTGACTTTTCTACTAGTTCAAAACCTAACACAATTTATCGACCTATGCCTACCGTAGGAATACAAGCGTTAAGTATATGATTCAGTACGTGTGGTATAGTCGCAATGCCATTATTTTCCATAACAAAGGTCAAAATCCGGTTTCATTTTAATTTTCCTTTTAGTTCTGTACCTACTACTTTATCAAACCAACGCGCAAATCATTATTTCACTCGTTATACTAATTAAAATAATTCTTTAAGTGTTCTTTGATAAACAAACAAAAGGTAACAAAAAATGAATCCAACTAACGGTTTCCCTTTACCGTTAACAGTTTTGGTTATTTAATAATTTTTAATATCCAGATGTTATCGCACGAGGGTTTGGCGCCTCGCTTTCAATATTCGTGGTTCCGATAACGAAGTTCGTGAGCAAAATCAACAGGTAATTTGTCCAACAGCGCCACAAATACACGGAACGAATGATGCGACAACGATAGCAGACTTATTTTATTCGCTTTCTAATTTTTGTTTTGGCCTTTATTGTACGGTAATACGATAATGAATAATAGATTTTGGAATACATTCATTTACCGCATTCATAATAGAATTGACTTTAATAAGTTCCTTCTCAAAAGTATTAAGATATGGATACTAGGAAAGTTAAAGACCTTCCTATATGTAAGTATTCAACAACACAAATATATCCTGGTTTACTTACGACATGATGCCCATAATTGCATAAAATCTAGAACTCTTAATTTACATGTAACACTAACAACGGGAAGTAATTAGTATCTGTCAAGGCTCACGAGAAATTACCGGAACGAACACTCAAGTTCATTACACTATACTTACAGCAAAAATCAAATAAATACGTACTAATTTTCGAACCGTATCTAGTGTGTATTAAAATATGGGATAAAATAAAAACAATACACAAATTAGTCTACTAATAATAAACCTATTTAAAAAGACATTTGAGGTGAAGAATATTCTAAAGAAAAAATAAACTAAAACTCAACATTTCATATGTTGATTATTCCGAAAAAACTAAATATAATCGATTCTCGAACAGTGAAATTTTGCTTTAATTGCTTTAGCAAACACAACGACGACACAAAATAACGATGAAATCTCTCATCCAACATTAAAACAAGACATGAGTGATCATCATTGTGTTTTGACTTATGTCTCTACTTCTCAGGGTCCTAAAAATTAATCGCAATATCGATTTAGTATTTTTTGTGGATTTCATATATCAACAAAAAAACGAATTAGTAATTGATGTCACTAATCGAACATGCCTACTAAATATAACACACTACACTAAACATGGTCGACGAAATAGTGACGATGATAGTGTGTCCAAAAAACGTGGGCGTCTCGGCCAATAATTTCCTATGTGTTTATGTAAACTCGTGTTGTAATATTACATCTTATGGTATTGAAATATCGAAAACGGATACAACGGTGATAATTAAAAGTTATTAACCTGACAGAGGTTAACTTCACAAGTTTAAATCGCAAAAAGAGAATGAATTTAAAAACCTTCCTATGCAAAATATTACTACAGAAAATACGGTATATAATAATAATAATAAATAATACTAGCCCTGTATTATACACGTCCCACTGCTGGGCACAGACCTCCTCTACTGAATGAGAGGGGTTAGGCATTAGTCCACCACGCTGGCCTAATGCGGGTTGGCAGACTTCACGTACCTTCGAAATTCTAATGAAAAACTTCTCAGATATGCAGGTTTCCTCACGATGTTTCCTTCACCGTTAAAGCAAGCGATAATTAACAATTAATACACGCATCACTTAGAAAAGTCAGAGGTGTATGCTCTTGAGGCTGGTTTCGAACCTGCGACTTTAGTCTCGACAGTCCGTACCACTCGCCACTGAGCTATCATTGCTTGTATCACGGTATATGTCGGTGGTAAATATTGAGGAAACCCTGCAGTAACGAACGAATGAAAATGTTTATTTTTGGGTACCATTATTACAATCCTGTACGCTGAGTGGGCAGATGCGGCCCTCATATAGCCTCCGACTGTAATGGAAGACACACATTTGTTGGATGAACGCGACCTACTTAACTGTAGGATTATCAACTTATCTCAAATGCAATGGACATGGGCTTACGTTTTAAAATGCAAATAAAAAACGCAATGAATAAAGAAATTATACTTTAATTACAAACACTCTTTTAAAGTATTGCATTATGATGTTTAGCACTGTAATATAAAAGATGAAACGGTTTGAAAATTCCATTCATTCTGTAAAATGGCTTACATTTTTTTATGTACTTTATTGTGATGAAGTATAATTTAGAGAAATAAAGAACGCAGACGTTAATTAGAACGACGGTTGGCAACCCTAACTACAAAACAGTCACGACATAATTATATGGACCGACCCCTTTGCGTGTCCTTCCGCTCCTCGCATCCAGATTCCTGTTCGCTTCCCCACACACACCGATGCCTCAAAAGAAAAAGGCTTCACGCATTCCTTAGAAACAGGGGATAAAATAGAAGCCGGACCATACATAAAGGTAAATGACTGATCAAAGAAATAACTAAAGGCATTTCCTTTAAACATGTGACGCAGAATATTATATTATACTAGCTGTTGCCCGCGGCTCCGCTCGAGTGATTGCCTATTTCCAGGGATGAAAAATAGATGTTGGCCGATTCTCAGACCTACCCGATATGCACACAAAATTTCATACAAATCGGTCCAGCCGTTTCGGAGGAGTATGGGAACGAACATTGTGACACGAGAATTTTATATATAAGAAGAATAAGATAGTCAAGCTCAGTACGAAGTAATGTATTTTTTATAGGTAATGGTAAAATACATACATAATGAAAATTGCTATAGTCTGTTTTCATTACATTATTATAAAATAAGGAATACAGACGTCAACGTCCTTGGTGCAGTAGGTGAGTAACCGGCTGTGAAGCGAGAGGCCACGGGTTCGATTCCGGCACCGAGTCAAATGTTTCTATGATCCACAAATATAATGTTTCGGCTCTGGGTGTTTTCTCCCCAGAGGGGCTGACGCCAGGCAGGTCGCCATCGTAAAAATTACAAGCCAAATCTTTTTGTAACGTGTTAAAAAGCGACCCTACTCCGAGTGGGATTGGAGTAGGTAGAAGAAGATTATACAATAGCGAATAATGTACAATAAAGAATTTCTAAAAACGAATAATATAATATAAATAAGAAATAATTAAATTAATAATAAGTACCCCATTTCTAGTACCATATACCCCCATACCGGTGAGGACCTTGTTTCGAATCCCACGTTGAGTAATCAATATTTGTTAAGTTCTTACGTGTTTGATTCGCATAATCACATGAGTTGGCTAGGATTAGAATGTGTGCCCGGTATGGCGATGTGTTCACTTTCCATCATATCGGAAATAAGGTCGACGAGCCGTGGGTGCACTAGTTGCACCTTTGCCTACTCCTTCGGGGATACAGGAGTGAGCATATGTAAGTATGCATATGTAAATTGTATATTTCATGTTATTTGTACGTTGAAATGTAGGCAGGTCGTATTTCATCTTTAAGATAACACTGTTCTGAATAGTTCTAAAAAGCGAATACAAATATTGTTTGTAAATATTTAATTATAATATCACCTGTTCCTTACTTTATGTTTGCTAATGACTTCATTACTCAACTGACCACTTTCAGAACCAAAATAACTGATATATGAATCCCGAAGACAAAAATTCGTTAAGGAACAAAATAAGTCTGCGGGATCAACTTGACCGAAAACTTATCAAGACACGTTGCTCTACGGTTAGTCGGTTTCAAACATGTATATTGTTGTTTCTATACTCAAACCGTTTAAGGCTATGTTTATAATAGATGAAGCATTTTTATCGGCTGTGCAGCGCTTGCACTGTTGATGTTTGTTGCTATAAATAAATGTATAATCGAAGCTATATTCTTTGAAGTATGTTGATATTAAAACAAAAGTGTAAATATTAAACACAGAGAAGTGGTGCTGGTTGGTGCTTGGTGCAAGAACTCTAGTGTTTCTTGTCATCAATAGATCGACTGTTACTCTATGTTTATTCGAACCAATGTTTGTATTATGGCGTAAGTTCGCAGCTCGTATTTGAAATACTTGGCCTAATTTCTAAAGCGTTTTGTGCAATTGCATAGAATTTTTTGTGCTACATCCACACATGCTTCATTTTGTAAAAAAAATGTCTCTATTTCTGTAATCTAGAAATCATGTATTTTTAGAGCCAATACAAATTTGTTTTGAATTCAAAAGCGTGTTCGCACATTTACTCTTTATAAAATATTTTTAATGCATATATCTTAATAAGTATATTAAATACGCCCTGGGTGGCCAATTCTTATAAAATGTTTTTCATTATGAGGCTACTAAATGAGCACACTATTCCTAATGCAAATTTTTGTTCAAAATCTGTGATGATTGATAATCTATTTGTAACATTCATCTATAGCCATCGTAATTCCGGGATGAATAATAATAGTTTATTCACTTAGGCACAATTTAAAGAAGAAACAAAAAGTTACAAAATTAACATACGAAACATTGAATGCTTTATAAAGAAGGCATAAATGTAAGCAATGTAATATGTCTCATTAACAGAAAACACTATCACTAACAACCATTATTAGCCAAAGCAAATTTAAAAAGAACGTAGGCTCTTAACGTTATCAAGATTTTCATTAACTCGGCTTAATTGTCTTTTTTATTGCAGAAGGTTAGAGCGTGAGTAAACAGTCGCAAAACATTGTACAAGTGAAAACGACATCACGACTACGAGGCACTAAAATCTCACCTTTGGCGACTTCAAAGCATTCGTACTACAGCGTGGTATGTACAAAAGTAATATAACTGTTTTTTTACGCGATATTGTCTTGTCGATCGATGATGTAAGTTATCAAACGTCTCTGTAAACTCAAAGACATCCGTGAATCATCGACCGAAACGTGCTGTTTGTCATAGATTTTGATACGACAGTATTAATGAGAATAATACTAAAGATCAACATTGGTTTATATTATGGTATTGTTTTAAAAACGCATTAACATAATAGTAGTAGTATACAAAATCTTTAACTCAGCGAGATTTTAATATTCTCAAATAAAGTTCGTACACGCAACTACATTAAAACTTGATGTTAGAACTCATAACAAGGAAACATGTCACAGGAAAACTATTACAAAATTACAAACAATAGAAAGAATGTAAAAATAAGTTAGTATTCTGGTTCAAATAAAATATCAATATATACTATACGGCAATAAGTTAACCATGGATCCATGGACCTATTTGATTAGATATTTTTTAAGATTTTAGTAGTTAAATAATCGTTCAGGTAATTTGAATTTAATCGATATAAAATAAAAAAACTCGTATATTCGAGAACCAGAAATCAATTAAAGCAGTCTCATCACGACCTTGTCCAGTTAACCATCGTCATAGTTCGTAGTCTGATAAAAAATAAATTGATATAAAAGCAAAATCCAACAAAGATATGAAAACAAAAGTGGATACCTATGGAACTATCTATTTATAAAAATTGGCATTACAATCAAATTGTTGGATCCGTGATAAGATTAGATCCTGTGGTAGACGAAGTCATTCAACGAGGGGAGGACTGTGCATGTGATAACAATATGAATACTATACGCAGATAAAAACCAAAGTGTCTGTTTGTGATTTTGATATTTACCTCCATTTAAGCTTTAGATATCGAAATTCTATTTGTATTCACGTAAAATGCTTTTATGGAAGGTCTATGGTCTAGGTCTTTTATTAAACTCACGCTATGTTGACATTAATTTACAAAAAAGGTATCTATACAATAAATTGTAAACAGCCAAATGAATTATAAACTTCTATCCAAGGTCCACACCGGCACGATGTCCTCGAACTACATGCTTTTACTTTTACTACCGTTACTATGCTAAGGATTTCGTCCGTAGGTACCGATAAACCCAAAGTTGTCTATACTTATTTTTTTATCGGAAACCCCATTCACCGAATCGTTAATAAATAAATACATCCAACAGTTATATATATAGTCCCACACTGGGTTAACTTGTATCGTGGGTCTCAGGAACTACGAGAGTCCTACAACACCCAAACCGGAAACAAATATTTGTGTATCACACAAACATTGGTCTCGGTGTGGGAATCGGACCCACAGCCTCTCGCTTCACAGCCGGCTCCTCATTCGCTGCGCCATGGAGGCTGTCAGATTGCATGGATTTCATGGAGTTGGGGCATTTTGGTGTAATAAGATCACGTACTTGTTATATTTATGGAAAAGGCGATAGCAAGATAGTTGAATATGTTAGTCACATGGTAAATTATTTTCCTCGACGCAAATTTCCAAGGTCAGTAAATAGTGCAGCTGAACAATCAAGCTGAACGGAAAGGAAATCAAGAGACAATGGTCAACAAAACCACGAACGTCAGTTAGTAACAATAATGTGTTGATGGAATAAACTGCGTGATTGTCCCAAATATTAGGTGCAATTTATGTTTTTATCGTAACATCGCTTGAACGTTGTTATTAGCAAAAAATCTTGACATCGTTTCTGCTGAGGTTGATATTTTTCAGATGGATCTGTGCGGCAACAGAGGCGCTGTTTACAGAAATGTCTTTGTATGGACTGAAACCTTCGCCGAATGTAATAACGAGATGACGATAATCCTTGACCGAAAAGTTTGTATTTGATCAAATATAAAACACCACCAGTGTAAGGTTAAACTAACCTACAGTAGGTAGAATTGTGAGATTTACAAAAGCATCTGCGGAAGCCAATTGGTTTTCACATATTCGCAGGACATATTAACAGTTACATAAATTTAATGTGCTAGAAATGCATATGCTACTAATATATACGAATTAGTTGGTTTTCACCTAGAGGAAATAGTAATAAACGCTGAATTAAATAAATATTAAATTTAGCACAGCGACTGCTTACTCCACGTCACTTAAACTAAACATTAGAACGCTGGCTAAATATTAGTCACACTTGAATTAGAAAGTTTATTAGTACAATGACTTTTAAAAGGCATCTATTGTATGTGTACGCGAAGTAAACAATCAAGAGCTTTATAGACAAACGTAAACACGATGTTATGTTTTCACTTTTATACATTTATGTGCGTCGATCGATCCGATGGGCGGTCGGGTCACTTTCTACCGTATCAAAGCCGGAATGGGTAAGGCAACACAATTAGAATCTCGAACTGGGTGCAAGTGTGCCGTGGTTACATCAGCGGGGATCTTGGCCTATGCAATGTGAAGGTCGGTACGTTCACCGATGGCCTCAACGACGCACCGGCCTGGCCGCTGCACGTTGTAATGGTACCAGTGCAGAATTAGTGGAACACACCGTAAATGTGCAGATAGAAATAGTGTGGGAACGTAATAGACACTTGATGGAAGCCTTTGTCGCGTTTGTAGCGAGTTGCGACTTGTGAGAATATCACGTTTCGTGGCGGCGCGGTGTTTTTTAAACTCACGCCTACATCGTTCGCGCTGACCTCATGGCATTATGAGGTACTTATTAACGGTCGTGGTAAGTAGGTAATAGGAATAAGAATAAACAACCTTTGTAATAATACGTTTTGTTCTAATGAAATGTTTGTGTTTTTGGAACATTGCGAGCTAATTGTTACGAACATTTAAGCTTATGCCTTACGCAGTGTTATTGGCCTCTATTATGTTTCGTTAACTACCTATGTTGAAAGAAGTCAATAGAAATGTCGTAACGCACTGATAGTGTGTGGGGTGTTTTATACATTAGCTGTATTTGATCGCCTCATTAGTTTAATGGCCGCGTACATAGGCTAGAAACCGTTAGATCCTGGGTTCAAATCCCAGTTCGGGCAATAATAATTTGTATTCGAGTTTTCGGTACCAAAAAATAACAAGAGTTGCCCGAAAATGGAATTGGAGATAGGTCATACCGGACACAAATTTCAAGCCCAATATCCCATTCTTCTTCTTCTTCTTCGTCTACCCTTATCCCACATACAGTGAAGTCAGCGCGATATGTTTTGAAAAATGTAAAAAAAAAAGATTTAGGTTGTAGTGTTTACGTCAGGCGACGCAACTGCTCTAGCGAGGTAGCACCCAGACCCGAAACAAATATTTGTGTATCACACAAACATTTGTCTCGGTGCGGGAAACAGACCCGCGGCCTCTCACTTCTCAGCCGGCTACTCGCCCGCTGCGCCACGGAGGCTGTCGAAACAATATCCCATTATGGGATGAAAATAAGCTCAGCGAAACGTCATCTGAAGGTTATAAAACAAAAAGTTCAAATCATGTAAGTACATTCTAATACTAGACCAATATATTTATGTACTATAGACTAAATTATTAGTAAATCAAAAGCTCTCGATAATAAATAATTCAAGACCGGAATAGATAGTAAAGATAAAACACAACTGGTATTATGATTATAATCAATACAAGCACAGTCACACAGTCGATACGATATCGATATAAGATACCTTCCGTGTCCGATTGAAAAACTTGTCCGATATGACAAATGATATAGTATAAGCATGTTATAACAAAATTGTTAATGATGGTAGGTTTGTATGTCCACACTAATTCCTCCTTCCACCTGCCTTTATCCTATTCGCAGTGGGGTCGGCGCCACAACATGCTGTTTACATATGTTACAGAAATATTTGGCTTGTAGTTTTTACTACGACTACTTACGTACGGTTTACACCTCTTTGGGGAGAAAACACCCAGACCCGAAACTAATACTTGTGCATCACACAAATATTTGGTCTCTGTGCGGGAATCGAACCCGGGGCTTCTCGCCCACCACGCGGAAGTTTTAAAACTTTTCAGAATGTTATGGTAGGTGCATCAAGTGCAAACTGCAAAAGACCGTCTGGATAGGCACCATCGTTTTGTCTATTTATCATCCAAGCAACAGAGTGTATGCACTGTTCTGTTCCGATATAAAGGACATTGAAGCCAGTGAAAGTACTGGGCATTATGAGCGCAATTCAATGCCACGCAGGTGGTATTCAAATATCCGTGTGTGTTGCTCCTGTTTATATACAGGTGTACGAGTACCATCATTAAGGCTAATAAGAAAAATCGCCTTTTTGTTTTTGAATCACACAATAACCAGATCGATTGACATGATGTTTACGCAGATTTATATCCATCTGTGTAAGATACAGCATATTTAGTACATTTTAGTTATTTAATAATTACTACTTTGATTGCCTCGGGGTGGCGCAGTTGTAATGTGTACGCGGTATGACTGCTGTGATGAGGTCTCGGCTCCGACCCCGGGGGTCGGGTAAAAGTGATATTGGGTTTTTCTATTACGAAACGCTCAGTATCAGCCCGGAATTCTGCTCGGTATGGCGATAGGCTTGTCCCCTATCAAATCATGGGTTGGTTATAAACACAGCAAAATTTTGGTGTAGTGATTACACATCTGCTTCGGGCCTCCCCTTCGGAGATTAAAGGCGTGAGTGCGTTGTATGTATGTATGTATGAAGCTTTACAACGAGCGAAGCCGCGGTAACAGCTACTGGATTTGATTAATGATCCCCGACATTTCAGTTATTGGTGATCGTGATTTCAATGGGTTCGCAGTTAGTCACACTTCCTGCATTAGTTTAACAGTACAACCTCGCTTATATTGCCAATTCATTGCCAAGCGATCAAGGCACATCGTGGTCCATGCCATATGGGATTACGGTAACTGCGGTAATATTTTCGTGAATAAATCATACTTATCGTACATATTATTTGAGTAAGTAATTCTCAAAGCTTATCAGTTTCTTGTGTATATTTTTTTATGCTTGAATGAAGAAACGAGCAATACCCATAACAGATAACAGCAAACGCTCCGCGATTTTGATTTTAAATTCTGTTTTTGAGGTTCTTAACTAAGAATAGAATAGAAATTATTGCTACGCGATTCTCTTCTGTTTCATTTTGCCTAAAGTAACAATTTTTTATGTGTCCAGTTAAATAATGGGTTGTAATTTTGTAAATACACATTGTTTCTGTTTAGCAAATATTCTCATTAAAATAATACTTACAGCCATAGCTTACAAAATTCATTATGTAGCAAAACCTTCGGTATTCGTTCGGCGTGTGAGGCATTCTATATTTACGACTATTTTAAGCAAAACGGTACGTTAACGTGGATTTACATAAATTAGAATTAAACATGAGTTACACATGACTTATTTAAAATACGTGTGAACGCGTTGTGATGGGTGATTAAATTATTAATATGTTAATTGTTACATTATACTGCTCTTCATACATTTACTCCAAAACATAAACATAAGGTCACGCCTGTATCACCGAAGCGGTAGGCAGAGATGCAACTAAAACACCCACGTTTCGCCGAGCTTTTCTTTCCAATGCTATGATACGTGGCGAGCTTAGAGCCATATCAGGCATACAGTTCATTCCCGGACAACTAATGAGTGATTTTTTTCGAATCGAATCAAACACAATGTCCAATTGCCCGACCTGATATTTGAACCCAGGACTTCATGGGTTCCTTAGCTTAAGTACACTGCCACTACACCAATGAAGCGATCATTTATTTAACATTTATATATAACAATACTTTTGTCCCTTTCTTTTGTATGACAAGTTTCCAAACATATAAAAATTACGTATACAAATTTTACTCATTTCCTTAAAATAGTCACGTTCTGATGAATTGATATGTCTCAATAACACCATGCGTCACTGGGAAATTTGGAGGCGGGTTGAACCCTTGAACAATAACAACGTCGGCGGTAGAAAGTTACAGAAAAACGTGGCAAATTTCTACAAAATAACACTAAACACGTTGCAAAGGTGAAACGTTAATGTTGTGAAACTTTTACATTCATGCACAAGGTTACAATATTTATTACATGTTTACTGTGGATTGCGGTCGTTATACTGACCACTTACCTCACTGCTCTTTTTTACTTTCGTTATTTGCCATGGAATACTATGTTTTTAAATATTTATGTTAGGAAGTAAGCTCAATTCACTTCATTTAAATTTATTTTTAAATAAATTAATTAATGGTCGAATGGTTGGCGCTTACTTGGAGAGGTTGAGATGAAACAAATTAAATCAGCGATAGCTCATTTATTGTAGCGTAGGGTAGTGGAACAGACTGCCGAGACGAAAGTCGCAGGTTCGAACCAACACCAAAACCATGCACCTTTTTTAAGTAAGTAACGTGTATTCATTGTTTATTATTATCACTCGTTTTAACGTTGAAAGAAACTTTGTGAAGAAACCTGAATAGCTGAGAGTTCTCCACAAGAATCTCGTAGATATGTGAAGTACGCCAACCCGCATTATGCTAGCGTGGTAGAAGGCCTCTCATTCGTATGAGGCCCGTGCCCAGTACGGCGGTGAGACAATATAATATAGGGTTATAAGACAATATAATAGGGTTTTTTTTATAGTATAGGCCGGCAAACGAGCAAGTGGGTCACCTGATGGTATGTGATCTCCACCGCCCATGTACACCCACAATGCTAAAATAATCATGGGCGCGTTGCCGACCTTAACAGAAAGGGATAAGTTAGGGATTGGGAAGGGGAGGGGAATTTGGGCCTCCGGATATCTCACTCACCGTACGAAACGCAGCAGCAAGCTGCTACTTTACGCCGGTTTTCTGTGAGACAGTGGTAACGACCCAGTCAAGCCGGCCCATTCATGCTGTAGACAGAACTGTCTACAGCGTGGCTCTACCACTTAACAATATTAATATTATTGTGGTTGATATTAATATTATTATATGACTGTCAAAAAAGGCTTTCTCGCTGTGTGATCACAAATCACATAGCCCTCAACTTATTTCCTATCTAAATACATATATGAATAAAAGAGCGTCATTGTGTGAAATGTTTTTTTCACTACTAACTACTTATAACTTAAAATGTACCCTAACCTATCCTTAAAACTTGAAATCACGTTTCGCACACTCTCATATACTTAATTAGTATAGCCACCGACAAAATGAAAGTAAGAATTATAAAAAAAGAATATTATAAAGGATACCTACTTCATAATTCCTTCTAAGTTTTAAAAGTCGTCTATGTACAATAGTGTACATGAACACGTCACTAATGTCATATATTAACGGTGCCAATGCCATTACATTGAGAGTTCTTAAGGAGACAAAAAATATTTTCATAATTTACAAATTATTATTTAGTTTATTTAGTTATTTATTCGTCTGTAAAAACAACTGAACAAACAAGTAAAAGGTGGTTTCTTAGTCACTTATCAGATATACAAGACAATCGTACTTCATTATAGTTTTCTTCTTCTGTCTGGCGTTATACATGCATTGGCCTTGAGACTCCTCCGTAGTGAGACCATTGTATCCACTTATTTTTATGAAAGAGGCGGCAACCTGGCAAGAGGTTCACCTGATGATAAGTGATCACTGCCGCATATTGACACCATCATTACCAGAGGGATTTTCGATGCGTTTGCTTTACCGCATTTTGAAGAAAAAGTAGGCTCTTTTGTTGAAGGTTCCTAAGACGTATTGGTCTGGTATTAGTAATCAGTAATCATACTTCACGGCAGTGAAATTAGAATTAATTACGAATTAATCAACACATAAAACCTAATCACATATTGATAATCATATATTGATACCATGTAAGACTCGTGAAAATAGGATACAAAATTCTGGAGTAAATATGATCTGATCATAAAAATATTCAGGAGTAAAATCGTGTTGACATTCGTACCTTCTCTTATAAAATGAGATAAAAATAAACAGTAGGAAAAATAGAAATGAGGAGCCCTGACAAGTTGATGACCTCGGGTTATAACCCGAGTATACATACACCTCACCCGGGTATATACATATACCTCTCCTTCCCGGGGGGCGATCTTTAATAAGATTGGGGATCTTTAGTAAGATTTCCTCTCATAACAAAAATGGTATGCGTTGAAGGCCAAGATGAAATTGGAGCCGGGGTCCGATGTAGTTTAGATAAAGATACAAAATCAACCAATTTACTAGCTATTTACTAACCAGCTACTTTAATAGTTTTTTTATACTAACAAAGCTCTACAAAACAAGTAGGTACTTACATGCAATAAGTCACATATCATACCATTAACCCCAAACCAAATGACTCGTACTATCGTATACTACAACTCATTAAATATATTAGACCGTAAATCAACGCACTCGCACGCACAGCGCACTGCCCTTGATTTTGCATATTAACCTTAAAATAATTTAAAACGAGGCGGTTCACGGCCGCGATATTACAATACTGCGGAACGTTTAGTAAATCCTTTATTAAATATGGGCGAACGGCAAGGACTGATGTGACACGCCATAAGGGGGTGTGTTTTAACAAATCATGTTGTTTCAGAAATAAAAATAAATGAATACACCCAACAGTCACACACAATATAGTCCTGATCGTACACTAGGTTAACCTGTATCGCGGGTATCAGGAACTACGAGGGACTTGCGGTCCTACAACACCCAAACAAACAAATATTTGTATCGGTGCGGGAATCGAACCCACGGCATCTCTGTTCGCAGCCCAGCTACTCGCCACCGCACCACGGAGGCTGCTTCCATAATTGAAGATATCAAAACTATACGTAATGGAAAGTTATTCGGTCTGATTGATTCCAATGGAAGAAATTTATTTCAATGTAAACACAGTGAAAATCCCGACGGAGTGAGTCACTCTCGTGAGTCATATTTAGGAACTATATTCTTATATGAAGAGTATTAAACTTTGAAAATATACTTTATAACTTTTGCTGTGTTTTACGAACATGAATTCTTCACCGCCTAATTGATCATTTGAATTGCAATCGTATACAATTTGCGGAACAGCTCCAACTCTTCTTCTTTCACCTGCCCTTACCCCACTCGCAGTGAGGTCGGAGCAACATGCTTTTTTTACACATGCTACAGAAAGATTTGGCTTAATTTTTTTACAACCGGCCGCCTGCCCAGCTGCTTAACCCCTCTCAGGAGGAAATACCCAGACTCGAAATAGATATTTGTGGATACTTAACACAAACATTTTTGTCTCGGTGCAGGAATCGAACCCGAGGTCTCTCGCTTCACTTGCTTAATTGCTACATTAGTTGGAACAGCTCCAACTAGTTTATCCTGACTCGGCAGAATGTAGTGCACCCACGGTTCGCTCAGCTTATTTCCGTCCCATGATGTGACAGGAGGCGAGCCTAAGGCCAGATCGGGCACAAATTCCAAAATCGGGCAACCTGGGCAATTTTTCAAATTGAAACCTCTAACTCCAGTTGTGATTGCCCGACCTGGGATTTGAACGCCTGGCACGATCGTTATCAATCATCGTATCATCATTATCAATTTATAAATGAAAAATAAGTGAACTTAATCATAACTCATTGAATGAGGAGCGGTCGCGTAACTGATTGGTTTTTGATTATTTCATAATTAGTGATTAAGGCCTGTTTTGTCCTAATCTCCTTAGTGCAGAAACATAGTCATTTGTGAGAGTGATACAGTTGTTTTATGTCGCGTTACTCTGTTACTATTCCGCGGGCTGCGTTTGTGAAAGAGTGAGAACAAGCGAGTGAGCTTCAACACGCCTCGCCTTAAAAAGAGGCTACACGTACAAACTCATGTAATGTAAAATCGTGTCCTACTCAACACTAGTGATACTTTTATTATGGTCCTTACCCGTGGACCCCACAGGTCGACCCATCGACGGGACCACGGGTAAGGGCCCTTCTGTTTCTACACCGTAACATTTTTTAGGTATTTATTTATCCATTTTGTTCCCGAAGTTACTATTGGTATTTGACACCATTGGATGACGCAAAAATCTTAGTTCCTACTAATCAATCTCGCCTTAACAGCTGAATAGATTTGGATCAAATTTGACACACGGGTATGGTTTAGATGAGGATATAAGCTACATTTTGTCCCGAAAAAAGACATTTACGCGGTTGGAGCCGCGAGCAAAACCTAGTTTCGATTATAAACTTAAATCTATGAATCTGCCTGTTCGAGGTAATACCTACCAATATTTAATTGTTATTCAAAAGGCATATTATATCCTTTGAATTAACTCTGGCCATTTATCATGATGACACGAGCAATTTAGTACATAATATATGTAATATTTTTATTGAGGTTAAATTAAGTGGGCTCGGTGTCACCTCTGTACGTCTTGTGGCTGTGGGACAGAGGACATGCTGCGACTTAATAGATCCGTATTGTACAAATTTGAACATTAAATTAGATTTCTTTGTATGGCATCACCGCAAAGATGATAGTAGTGGGGTAGTAGTATCGAGTATTTTGCTGCCGTCTCAATTTTTAACTGATAAATAACGTTTACTTGGAAATTGTAATATCGCTCCTTAGCGTAAGTTTCACCTCTGAGTAAATAAAGGTTACAAATAAAGTCAAATATTATAACACGATCAAATACAAAAGTCACACTAACATGTATTATGTATATCGGAAGAAATACGCCAACTAGGTACTTTCAAAAACAGCTGTCTTCTAATGGCCGTTTCCTATATTCTATTTACAGATAGATTTGCTTGCTATCAATTGTGTTTGGCAGATCTTCCATACAAAATGTGTCAAAATTTTACTGCCAGTATGCGAGTCTGTCGGTAGACAGAGTATTGGGAATGGCCATAAGTCAATTGGTGGTTGAATCTTACTCGAACATTGTCAAATGGGCCCTAAATCTATTTAGTTTCACACAAAATTAGGTCAAAGAATAAGATAAAAACTATCATTGAGATGGAATCAAACCCCGGGCCCCGGGGTCGTTAAATAATACTCAAGTAATGAATTGCGTAATTGATAAGAACATGACCGATAACATTTTATTTGGAGTAAGTAAGGAATTTAATAATTTTATTGCTGAGGCTATAAACCTTTCAATAAGTTATTAATTAGTATTAATAATAACTAAGAAGGATCTCCCCACAGGGGTTGATATCAGGCAGGCGCAACGGCGCGGCGCGGCTGGTCGTAAAAACTACATACCAAATCATTCTGTAACATGTGTTATAAAGCATGTTGCGCCAACCCCACTGTGAGTGGGATAAGGACAGGTGGAAGAAGAAGAATAACTGACAAGGATAATTTATATTTGCAGGTTCCACATAATTCGCCAACACAAAAAAAGTAATTTACTGGTTTAGTATCGGCTACCTCTAAATTACTAAAATGATTGTTACATATGTTGTTCCTATATCATTCATCCAGTTCTCATGAAATTTGTTATGAGTGAAGTAGAGCAACGCTGTAGACAGGTACGGGTAGGCTCGGCCGGGTTGTTACCACTGTATCACAGAAAACCGACGTAAAGTAGCTGCTTTATGCTGCGTTTCGTACGGCGAGTGAGATATCCGGAGACCCAAATCCCAATCCCTTAATTATCCCTTTCCTTTAAGGTTTGCAATGCACTCATGATTCTTCTGGTAGTGTGGGCGTACATGGGCAGTGGGGATTACTTACCATCAGGTGACCCACTTGTTCGTTTGCTATAAAAAAAACTTTGTTTTTGTGCACACACGCGCTAAGTTCCGTGACAAAATTATAAAGTGATAAACTTATAAATGTGTACTACTTAGAAAGAAAATAAGAGACATTGCAATTTACAACGCATGCCGGGTACAGCTACTAGTAGTAGTTTTTTTTATTTACTTGAATGACAAAACAAGCAAGTCGCTCGCCTGATGGTAAGCGCAACGCCTGCCCATAAACTGAAACAATACCACACAGAACTCTGAATTACAGAGCACTGCATGACACTCGACTGCGCTTGTCACCCCGATACATAAGATATCAAGTCCATGCCTAGTAATTTCAATGTCTTCAATGTCCTTCAAATCGAAACACAACAGTGCTTACACACTGCTGCAGAAATAGGCAAAGTGATACCAACCCAGACGGCCTCTCGCTTACGAATAACCTACCACTTAGTATCCCAAATAACATAAGAAGCAGATCGCCCTTCATATTAGATAGCAGTGTAAACTGGTATAGATAGGCAGCCCGAGGAGGGCGCGGCGTCATGTCAATAATAGTAGTTTTCAATTTGATGGTTTTTTAACGAGTATTACGCGCCCGCAATCGTCGATACCGATCTAACAATAGAAACATTTCAATAGATAGTCCATTAATCAGTGCCAATGATCGCTGTTTGGTTTCTCTGTAAACGCCTACTTTGTTTCTTGAACGACGTTAATTGACAGATAGAAAATATCTAACAGTCGATTGCACCAATTCGTGTCGGTTAGTTAATCTAAAAAGTGTACGTTATTTAAGAGAAGTATCGTATTTTTTCAGTTAGTAGGTACTATTAAAATGTCACAATCTGTCAACCATTGATTGTTACAATAACTTTCAGAGACCCACACTAAGGGTCTGTTTCACAATGGTCGTCTAAATTTTAAGCAGCTAATTTAGAAAGTAACAATTTGACATATCCTCCTCTACGTATATTGACAGTACGGCGTAATAATTTTGTATTTTACTATAATATACTTTATTTGATAAGTAACGTTTACTTAGAGATTGTGAAATAAACCCTAAAGAGTTATTTGCTATACCTAAAACGAGGATTGTTTGCCTTCAACGGTTACTACGTAGTAGGTACCTAATTCTAATTCTAGCTAATGATACAAATATTACCGCATAAATGTTTATTTAATTATCGTATACACCATTATTTCCGCTTGACAATAAACGTTGAGATAATCCAGTTTAATGTATATGATAAATGAATACACCTACATACACTATGCGTAATAATTTGTTTTTCCTTACCTAAGTCAAAATGTAAACAAATATTTCATCTCGTTTACTAATATCATTGTACTTAACTAATTCTCTAGTTGTATAAAATTGCTGCGTATACAATTTTCTATGTAATTTTTCAACGATTTATTTTTTTCAATGGGCTGGTGAAAAATCAATGAATAATTGTTAATGTATTAAAGTAAAGAAATAACGACTGTAGAATTTTTTCTTTAATAACAGTAAAGAAAAAATTCTACAGTCCTGAATCGAAGCTAGAGATCTGTGAAACTAGTGTCATTTCAGCCTGGTGTTATTCCGGATTAGTGTCAGGAACCGCCTTCCTAATTAAAAATGCTTTCACTTCACCCCGTCTTGAACATCCTCCGTAGTGAGCCCATTGGATATCATGTCTCCTAATATGCCCAACAACATTCAATGTTGGAATACATTCTGATTTACACAAATGTCCAATTATCCGTCCATTCCAACCATCTATCCTCCATATTTTTATTATTAGTGCACAATAAAGAGTTATCTATCCAACCTAACGTAGTAATCAAATACTATATTTCCAAACAGCAACATATAAGCTTTCAACGCTATGAAATCCAGCACAAAATAGAACATTGCTGACAAAAATATATTATTAACAAAAAAAAACCTCAATGCACTCAATTAGCAGGGTCAACCCATATAATTGATTAAATTAGCTCATAAATCTGTGATGTATGATCAAATTACCTTTCTGTCCACCCACTCACATGTATCCTATTGGTCAGCACGCAAACGTTCAAGGCTCTGACCGCCACGTGACTTCACAATGTCATCATAGTCGAGCCTTTTATTACAAGAACTTTAACGATATTATTTACATAGCAGCGATAGCTCAGCGGGGTGTGGTACGGACTGCCCAGATGAAAGTCGCAGGTTCAAAACCAACCCCAAGAGCATGCACCTCTGACTTTTCAAAGTTACGTGTGTATTCAATGTTAATTATTAGCGCTTGCTTTAACGGTGAAGGAATTGTTCGCTAAACTCAATTAAGTTCTTATTACAAACTTTGTGTATACAAAGGTAACTAGCGAATAACGAATCAAATTACTGCGACACCTGAAGGGTCAGAGCGAAGCAGATGTGCACATCCATAATTTCATCCTTGCGTCGATGATTTTCAGATGATGATGCTGAGTCGATGATACTGAGCTGGCCACTTAATAGTCCATTGTACGGTAAAACGGGGAGAATGCAGGAGTGAATAGGAACAGAACAAGTTTAGCTTATTTACACTTATAAAATGAGATAAACTGTAGTTATCAAAAAAATAATAAAACTACTACACATTTTGGACAAAAATTAAGCTTGAGATAACATTTTGGTCGATCCTTCTACGTAATAATCTCGATATAAATTTCGTCCCGTTTCACCCCTCTATTCTTATTCACCCCGTTTACGGTAGGCGTTATTATAAATCCATTTTTTTTTTAATTTATAATATAATTTTATGCACTTTTATAAGTATTGGATTGATAGCATTATTGATGAGTATTGGTGACAATAAACTATGTACTTTTCTTTCACTTCATTACTCAAGAATGTGATAGGCAGCGAGCCTGCCTTTATAAACACAAATCTAATGTCGTAGGTCGGGTGGATTACTTAGGAATGGTACCCGGTAGCTCCAGCCTCAATCATGACGTTAGACTACTGGAGCAACGTGAGGGTCATCAGACACATCGTATTACAGCGGCGGTCGATTTGCGGTTGAACAAAATACTAGTAATTATGTCGTGTGGCATAGTACCGTTGTCCGTTACCCATTCGCTTTCTTTTCTGCGGCGACTGGTAGCGTGGCCTGGAGAAACTCGGCGCGAGATCGTATGCGGAATGACTTCGCAGAAGAACGCGACTGATGCTGAATGCATTAGCACTCAACCGGATGTAAGGAGTGGGTAATGACTGCATTATACTGGCCTACAATGAAATGTCACTATTTGTCGCTGTCAACTCTTAAAGTACGTATTGATCTACACGACCGAGACAGGACACCGGTATATGTGACGCGAGATAGGCAATAGCAACACGTCCGCTTTGTATGGAAACGGTCTCGCGTCGCGGTGTCCTGTCTCGGTCGTAGACCGCAAAACGTACCTATAATATTGAATACAAAGCGGACGTGTCGCAGACGCCGTACGTCGCGGTCTCGTGTCTCTTGTCGCAGTCGTACACCTCAAAACGTGCCTTTACATTTAAAATAGATGACAGGGTTTTTCTACAATATGATAGTCGGAACTCGGATCCAATAGTCTGATGAATACTTCTGTTTGGCACAATATGAGTGTAGGTACGATGTAACAGACAAAACAAATATATCGCATATTCTCAATGCGAGATGGTAATATTGAGTTACGGTCAATTGACCGCAACTTAGTGGTACAATTTCTATGTACCGCACACCTTGTCTGTCTTGTCGTATACATTAAAGTCTTTGAATATCCACTATATTCCCAACCAGCACTTAGTATATATGAACTATCTGATAGTCAATTAATTGAGAGTATAGGCTGTAAATAAAAAAGGTCGTAGAGCCAGGGTCCCGTACGCGGATATTACCGTTGCAAATTGGCAATAGTTGCTAGTGTTATGACGGATGTGGCGTTGTCATGCCACAGCCCGCAAGTCGGTGATGGATACAAGGTGGCGGGGTCGGACGGCGCGGCGCGGCGCAGCAAGGCCGCGTGCAAGTTGCAACCACGCAACAAGCGCTTCCTACATCTTAGATGATCTATTTTTCCAACCTCTCACTTCATGTTACGGTAGTCGTCCCGTACATGCGTGACATGTTATGTAACTGTACGCGTATTTTACACATTAGCTGAGATTCGAGATCTCTAACTTGCATTACATTTGCTTTCAGAGATGTCACTTATTTGATAAAAAATGTATTATAGGCTCGCCCCCTATCACATCATGGGACGGGAATAAGTTCGTCAAAATGTGGATGTACTAGTTACACCACTGCCTACGCCTTCGTGGATTTAAAGGCGTGTGTGCGTATGTATGTATATTTTTTTTTAATCAAGTATCTAATATCGATTGGATCGTTGTGAAATCAAATTAAGCAGGCACTTGTTCCTATCTAGCTTCAGTATAACATGTCAGTTTGATGTACTTTACAAGAATTACCAACACTAATTGAATAACACAATGTAATTCGTAACACAAAACAAAAACAGTAATCGCACGACTGACGGAAACTTATATCCTTCAAAAAAAGAATGAAACAAAGACGCCAGCGAAGTCGAAAGTTAAATGCAGTATGATGACATCGTCAATGGAGTGAGAAGCATTGTTTATATCAAAACACAAGAGGAAAGAATAATGCTATTGTGTTGCAAGCATTTTTTTTTAAATTCAATTGCACTTGAACTGTTAATGGCACATAATCGCACGGTTCATGCAATTGGCACTAAACACATAAAAGTGGGAATGTCAATTTGAGATAAGACGATTTCAAATACAAATTCTATGTGGCAAGATTCCTCGAAATCAGGATCATTTTTGTAAGTCAATTCTAGAACAGTGAATGAAACCGTTTCACATCACAACACTATTCCAAGATGAATGTAAAAAATCCTACACTAGGTTAAAAATATAATTAAGTAAGCTAAACGAGTTAATAGTTAAAGATATTGATGTTTAAGAGACGAATAAAAAAAAAAAGATCTGCCTACTATTCGCAACGAAGTGTTTTTTTTATTAATAATAGTATATGGATATGGAAATCTCCTTTGAAATGTAGCACAATAAAGTAGTAGTCACCATAAGAATAAAAAAAATATCGATATTTTCATTAAGATGCCAATAATATTAAAAAAATCGATGACAATTTGAAATATGTATTCAAGTCAGTCAAGTGAATTAGGAAGTATAATGGTCAAGAGTCGAGACAAGATCTGTAATGGCCTCGCGTAATCGTATCTTGTACCGGTGGCAAAAACAGTAATATACCCTCGCGAGATAGTGTCTTTCTTTAAAAACCGGATGTACTTTAACCTTCGGTAGCCCCAGAGACGTGAAACTAGTTCCGACTATTACAATAGTACCGTTTGCGCAACAAAGGCACTTCAGACCAGTTCTCGACGTGATCTTAATGTCAGACATCAGCATTAAAATCCGAAAAATATATAAAACACGAACCGATGATAAATGTTGAAATTCCTCACCGACATAAATCAATTGTAGCTGGTGAAAAGTAAAGTATTCGCTCACCTTACTTTATAATACACACTACATTGGCTGTCTGAATGAGTGTAAATTTTTCTATTAAATGGCAACAAGAAATAGTGAAAATTATGAATTCGACCACAAAAAAGAAAAGTGAACATTAAAACTACTGGAAAGCTAATGTCATTCATAAACATAAGCAAACTTAACTACATTACAACACAAATGTGTAAGTAAAATCAAGATTAGTGAAATAAGTAGTATTTAAAAGCGTAAACACGTAGCATACGTGCTTAGAAATAGTTCATTATTATAAATTAAATAAATTATGCAAAATAATTTTAGCTGCATTTTATAGCACATGCCGGCAAACGAGCGAGTGGGTCCCTTGGTGGTAAGTGATCACCCGTGTAAGCCCACAATACCACAAGAATCAATGCGTTGCAGATCATAAAGGATTTAGAAGGGGCTCCGGATTTGTGCCTCCGGAAAGCTCACGCACCGTACGAAATGCAGGAGTAGGCCGCCACTTTACGTCGGTTTTCGGTAAGGTAGTGGCAACGACACGGTCGAGCCGGCCCTTTTGTGCTGTAGACAAAACAGTCTACAGCGTAGCTCTGCCACTTGATACTAATTATTACGTGAATTAACAGAAAATACTGTTCTATGCTCTAAATTCATTACATACACACCAGCGCTGTGTTGTATAAATATTTTAGTGCATTCGTAGCAGAATATTAAAATATGGCCGCAAATGGCATATTTTTCTGAGGCCGAAGTCAACACTCTTGGCTGGCATGTGCCATAGACTTATTATATTTTAAATTGCTTTTATAGAACACCGTCTAGTCTAGACGGATCGGTTGCACCCGCCGACGCCCGAGGTTCTTGTACTCACGTGCTGTTTCACACAAATGGTGCATCAAAATATAAATAATATGCTTTTCAACCGAATTTGGAACAACGCCAAAATTGTTTTATGCACGCCACATATATTTTATGCATTTTAGTTATATTTTTTTTACATTCAAACGAAAGCAAAATCGAAGGTCATTGCAATGAAATCAATCATTGCCACTAAATAGGAGCTCGTTCGCAGACGAGCGGTACAAATTATTTTATTGTCTCATAAGTAACGTTATGACGGGAATGGAAGGCCTTCGTTGGCGATTCAGCTTGTTAAATATTGTATCTTTATGATTTGCGAGCCAGCGAAACAATTTGGACAATTTGACTATAAATTAATATAATATACTATTACATTTGCTCTATGGGTTTGTGTTGGTATAGTTGCTTATGAAATTGATTCAAAGAAAATATACCTTAATTCTCATGCATTCTCTGTCTATACCGGTACTCCGTGAGTATCGTAAACAAGTTTTGTGATCTAAACAATATGAAATATTGCGCCTTAAAAATGCTTAATAAAACGGCTATAATAGCATCTATTAACTGTTTCAACGATCTAAAGCAATTCAATGAATGTTTATTGAAAACTGTTTATAAAGAGTTCAGTGAAAGGCGATCAGTGAATAGAAAATCTAATCATGCATTTAGACAGAGGTTACATTTCAAGATCAAGGCCGCAGTTGATCACTTATTGAGTGGCACGACATAATTGGTTGTTAACAATAGTTTCCTGGCTTTTAATGACTCGACACAGAAGTGACCGATGGAACGCGCCGTGGGGTCCGCAGTAATACGATAACAACTTACGACATTGACATTGTGTCGTGATTGCCATTCGCTTCGGCATGAATACTGACAACGTGAATGGACGCTACCTATATCATGTACTACGTATGTAAGTCGTTTGATCTATTTAGCGTTACCGTGAGTTTCGCAGCTCTATGCTAACTTTCGTATCTTGAGGAGATTGCTATCAACAAATATGATAACGAATTGTCCAGTGGCATACTGGGTGGTTATAATAAAACGCGAATAAGATGTTGAGGTTGTTCAATACAAAATAAAGAGAACGGAGAATACGTAACGAGTTACGTGACCGAGGTGGACAGGTCCTTTTTCTAGTTAATGTAGCCCACATTTGTTACTAACTACTGTAATTATGAAGAGAGACGGCTTACAACATAGTTGCGTTGCATGAAGGAAGTTTAAATTATACGTATAAGACATGTAGAAGAAACGTATAGGATATCATCTTTATTATTAATGCTTATAATTCATAAAATAAAGTTTATTTGAAACTTGATTGTGTGGTTTCACTTCACACTTCAAGTGTTTTCGTGAAGTCGTGTAAGGAAATATTGGAAGAAATAACAAAAAATCTGAAGAGCCGTTATAATAGCATTAAAAGCAAGTAGCAACGGTTATTAACGTTGTGAAATTGCAATCTTTATATTCACAATAGCTTGATGAATTAAAAAGCTTGAGCAAAATAGATTCCCAGCGAAGAGTGTTGGCTTTTATGGAGCGTACTTAGCACGAAGTGATTGTATTCTTTCAATGAACGAATTCTATTTAAGATGTGGTTCTCTAGAGATCGCACAGTATTTATGTAGACCACGGTCAGTTACGTCACGCCGCAAGTTACGGATGGATGAGATTTTCTTAACGTTCAATACGGCACTATCATAAAACACTTGCAGTTTGGCAAAAGTGTGCCGTGAAGCCCGTAAACAGCGCAGTAATAACAGCTGTACAATTTTCTCTGCCCACGAAAATGTTTAAAATAATTGTGTTGGGTAGAGGCATTCTCAGATTATTGTAAATAGTGATAATACGTGTTCTAGCGATGTTTCAGCAGCTAATGTTATATCTCCAACTGAGTTACAACCTTGGGTAGCTTATAATTCGTCAACGCCTTCGTTATTATAGTATCTTTATTTAATTTCGCCTCATTGGTCTAGGGACTAGACTCTAGGCTGAGAACCATGAGGTACTGGATGCAATTCTAATGTCGGGCGATTAATGAATTGCATTTGTATTTGAATTCTCGATTCAAAAAATCGACGACATGGCGACAGTCTTGTCTACCACATAATGGTAGGGAAAGAAGCTCGGTGAAATGTGGGTAAACTAGATGCACCTCTGCCTACACCTTCGAGGATAAAGGCGTGGGCTTATGTTATTTAACAATTATCCTACTTCCTACTTTTACGTTAGTGAATTTTGATGTTTGTTAGTCAATCACGCCTTAACAGGTTAACGGTTTCGGATGAAATTTGGTAAACAGATAGACCATAGCCTGGAATAGGACATAGACTACAGTTTATATTGGAAAAGGCCGTTCACGCGGGCGGAGCTGCGAGCAAAAGCTAGTAGATTTATTTATTTTATTTATTTTATTTTTATTTTAATAAAGGCACAATACAGAATACAACCACAAACGAATTAATAAAATACATCAGTTAATAGGCTTACAGCTAGATTGCATTCAAAAGATGTACCCTAATCATGGTTATTGTACACATACGTGTGAGATCTAAGTTATATTAATAAAATTAATTATTAAACTACTTACTGTTCAAGGAACCGGATCTTAGGTACATAGAACTACCGAATACTTTGAAGATCGAGATAGAGCTACAAGGATATATACTATGAACTATAATTACGTAGAAGTGGAATAAATAAAATTGAAATCTAGAACAATATTTAAAACAGTATTTGCCTTATGCATGTTAAGAACTTCGCAGAGCTGCCATTCATGATATCAATAGATTCATACCTTTTTGCCAGATCGTTGTACAAGCGACACATTCGGGTAATAGGATTGTAATAAGAGGTATTGTTAACGCAAACTTGTAGCACAAAGATGTTGGGATTACGCATTCTGAATTTAGTGTTGAACATAATTAGTGATAGTAATTCAGGAGAGTTGATTTGTGAGTGTATGATTTTATGTAGGTAAACCAGATCTGCATATCTACGTCGATTATCTAGCCTTTGGACCTTAAACTTGGACAATCTGTCATCATATGTCGAAATGCTGCGGCCATATCCACTACGATAACAAATAACTTTGAGGCATTTGTTTTGCACGCTTTCAATTCGATCAACGTGAACAGAATAGAAAGGATTCCAAATTAAAGATCCGTATTCTAAAACTGATCTGACTAAACTATAGTATAGTAAAAGTAAACTCTTAGTCTTCTTGAAGGGTTTGGTGGTTCTGAAGACAAAACCAAGTAGTCTGTTGGCCTTAGTAATTATGTAATCGTAATGCTCACGGAAAGACAACTGATCGTCAAATATAATACCGAGATCCTTTACCGATTTTTTACGCTGGAGAGTGTGATTCTCTATATCGTATGAAAAGTTAATTTTATTAAGCTTCCTGGTGAAGGAAATACTATAGCATTTATCTACATTCAGTGACATATTATTGAGTCGACACCATTGAGATATTGTATTAAGATCGCTTTGAAGACGCAAAGCATCTTTAGCGCAGTCAACTGTGGTAAATACTTTTAGGTCGTCAGCATATAATAGACATGGGCAAGACAACTGGTTTATGAGGTCATTTATAAAAATAATGAAGAATAAAGGGCCCAGATGCGAACCCTGAGGGACTCCTGACGTTACAACACTCTCAGAAGATAGGAAACCTTTGATTGCCACCAATTGACTTCTGTGCGATAGATATGAAGTAGTCCATCGTAAAAGGTCGCCGCAGATACCCAGAGCGCTTAGTTTTCTGCAAAGCAGCGCATGGTTTACTTTATCAAACGCCTTACGAAAATCGGTATAGATCGAGTCCACTTGTTTACGTTTTGCAAAAGCAGAACATAAATAATTTTTATATAGTAACAGGTTGCTCACGGTCGATCTACAGTTGACGAAGCCATGCTGCTTGGAGGATATTAAAGGAGAGACGTGATTATAAAACGTGTCGTATACTAAGGATTCGAAGAGCTTGGCAATGGAAGAAAGGATGCTTATAGGGCGATAATTTGAACAAAGGGATTTATCACCCGACTTATATATAGGTATTATGTAAGCCCTTTTCCATTCCGTTGGAAAAATACCAGCTGTGAGAGACTTATTAAATATTATGTAAAGGGGTGTACATAGTTCTTCAGCACAAGACTTCAGAAAAATTGGAGGAATTCCATCCGGACCAGCTCCTTTTTTAATATTAATTTGTTTTAATTTACGAAGTATATATTCTTTACTTATGTGGATCTGTGAGATCGAGCGATTACAACTTGCATGTTCATGTTTAGCAACCGCTTTAGGAACTGAATTTTCGAAGGTTGAAGCAAAAAAAATCGAAAATAATTCACAAATTTCTTTAGGATCAGAAGATACTACATTGTTGAATTTCATAGTTTGGGGATCGGAATTGCAGCCACGTTTCGATTTGACAAAAGTCCAAAAGGCTTTTATATTGTGACCGAGATTGTCCTCGATATTAGAGATGAAGGTGTGGTAGCACGATTTTATTAGGTTCTTACATCTGGATCTGAGTAAATCAAATGTATCGTAGTCTCTAGGGTTTTTGTACTTTTTGTATTTAGTGTGGTATTTATTTTTCTCGGATAAACACTTTATAAGCGGTGGGCTAAACCAAATCGGATAATACTTTAATCTCTTTTTTGTAAGAGGAGTATTATGAGATATAATTCCGTTGACGATAGTGTAGAAATTCTGAACTGCTAAGTCGATATCGGGCATATTTAGTAGCCCTTGCCAGCCTAATTTACTGAGCTCCGATTTCAGTACCACATAATCACACTTGTGGAAATCAATCCTTTGGATATTGTTATCCTTCAAATGCTTGTAATTAGTCACGTCCATTCCGATTGAAATTGGTGGATGGTAATAGTCAACTTTACTCAACGCATTGGTCGCTTGAACATGAAGGGTATACGAAGTAGTCAAAATTAAGTCAAGAAATCGATTATGTTTGTTTGCTATACTATTAAATTGAGATAAGCTACATGTTGACAACAAATCCAAAAGTAAGTCCGAGTTTCCACCATGCGCTTCAGATGGCAACAATTTATTTGAAGATGGACAAATTGTCCATGTGATATTTGGAGTATTGAAGTCACCAAGAATCAAGAATTCACTTTCATCATTAGAATTTAGAATAATATTTTGAATGTGATCAAAGAGCCTTGCTCTGTCGACATAAACTGTATCAGGAGGCACATAGCAGACGCATATGTGAATTTTAGGATTACCGTAGGTTTTGGGAAGTATGCTAATCCAAACATCTTCAAGATCACTTTCCCAACACGGTTGGCGAATAGTATTAAATGATTTTTTAATGGCAATCAGTACCCCTCCACCGTCAGATTTAACGCAGCTTGTACTGGAACGGTCCCGGCGAAAAACATTAAACCTTTCGTCAAAGAGCTCGCTATCTGAAATGCTGGCAACTAAGTTGGTTTCAGTCAAACATATGACATCGAAATCAGTACTAACAACATTCATATAAAAATCATTAATCTTAGATCTAAGTCGGTTAACATTTTGATAATATAACAGCATGCTGAGTTGAAAAGCACGACATTTATGCCTCAATAAGTTAAAGTGTAATTGATAAAATATATTTTACAGCTTCTCTAGTGATTCCATATTCTTGATGTTGATGGCACTGCTATTGTCATCCTTGCGCACGTATAATCGACCAAATTTTATCCAGACGTATTTAATATTCTTTTCCTTGCAAGTTTTTCGAGTAGCAGCATGTAACAATTTCATTTCGGGTGTAAGATGTTCACACACATATATTCTCCCTCCGGTTAGACCAAGGTGGGTAGCACTGAGAACATCCTTGGCATGGGTTTTGTTAAAACGATGGACGGCAGAAAGTATGGTGTCACGCATAATGGTGGATGATAAAGTTACAAGTATATTCCGAGGACGATCGGAATTTTTATTTAGATTATAAAGTATTGCACGTTTACCTACGCAACTAATGCAATGGAAATTAATGGAATCTAAGTTGCACAGACATTATCGCTACATGGTCTATGTTATCTAAAGATCTATTGATAATTTGTGTTCAGTGAAATTGAATTTTGATTTTCCAATATCTACACATTCATCGGTCAGGCATTTCCGTTTATCGCAGTAATGTTTATCTTCACATCGTTTAAGTCTGCATTTTATTCTAGGTCGTCAGTTTTTGCGAAATCATAATAGCTTGTTTTAATATTAGATAATATAATTTTACCATTATATACAGCAAATCCGCCAAAATGTACAATAATATATCAATAAAAAAGCATCCGTGGCGCCGCCAGCGAGTAGCTAGCTGGCTGTGAAATGTGAGACCGCGGCCCAGGTTCGATTTCCGTACACAGATAAATGTTTGTTTGATCCAAAAATATTTTTTTCTGGTCTAAGTGTTCGTGAGTGAGGTCTCTTGTAGTTCCTAATACTCATGATACACGATACATTCGATAACCTAGTGTGGGATCAAGACTATTTGAGTGACTTTTGGGTGTATTATTTATTTCTCATTAAATTATAATCCCCAAATTATGAGATGTAAATGCAAGTTATAATTTTATTCGGAAAAATTAAAATGAAGACCTTGGCCGACGCAGATGAAGATGGCGGGTCGACACCGATAACTTCTTAAAGGGGCAAGTGGCAAATGAGTAAAAAAGCCTTAGCCATGCAGCAGAATATTTTAGGCTATTATAATAAAATTTCTTTTTGATTGCAGATGAATTTAATTTAAAATATCTACATACTTTTTGTATTATTTGGGTCAACATTGATGAGAGGACAAAAATCTTATATAAGTAAATCAGAAAGGATATTTGACTAAAACAAAAAGTAGGTCCTATTTACATCTGCATAATAAGAAACGATATAGTACATAACTTATAATCAAACAATCACACGTCCGCGTAGTCTAAACAGATCGATAGTCAATTAAAATAATGCGAGAAAAACAATTTATTTAGTGGTTCATCAGCTGCAGCCCACAATCAGTGATAAACAGAGAGCTAATGCGCGTTAGCACATTCACGAAGCCAAACTAATGAAACTACTAATTGACTTCACATTGGCCTTGGTGCGTTGGCCTTACGGCGCCGCGCCGGCCTGTCCGGCTGGATATTCGCATTTGCCAAAATTAGTATACTTTTACAAATTATTCTTCAATCATTTACACATTGATGGTTTTGATTGTTGTTTAGTAGAAGCCGGCAATGGAGCAAGTGGATCAACTGATAGTGATCTCCAACGCCAATGGACACCTGCAATACTAGAAGGATCATGAATGCCGAAAAGAGGATTACAGCCTCGTATAATATCACTCATCGTACGAAACGCAACAGGAAGCTGATACTTCAAGTCAGATTTCTGTGAAATAATGGTAATAACCCGGCCGAGATGGCCCTATCATACTTTAGACATAAGTGCCTACAGCGTGACTCTACCACTTACAAATAGAACATTCTTTGCAAACACGTACTGATTTATCGTTTCAACAGTTTCTAGGGCTCAAACTGCATATAGAAACAACTATGCAAGTTGTATGCACGTAGCAAATTGGTCCAGCGTCTTTACTGATTTACATAATACGTGTATGATCCAATTTACCTCAGTATTAACACACAGTAGTTATTTTAGAAACCCTTCACCCTAGGTTCATAAAATCATAAGTCACTGCGGATCTTTCAAATTTTAAAATAGTCAAAACAGAAGAATAAGGTAGCCCAAATCAACAATGTATGACCACACACTGTATTAAGTTACATCTTCCTGCAACATTCGTACAGTTGTAGAAAGAATTTAACGTACACATGGCGTGCTCAGCAATAATACTTTAAACATATTCGGTGCGCAAAACTCTCGTAAAACCTGTTTCATTTTAATTCAAAGAAGTCATGAACGTACCGTTAGTAATTTGTTACCAAAGGGCAATACGGGTGTAAATTCAAGAATTTCAACGATAAAATATCACAAACTGACTAGTGTATTAGCTAAAGGTAACTCAAATAATATTTTTATTGATAGAACTACAGATTACCTAAACGTTCAAAAGGAAAAAACTACGAAACCTTATTTTTTATTGGCAAATATTAAGATTACTCACAGGTAGCAAAGAAGGTAGCGACTATCAAGATTAAGAAAATGGCTCATTACAGTACGAAGGACATACGTGTGTTTGATATTTATCAACACAGTACCAGCCGCAACGCGTATAAACCCACAAATACTTCAATAAGAAAATAATCCGCACGTTATATGAGATATCTCGCGGTTTGGAATACAACTCAAAGCCAATAAATCTCTAGAATCGATGAAGAGTTTAACTATGAAGCTGAATAATGTTTGCAGATCTTTACAACCACAAATTACGGTACCGCGACAAGAAACGCATATTTTGCGGGTTCGTACCTCCATCGATCGTACCAGTTAGCAGCTTGTCGACAAGGGGTTTAAGGTAAATAAGCTAAACAAAAGCAGTAGGACGGAACTGAGAATAATTCTATTATTTTCAAAACAAAAATATACGGGATCCTACTGGTCAAATCCAGAAACAAAATGTATTGTTGAACAAATCGTATGTTGGAAATTTTATTGATTAAGTTGTTAGTTATAATATGTTTTATAAATTTTTCCTTTATGTTGTTTGTTAATTCCTATGAAATAAAATGAAATGAGGGAGTTAATCATGTGCTACTTAATTATTAAGTTGGGCTAGCCGCTAGGTGACACGGAATCAGATTCTGGTATAGTTCACATAGTTTGCAGTCTTCTTGATTTTTATTTATGGATGTATGCAGTCGCTACTCGCTAGTCCTTTAGGTACTTAAGAACGACTCCATGGCGATTGCAGCGATGTTCAGCACAAAAGTAACGATTTTTTTAAATTCGTTGCAATAATGTCATCATGTGCAAATACCTAAACTAAACTATAGCTTACTATGTTAAAGACTTGTTCTGATGTATACGACCGAGACAGGGAGACCGTACACGCCCCACACTGCATTGAAGTTAGAAAACTTTCAGCCCGTGTCTATATGAACACGTTATGCAGTACGGCTTCGATTGTTGCTAAATACAGCAGTCGTTACATAGTACACAATATATAGATTTTTATATTTGATTCTATGATGAGACAAGCAGGTCGCTCGTCTGATGGTAAGCGCCAAGTCGGACCATAAACTATAGTAACACCACGTAGAACCACGAACCACCACACAATACTGCATGGGAGAGCATTGCACTTATCTAAAGACAATGGATGTTAAGTCTCATAATCCCCAGTAATTTTACTGGCTTCAATGTCCTTCAAACTGGAACACAACAGTGCTTACACACAATGTGTGCTGTGTTTCTCAACACACTAATTATTGTATTTTTATAAAATAGCCAAAGCGATGGTACCAATCCAGACGGCCTCCAGCATACGAGGAACCTTGTCAATAGATTCTAAAATTCCCTTTAGCGGAGATCAGCTCACTGATATTATTATTGTTAATGACATAATTAACACAACTAAAATACGAACGCATAGTAACATGTAGTAGAGCAATAATAATTATTTAGCAACTGATAATGGTTTATTAAGTTTTTTGTTAGTCTGATGTCGATATTTCCTGATGTGTGGTAACATCGGCACTAATTATTGTTCAAAGGCAAAAGCGCTAATTGATTCTACTCGTATCTGCTAACCGTTGTGTAATCTCACAATATTTTTGCAACACACATTTCTATGGATGTGCGAATAATTTATTTTTTCTATAGTTATTACAGGGATACTTGTTAAATCAAATTGATGTTAAACACGATATACGATCCTGTCTGTAAATTTAATAGAGTTCGTAAGATGCAATGGTTTACTATGTCCACTGATTTTGATGTGTTGTCAGTAATACTGACCAGACTTAGAAACCAACAGGACCTTTAAAAAAACGTTACATCATTGCTTCTTCGGCGTCCGAAACAAGAAGAGCGCAACACCGCCGTTTTGCATGAAATTGTATCGAAACGGTAATTCCTATTTCGGTCGCACACCTCAAAACGTACCATTACAATAATTACAGACCGATTTTATTCTGAGACTACACAATTGATGGTAAGTACAGCTTAGTCAAATGTACTGTCGACAGTTGAGCGACAGTGCGTCCCTTGATGGTCGCCAGCCTAAAGTTACTATATATAGTTGTTAGTTACCCTAACCCCGTAATCCGATTTTCCCTTAAGAAAAGGACTAAACTTAAGATATTTAAATAAATATAATGTTGTTTTTTGTCCCGATATTGTTTAAATATTTTTTTGTTTAATAATTGTGGTCCCTAGTCACACTCATAATGTCCTGTCGGATCGGAATAGTAACTTTGTCAGCAAGAAATCTCTGATAGCTATAAGACACCCATTTACAATTTAGGTACTTATAATAATCCTGTATTATATACGTCCCACTGCTGGGCACGGGCCTCCTCTACTGAATGAGAGGGGTTAGGCACCACACTGGCCTAATGTGGGTTGGCAGACTTCACATACCTTCGAAATTATTATGAAGAACTTCTCAGGTATGCAGGTTTCCTCACGATGTTTTTCCTTCACCGTTAAAGCAAGTGATAATTAACAATTAATATATACACATAACTTAGAAAAGTCAGAGGTGTATGCACTTGTGGTTGGTTTCGAACCTGCGACTTTCGTCTCGACAGTCCATACCACTCCCCGCTGAGCTATCACTGCTATCTTAGGTACTTACTTTCGATTATTTATTTATTCTCTAAGTTCTTTTAACAATCTAATCTATTATGTTAGTGAATTTTATTTCGTTTTAATTATTATGTATGTTAAGCGTATACAATACAGTCTCATTAAATACTTACAAAGTAACGATTTTTTTTAATCAAGTAATTAAACTGTTAGTATAAATAAGTCATAGCCGTAGTTTTTGCCAACAAATACCTTTCAACACTATACAGAATAAGTATCGCCAAAAAAGTGTTCAAGACTTTTGCAATGTAAATCAAGACCCGAAAAAATGCAACTAGGTAAACTACTATAATAATTTATTTATAATATATTTGAAACGACATGGTTAAACTAGAAACATATTTTAAACAACTAGATGCAGATCCGGCCCGTTTTTGTTTTTTGCTTATAATTTGTAATTAATGTTTAAAGACCATATTCGAAGTGAATTTAAAATATGGTTAAAGTATGCAATTTAAATTGGTCTAAAGAAATAATATGTGTTTTTTCACAGATTTAAGAAATAGGGGTGACAGATCAGGTCACAGGATCTTATAACACGAACAAAAGAAAAGGTCTGTGCCCAGCAGACTGCAGTTAATGATTTCAACAGTTCAATAGTTTATCGTGGTGTCGTGACTCGTGACTATTGGCAGGAATTGTAATTATAATTGAATTATAAGCTTTCCCCGCGCCCCTCCCACACGCCTGCACGCGTGGAGTCCCGTTCCCGTGACACGTTTATTAAATAGCGCAGGTTACTAATATACTGTGGAATACCGTATATTGTTCACGTTTTTAATCTATACTGTTATCTCATTATTGGACAGCCTCTATGGCGCTGCGGGCGAGTAGCGGGTGCGAAGCGAGAGGCTGTGAGTTCAATTCCCGCACCGAGACAAATGTTTGTGCGATCCACAAATATTTGGTTCGGGTCTGGGTGTTGTGGGACCCCGCAAGTCCTTCGTAGTTCCTGATACCCACGATACAGGTTAACCTAGTGTGGGGTCAGGACTATGTGTGTGACTGTTGGGTGTATTTATTATAATTATTATTATTCTACTATCCTATTACTATTATTAATGTGAAAATTTGGATATTTGTGACTGTGAATTTGGATGTTTGTTAGTCAATCATGCCTAACAGATGAACGGTTTTGGATGAAATGTGGCACGAAGGTACACCATGACCTGGATTAGGTTCTTAGATTTCTTTATCCTGGAAAAAGTCATTCACGCGGGTGAGGCGCAAGCAAAATCTAGTACACAAATGCGAAAGTGTTTGTTGGTTTTCCTTTTAAACCGGCGAAAAAAAACGAAGAAAGTTCTCAATTTTCAATATTTATGAATAGGTACCTAATATTTATATTATATTTTTATTTCTATCTTTGAAATATTTATGTATTTTTCCAGTGCTACGACTGACCGAGGCTCTTTACTGTTAAGCTAGACGTAACATAAGTGCCCAAGATACAGGCTTTTAGCCTAGTTTGGGTGCTATAAGTAATATTTGAAGAAAATGTAAAAACAGTAATAAAGAATTATTATTATTATTATATTATTATTAATTCCACGTGCTTATTTATTAATTTTATATATATATATTAATTACTCTTCAATACAATATTTAATTTCACCTTTATTCTTGTGACGTGTTTTTTATTTTTTTTATTAGCTTGAATGACGAGACGAGCAGCTCGCTCTACTGGTGGTAAGTGCCACGCCTGTCCAACAGAAGCAACACCACATAGAAGTTTGAATTACAAAGCACTAAATGGCACTGAACTGCGCTCGTCTCCTCGAGACATAAGAATTATGATAAGATGTTAAGTTTCATAATTCTACTAATTTTACTGTCTTCAATGTCATTCAAATCGGAACACAACAGTGCTTCCACACTGCTGCTTGGCGACACGATACACTCTGCTGATTTAATGGGCGAGGCAATGGCGAAACTTGGTTCCCGTTAAATACCGTCAAATCTATGGTATAAGAAGGCGGTCCCTGGCATTAAACCGGGATAACGCCAGGCAGAAAGGGATTCGATAGCTATGACGTCGTCGTATTTATAAGTTATCTATGGAGATCCGTACAGGGCCCCTAGTAGGTTGTATTGAAAATGTAATAGCTCATACATATTACTCGTGTACAAATGACGTGACAGCTATCGAAAATACTCGCACTAAGGGCATAGGATTCGCTGAAAGGTCATCAAAAGAGAAAGGTCAGTGTAATGTTATACACCGAGTGATTGTTATTCACTTGTACATTTTACGTAGCGTGCATTAGTAATTTAAATTCGTACAAGTCATTGGTATACACGGTGAATGAACCCTAATATAATACAAAAAAATTGTACGATTAGTTTTTCTTATGTCTTGTAAAATGTAAACAAACATTTCACTTACTTTAGCAATTACTGTCGTTATTATGGGTTTTCCAGAGTTATTAATTACTATAATTAACATTGTATGTGGTCAACGACCTCTCAGTTCAAGTTAGGAAACATGAATTATAGATAACACTGTAAGTCAATAGTCGTGTGTACGTGAGAGTTTACTTTGTAAATCTTTTTTAGAGCTAGCAGTTTCGCTTGTTGGAAGTTAAACATAAAAACGGTATATTTATGTAAAAGCGATTATCTGCAACCAACAATTTTCTTTATTAGTGATGTATCGGCTGGCGTGGTGTCATAAGCTTTGTCAAATGTGATAATATGTTGTTAGGAGGAAAATTAGAGGAAATATTATGCGTAGGTAACAAAACGCGATACATCTAAGTATAGTTTATTTGCTTAGAATATAGGTACAAAAATAGGGAGCTCATAATAATATAGGGCAAACATCTATTGTTAACTTTTAAACGGAAGAATGCAATCGATAACAAATTCGCCAATAAATTTAATTTTATTAGAATTCTACATTTATATTCCAATTTCTTCTACGACCTCGATAGAACCGAAATGTGATGGATCCAAGAATGGACCAAAATACCGTCGCCTCGCCGCACGGCCGGGCCGTCCTGGTTTCAAATGTAATAACGGTCAAACCTGTTGATGTGTCGGTCTATCCTTAGCTTTGTAGGCAATATCGCTTGCCAGTTGCTACTGAAGGAAACTGAAAGGGTCTGTAGAACACAATATGAACCGATACTGAGCGATAATTTCTATATAATTCTTAACACAAACTAGAATATTGTTGGACACGAAAAAGCAAACAGTTTATATGATACATACAAGAATGTAATTCCAGAGGATTTGGGGAATAAAATATTAGAAGAACCCTCAGTCGAGAAACAAAAACCTAGAAATGGTATGTTCTTCTATAAATATAATAAGTATATAAAATAACCAGCAGGCAGCGCCAATCATAAAAAGCCGTTGAACGTTAATGGAAAAGCTGACGAGTTTGATGAATAAATGAAATCAAATAAAACGACGTATTATCTTTATTTAACATCTGTACATTTAAAAGGCAAAGTCCTGACTGACTTATCATCGCCCAGACCTAACCGTTAAGGATAGAAACTTGACATTTTGAGAGTGTCCTACTTATATGATTTTTCACTGTAACATGGTTTGTAAACTGGTCACCTACGATACAAGCATTGCCTAGTGTAGGGACCACGAATATAACCTTAATTTGATTTGATTGATCTCATTTATGTTAACCTAATAAGAGGGTATTAGTTTATTTCTAAGAAAAAATTGTATTGATTGTATTGGAAATAAAGTTTATTATTATTATTATATTGTGGGCATCGTATACGAAGGAATTTCCAGAAATTCAACCCAAAGGGGATTTTAAGTTTGTATGGGAAATGATAAATGTTTTGCTCAAAATTACTTGAAACTGGTATTTGCAACACGATTACTTTTTCACAGTTCAAGTGCTTAGGAGTGGAAAGGGGGTGGAAAAGTTTGATTATAACGCGGGCGAAGCCGCGAGTGAAATTATAGAATAATTAAGCGGTCATTAAGACAATAAAATTTTAATTCACAACTTTGATTTGTTAAACTTGTCCATTAGGTTAGCATGGTTCTCGTCAGCAAAGTAGCTTATGGTAATTATTCAGCTAATTTTAATTTCATTAATAAACATGAGATATTTTTAATGGATACGACCGAGACTGGTTAGTCCGATGACCTACTTTTTTGGCGAATGACCGTAGGCAATCACATGAGCTATCAAAATAGATCCTTTGTAAATAGTGCATTTGGGATTTCCAAAAGTGAACGGTACAGTGTTATTTAAATAAGTACCAAATTTAAATCAATGCTATCAGCTTTACTAGTCTCAATTCATAATCCTACTACTATTATGAATGTGATAGTTTGGATGTTTATGAGTTTATGAAAGTGGATGTTTGTTAGTCCATCACGCCGTAATGGCCGAATGGTTTTGTATGAAATTTGGCACACCGTAGACTACGACCTGGATTAGGACATTGGCTACTTCTTATCCAAAAAGGCCGTTCACACGGACGGAGCCGCGAGCAAAAGCTAGATAATAATAATATCAGCCTGTAATATACGTTCCTTGCCGAACAGGGCACGGGCTTTAGTCCTCTACGCTGGCCTAATGCAGGTAGGTTTGTAGACTTCACACGTCTTTGAAATTCTTATGGAGAAGTCTCATAAATCCGCCATATATGTACCGATTTTTAACCGACGAGAAGCACAAGATGGTATTGGTTAGTAATTTATCTAGCATTGAATCTTCCCCATTGAGCGTAAGGGATCGACTAAACCCATTGTTTTTTATTTTTTATTGTTTGGACGCTTGCTGATAGCCTGACCGTGAGTCGGCTTTTGTCAGCGACACCGGACTTTCGGGCGAATGCTTGTAGGCACTCCTAAACCCATTAGCGACTTAACACGATCTTTCGGTACAGGATGGTGTAATAAGAGACATGGAGTAAGGTCCCTAACTAGGGTGAAGGAGTCGACCGTATCTTCCTAGGTGCCTGCCACCCTGTAGCCATGGCGGTGTAATAAGGTGTTACGTTAATCAGGGAGGCAGGGACCTCAAGTGTTGTCAATTTAGTAGATTTGGTATATTTTCGTCTCGTTTGGTATATATTAATAGCATAAAAATATATTATACATACCGCCATACCGGGCACAATTCCAGACTCCGGACCCGGGAACTGAACCCGAGACCTCAGCACATCAGTTGTACCGCGTACGTATTACAACGGATACGGTACGGATTTTACGGTTCTATTAAATACTGCTCGGGCCATTTTATTTCGGGAAATCCAAAAATTAAGTTCCCTAAACGATAACTACACGTTAGTTTATTAAAACGTCATTTATCCTGTCAAAAATAGCAATACCTACCCATTATCGGTACGTTCGTTAATTTATACACGTGTTGCTTATGTTGCCATATCATTGTTAAGGCAAACTTATAATTATAATTATAATAATATAAGGTGACGTTTCTGTTGCAAAGTAAAAATGCAGAAATAAACTAGGTACTTATCTTTATAAGACAATATTCTCGTTGTGTAAAATTGTTGAAATGTTATTTTAGTTAGGTACAGCAAAGGACTTAACGTATACTACTAGACAAGCTGCGCGGTACATAGAAATTGTACCACTAAGTTGCGGTCAATTGACCGCAACTCAATATTACCATCTCGCTTACCCTCAACAGCCCGTCTAGTAGTATACACTATATAGTAGTAGAAGTCTTTGGGTACAGCTGATTATTCTAGTAAAAATACGATTAGTACGGTTTTGGATTTAGGTAAATCCATACTCTATAAGCTAGAAAAGGCTCGCTCTTTATGACATCGACTAAAAGTTATTGGCTAAAACAACACTTGTTCCTTCACCTGGGATGGTAAGTCAACGAGTGACCTATCTAAAGTTTCTTTAATTACCTATAACTGTATTTGTTTTATGAAAAAAAACCTTATAAATGCAGTAGGTAATAAACTTTGGTGACTATAAACGATTTTACCGCAGGAATACTGTGTCCTCGGTCGAATCGCCTCATAAAATGTGTTTATAGCAAAACGGTGGATACTCGCAATGACGCGCATCAAACCTGTGACCTCACCCATGATTTATTCCATACATATTGTGGAAATTGACTGCTCGTATAATTTACTACTTTTGGGAATTCTCACAAGTAACGTTCTGACGCTGTACGTAAAATGGGCAATCATGGTGCTTGTGCATTAACGTTGAGGTTTTATTTGGAATATTTTGCACAAGTTTCCGTCGCAGATGTATTGTTAGGTAATTAATCAAATCATGATGCTAATGTTTTGCAAAATTATTTATTTTATTATACCCTATGCACACAAATTTAGGTTAAGTATACAAAAACACCTTTCATTAACTGTCATCAAATAAAACATCATAATTAGATTATAGTTTATGTAATATGTTAAAATGGGCAAAAAAATCTTTAATGATGGAATTTTAATTATTTTATAAACAATGGCTTTCAAAGTGATTGACAGGAACAATACTGGAAATTTAACATATTTACATACGTACCCACTCACGCCTGTAATCCCCGAAGGGGTAGGCAGAGGTGTAACCAGTACACCCACATTTCGCCGAGCGTATCTCCGTCCCACAATGTGATAGGGGGCGAGCCTATCGCCATACCGGGCACAAATTCCAGACTCCGGGCTGATACTGAGCATTTCGTAATAGAAAAACCCAATACCACGTTACCCGACCCGGGGATCGAACCCGAGACCTCAGCGTTAGCCTCAATCGTAACGCATACGCATTACAACTGCGCCACCGAGGCAGCCTCGGTGGCGCAGTTGTAATGCGTAACATATTTATGTATATTATTATTCGTATATATGAAAATCCCCCCCCCCCCTTTCCTATTCCTTGATATAAAGGTCGGCAACGCATCCATGATTACTCTCGATATTGTCGGTGTTCAGGGCGGTGGAGATCGTTTACCATCGGGTGACCCATTTTCTCAATTGCCGGCATCTGCTGTAAAAATATCTTTTTTAACACCCAACAGTCACACACACAGTCCTGACCCCACACCTGGTAAACCTGTATCGTGGGTATCGAGAACTACGAGGGACTTGCGGTCCCACAACACCCAGACCCGAGACAAATATTTGTGAATCAGACAAACATTTGTCAAGTTGCGGGAATCGTATCCACGGCCTCACCGGCCGGCTACTCGCCCGCTGCGCCACGGAGGCTGTCAAATTATATAAATAATATTATGTAGATTATTATAGTACAAAGCGAGTATTAATCAAGTTTCAAAATCTACGAACGGACATCCATATTCGTATAATCTTTGTTGTACATCTGGAACTTTATCAGAACGTCTCGGCGATAAGATGTAATTCCTAGATTATCGGCCGGACCGAGTGGAACGTTTTAGCAGCATTCTGTAATAATGTACATAGCTATTTTACTAAGGTTCATAACTTGATACATTTCGATTGTAATTATTGATTAATGAAAACATAGAGAAAATGGGTTTAGAAATTAAATCTTAATTATTAAACGATTAATTCGCTGATATAAAATACTAGGTAGGTCTTTCGTATGTAAGTACGTATTCGAGTAGGTAGCACCGTTAAGTTGTCTTTTTCTGTCGTTTGCTTAGCAGTAGTATGTAAAATGCCTGGCCTTAAACGAATTGGAGGAGCGCAGTGGTATGCCATGCTATTGCATGCTACTTCAAAGCTCTGAGATTTGTTGCTACTGTTTATCATCAGTGGTATTTTCAGACGAGCGAACTGTTCGTCTCGTCATACACCTGTAAATGCTTCTATTAAAAATATATTGTGAATTAATTTGTATCAATGATAGTAAATCCACCAAACGATCGCCCTAGCTAGGGGCCTTTTCTTCGCGTTTCTTATTACGACATATGATTTTCCGGACCCTGTCTAGGAAGACAGAGGCCGAGACATCCTGAAGTATAACAACAAATGTTTTTCAGATTGACGTCGGATTGAAAGTATGTTTTGTGTTTATTTTAACGTGTCATATTTTATTTTGTAAATAGTTTTTATTCCGAGGTGGTGAAGCAGGCGCTAAGAGTAAAAGAGTGATTGCAACTGTCCAGAGTCCAGACAGGATAAATAAAAGTTCCTCAAGGATTCCGACTTTACGACTGGCCACTGTTCGTAAGAAATAAAAAAATCGCATGCCGTGAGAGGCATAACATGAACTCCTTTATTTGCTCTAGTTTATTTCCTTTCCACGTACCAGAACTTATGAGGAATTGTAAAGACAAACAAAACAATTAGTGGTTATTGAAACGACAAATGAAATTGTATATTTATATTAATTCTTATTGCTCGATACTTGAGATTGTTGACTCGAGAAACTTTAAAATTGACCTTTCATATTAAGGAAATTGACATTGATCACAGTGAGTATCGACAATTTGATTGAATTTCGAGTGAATTGAAGTTTAAGGAAATATCGCTGAATCTGTATTTTGACGGTAATGATTTAAAACAGATATTTGTCAGGAATCCATATACCACTATTTTCAATACTTTTTCTTAGTATTTATTATTACATTATAAGTTATTTGTACACGTGACCTTCAAACTATATTCTGATTGCCTCGTTTATGCGATCTATCCGAAGAATCATACTAAGATAGCTTATTATAAAAATGGCCAATAACCAAAACTTTTAAACCATCAGCAAAAAAATGAAAAACATCAATTTCGATATGGCACGGCAATTTTACATCTCCATCTATAAAAACCATGACATTTTCCGTTATTTTCTACATAAAAAAATATTGCATATCATAGAAAAATTTGTTCCACACACTTCATTATACATAGACGAGAGATATGAACGAGTAAATGAGCAATCGAATTTCACCCACTCGAAAACGTTTTACCGGACCTGAGCAGAGCTTTGTATTTATTATAAGTTGAACGTAGTTTTGCAAAAAAGGTCTAACCAACACTATAAATTCAAATGGAGATACTGATTTTGTTTTGCTAACTTCGTTAATTTAAACTGATTTTATATATTTTTTGAATAATCGTAAATAAAACATTTTCCATGTATAAATTAGCAAAAAATACGGTATTACAATCAATTTCAATTAAAGAATTAATCTCCACCTGAACTTGCCGTTGGTTGCATACTTTTTGCATAACTACGTCCAGATATAAACTTCTAAAACTGACTTCCAAGCACCCGAATCGCGGTGCACTGGTATTCCATAATCAGATTTTAACCAAAATTATATATGACCATCAATATAATTTTATATTATGGTATATTACTACTAGGTGGTAGGTCCCTCTAGAGGCCTCGGCCATCTGGGTTTCCCGACTACACTATACAGTTAAACCCGCTCCACACATCGGGCGAGACATGCCGAGAGTTGCCAAACATGAGTGTGGAGGACAGTCCTATCTGAGTGTCTGTGTGACGTCAGGTGATAGAGCCACGTCCGATTTGTATGAAATTGTATGAAAACGGTCGTTCTTGTCTCGGTCGCATACCTCAAAATGTACATATACAGTTAATAACAAAGCAGATGTATCGCTGTGTTCGGGCGTCGTATCGCAGGCCTCCTATGCCAGTCGCGTACCTTAATTCGTGCCGTAACTCACTGCGACATGGCGACAACTAATAAGAATGCTAAATCCTATTCCGCATACTACGTAGTAATAGCCCTGAGGTATTTAATCTGTTTTTATAGGCATTGCAGTTTTTGTCGTCGCCAATATTGTCGCCTGAGACTGTTTTGTGTTTTATGATTGCCATTCTAATAATAAAATTAAATACAACCAACAATAACGTGCTTTGTCCTTGTCCGAAGAGTTCTTATCGTAGGCATCGAAAACAACTAAATCCCGGAAAAACTAAATCAAACAGTCTCGACTAAACCAGCTTTGAAAAAATTACACATTCTAAACGCGCAAAATAATTTGTTTTTTTACTAAGTTAGTTACTTCACCCGCCGTCCCTTTAGTAACTGTGTACTAAAAATGTACACAGTGCGTAACTAGAACATAAAATTCACACCGGCACTTACCAACTCCCCTAATAATAATTAAAACACCTTTCAACTAACACGTAGGGGTGATAAATATTTGACTAAACCCTTCGGTATAACAATCACTGTTGACATTGCGTCGTCTAGGGGACTGATTGATACGAACCTTGACCAATGACCCACTTCACGCAAATCCAGTACCTGATTCTGGATGTTTCGACATATACTTACTGACCTATTTAAAAGCTCTTAATTGACTAATGATTTGTGTGACCAGTGAGATTTTTATACATTTTCTAAGGGAAACGAAGTCGACAAGGAAAAAGTTACATTATGGTACATTATCATAAACGAGCGTGCATGCGCGGCAGTGCCTACTTAATATAAATCCTTCACAATCTGTTGTAAGCTGTGGGTTAAAATGTGCCCCATTATTTTAATAGTATGTATTTATCTATCTATATATGACTGCCTCGGTGGCGCAGTTGTAATGCGTACGCGTTACGATTGAGGTCAACGCTGAGGTCTCGGGTTCGATCCCCGGGTCGGGTAAAGTGGTATTGGGTTTTTCTATTACGAAATGCTCAGTATCAGCCCGGAGTCTGGAATTTGTGCCCGGTATGGCGATAGGCTCGCCCCATATCACATTATGGGACGGAGATACGTTTGGCGAAATGTGGGTGTACTGGTTACACCTCTGCCTACCCCTTCGGGGATTACTGGCGTGAGTGCGTACGTATGTATGTATATATGGAAAAGTAGACTTTTTTAAGTGGTATCGTTACCGTAATCAATTTTTTTATTTATTTTCGTTTTCGTGCGAGTTTCCATTACATCTAATAAAAAACAAAGGCTGTAAAATATGTCAGATGTCGACAAGCCAATGTCGAACGGCCTAGTCTTTAGTACGTTCAACATTGGTTTGTCCATGTTGATTCAGTTTACTCTCATTCAATATTCATGCGGCTCGTGATCACCGTGCCTCAGTAATGGACATATTTATGAATGACTCTAATGTAGTCGAATTATTGCTATGAATAAATCAATTTTGATTACATACTGCGCTCGCGCTAACATGCGACTGCAATGCCAGTTGATGTTGTGAAATATTAAAGTCAGATATGGCGAAACTTTTAATTAAGTTTTTCAAAATATTCAACGAGAGAATGTGCTTCCGTGACGTGTCGTCGGCTGTGGAGCGACAGGCCGCCGGTTCAATTCCCGTACCGAAATTATTTTTTATTATTATAATATTTTTGTGATCCACTAATATTTGTTCGGGTCTGAGTGTTTTCTCCCCAGAGGGAGATCAGGAGTAAAAACCGGTCGTATAAGTTAAAAGACAATCTTTCTGTAACATGTGTCAAAACCATGTTGCGCCGACCCCATTGCGAGTGGGATAAGGGCAGATGGAAGGAAAGAACATAAGATCCATTTTCAAATTTCCGATACCAAATGTTGCTGATGTAGGAAATCAAAAGAACTATTGTTACATTAAGCATAATAAATTTAAACCCTAGGTTTTAACAACACATTCTCTAAAACGCCATTAAGTGCTATTTATTATGTAATTTATTTTTCATCAATATTACATAACTATAATGTATGTAACCCATTACAATTTTAAAAATTGTAATAAGGTACCATTAATTCACATTAATATTTACTATATATTATGGTCCCATGCATCCGACACTTTAAAATGATATATTAAAATGGCGTGAAGTTCACAGGATAAATATGAATTACTTATAGTATACATTTTTACCTATTTATCAGCATTTATAAACGACTCAAACATCTCTCTGCATTGTATCAAATTCTTAAAACATCAGAATCATCGTGCCTTCATTATCTTTATTACAAAACAAATTAATATAATCAGCAACAAGTCAACAGACGGCGTTCTCGTGAGATCTACGATTATTATTTGAGTAGTTTCAATAGTAATACAGTAATTTCAAACTCCTATAAGTAATTCTAGTAAACTCCTATAAGGAAGAGGTCAAACAAAAAAATTCTAACTAATAACGCAGATAGAACAATTCGAAATCCTGTGACTAAAAATACAGATGAATGTGTAGCGAGCGAAATAGTCGACTGTTTCCTTATTTCCCTGACAACATTTATGTTAGCCATAAGCATTTGAGTGACCCAATTCGGATGCTGCACGGAGTTTATATTGTCTGGAATCGTTTCTATTTCTCATCAATTCTAATATACCAGTAGCTGTCACGTAGTAACCGAAAGTTGACCGTTGTCTCTTTAAAAATGCAAATGACGAGTAAACAAAACCACTTACTGTCATCGTAAATGCACACTTTAAGTGGTGGTTGTTTAGCTATAACTAGCATATCGACCTTGAATGCATCAGTCAACCCAATCAATTGAAATCACAGTAATCGAGCGGGCAGTGCGACGAGCACTGGACTACTTAAAAGTTCGAGGACAGGCCTATTTACTGACACGCCTACAAAATAGTTAACTACAATCGATCCCTACACGTGTACCTCATCAAACATTACAATCCAATATGCGAGCATTATTTATTTTATATCACTTCCTTGGAGACCCTTCAAGAAATGAACAAATGAAACATTGAACGAATTGTGAAATATTTAACCATTGACATTCAACAGCGCTGTTTGTTTATTAAAACTGTGATGACGTTTTTGAAAGTTGGTTTGATTGGTCCCCATCATCTGGCTGTTAATTGAGCAATCCCGCAATCATCTGTTTTTTTTTTTCATTACGTATAGCCTAGCGCTGATTTAGAAAATCACAAAGTATTACTTTGTAAGTCTTAGGAGAAAATACTAATTCATTTGGGGAGATATATGGGCACGAATTACGAAGCATTTAAAATATGTTTCTAATAGTTCACGTAAGTAAATATGCGTTTAAAATCGAAATTGTTGATTAAGAAAATAATTTCAGTATAATATTAAAAGCTTTGTAAACAAGTTAACAGCATATAGGTATAATTTGGGTGCACATTAAGTAGACAGGAAGAAAAAACAACTAAATTGATAACACCAAAAATGTTTAACAGTGAGTTTCAATGTGGATTAAAAACTTCGTGGTGGAATATCAAAAATATTGTCCTGAGCGATAAGTCCGTATATTGTACTCTACTCTTTATTTGTTTGTACAGTACTCTTTATTTTAAAACGTGTTTTCTTACATTATTAAAAATTAAAAAAATATTATATGGTTTCTCGTTAAGTTGTCCTACTTTGTATTTTTGGTGTACAATAACATTTTATAAATAAATAAATATTGACCTAACCATAAGTTTCCTGACTGATCTGAAAGATTTCTGCTACCTTGATACTTACCAAAATTGGGACTGACCAAACACTGTGTGAAGACTGAATCACATTATATATCAGGACTTTCAACGACTGTTCTATTGGCGCATTATTATTTACTTTGACATTTTATTGTAATTGTTGTTTCATTTCAACTGCTATTTTTATATGATTATTTTTTGTGATGTGATTGCGAGTGCTAAGTATACCTGTTCTATTAAGCTGAAGGCTTGATGCTTTAGCTCTTTCCTCAAAAACCCATTCTGGAAATACGTGCTCTGTATTTGACGTGCATAATTCTTGTAACATCATTATTCACTTTCACTTTCACACATTCACTTGAGTTTGTTTTAAAATTTCATATCACGGGTATTCGGGACCGAAATGAAATATTATTGAAATGTAAAAGTGTTATAATGATCCGATTTACATAATAAACGATTCGCGTAAACATAAGACATCACTAAATGATTTGATATTTTCGTGGTCGCTTTGTATCCGGGTTAGTTCCAGACAGAAACATCAACTTTATTCATTTTTCTTAATACATACTAAAATTGCGTTGCACAGCGAAATGAATCATTAAAATATTAATTGCCAAGGCTACCTTCCTTAACTAACTTGAAGTCGGTTATTTATTTTATTTATACTTCGATAATGAATTTTATTGTTACGTAAATATTTTACTACTGTTAGTTATTGAAATTTTAAGAAATTTGTTTTTTTACGTGGACAAATATAAAAAAGAACTTCTCATAGAATGTTGTTCTTATAGACATAACATCAATATTATGTCTACGGTTGACCACACATTACATACTAGGCACAATTAGCAAGAAGAATTAGAAGAATATGCCGATTCTACTAAGTAATATTATAAATGTGAAAGTTTAGGGTTTTGATTGTTGTTTTAAATTGGATGATTGTTGAAGTGATTGCCTTAACGGCTGAACGGGTTTGAATGAAATTTGGCAAACAGGTAGACCATGACTTGGAGGACATAGACTTTTTATCCCGGAAAGACATACACGCGGATGGAGTTGCAAAAATTATTAGAACAAATAGAAACTAAAGAAACCCAAAGAAATAAACCTGTTGAATAAGTTAGAGGCATCTACCATAATGTGAAATAATAAATGTGCGTGCCATCACCGGTAGCGCAACATTTCATATTTACGTAGACATGAGGTCTTGGCGTTACTTAATAATAATTTCGTAAGGGCTGCTGAAGTAATCAATTAGGTATACAATGAATCGAAAGTCACATAACTAGTAGTTTGGTCAATGCCATGTTTTGTTGTAACTATGTTACTTAACAAAACAAAATATAATTAGTTTTCCGACATTCACGACTCTTATCTGAGTGGCTTATTTAAATTAATCGCTTTTCTTCAGAGGATAGAGTTGGTGTGGAGAAACTGCTCGAAATGATACCCAAGTGGCGTTAAAAGCGTAGGGACTGTATGCCTCAGTGAAAGTTAAGTGAGCTTTTAATTGTTTTTAATATTTACTATCACCTCTTAGTTAATGAGAATTATGTATGTATAACTAGCTTTTTCTCGCATGAACGGCCTTTTCCGGTATAAAAAGTAGGCCAGGTAGACCTTATCTAGACCATTGCAAAAGTCCAGACCAGTCTACTTGTGTGCAAAATTTCATCCAAAACCGTCCAGCTGTTAAAACGTGATTAATTAAACATCGATATTAACAAACTTACAAACATCCAAACTTTCACATTTATTTTTGATTCTCGGCTATGTACATTGTACGTGTCTTCGAGGGTGATATTTTGTCTTTTGAATTGTGTTCCGGATGCATCCGGAGAGATGGACGAAAATCGACATTGAATGGGTGCCTCCTGATGGCCGGCGCCAGCGTGGCAGTCGTCGGAAGAGATGGCATCACAATCTAGACGCATACCCAACCACGTGGCAAGATAAAGCTCACGTCAGAGAACAGTGGGTGCAAATGGGAGAGTCCTTTGCCCAGCAGTGCCCAGAAGAAATGTTAATTTATAAAGAAACTTTGAAATTGACAACTTATGTCAATACACACTAGAAGAAATCACGCTTCACGCAATTTGAAAATAAAAACCTTCTGACGCGTTCTCGTAAATAGCAGTTTTTTGTGATATTCTCGCTTGTATCTTACGAAAATATCTCGTCATGTTAAATGGGATTTAAATTATGTTCATAACTATTATACACAAAAACCTTAATATGTTCAATATGACAGCAATGTGTTCAATTTGCGTAAATTCTAAACCTGGACAGTTTCTTAAAACTTGTTCGAACGCCAACGGACGACTTCCGCGGCGACCGGCGAATGTGGGGAAACCCGAGCAGATGGCAAACGGAACTCAAGTATTAGGTTAAAATTTTTAGCAATCTATAAACTATGTGTTTGATTTTTGGGAATATGTAAGAAGCGGTACCTACTACAATTTGAGAGACATGAATCTTACTATAAGGTCTCATAGTACTCGCGAACGCATACCGGCTATTTCTCTATTTCGCGATAAACTAAAACGGACTAATCACGCAAACTATGTCTATGCACAAAAAAGAGCTAGTTTAAGTGTTGTTCTTGAAGACGTAAGACTGTTTACGCACTGTATCCGAAGTGAATCCGCGAAATCTCGTTTCGAACCAAAGTAGTCGTAATAATATTTGTATGATGGATTGCGCACTAGATTTGAATTCCGTGTTTCGAAGTCTCGAATATCCCCGGTTAGTTATGTTTATAGTCTCGGATTCGGATAGGATGCAGTACGTAAACACTAATACGTGAAAGTACATATAAATCGATGAAAAGTTGAGGGAGTTATATACCTGCGGCATATACTATATAAGGACGAACGAATTACTTATAAAGTTTCCATTTCGACATTGAGCTGCCGCCTCTCTACTCGTAAACAGCACATGTTTTGTTTCAGAGAACCAGTACACACGTCATGCACATTTGAACTTGACTCACGTACGGGAATATGACCCCAATGGGCAGCATACTATATCAGCCCTTCTACCCGCTCCTTTGCTGAGCCTCAAACTAGGCGACATCATATGTGTCTGCCTGTTCTGAGAAAGACATACAGTCATGGAATACCGGTCTAAACGTTTGTACGTTTTCCTGTTATATAAAAAAACCCGCATCGGTTATGGTTCTGTAATTTATAAACCCACTTAATTACATGCTATCTTTTACTCATGACTTCCAAAAAGGGTGAACGTTCGATTGTTATCAAATGCTAGATGGTATCAAAAAGGTAGAATTTAAGTGAAGAGTTTCTCGTACGACATTTAAGCAGACAGAACACCGACATTTGCGAGGCAGCGTTATACGATTCTTTATTCAAATTGTATGATGTGGCCGCATAACAGTGACAGTTTTTTGTTATATTCTCGATTATGTCGTTATGTTAATAAAGGCAACTGTATTAACAGAGTACAGAGTAACGTCTGAGGCCTCAGTTACATTTGTAAGCTTTACTTACGGGCTTACGTAAAACTCACGTAAGTGGCTCAAAAAAAATACGTTTACACATGAATTTCTAGATGTATTACAAGCTTACGCATTTTAATGGAGTTTAAATAAACAACATCCAATGCTGTTTACATTAGTAATTTCTTTTTAAGTTTCCTTCTAACTGGTTCACACGATTCTACTTTAGTCATCAACTGACTTCAACAAAAGTTGTGTGGTTTATATTGATAAATTTGCTTGAAAGCCAATTACTTATAATTCTATGGCCAATTCAGACAGTTTGAATCGCATGCGATTTATAGTTGATCAACTAAAATCGAACCGTGTGAACCTGCTTACGTGTGTAAAAGTTGCAAAATTAAATGTGATGGGAGCATAAGTGACATTGAAACTTTATATAAGTTTCAAATAAGTGAGTATATGTTGTGTAACCACAACTTTATACCTACTATAATAATTGCGAAAAACTCATTAGGTACCAGCAATCTATTATACGCCAAGGCAGACCCTGGCATTATGCCGGGATAACGCCAGGCAGAAAGAACGCCAGGTAGAAAGAACGCCAAGCCGAAACAAAGAAAGATTAACGTAGGTACTATTTTTACACCTATTATGCATTATCCATATTCGTCCAGAGTCTAAGCGATGAGACGCCACAATCTGTTTTTAATATGTCTAACAAAAATAATTAAAAGACGGCCTCCGTGCGCAGTAGGCGAGAAGCCTGCTGTGAAGCGAGAGGCCGCGGGTTCGATTCAAATGTGTGTGATCCACAAATATCATGTTTCGGATCTGGGTGTTTTCTCCTCAGAGGGGTTGACGTCAGGCAAGCGGCCGGTCGTACAAATTACAAGCCAAATCTTTCTGTAACATGTGTTAAAAAGCATGTTGCGCCGACCCCACTGAGAGTGGGATATGGGCAGGTGGAAGAAGAAGAATTAAAAGATGTAAACTGATTACCATAAGCATTTTTCCTATAAAAACTTTGTAGATTGAGTAATTATGACAAAAAATAAAGCAAAAAGTTGACACTACAAGTATTTGCATGTAATTTTGCAATTAGCGAGTATTTTAAAACCAAGATTATGTATTGTAACTATTATTGTTAGTATTCTAAAAATAAAAAGTAAACACGGATTTTATACCTTCGTAAGGTATACATGTACCTCGGTGGCGCAGTTGTAATGCGCGCGTTACGACTGAGGCTGACGCTGAGGTCTCGGGTTCGATCCCCGGGTCGGGTAAAAGTGTTAAATTACTTGGAATTATGAAACTTAAGATCTTATGTCCGGAATGACGAGCATAGTGCAATGCCATGCAATATTTTCAACAGATTTCATGTTATCCAAAGTTTTGAGTAATGTTAGTATTTTTAGGCAGGTATGGTGGTTCTCATTAGATGAGCGGCCAGCTCGCCTCGTCATACAGGTAAATAAAAAACTTATGTTTTTGTCATTCAGTTTTATCAAAGATAATAAACAAGCTAATGTGAAACATAAAGTGCATCAAACACATTCAAATGTACAAGACCAACAACTAATTATGTTGTGCTTCAATGTACTTCAGTATGCATGCAACAAGTGGATAATATCTTTAATAAGGGACTTTATTGCACTGATGAAAACTTTGATAATTTTTATTGTAGTTGTTTTAATAGTTTCTATTTTCTTATTGTAGATAGCATATTATGTTATGTGGTTTTTTCCCTAAAGATCGAATAGGACTTCTTTATCAATTACACAACATCCTATTCAGAATAGATAGCTTAGCATTTTATAAATATTAGCCCTGTATTAAATTGACAGACCCCTAAATAATGTATTTTATACTTTATATATTTATGGATTTAATAAATAATTTTGATTTATGTGTGTAATTTCGTTTTTTTATTGTAACCTGATTGACGAAACGAGCAGGTTACTTGCTTGCAGATGGTAAGCGCCACACCTGCCCATAAACAGACACAACACTATACCAACTTTGAATTACAAAGCACTGCATGGCACTGGACCCCGAGAAGTAAGGTGTTACGTATCATAATGTCGTTTAAACTTAAACTTTACTTTAAACACAACAGTGCTTGCATACTGTTGCCTGATGGCATAAATAGACAAAGAGGTGGTACCAGCCCAGTTGGCCTCTCGCATATGAAGATCCTATCACCTAGTAAACCATGTATGTACCTGTATGATGAATGTTTATTATCAAAGTACAATGAACTCATCTTTAAATTGTGTCAGTATGCGTTGAAAGTAGGTTATGGCAATTATTTGGATTACTATATTGTTGCAACATATTGTAACAAATATTGCAGTACCCACTACAACAGAATTATATTTCATGATTAACAAAATTATATTAATGTTTTTTATGTAAGTAATCCTATCCTGTCTCTTTAGACATCCTATCCCATTACTATTTATAAATGTAAAAGTTTGGATGTTAGTGAATTTGGATGTTTGTTAGTCAATAACTTAATATGTGAACAGTTTTGGATGAAATTTAGCACACAGGTAGACCATGACCTGGATTAGACATAGGCCTTTTTAGCCTAGAAAAGGCCATTCATGTGGACTGATCCACGAGCAAATTCTAGTTTTTAATATATTATGTACTTTAATACAGGCAACAAATTTCTTACATTAGAAAAATAAACTGAACACATACATATCTCATATATTTACATATGTTTTATTAGCATAGCCTCAATAAGTTGTCACAAGGGTGTCTTATGTAATGTTTGCCATTGCTGTAAGTGCAATAAACTTGTGCAACTCTGATGACACAGCAACAATACACAAACATTATTTTTATGTGCAACTATAATAATGATATTAAGATTTTTTTATAAAATCCATTTAATTTCGATGTGAGTTCACCTTGCAAAGTCCTCCAAAATCACTAGTCTGACTCATGTATGTAAAATTTAACAGTTATCAATATTGTATGTTATTGAGGGCACAATGCCAGATAAACAATATTGAGAGCAGACAATGCACCTCTTATCACAATGTTGTTGGTAAATAAAATCAAAGGGCACTTACTTTTTGTAAACTCTACAGAAAGAGTTGTTAATCCTCTTGTCGGACATATGCCGTCTGCGGTCTTCAAACAGATCCTTGATAGCAGTCACACCCAACACAAACAAGACGGGCAACATGGCCACCTCTTTGCCGAACGCACTGATAGCTGGCACCCAGTTCAACAGAACTATGAATATAAAGTACACATTTGCAATCCTGTGGAACTGCTCAAACAGATTCTTGGGTAAAAACGAGAGCAGAGTATATTTTGTAGTTCTCACTTTGTTGTTACACCGGTTTCCATTGGGGTGGTCTTTCGGTGGTGTCTTATCAGGCACCAAGTGGTTTGGGATCACTATGAGGTGTCTGATATCTACTGCAGGCTGAGGACGTCGCAGTAGCCAGAAGGCGGCGCGTCGCCAGGGGCCCACCACCGAGGGGCGTCGGATGGTGTAGATGGAGTCGGAGCGGGACGCCTGCCGTGAGTGATGCACGCGTACGGAGCCGATGCGCGGCTGAGCGCTCGCTGGTGGCGGCTCCCGGTGTCCCGGGGGCAGGATGAAGTCGGTGCGGCTGCCCGTGCGACTGTGGCCAGGACCGGAGCTGGGCCGCCCGCCCTCGCCGATTTGTCCATGTGAGAGCGCGCGCTGGTGCCCGCGCAGCGCCGACTTGAGCGCAGGCCGAGCCGTCGTCGGGTTCCCCGCCAGCATCGGCGTGCCGCCATGGCTTATAGATCTCGAGTGCCCTTTTGCTTTTGGAAACAAGTACGTCTGCTCTGGTGCCCCCGGAAGACATGGCACCGTCGAGGGAGTCTCTCCACTTCCTTCTGTTGACATTTTTATACATCTGAACGGCGAACGACCCGGTTTTCCCGTTCATTTAAAACTGTGTCACCGCTCCGTGTTCGTAGATCGTGTCTGATGTTGACGATTTATGAAGAACGTGCCGTACGATTCGAAACATATGGTTAGAAATCATCTGTTCTCGGATTCACACATTAAAAACGTTCATTTTCTCGAAAAATTAAAAAACAGGACACGAATTTAAATAAAACGAGTGTGATCTGCATTTTTTTAACTGTCGAAACAAATAAAACTAGCAATAATTGTTCGCCACGGTGCAAACATTCAATGTGTGCACAAAAGAGAACAAAACTCAAAAACAACTAGTTCTTTGACAACTAAACGACTGAGTACGTACTTTGGTACGTACCAAAACCAAACCGTAGAGAACCAAACAGTTCGGTACTGTCACTGTGATGTCTGACAATCACTGACCACAGACTACCTATAGAGATGCTACGCATCACTGACATTTGATGACAGTGTTGCCAGATTAGATTGGAGATTTATGGATTCCACGCACTGGCGCGATCTCCGTAAAGCCTTCCACCAACAACCACGTTCTGCGATCGCGATCTTTGGCTACGTTTTTCTTTTACATTTTGAATGCGATCATAAATAAACACTGCCGCGATCTAGACGCCTGCGATCCGAACAGGACGCGACGCGATCAGCAATTTGCGATTTAAGTTTTTAGTACATTTTCTAGGGGGACGCACACGATCTTACACACTGCCGCGATCCAGACAGCGCAGCCAAATTATGTTGCTAGAATGCTTAATTGTTTCAAATAAATGAATTCTGTTCAAACTCTGCATCCGGAAGGCTGAGTCCATTTAGTATTTTTTCTAGAGTTCAACTCTGATAAGTTGATTAGTTGTTTATAAAACAACTAGCAGCCCTATTATATTTTCATTCTATCGCGGAGAGTTTTGGCGGGAATTCTGAGTGCGGTGGCCGTTGGCGGTAGCTCTCCTATTTTAATTATTATTCCTATTTTAATGACAGCCTACGTGGCGCAGCGGGCGAGAGCCGGCTGCGAAGTGAGAGGCCGTGGGTTTGATTCCCGCACTGAGACAAATGTTTGTACATAAATACATACATACGCACTCACGCCTGTAATCCTCGAAGGGGTAGGCAGAGGTGTAACCAGTACACCCACATTTCGCCGAGCGTATCTCCGTCCCTTATGTGATAGGGGGCGAGCCTATCGCCATACCGGGCACAAATTCCAGACTCCGGGCTGATACTAAGCATTTCGTAATAGAAAAACCCAATACCACTGTACCTGACCCGGGGATCGAACCCGAGACCTCAGGGTCGGCCTCAATCGTAAGGCGTACGCCACTGAGACACAAATGTTTGTCATCCACAATTTTTTAAAAGTGGTGTGGATCTGTGCAATAAACATTGAGGCGATGAACAGTGTATGTAAACATTGAATTTATGTGAATTTAGGTGATTTTTGACTACGGGTATTGATTTACCTAGGTCGTTCAATCCGCTTGTATATGAAGCATCGTATTGTAAGGAATTAACACCAAAACACCGGCAAGACTGAAGTTGACCACGCCCGTGTTTCATCGTTCTTGGAAAATAAAGAAATTATAATACTAATAAGTATGCGTCTGAATGACTTGCATCCATGAATACGAATAAATAAAAAAAAAAACATTCATTCGCAGCGTCTATTCGCAGTCGGGTGGGTTTTGGCGGGAATCCTGACAGTGCGATGGCTCTCTTGTTTTAATTATTTCCTAAACTGGTTTAAAGTTGTGTTTGTTGTATAAAAGTGGAGTGATTTTGTGCAATAATCATTAACGCTGATGAATAGTGTATGGAAACATTGAAATAGGTGAATTTAGGTGATTTTTGACCAAGGGTATCGATCGACCTTGTGCATTCGATCCGCTTGAAGAAAGTCGTCTAAGAAGCATCAAACTGAAAGGAATTAACACTATAACTCCAGCAAGACCTTGATATCGGACACACCCTCGTTTCATCGTTCTTAGAAAATAAAAGAATTTAACTAATGACTTGGCAGTATGGTCTCTGATCTTAGCCGGTTCCTTATGGAACAAACAAACAAAAAAAAACATTCGCAGTCGACGTCATCGATGGCCGACATATTCTTTCCGACATTTTGACATTTCTCTCCCGGTTAGTCACTTCGTGTTGGATTATTACCTGTTTTAAACTTTCACCATGGATGAAGAATACGACGCGATCGTCTTGGGTACCGGCCTGAAGGAATGTATCCTGAGCGGTATGCTGTCGGTATCCGGGAAGAAAGTGCTGCACATTGATCGGAATAAGTATTACGGTGGAGAATCTGCGTCGATTACACCGTTAGAGGAGCTGTTCGCAAAGTTCAACGCACCTACACCAGATGAAACATACGGTCGAGGTCGCGACTGGAATGTCGATTTGATTCCCAAGTTTTTGATGGCCAATGGCTTACTGGTGAAACTGCTCATCCATACGGGCGTCACCCGCTACTTGGAGTTCAAGTCAATAGAGGGCAGCTACGTATACAAAGGCGGCAGGATCTCCAAGGTGCCGGTCGACCAGAAGGAGGCGCTCGCTTCCGACCTTATGGGTATGTTTGAGAAGAGGCGTTTCCGCAACTTCCTTATCTACGTGCAAGACTTTCAAGAGGAGGATGCGAAGACCTGGAAGGATTTCGACCCGAGCACTGCCAACATGCAGTCGCTGTATGACAAGTTCGGCCTCGATAGGAACACGCAGGACTTCACTGGCCACGCTCTTGCCCTTTACCTCGATGACGGGTACCTCCAACAACCTGCCATTCAGACCATCCGTCGCATCAAACTATACTCGGACTCGCTGGCCAAGTATGGTAAGTCCCCCTACTTGTACCCCATGTATGGGTTAGGAGAATTGCCCCAAGGCTTCGCCCGACTCTCTGCTATTTATGGAGGAACCTATATGTTGGATAAGCCAATTGATGAGATAGTTTTGTCAGAAGATGGCAAAGTGGTTGGTGTTCGTTCTGGTAATGAGGTTGCTAAGTGCAAGCAGGTGTACTGTGACCCCAGCTATGTTCCTGAGCGTGTCCACAAGAAGGGCCAGGTTATTCGGTGCATTTGTCTATTAGACCATCCAATTGCTAATACCAAGGATGCACTGTCCACTCAAATCATTATTCCCCAAAAACAAGTGGGTAGGAATTCTGACATCTATGTCTCTGTAGTCTCATACACTCACCAGGTGGCAGCAAAGGGTTGGTTTATTGCCATGGTGTCCACCACTGTGGAGACCAATGATCCTGAAACTGAGATCAAGCCTGGTCTAGATCTCCTTGGTCCTGTCAGGCAGAAGTTTGTATCTATAACTGATTATTATGAGCCAATTGACTTGGGCAGCCAGAGCCAAATCTTCATCTCCGAGTCATATGACGCCACCACTCACTTTGAAACAACCTGTTTAGATGTACTCAAGATATACAAACGTGGCACTGGAGAGGACTTTGACTTCTCCAAAGTAAAAGTTGAGCTGGGGGAGGAGGATCAGTGAACGGCCCATTCAGATATGTACATTGCTTGTTAGTTTTAACAATTTGTTTAAGAACTGTTCAGGCAACAAACTATATGTTCATTAGGGATTTTGGGTACAGATTTGTAAAAGCTTAGATGTATCAAGTATTGTATAAACACTCCAGGCAGTTCCAGTAAGTGATTGTATTTTTTTTTATTACCAAAAATATTTCAAAAGTATAAGATGTTATTTAAAGGATTTTATCTGTCAATTTAATTATTGCTTTTATTATTTATAAGTATACAAAGCTACGAGGTGATCTGCACATGTGAGGTGTTAGGTTAATTGTATCAAATGATATGCATTCCATTTTGGTACATTTATTTGATCCTGTAATCATATCATGTTTTAGCTCATCAAAATTCTGATATGAGTGCTCACTGTATCTATATGTTTTGTGTAAGATCATGAATAAAGTTACATTATATGACAAATTTGTTTTATTTGTGGTTAACACCAATCATAATATATTTTATTGAGATAAAATAATTTGAATGTAGAATGGTACGGAAGTAAACAGGTATTATTCTTAGGAATCACAGATCTAATTTAATTATTATGCTTAAATAAAATAATATTTTAAATATTTGTACTAAAATTTGTGTCTAAAAATTAAGTACATATTTCAATGAATACAAGTGATCATCTCTGCACCCAATAAATATGTAGTCACCATACACAGCTGCTGATGAGAATGTTTCATTAGGTAGATGATAGTCTGCCAGTATGACACCATTCTCAGAGTCAATAACACATAGTTTCCCATTATTGGAAGCAGCTAATATAAGTTTATCACTCAAACCGCATGGTGTGGAGTACACAGGTGAAGTCAGTTCCGTCTTCCACATTAAGCTTGGCTGAAAATTCTTTATGTAGATGCTGTATACTTTATTGTCATGACAGCCAAATACCATTTGCCATTTGAGTTTCTCTAGTTCTTTAACATATATTGAAGAGAATATATTGCCTCTTGCACCTTGGTATTTCCATATCTGGAACATAGCAACAATTAAATAAATATTGAAGCCATATTACCAAGATTGGTATTAAAACCTTGGCTTACCTTAATACCTTTCTCAACTGTTCTGCAATGTATTTCACCATTGACTTCAGTGAATACTACATATTTGTCATTATCATATAGCACAGGGCTGGCAAACACTGGACTGCTCAATGTTCCTCGCCATGCTACTGTGTTAGTTTTTATATGTATACTAGCACAGACACCTGACAAAGTACCTAACAATATGTATTCATTTTTAGCCAGTACTAAATCTGCTGATATTGCTTGGTCACTGACTTGTATTGTGTCCTTGATAGCTCCTGTCTAAAAAGTAATTGTAAATTTTTATTGTTGTGAGTTAAGTAAAACATTTACAAAGATAAAAAAAATCTTTCTTAATCAAAGACTTTAATGTATACAACAAGATAAGCTGCGCGATACATAGGAATTGTACCACTAAGTTGTGGTCAATTGACCGTAACTCAATATTACCGTCTCGCTTACTCTCAATTAGAACCCCTATCGCGCTCCCTGTTTGTGAGCGACGCGAGAGTTTGACTCGCGTTATGTGACGCAATTTTACTTCTAAACAGTAGTCTGTCTAGTAGTATACATTAAAGTCTTTGTTCTTAATACAATGGATTCCATACCAATATATCAATACAACGAATGTTTCCATCGTACGCAGCGACATACACGACTCCGTTTAAGCATGTAGCTTTGCTTTTTATCATGGATCCAATATTGATCCTCCACAATTCTATACAGTTTTCAAGTGTGAAACACACTATTGTTCCATCATACGTGCCTACAACACCACAAGGAGATGTCACAGGCTCCTGGTGACAACAGAGGACTGATGCTTCCACTCGTGATTTGAGCGTTATCATGCCTTGCAAGTTGCCACCTATCGCTTCTGCTACAACGATTTTTCCCGAATGACTCCCAACTGTTATGTAGAGATTACTGGAAAGTAAAAATAATGATAAACAGGCATTATATAGAATGATAATAATGTGCTAGAAATTACGACGCTAAGAACGATATGACTTTCAAGTATGAACTAGTTTCTAAACAGAAGTTGTATTATTACTATACATTTTGAATCTGAAACTATAATTCATGGATGATTTGATAAGGCTGGCTGTGGTTTTTAAGTGGTAGATCCTTATGTAATGCCGTCTGGGTTGGTACCACCGCTTAGTCTATTTCTGCCAAGCAGCAGGTGTGTAGGCATTGTCGTTTTCAGTTTGAATGACATTAATTGCAATATCGACTTGTATTAGTGGGCATTATGGGACTTAACATTGTATGTGTTAAAGTGACGAGCGCAGTCTGGTGCCATGCCATGATTAATAACTCGAAGTTCTGTGTGGTGCTTGTTTATTGTTCATGGGCGAGGGTGGCACTTACCATCAGGCCAATGACAAGCTAGCTTCGTCATTAAGGCTAATAAAAAAATGGAGGTCACGTGTTGGGTTCCCACATTCAGTCACATGTTTGAGTGGATTATGAAGCCCCCTGTCAAATCACCTACTACATAATTGAGGAATACCCAAGAGAAAAAAAATCGGGAGGACTCAAAGGCCTTTTCCAGCTGATTGCTGGGTTAGAAATAAACATAGCCGATTTATAAAAAGTACATATTTATGATGGAGCAGGTTTTTGAGCCTTTTAATATCCTGATTAATCTGATTAATGATTACTTACAATACAGTTTGAAATAATGATGGAGATGCATCAACACATTTCCCAGTGTCAAATTTCCACAGCACAATAAATTCCACAGGAATGTTACCACTTACTATACTATTTTTCTTATTAGACACACAGTCTGTGTAAGTGTTTGAATTAGATCTAGGTCTTTTAATTTTCTTTTTACCCTTTGGTTCCTCAACACATATTTGATTCTGGACTATTTGCATTATTTCCCCTAAACTGGTCTTTTGAGACATCAAGTAGGGAAGCATTATTTTACCAAATTGGGATGTAACTAGTGATAGTTTGTTACAAATTGAAACTGCAAGGAAAGATGTACCTCCAATTGAATAGAAGTTTTTGTCCTTGATTTGGTCATAAGAAAAGTTTTTATTCAATGATACTTTTAGTTCATTTATGAACTGCTCTTTTAAAGTATCCAGAGATTGTGGTGCCACTAACACTTTCTCAAACATTTGACATAGCATTCGTTTTGATATTTTGCCATGACGATTAGTGGGTAAGTTGTCGACTCTGACAATTTTATCAGGCCAGTGTTTATCATCAAGTTTACATTTAAGGAAGTCACCGAGTTCCTGACAACTTAGTGTTTCTGAAGAAAAATATACAACAAGAAGTAATGGTTTAGGTAACCACAGACAAGAGCAAGTTTTTACTATTGGACATTGCATAATGGTGGACTCAATCAACTGTAAATCTATTTTGTGTCCAAATCGTTTTACGACATCATCCTTGCGACCTTTATAATAAACAGTACAGTTTCTTATTTCACCAATGTCACCAGTGTCCACAAAATTTAACGAGTTTTCTTCTTTATTACACTTTGATTTGTTTAGTAAAAAACACTTTCTTGTTTTGCTAACTGTAATGCAAAATAAATGTTATGTATATTCTCAATTAAAGGGTTTAAAAACAGCAATAAAAACAATACTTTTAATAATATACATTTATTTAATACTTACTCACCTAATATAATTTTACCTGTATTATTATTATCTTGAGTTGGTTCTACAATCAGTTGAGTTTCTGACAGGCAGTTTCCTAAAGGCACTTCCCTATCAGACAATACCTTGCTCAGGTCCAGTTCTGTGGCACAAGCCCAGCATGACATTTCAGTTACCCCATACAATGTGAATATTCTAGTCTTATTATTGCAATCTTTCAATTCCTTCAGTCTTTTTATACCATTTAATGGTTCACCACCCAATGCTAATATTCTGAGCGTGGAATGAGCACTTAAAATGCTATTCTTGAGATCAGCATTAGATTGTTGGAAAAACTTGGATGGTGTTGTTTGCCAGAATGTGACAGAATTTTCCTTGTTTCTAGGGAAGAGTATGTCTGCTCTTTCTGGAGCAATAAGTAAAGAAGCTCCATTAGAGCATGCTAGCAGGATTTCTATCATAGATGGGTCAAATGTGAGTGGAGTAGAAAAATATATAATGTCTTGTGGAGCAATGTTGAACATTTTAGTCAAATCATCTATGTTAGGTTGAAGGCATTGTATTGGAACTTGGATATGTTTTGGCTCTCCAGTGCTTCCTGATGTCATAGCTATGAATGAATGCTGAGATACATATTTATTGTTTTGGCTGACAGGATCACAGTTGTAGAAATTGATGTTAAGATCAAATACAGACACTGTTCTGTCAGGCTTTTTGCCAAACAATTCAGAAGTATCATTGGATTCAATCTTTTTTATAGTAATTACCACAGTAAATTTTATGTCACTAGCCAGTGTCTCTATGTCTTGAGATGGGTCCAGAAACATGAATGTTGTAGAGCATTTGTGAGCCCTGTAATTGAAAAAATATTTTTTTAATTAATTAAGCCATTCATACATGTTAAATAGATATTTAATCGGTACTTACGCGGCAATTATGCATGGTATAATGATGTTCCTCTCGGACACAAGTCCTATGATCCCTTTGTTACATTTCAATTGCTGCAGATTTTGAGAGATGTATTCACAAACTCCATAAAGTTCTGAATATGTAAAGTTCTTGTAGATGCCATCCTCATACAGCCTCACGGCAATACTTGACGGGTATTTGGCGCAAGTTCGTACAAAAACATCGTAGTATCCGTGTTTTATCTTCATTTGGTTTAGGAGTCGTGTAGGATACTTAAATTTAATTAACACACTCGGAATTCGTTTTTAGAAAAAAATTAAGTAAAAGCATTATATAGCTGAATTTATTTGTAATTACTGTCTCAATATGCCATCATTAAAGTGGCGTGTTTTAAAATGTTTTGTTTTTCTTCTATCACTAGTTGCCAGATTCAGGGTATTAATTGTCAAATGTCAAATCACTCACAACTTCACAAGTACTCACAACCAGGGTTAGATTTAGGCTCTCAGAAATTTGTCTATGTATATTATAAAGATACTACTATGGCAAAAATTATATTACTTCTTTTTTGCCGATAGTTGGCTGATATAAATATAAACCAATACTCTAAATATGGTTAGTTTAATTATTCATGTACTCATATTTAAATGTATGACAACTTCTATGTCAGTTAATTCTTCAATGGGAACCTTCACAGTCTTTAACAATATACAACGTGTTATAGAAAGGGGCGGGCAAATTTAAGCAATGTATAGTGTAGGGTATAAGTATTTATCTCCCATAGTACCAAATCCGATTGCATTGCTAGTACAATAACTATAGAATTTTCTTTTTTATCGAATGAGTAACATGTCGATATCGACTTTCAACTTTGGACAACACTAAATGATAAAAAATGATACTATAGACCTCCTTTCATTTAATTATTTTATAATTAAAAAAACATTAAACAGTTGTCAAACGTCAATATTTATTTGACGCAGTCAGTTCGGCAAGTTCTGATTTTATGAAGTATGATTACGAGTTAAAAAAATATGTTGTAATTGCTTAAAAACAAGTATTATGTATTGGTGTAACTGATAAAAGTTTTTAAGAGGATCGTCGACTGTAATAAGCCAAATTCATAGATGGAAGACCCGTGAATGAAGTTTTTAACATGCTTCTAAACGATGGTACCTATTTGTCTTCAACACACAATCTCTTTCAGGTGTTAATTTGTGTTTAAATTACAAGTTACGTACGTATGTCCGTAGAATTACGTGCATCTTATTCAAGTTTATTAAAAAGTGAGTATCGTTCATAATAATTAATAGTGATGTCATCAATCTGATCGATATTAATAAACGAGTGATTAAATGTTACGTGAAATTTTCGGATGTCTTGGTTTTGAAAAGATCCGGTACATAAGTACTAATTGTACGGTGTATGTAATGACCCTAAAATATGACCACACCTTTCTGTAACACGTTGTATATATATTTTTTATATCATAGGTTGGTAAACGAGCAAGTGGGTCACCTGATGGTAAGTGATCTCCACCGCCCATGTACGCCCACAATACTAAAAGGATCATGGGCACGTTGCCGACCTTAAGATCGATAGGAAAGGGATAATTAAGGGATGGGGAAGGGGAAGGGGATTTGGGTTTCCGGATATCTCATTCAATGTACAAAACTCCGCAGCAAGCTGCTACTTCACGATGGTCTTCTGTGAGACAGTGGTAACGACCCGGACGAGCCGGCCTATTCATGCTGTAGACAAAATTGTCTACAACGTGGCTCTACCGTGCGTCGATATCGTCGTAACTAAATTCACTTTGCTGATGACTCTTTCGCAGTCGACATTTGCGTATGGTAAAACAAGGCGATCGAGTGCAAACTGACATATCTCATGAAATGCCTTATTTCTTATGTCACCATCTGCTTAGGTTTTACTGTATTGTCATTCCTAAATGTATTCCTTAGACTGAAAGTAAATAAAACAATGATAGGTGAAAAGTTGCGAAATAATCTAGAGATAAAATTATACTACTTTTGCGTACAATCCTGGCATTAAGACACTATACCCTACATGTAATTAAATTATGGTAGACATAATATAATAAACTACGAAATCCAATCCTGTTCACAACTGTGAACTGTCGCCACCTTCTGTCAAAGTGGTCTGTCAATGTCAATTGTCAAAATCGATAACACAGGCTATATTACTATATTACGGTTCGGGTTGAAAATGTCAACAATTTTAGAATATCTTAACTCATATTATTATTAGTAATTGACTCGATAATGGACAGTGACCGTTATTTTTATTGTCGAAATCTAGCGTTATTTCGAATTCACGGATTTTAACCATAATATTGATAGAATTTGACAATAAGTATCTTCGAGTTAAAAGAGATGTTTCAGGCTGTACAGCAAAAGTCGCCCTCCGGGGCCGGTAGAATGTGGCGTTAAAACATGTTGCAAACGTTCGTGCCATTTGATTATGATTGGTCGAGAGACAAAAGTGCAGTAACCCAAAATTAGAATTGAGGATACCTACTTATAATGGTTTGGTTATTTCTTTGTATTATTGTTACTACAAGGTTACTAAATTATTTTTATTTTGTCGATTATAACATAAAATAAAACAAATAGAATAGTACACCCAACAGTTCTGATCTCCCACTAGGTTAACCTGTATTGTGGATATCAAGAACTACGAGGGACTTGCGGTCCCACAACACCCAGACCTGAAACAAATATTTATGGATCACACAAACATTTGTCTCGGTGTGGGAATCGAACCCACGGCCTACTGCATCACGTCCATCACTTTAATAAAATAATTTTGATGGTTTCATTAAAATAACAGTGAGTTATTGTCATTAATAGATTCTTAACCGACACAAAAATATTAAAACGTTCGCAATTCGTGTATATATTTTTATATATTATTAGCTTTTGCTCGTGGCTTCGCCCGCGTGAATGGCCTTTTTCAGGATTAAAGTAGCCTATGTCCTAATCCAGGTCATGGTCTACCTGTGTGCCAATTTTCACCCAGAACCGTTCGCCTGTTATGGCGTGATTGACTAACATTCAAATACACAAACTCACAAACATTTTTCACATTTATAATAGTAGTAGGATGTTCACGCATAACTCCGTCAAATGTGGACAAATTTTTATGTTTTTTGTGTATTCGATAGAGTTTACTGCGGTGGTAGTCCCAATTGAGTGGTAGAGACAGTTTTGTCTACAGTACTAATGTTACCACAGTCTCATAGAATACCGTCGTAAAGTAGAAGCTCGCTGCTGCTTCGAAATACTACTTCGGCAGTAATTTGGAAATACCAACGTGATATTATCAAGCCCAAATCCAAATCTCATAATTATCCCTTTCCTTTAAGGTCGGCAACACGGCTTTGATTCTCCTAGTACGTGGATGTTCATGGGCAGTGGAGATCTTATCATCAGACGACTATTTGCTCGTATGTGGTCTCTATTAAAAAAATCAATCTTATTCGTAAAAAAAAGAAAAAGGCCGAAGCGTATAAGTTTAATCGTAGTTCTGTACATTATTATGATTTTTTTCCGCTTCTTCGGTTTGAAGTAAATTGAACGCATCATATTTAATTTGGTAAGTAGTATTTACTCAGAGGTGGCGAAACAGATGCTTAGACTAGTGTTTTAAAGTTCTAAATATAAACGACATGTTAAAGCAAGTTTACATTTCAAATGAAAGTTTGTTCTCAGGTTGTCTGTGTGTCTGCTGTCATATTTTCGTTGAGGAGAACGCGAAAATAGTGGACTTTAGCCAATAAAACAAAATTTATATGCATCTGAGGGCAACATTGTCTGCTATAGGGTAACCAAGCGCAGAGGCTCTGCGGCGGAGCTGACCTAAAACTTGTTCGGCAAACGAACGGGCCCAATCAATTAGGGGCGGTCAGCGATCCGTCGGAAAAGAGGGCAGCGCGCGCGCTCTCTAAGGAAACTCGGAAAATGGTAGCGGGGACATAGCGGGGCGGGGCGCGACTCGGAGGGTGCGTGCTCGAGAGGCGCGAGCGTGCATCGATCGTACGGGGCGGCGCTGAGCGCTCAGTCCGCCGGGGCGGCCGGCGAGAGCGCGCGTGTGATGCGCTGTCGCTGAAATGGCCGGCGCTCGGGCGCTCGTGGCCGCATGCTGCTGCTGGTGGTGGCTGGCCGCCGCAGCCGGTAAGTATTCCTATACATAACTAACTGCCCGCGCCAGTCGTGTTTGCACCGCGATCAGCTGATCGGGCCGGTGTCGCGCCGCCCGGACACGCTGACACTTTACTTTTCACGAGTTACGTTTCTTACGTGTTATTATAGCATGTCAAGACTACGGCCGCAGTGCGTGTGTGCTTTATCCGCGATCACCCCTTGTCACTTAGGTGCCAGAGTTTAATGATAGAAGGCAAATGTTTGTTTTAAATGTAGCGCTTTAAATTAGTTTCCGTCGTGACTTTTTACACATGTCAAATGTTCAAACTTTGGTGTCGGTAAAAATTTAGGTTTAAAATAAATATTTAAAGTTACATTATAGCGTGCAGTAATGAGTCGTAAGTGTAATGCGGCGGTATGTTGCGGGTGTTGGTAGAGCTGGTAGAATACGCGGGGTTGTCGCCAAGCGGCTGCGGCAGCGACCAGCAAGCCCCAGATCGTCCTTGCCTTAGACTAATCAAACACACTCCGATATTACATAATACGCCGGCGGCTAAAGTGACACATCTGCGTAAATATTGATCATAATCACGCCACTGTGGCCTGAGGAAGTCGGGATTACAGTGCACGCGTGCATAACTTAACACCTGCCGTCCTTCCGCGACATCTCCTTACACATTACATTACACATTCACACCGTCAAACTTGTATTTGGATAAATAAAACACATTTTTTTCCAGAGATTTACATATACATTTTTTCCTTCGATATTTGTCTTTTTATCTTGTCAAAAATCGTGAAAATTCAGAGTACCATTTACGTCTAATAAGTGGTTAATTTTTAATTTTATGTATGTTTTTTATGCAAATTTCTCTAATATTTTGTTAAATGAGTAATTAAATGGATATCAATTTATATCGGAGCCAGTTTGCAATATTTTTGATTCTCATGTCATGAGGTCAATAAATCCAGTTTAAAAGACATCAACGCGTAAATTGTTATACGTCTAGTTTTGTAATTTCTATGAACATGTCGTAAATTAACATGTTATCAATACTTAGTATTATCTATAAGTAACATTTGGCTATATAGAAACGTTTATTACTTATTATAGTTGTTAATATTGCGAATAATATAAAAGAATAAATACACCCAACAGCCACACACATAGTCTTGACCGCACACTAGGTTAACGAGTAGGTATCGTAGATATCAGGAACTACGAGAGAATTACGGTTCCACAACACTTAAATCCGAAACCAATATTTGAGGATCACACAAACATTTATTTCGGTGCAGAGATCGAACCCGCGGCCCTTCAATTCACGCCCGCTGCGCTACGGAAGCTGTTATTACGATATATGACATAAGTTGGAAAAAAATACCTAAATAATATTATAATTGTCTCTATAAATGATACGACAATTTTATTGCCTATATGATGATGCAATATATATTCACATAATTTATTCTAAACGTATAACTAACCGACGATAAAATACGAAGCTTTTTCATATGTATATAATCTGTGAAAAGTTATGCGTATAACTTTTCACAGATTGTTTCGATATTGATGATTCTTTTTTTTCTAAAGAGTATACCACAATGATGGTTCTATTTAAATTTCAAGAATAAATTCCAGCGCTAAGGATTCCACCCCTTACGAAAAACATAGACTCAAAATAGTTATTTTTATTATAGAGTTTTATTTTCGTTGATTTTTTTTAAACATTTCATACATCAATTTCCGTTAATACATATATATTGAGTATTTTTATTATATTGATTTATTATTTATAGATATATTTATTATATTGAGTATTTCACAAAATATAACCTAATATAGAGTGCCAATACAACGTGCAAAAATTGGTTCGAGATATAAAATATAAATAGGGGTAATTTACGAAATTGTACATTGGCCCGGCCGGCATGAGTTTGCATATTTATCAAACTGGACCATCTAACCCAAACGATGGAAATACTATCATTTCCTTTGGACATTTGTCAAGTCGACCTGACCTCTCCCACTTCAGCGCATAAGTACTGGGACGCCGCCTCGACGTTGCTTTTACTGATTTTTTAAAATTGTAACACAATACTTCCCTTATTTAAAAAAAAATACTCAATATTATATTATTGTTTTGTCCAATTAGATAATTTTTTTATTAGAAGAGTATAAACACTGGTTATGTTAATTACTGATTAAAAGTATTACTGTGTGATACCTATATTTAAAGCAACATTATAGACTCGTACCCAATTGATCCTTACTAAATATAGACATAAAGGCTCGCATTTAAAAACAAACAATAAAATTGGTTCATGATCAGTATTCCTATCTGAAGTGCATGTAATAATTGCGTTAATAATGAACAGAATTATTTCATTTCATGTAAATTAATAACCTATACTGGGAAATATTAAATTAACGTCATGGTATATGAATAATTGTTTTTTTTTATTGATATCGATATGGGTTTTCAAGACATAGGTTGTTGAAAATGACCTGTTTTCAGGGAATTCAAGTTAATTTCTACATTTATGTTTTATAATTTTGTTATAAAATATCATACTTAGTTTCGCATTTTAATATAATTTATTTGAAATAAAACTAGTTTAAAAACGGATTTTATCGCGGTTTAATTTTATTTTAGAGGTCAGTCTCTCCCGTGACCACGACGGCTGAAAAGCTTTCGAAACGTCAGGACTAAAATAAAATTAAACCGCGAAAAAATCCGTATAAACTAGTTTTATTTCGATGTGTAATCGTGTAAACATAAGAAATCACTACATAATTTATTTGACAATAATATTAGTCGTAAACTTCTATTATCAATAATATTTTTTCCAACTATCAATAGTAAAATGAATTATTATTAATTAGAACATAAAGAGGCTTATATATATTACTTATTTATCAAAGTATATACGATTATTTAGTACACCGGCTATATAATTGTGACTGCTGATTGTCAACATTGGTCAAGTGTAGTATTCATCTTAGGCAATAGAGTACTATTCCGCAAATCATTTAAAAACTACAGACCAACATAACTATTGGCAGAGCTTATGTGGCAGGCAATGTGGCTTATACATTCGGCAGGCAATGTTCATTCCATGTTTTATAGGTATTTATTACTTTAAGATGTAATACAATCGTAGCAAAAAAAATAGGTTCTGACAATTTAAATCTTGTTTTATGTCCATTAAAAAACTTGCCATACCTAATATGTTTTTGGTAACTTGGTTAGTATATTCCTATTTAATAAATTGCATAGTCAACCACACATGGACATTAGACCATTAATGGCCGTTCCCAATATTCTGTCTATTGACAGATTTGCTTACTGGCAGTACATTTTTGACATATTTTATATGGCAGATCTGTCAAAACACTATTAATAGTAAGCAAATCTGTCGATAGATAGAATATAGGGAACGACCATTAGTAAATAAGATATGTACTGCCGGTTACAGTTGGTAAGACTGTTTCATAATCGAGATTAAGCATGTCACTATTGAAACTTTCTTTGATACGACATGTTGCCATCGCTGCCTGATAATGAAAAGAGATTCGGCCTTAGTCCATCGTCCTTAGAAATAGGTACAAACAGACGATTCCTACACCTGATACGAATAAAAAATATGCGTTTGGTAACAACAAGGCTCAGGGAACACATGGTGTGATACAACTTATTTTATCATGGTACCGCAAAGTGACTGCTTTAGGCCTGATGTTAAAATGTAGTCCGAATATAATGTCGACCATCAAGAGATCGTCCTTCTACGGTCGGTAGAATTATGACGGCTTGAATTTACTAGATAACTGCTGTTCAGACGTAGAAATATTATGCTTTTGCGTGCAAATATCTTAAATTCTTTTTAACGTAACTCTTTTCACTAAGGCTTCCGCCGCTCTACAACGTCTTAGACGCGGTCGATATCCCAAATTATTATTAATTTTGTGATACAAATATTTTAAAAAGAAATATCATGGGCGTTCAATTTATCGTAGTTAGTACAGGCAATTCGTCCAAAAGGCAATTTCGAGAACCCTCTCATTGACCACTCTGTCACTCCAAGAGATATTTAGGATGCGTCAAAGGCAGCGCATATTGGACATATTTTTCCGTTGTTGGTGTACGATGTCCACGTTTCTGGTCCGTACAAGAGGGTACCCAAGACGGATGTTTGGCAAACGATCATTTTCGCCCTACTGTAGGGTGTTTTTATATGTCATAGTTCGGCAAACGAGCAAGTGGGTCACCTGATGTTAAATGATCTCCACCGCCCATCTACTCCCACAATACCAAAAGAATTATAGGCCCGTAGCTGACCATAAAGAAAAGAGATAATTAAGGGATTGGGAAGGGGAGGGGGATTTGGGCCTCCGGATATCTCACTCACCGTACGAAACGCAGCAGCAACGTCGGTTTTCTGTGAGACAGTGGTAATGACCCGGGCGAGCCGGCCCATTCATGCTGTAGAAAAAAGTGTCTACAGCGTGGCTCTATCATTCAAAGTTTATTGTTCAACACTGTTCAACACTGTTCAACACCAAGCTGGCCAAATATTGTCACCGCTTTGCCAATACGATTATTGACCTCTAATGGCCGTTCCCAATATTAATCTTCAATTTCACGATAGATAGGTATCGTCAAACATCCGTATTGTTCTATCTACTGCTTGGAATCGTTCCTATTTTTTAGACAGGCACGTCGGATACTATGATAGCAATGGATAGGCAGTCTATCTGGGCCCTCTTGTGCGTTATGTTCATACAAGCTGAGAAAGAAGAACTATTGTATAATTTATATAAAAAAATATGAAATCATATCGATTTAGATTAGAAATATAAGTTTTAATTTAACATTTATCTATAATTCTTATTTTTTACCACTGTTAATGAAATACTAATAACGAGAAATACTTATTATATTGCAAAACACAATGTAATACGAAACGAAACGTTTAACTGTCAATACATTACGGCTCTGAATACAAGTCTTCAAAATGGTTATTTATTTCGTTTTTTTACAGCCGAGGATATCTGTTTATCGGTCAAAATCTACCGATAAAGAAAAAACTAAATAACTTTATCGACAGATAGCACTTAAAAAATATTGGGACGCTTGAACTGTCATTTTCATAGTGTTGTATATCTGTAGTCAGCTATCAGTCCTCTCATTGGTAGACAGCAATGAAGAATAGGATTACCTATCATTAGTAAGTTTATTGGGACGGAAAAACGGAAAATAGATAACATTTTCTATTGCCGGTATAGCAAAACTAGAGACAGACAGAATATAGGGAACGGCCATAAGTCGAGTGAGAGATTGTTCGAAATAGTAGAACCTAAGTAGCAAAAACTGCTAACAGTTTGCAGGGTGTTGTTCCGTTGTCCCTTGCGACATGACTACAGTCTTATGCTCGTTGACGGACATTGCGAAGAGCTTGCACGCTTTTGAGACATTTCCTTCATAAAGCTGTTTTTTAATGCTGGGTCATCAACAAATAGAAAGTTGTTGCCAAAAAGATTTTCATAGTGTCTTTTACATTTTAAAAGTGAGATATTATATATTTTTCTGAAAGTATACGCCTTGCCTGAAGTCACCAAAAGCAATATTCAATAGAACCGAGATTATCCATTCCATAAAAAAAATTGGGCTCTGGCCCATCCGTACGATATTTATTTTATGTCAAGGAAGGAACAATTCAATTCTATGCAAACATAACATAACGTAATGAATTAAATATAATTGTGAGTGTAAGTGAGCCACCAACATCGTAGGCCTAAAGCCAACCTCACCTGCGCGTGGTACACTCTGCTGTTTAACGGACGAGGCAATGGCGAGACTTGGTTCCCGTTGCACGTTGTGAGACGGCGCGGCGGGTCGCCCCCATATTATACCAAATACCAATAAATCTATGGTACGAGAAGGCAGACCCTAGCACTAGACAGAAAGAAAGAAAGAATATAATTTAATGAAACAAAATTAATTTGTAAAAAGTAATTATAATATCAAATATACCATTAAATAGGTCTGAAAATACTGTAGTTCGTCGGAATTTGTATCCAATTAAAATATTCTCCAGTTCTCTACTTTGCTAAAATGTACACATTTTGTTCTTAGTATTTGTGAAACTCCCAGCCGAGAGAATAGAGGTTTTAAAGTAGCAATTTCGTTGTGACGGAAGCCGCCCGATGTTCGTCTTACGTAAGCTTCAATACAGTTTCATTGAATTTTTATCGTCTCTCCCTCATCGCATTCGCCGCATTCAATTTTCGTGTTCTTCGGCACTTTGTAAGTGTATATATATTTTATTGCATCACTTTTATTGGAAATTTTTCATCTATTTATGTAGTTATACGCAGGCGGTGCCAAAAGCAGGTGCTGCAGATTAATAAAATTTCCTATACTCAATAGTGGAAATATTCATGGTGAAAAACCCGCCATAAGGCGAGTATATCCAACTTCAGGCCGGCATAATTCTGCCGCCTGTCGGGGGACGTAATGACTCTTGACGGTCCTCATTTTATTTGGACTGTACTGTACTTTACATCAGATCCAGTGTAGTCACTTTGCCGTACCAGGATAAAAAGTATTGTACCTATTGGATTTAGTATAAATAAATAAATAAATAAATAAATAAATAAATAAATAAATACACCCAACAGTCACACACATAGTCCTGACCCCACACTAGGTAAACCTGTATCGCGGGTATCAGGAACTACGAGGGACTTGCGGTCCCACAACACCCAGACCCGAGACCAATATTTGTGGTTCACACAAACATTTGTCCCGGTGTGGGAATCGAACCCACGGCCTCTCGTTTCGCAGCACGTCTACTCGCCCGCTGCGCCACGGAGCTGTCAGTATGCTTATACATTTTTTCAAACAAATATTCTGATTACCTATTTAACGTTTTCCAAGTTGATAAATGAAACGAAGACACGAAGGTGTGAAATTAAAGCATAGTTCCAACCTTCACAGTTATTTATAAAGTATTATATTGTTAGGCTAGGTTAGTTATGGCGATTTTTTTAAATGCTCTAAACGTATGTTTCAGATAAATTTGAAATTACGATCAATAAACTCATTATTTTACGGCGTGTATTCATTATGTTAATTATGTTCGATAAATTTTCGCAGACTGAGTAATGTAGGTATGGAAATATCCGTAAATATTTTTTTTGTAAACTCGCAGATGCTCTTGTTGACTTGTGTTCCGATTTTAACATTATAGGTAATTAATATTCCTAAACATGCTATAGAACTCTTCACATGGTGTTCTTGTATATTGAGTATTTTAGGAAACTGGGAAGCGTCCGATATCTAATACTTTTATAAATGGTTTATATCTGGCAAACTATTTTCACACAGATTTCCGACTAACATAGTCTGTTTTACAATACTAGTGTTCTGCTCGCGGCTCCGCCCGTGTTTCACGCAAAAAAACGCTATCCCCTTCTCGCCTTAGAAGGGGAAATACGTGTTTCACATATTCATATATAGCCTTGAACGGCATTAATATCAAGATTCAAGTAAATGTTACCAAATTATATTTGCCATACAACCTTTGAAATTCACTTTCTTACTTCCGGAACTGAATTTCGAGAAAGCCCTTCTTGAACGATATCTGCATTATAAAATTAACATTTATTGTGTGACATTTATTATTGTTTGATTTTATTTTGTAACATTACATGATTCTTTAAGTCCATTAAATAAATCCTATACATAATACGAGAAGGTAATTTTTATACAGCCGAATGACAAATTGCCTGATGGTGAGCGACACGACTGTCCATAAACAGTTGCAACACGACCCAGAACTTCAAATTACAAAGCACTGCGTGGCACTGCACTGCGCTCGTCATTCTGAGACACAAGATGTTAATAAATAAAATAATAATAGGTGAATATATATATCAATTATGTTTCTGGACTGCCTTTAACACTATTTATTTTTCATCTCGTAGACCTTGTCTTAGCTCCCAGGCTCGCTATTTAGGCATACCGCTGGATTAACCTTTTTCCAATTTGTAAAAGGTTGCTTTTGAATTATTGTTGACTCATTTATAAATACACAGACATTAAACAATTATGCAGCCGCACTGGAATCGACCATGGCGGTATTTTCTTATCTTATCACATAAATCTGTTTGGAGAGAGTAATCCGACCATAGATAGTGGTATTGTACTCGGCTGTGAATACGTAATAAATATCTGTTATCATATTACTATAACTTCACTATTTCCTCAGGTAATTTAATTCTTTGACTTATTCCGTTTTGTCTAACTTGTTATAAATACACTTAACAGTCTCACATAGTGCTAGCCCCACATTAGGATACCCATGATACAGGTTAATCGTAGGTATCGAGGGACTAACGGTCCCACTTTAATCATAATAATTTTTATTTTTTATCCTGTTTTTTTTTTGCAAAGTGATTATAGTGCATCAAAATATTACGTCGACCGTCAAGAGACATTGCGTTCCTCGACGGTTGACGGAATTACACAAAGTAGATATACACTGGCTGAGCACGGAACGCGACTTGCCTGAGCCACGATGGCGAGTTTATCACCATGTGTAGGGTGATCGCTATTCAGTCTGGTACAAAAATTATCCTGATCAACTCTTCCATCAAATTGTGTGTATCTATTTTATCAACCGACTTAAAAAAAGGAGGAGGTTTACAATTAATCTGTATTTTGTTTTGTAAGGAGTTAGGGTTTAGTTGAGAGTAAGCGAGATGCTAATATTGAGTTACGGTCAATTGACCGCAACTTAGTGGTACAATTTGTTTGAACCGCGCAGCTTGTCTAGTAGTATACATTAAAGTCTTTGCCGCAAATCCGTGTTTGACGTCAGTTGTTGAAGTTTTCACTTATTATTTAACTTAAATAGGTATATCCACGAATATTCATCAAAGCTTACCTATATTGGAAAAATATAGTTCAAATTCCCCTAATTTGAGTGAAAGCCTTTGCTCCGCCGCGCCGCGCCGTGGCATGTATCAAGTCATAAAAGTAATTTGCCCTAGAACCATTTTCGGCTCCATCGTGCCTGTTAGAAAACTTTTACAGACTAGTATAAAAATAAAGTATACGGCACGGGATACAATAGGTACAGGTGTTATGAAAATCATAACTAATATTCATGTTCGCGTACATTTCGGCAAATCACGAAATTTTGTGTCTGGCTCTGGTTGCCATTTATCATTGAAATTTAGTATTGCGTTCAGTAAACCATTGCGTTTTTGTAGCTCTATAACATGCTTGCATTATTAATATTATACCTACTTAACGTAACTATAATTTTGGCAATCATTAAATCTAGAATTATTATTATTTACATAAAAAATATCAACTTGTGTTGATTAGTAGCTTTTATTTTAAGATAGCTTATGACCTCAACTTGAGGAAACCACAGAAGTACGTCGGTCGCAAATGCCTGTGTCAGATTGTACCAGGGGCACGAATCTTTGGACGCCCATAAGTGGTAGAGCCACGCTGTAGACTGTTTCGTCAATAGCATGAATGGGCCGGTTCGTTTGGGTCATTACCAATGTCTCACAGAAAACAGACGTAAAGTAGCAGCTTGCTGCTGCGTTTTGTACGGCGAGTGAGATAACCGAAGGCCCAAATCCTTTCCAATCCCTTAATTATGCCTTTGTTTTAAGGTCGACAACGCTCCCATGATTCTTTTGGCTTTGTGGGCTTACATGGGCGGTGGAGATCACTTACTATCAGGTGACCCATTTGCTCGTTTCCGACCTATGAAATAAAAAATAAGAAAAAGCTGATCTCATATATCACTGAAAACTACATTCAAATTAGTTCAGGCATTGTGGAGATTAACGTGCACAAACTCAAACAAAATACCTATTTACGGTTTTTATTAACCGACTTTCCGTTTTTCTTTTCGTTTCTTGGTGCGGGAATAGAACCCGAGGTCTCTCGCTTCACAGCCGGCTACTGGCCCATTGCGAGGTTGCCAATGAGTATACAAACTATACACATAAAACCGTTCTTATTTTGTGACCGTTAACGTGATACGGCAAACTGTATGGGGCGTACAAAAGTGATATTGTGTGTAATATTGCGAGCACCTCGGTATTTTTAACCGACTTCAAAAAAGGAAGAGGTTCTCAATTCGGCACGTTTTTTTTGCCTTTTTTATGTATGTACATCGATTTCTCCGTCAATTGTGGAACGATTTTGTAGGAAAAAAAATCACTCGATAAAGTTTAGCTGCGATGTGGCCCCATACAAATTTGGTTAAGATCTAATGACAGAGTACGGAGAAAAAATAAAACTCCTCAACGGACACGGTATACTCGTCGCGATTTTTTTATTGAATTGGAATTTACATGCTATTGCTGTACATTAAAGGTTTCTAAGTTTTGTTAAACGTTATAGTTATTTCTAGTTAGAGTTTAAACATTTTCCAGGAAGGCTGTATGTCGTCTCTCATAGCGTGGGAACGTTACGTTGAAACAAAATAAATACAAATACAATAACTTTGAGCCGGTCGTTATCGATGTATTGACAGTTGACACTCGTCTGTATATGTTTTCTAGAAAAATCCGGCCAATTGCGAGATAGAATTGCACACCGTGGGTTCCGTACCACGTTTTACTTTTTATTATTTGTTAGGATATGTGTCATAATAAACCTAAACACATATACCGTGAAAATGACAGCCCAACAACTTTTACGGTTCAAAAAATAGAACACTTTAAAGATAGACAGACGGATAGATGTAATACGTAGAGAGATAGACGGTGCGGCGCGGCGTAGGCTTAGTAACAGGGTTTCTTTGTCACCCTTTGGGTATAGAACCCTAAAAACAACATGAGTTAGTAGAGTTCTGTTTATAGTAGAATTTAAGCCTGATGGTAAGCGCCCCGTCTGAACCCCCATAAACAGAAGCAACACCACACAGAACTTTGAATTACAAAGCACTGCATGGTAAATGACTGGTGGCTGAAATAGACAAAGCGGTGGTACCAACCCAGGCGGCCCCTCGCAGACGAGGGACTTATCACCTAGTAACTAGTGCACTGTGATTATGGTGCGTGCATTGGGAAATTACATCATTATTCGTCCTTATTTTTGAAAAGTATTTATTGTATATATTACCTTTATAGCAGCTATAAAAGACAGTAAAACAAACATAATCGATCGGAAAGTATCGTTCGGCAGTAAATATAGTATCGCCATATCTTTTATTGCCGTAATAAATGCTGAAAAAAATATTTTCCTGTAATAACTGAAACTCGTAGAGCCTTAATATAAATTATTAATTCATTTTGTATTAAGGTATCTTTCTAAGTAGCGATACCACAGCGGGGAATGGTGACGAAAGTCGCAAGTTCAAAGTCAGCCCCAAGTGCATGCACTTCTGACTTTCCAAGTTGCGTGTTTTCCAATTACTATTGTATTCATTCAACATCATGAGGAAACCTTTATATCTGATAACTCTCATAAGAATTTCAAAGATGTGTGCAGTCAGCAAGCTCGCACTAGGTCAGCGCGGTGGACTAAGGCCTAACCCCTTCATTAGTAGAGGAAGCCCGTGTCCAGTCGTGGGATAGGAAGATTATTATTATTATCTTTATTAAATGTGATTCTAAAGATTTTTTATGAAACATTTGACAGCCTCCGTAGCGCAGTGGGCGAGTAGCCGGTTGTGAAACGAGAGGCCGTGGGTTCGACTCTTGCACCAAAACAAATGTTTGTAAGTTCCACGTCTGGATGTTGTGGGGCCATAAGTCCCTCGTAGTTTCTGATACCCACGATAAAGGTTAACCTAGTGTAGAGTGAGGACTATATGTGATACTATTGGGGGTGTATGTATTTATTTATTTTATCGTGAAAGATGTCAAGGTTTTAATTTTGAAATATGAAATGAATGAAGATAAATATTTAATGAGAGTGAAACAGGCCACAGAGGTGTGTAAGGATGGTAGCGAGTGGAAATCCGTTGTCTCTGCCTACCCCTATGGGAAACGGGCGTGAGTCTATGTATGTTTATTATATTTTTTCATTTTTTTCATTTTTTTCATGTAGGTATGTATATAAATATGAAATCTATTGTGATCATATTGTGATATCATCTATTGCGCGTCACAATATTTTCGTCTGTCAAAATCAGATTATTCGCCATCATACAGCAACTATAAAACGTCCCCGTTCCATAATAAGAAGTAAAAAGAAAGTAAAATTTCATGAGTTCATCGTTCTTGGTGGTGCGGGTGAATAATAAATGTAATGAGAGAGCTCGCGTGTCGCCCTCGCCGCTAGCGCTGCCTCGACTCTACGTCTAAGACCTTTACCTTCTGTTTAAACGCTACGACATTTTAAACTTCACTAATACAATTAATATACGGTTATTTTATAATAATATTTGTATTACGTTGAGTGTACTTATGGGCTAGTAGGAAAGTTCGTATGGCTGAGGGCCAATTCTCGTAATTTTAACTGTTCAAAATATCATTCCGATCTAATCTCAACGACAAGAAAGTTGCAAATGGTATTCTGCTAAACCAATATTCAAGAACTTAGAACGCAATGATATCGAAAGTAGAATACAAGTTGACTGAACCAAAACGGCATTCTGGTAACAATTTTGACACTTAACTATCTTCTTCTTCTTTTAATTGTGTTTGGCTCCACCGTAGATTGGTGATTTCGCCAGTGTCCATTGTGAGACACTTAACTATATAAAATGCATTTCGTCTACAGACAAACATCAAAATATTGAGAACGAAATGTGACTGAAGGTGAAGCAGTGTTGCCAAGTGCACTGTAATTACAGCAGATCTGCCGTATTTTCATGCCATCTACTGGACACGGTATTTTTATAAATATCTTATATGGAGACACAGTATTTTTTTACAGTAAAAAATTCGTATTATTATTGTATACTACTAGACAGGTTATTTAGAAGTAAAACTGCGTCACATAACGCGGCAGTTTGACAGTTCACAAACAGGGAGCGCAATAGGGGTTCTAGTTGAGAGTAAGCGAGATGATAATATTGAGTTATGGTCAATTGACTGCAACTTAGTAATACAACTAATTTACTATACTACTATTTCTATGTACCGCGCAGCTTGTCTAGTAGTATACATAAAACTCTTTGATTAAACACATTAAAAAAAATAAACCGATATCATCATCATCGCAGCCATCCATTTCTGCAGCGATCGATATATACAAATAAAATGTTAAGTTAGTTTAGGATATAAAGTTTAAAATAAATTTATAGTTTATTTAATAATTTAATTATTTCCTTTTTTGTATGACATTTTATTGCACTGTAAAATAGACTGTATTTTTTCCCATCAAGCACTGTATTTTTGACGCAAATGCCGTATTTTAATGTGGACAACACGGTATTTTCAAAAATCTGACTTGGCAACACTGAGGTGAAGTGACTGTGAGTTAACTGCAGACAAATTCAGTTAACTTTATTCTCTTTTACTGCAAGCAACTAAAAGTAGTCAAAATTGTGCGACTTTGTGTGCTCGTTATTCCAGTAAAGTATTAGAAATGAGTTTACAGCCTATGTTACTCAGTGATAATGTAGCTTTATAACGGCCAAATTATTTTTGAAATCGGCCCAGTAGTTTTTAAGTTTATTTGTTACATACAAAAATACAAAAAAATCTTTCCTCTCTAGAATATTAGTGTAGATTAAATTATGAGAGCAATCGCACTGTCAAAATTCCCGCCAAAACTCTCGCACAATTTTTATTTAGTATAGATATGTCCTCAGCAGTGTTGCAAAATAAAAAAACCGCAATTCGGTAGAATTTCAAATTTCAATAAAATAATCGCGATTGTGGTTATTTCCGGAAAGGACTGCCTGAGTGGTGCTGTTGTGCCGTTTTCCTTCAGTTATGCCATGGAATAGATAAATTAATGAAATAAATAAAATACATGGAATTAGTCAAATCAATTAATTAAAAAATCATAACCTCCAGTTACGTAATTTTTTAATCACTGAAATTAGTCATATTGTGGGTATTTTATTGTGAGCTGGTAACATTGATTTTGTCGCTTAGGACATTTTTAATTTCTAGAATTTAGTCTATGGCAGCTGATACGTAAAATTCGGTAAAATACTTGTCATTGGCGAAATGCATAATAATGCGAAGCCATATTTTCAACAAAAGAAAGACATTGAAAGTTGATCGAATTGAGAGTTTTGGCGGGAATTCTTACAGTGCGGTGGCTCTCTTGTTTTAGTTATTCCCTAAACTGGTTTAAAGTTGTGTTTGTTGTATAAAAGTGGTGTGGTTTTGTGCAATAATCATTAACGATGATGAATAGTGTATGGAAACATTGAAATAAGTGGATTTGGGTGATTTTTTATCAAGGGTATTGTCGACCTTGTGCTTTCGATTCTCTTGAAGAAAGTCGTCTAAGAAGCATTGAACTGAAAGGAATTATCACCAAAACTCCAGCAAGACCTTGAAATCGGCCACACCCCTGTTTCATCGTTCTTGGAATATAAGAAAAGATATAACTAATGACTTGGCAGCATGGTCTCTGATCTTAGCCGGTTCCTTATGGAACAAACAAACAAAAAAAAAAAAAATTGATCGAATTGACAGTTTATATGCAATTTAACTGAGATGATATCGAATTTTGAAAGGAGCAGAATGCCATATTTTTAATTAATTCAAAATGTAATCTCAGTTCGGTTAAAATTCATTCGCAGTGTCAGTTAAAATAGCAGAATTGGCCCTAGATGTCACACACCCGTAGCGGGACCGGGCTATGGCGACGCCGTAAAGTGTTTGATCTTCTGCTAGTATTATGTGGTACCTATTTCATATTAATAGCGATTAACAATTGAACTGACGTACATACATACATACATACATACGCACTCGCGACTGTAATCCTTGAAGGGTTAGGCAGAGGTGTAACCAGTACACCCACATTTCATCGATCGTATCTCCGTCCCATGATGTGATAGGGGGCGAGCCTATCGCCATACCGGGCACAATTCCAAGCTCCGGGCTGATACTCAGCATTTTGTAACAGAAAAACCCAATATCACTTTTAACCGGACCTAGGGATTGAATCCAAGAACTCAGCGTCAGCCTCAGTCGTAATGCGTACGCATTATAACTGCGCCTCCGAAGCAGTCTGTGAGGAACTGACGTGTTGGAGTCAATAAGTGCACGACTACGCAAAGCCCAGCTTAGTCACTTGTATGTGTGAATAGAGCACGATCTCTTCTGTGTTTCATATAATTAATATATTTGTTGGGCAGTTAATCGCTTAGAGTGCAGAGTGACTTTGTAGCTCTAAAACTGAGTGAACCCTCATATTATATGTATTAACATAATAATATGGCATTCAATATTCGCTGTAATCTCTACTGCGCCAGAATAAACTATTATTTCAGTAACGCGGCTCATCCAACTGACGCCAGTATTTTCTAGTTTATCTGCATCTTTTATTGTTCATCTATATGAAAGAGTCCTTGATTGAGATTTATGAGACTTATGGTTTCTGTTTATTGAATCCGTTGAATAAATACTTACCTACTTACAATAAAAAAATTAGGACTTTGTAAGGTTGTTACAAAGTCAACATCAAGTACCTTTAAAGTTAAATAGTAAGTAGGGATGGGAATTCATTACCTAATTAGGATAGACAGTCATGAAATATTCACCATGAGTTCCCTGTAACATTGCAACACCCTGAATATACATGCATGTTAAATGTGCTGGAGTACCTCCGTCCTACTACAATTGAACTAAAATATTCACAAGTTTGTACGTAAGCAAAGTTCCATGAGCACGAAAACTTGTTACGCAACTAGTTTGACGCAAATGAATATTTGAAAAAGTTTAGGCAACGGGCGGTCTCGGCTCTTTACTACTTTATGATGGCTGAATTCTATGGAATTTTTATGGTGTTTCTCACGATACAACTCACAATGGACACGCTTCAGTTATAAATATGGGTCACGCACCTACATAACAGCGTACAATCAATCAATATAAAAATTAAATATTGGTCAACGAGAGAGGCGTTGGGCGTATCTGAATGAAACCTACCGTGATATCGTTATGAGTAGATAGGTGTGAGTGAATACCAATTTCCTTTTTCGTTATGTGTAGAGAAGTTGGATTACACACTATCTTATATATTTATTTGGGTTACTCTTTATTATTTTTTTTATTCATGGTAATTGTTACCTTTACAGTCTGGTTACGCGCGTAAGCGTCAAGTTTGTTGCGTATGTTAAAGAAGCGCAGGAATAAGCGTGTCTTGCACTCTTGTCTTGAATATTAAACAAAAATGGTACAAAAAATTGTTATAAAAACAACGCAACGCATCAATTGAAAAGAACAACGCTAGAGTTTCTTGCCCGTTCATCTTTAACGAAACTGCCTTCTGAAATGGCGGTGCAGTTAAAAAAAACTACTAAATCTCTAAATAATCCGTAAATTTTATGGATTCAATAAATATTTAATAAAGGGCCACTTATTAAGGGTGACTTATTATGGTATATTATTAAGCATGCTTCAATAGCAGTCCGTAGAGTTTTATATCATTATTAGAATTATTGCCTTTCTCATATATCCGTTTTATCCAACAACTGTAAAACAAAGGTGTCATAATAAACACCCGCCATAAAAATAATGCTAACATATTTCTAAACATGTAGACAACATCTCACAGACAAATATAAATCAAATAAACTTTGTATCGCAAAAGAATAAAAATGTATCTGACAATGTAAATAAATTCAGGAAAGCCGGGTGATATTTATTCAACGTTTTGGCATTGACACTGATTGGTTTAGCGAACCTGTCTATACATAATACATTATGGCGTTTTCCCTTCTATTATCATGAAATATTGACAACTATGGATTCGACATGCCGATGTTTTTCATTGAAACGTTTATTTGATGACGCAAAAGATCTATTTCCAGTGCAGGACAGGTGTCCTAGGAACCTTGATAATGATTGCGGTCGTCATTCGTTTACATTATTAAACACAACTTGTATAGACTTGACGTCTTTACTGCTGCGAATAACCTAAAATACTTTTCATTAAACGTCATAACGGTTACGAAAGTTTATTATAGCTGGTATATACCTATGTATACGAACAGAGTGTTTATCGATCGATGGCATCATGAAATTTCCATCTTTCTACATTATTACGTTGGGTGAACTTGGTCGATAATGGCAAAAACTTTATAAAGTTATAAAACTTATCTAATTCGTCTACGATAACCCATACTGCCTTGTTTTATCTTCGCTATACTGCACCTTGTGGATCCAGTGGAGACCGGCGAGCTTCATTAAGGCATCTGTATTGTATTGTAGGGGGCTGTCCAGTTTACGCCATCCTAGATTCATGTACGGATAGATGTACTAACTTGGAACGAAATAAATGATTGCGATACATTCTTCAATAACCTTATATTCGTTATTGGGATGTGAAATCACATAAAAAAAACATATATACCATTATGAACATACGTAAAAGTGAGATCGACGGTAGATAATCGTTGGGGAGGTTGCAGGTGTCGCATTAAGCGCAATGCGGCGCTTCCACTAAATCTAGTTTGACCTCAATTCAAGGATACTTCGGCAAAGTTGAAGCTCTGAAGAATTTTAAACTATCAGAAAAAGTTAAGAAGTGGGCCGTCGAACGGCGTCCCCAGTTATAAGTTAAGGAAATTGTTGCTGGAAAACTCTAGAAAACGTATCATTCTGCTCTGCAGTGTAAAGGCATATACTGAGCCACTTTCTTATAGTTTTAAAACGGACTTGCTTAACTAATACCTGATTGGTAATTCTAATAGATAAAGGCCTTTTAGGAGCATCAGTTTTATACGTTCACGTAAATTTACATGCATGGTCATACTGGTTGCTGTGCAACAGAGCTACGTGCTATAGCCAAAAATACAGTATCGATCTTCAGCAAGAACCTTAGGCTGGCACTCATGCGAGCGTGTAACTAAGGAATACGACCATGTATAAATTATGTACACCACCGCAATTAGGTAGTCTTCACACAAGCCTCGTTTGTACATACAACCTTATAATTTTTAGCTTTCATTTTCCTTTTTCATACTTCGAGCAGAATATTACAGGTATTATCATTGCAAGTGTGAGCGATCTGCTCGTCTTATCATTGAAGCTGATAAAAAATTGAGTCCTCAAAAATATGATAGGTGGGCTTTAAATTCCGAAATGTCTCCGTGAGTTTGCGGAAGAACTCTTACTGACACTGTCATACCTACCGGACCTAATGTCCATAAAAGACACATTATTTTACCCGCCCGTGTCGCGGTTTTCCCTTTTTATAATTCTATTGTATATCGAATGGTCAGTGGCCAAACTAGTATTTCTCAATGCATACGCAGTCACGCCAGTACTTTTCGAAGCGGAAGGCAGACGTGTAACTAGTACACCTATATTTGGCCGAGCTTATTTCCGTCCCATGATGTGATAGGGAAGTGAAATTAGAGATGATAGATTAATTTATTAACCAATTTTGGTGATTCTTTCGCTAACAATGCTAAACAAACCCCCTGACGTTAATTAAAACAATATCGGTAAACCCCACATAAATCAGCTAAAAACCGCTTTCAAATTGGTCCATTCGTTTATGCGCTAGAATTCCCAGACAGATACACACACACACCCACAGACCGATTTTTTGTCGGGGGTTTAAATATTAAATTATATGCTTTTTAACAAAAAATAAATATCCGTAAAATAAAAAAATATGTAATGTTAGCTCACGCCTTTATCCCCGAAGGAATAGGCGGAGATGCAGCTAGTGCAGGTTTCGCCGAGCCTATTTCCGTCCCAGTATGTGTCATGTGATAGAAGCGAGCCTATAGCCATGCCGAACACAAACTCCAATCTTGGAAATTCTTGTGTGATTTTTCAAATCGAAAACTGAAACTCAAATTATGATTGTCCGACCTAGGAATTTAATCCAGGGTGTCACGGTTCTCAACCTTAGTATGTTGCTATTTGACCAATGAGGCTACAAATAAAATAGAGATTTTGAGTCGGTGCTCTCTACATTAGTAATAAGGTTATTCAACAACACAGGCTCAAAATTTGTTAATTTTGTTTTTAGCTGTATTTTGAGTCAATTTTATTTAGTCTGTCTAATGTTAACAGGAACTTTCAATTTTCTTAATCCACTCAAAACATGATGCCGTGTTGTATGAGTAGCTTCAAACAATATTGAAGCGGCTATGGACGTACTTCCATTATATGGAATGACTACATTCCCGAGAGAGTTCAAGGCTATGGTCCTTGGTTTCTATACTCTAGGTCTAGAATTTTATGACACCTATTATACCTTTGGTAGTCGATGATGTAACTTTTAAGTATACGTACGTACGTAACTATGTATTTTGCTCGTGTATTTGTTTATGATATAACACTTTGAAAATTATGGGACAACTTTTTTTTCATTTGCTTTTTTATTATTCAAATAATGAGACGAGCAGGTCGCTCGCCTGATGGTAAGCGTCGTAAACAGAAATAACGCCACACAGAACTTTGAATTACAAAGCACTGCATGCATGGCACTGAACTGCGCTCGTCACCCCGAGACATGGGTTGTTAAATCTCGTAATTCCCAGTAATTTCACCGGCTTCAATATCCTTCAAACTGGAACACAACAGTGCTTACACACTGTTGCTTAGCGGCAGAAATAGACAAATCGGCGTTCAACCCAGGCGGCCTCTTGCATACCAGAGACTTATCACCTTGTAATTCTTATAGCAGAGGCCGGCTAACGAGCAACTTAACAGCAGCTTACCTGATGGTAACAGATTTCCATCGCTCATTATCATCGACCATATCTGAAGAATTATGAACGTGTTGCCGATCTTAAAGGTAAGGGATAATTCAGACATTGAGATGGGGAAGGGTATAGGTGCTACTTCTCTGCACTTACTGCCTCTATTCTCTCTCTCTTTCTCTCTATGTGTATGTGTGTGTTTGTGTTTCGCAGCGTAAAACTCGTTTAGGCATTTAATTCTCTTACGCTCGTATTCAGAAACAACACCCAAGTAAGCTCTTTCCTATAAATTTCAGAAGGCCAATTCTCGTAATTTTAAATGTTCAAAATATCATTCCGATCTAGTATCAGCGTCAAGAAAGTTGCAAATGGATTTCTCTTAAACCAATAATCAACATTAACAGTAGCATTATACCGTTTTGGCTTCATTCAACTTTTATTCTTTATTCAATCTTATTACGACCTATGTTCACATATGACGTTGATTATTGGTTTAAGAGAATGCCATTTGCAACTTTCTTGACGCTGATACTAGATCGGAATGATATTTTGAACATTTAAAATTACGAGAATTGGCCTCCTGTATACGTGATGGGTCCGTTTATGTTTAGCCCCAAAAGCAGACCAATCATGTGTACAGAAATCATCACTATGCGTTTGCGAGTACTATGAGACCTCATAGTAATGTTTATGAAAGTCTCTAAGCAATGGAAGGTCATTGCGACAAAATTAACTTTTGTATGTGTAGGCAATTCAAAATTCCTATTTGTAATTTCCAAGAAATATTCAGCGTACCAATTAATTTCGGTATACATTTTTAGTAATGAGTTGGAATTCTATTTACGCATTTTATGAAAAACAATAGCTTAATTAACTTGAACACATTTGTGTATTATACAATTCCACTTTTTATACCACTTTCAAAATAATTATTATTCTCTGTGATGAAAATTTCTATCCTGATAATGAATAACATACACGTATATATCCATATGCACTCACGCCTGTACTCCTCGGCAGACAGAGGTGTAACTAGTACACCCACATTTCGCCGAGCTTATTTCCGTCCGATGATGTGACAGGGGGCGAGCCTATCGCCATATCGGGCACAATTCCAGACTCTGTGTTGATACTAAGCATTTCATGATAGAAAAACCCAATATCACTTTTACCCAACCTGGGGATCGAACCCGAGACCTCAGCACAGCAGTCGTACCGGGTACGCATTTCAACTGCGCCACCGAGGCAAGTAATAACATAATCGTTAACAACCTGCATCGTCGACTACAAAAGCATTTATCACTTTTAAATGGCTGAACAGTTTATTTTAAACATGGCTAAGGACAGTCTCATTAAACCACCTTTTAATCAACAAAAAAACGCATTCAAGTTTGCAAGCGACACACACCCACACATCCACAAACGAACAAAGGGGTTAAAATTATAACACCCCTTTTTTATCGGGGGTTAAAAATCAAAATCTAAAGTACTTTTTATACAATGTATAATTCAGTGGAGTTTCAAACAGTTCATTCATCCTTATGGCGATAACTGATTAAGCATACGAATGCTCTATAACACTCGTTTGATCCGACATGTCGCAATAACAATTTGCAAAGATAAACTTTTGGCGCAGATTTCGATTCGTTCAGAAGGGTGTGTGGGATTTAAATTATTTTTATGGTAATATGAGCCAACTACTTGTAAGCATAGGATCATGGGGAAAGGGGGGAATACGAACCAAACATAATGTATTGAGGCACCAGGACAAGGAGAAAATAGGTTAGATAAACATAATATAAATTATTCCGTGGATAATTATTATTATTAATTATTATATTATAATATTTCATACTGATCGATTTTTTTATTTTAATAGCAGAAGTCGGTAGGCGAGGAATTTGGTCACCTGATGGTAAGTGATCTCCATCGCGTATGAACACTCATTATACCAGAAGAATCTTGGGTTAGTTGCATACCTTAAAATGCTTGGATATTGAGATGAGGCGGGGGGCGAGGGGTTGTGACTCCGGAAATCTTATTAAAAACCAATTTATTTTATTGTGGCACAGTTAAGAAATAACTACATATTACAAAAAAAAGTTAACCCTCGCAACGGTGTTTTACGATTTCATTTCCGAGAATTATTTTGATGTAACAGCCCTCTAATGAGTATGAGCCATGTGACGCAGTGGGACATATAGGCTGTCGATGCACTTTGTTAATTAAAGAAAATAAGCCAAATTAATTTATAACACGTAGTGGATGGCTCGTCGCGCCAACGAGTTGGACCGATCCGTCCGTCACGAGGGTTGGTATGAATTTACTTTTTCACACACGTGGAGGGTTGAAACGAGGGTTGCCGGTGCCGACACGACAGGTTGCCACCCCTCGGAGACATTACTCGCGTTGCACTCTATATGCCGGTCTGAGTATTCGATACGTAATATCGTATGATTTTATTTGAGGGCCAATAAATCATCTCTGTTAATAATATCGTCTCATGATTAAATTCACACTTCGGGAATGTTTAAATTTATTTAAATATAAGCATTTGACGAGAATAACTTTTCAGGTACCTAAGTAGCGTTAGTTATCTAGTTATGGTGTCGTTTTAGATTTGTTTTTTGTCGTAGATGTTTCACATGTTCTGTGATTTACGAAAAATATGCCGTTGAATTAGCTTTAAATCTTCGATGTTTTATCTGATTTATGAAAACTGCCATAAATTAAACAGTGAAAGTAAGGAATATCAACTATTACTACCGTAAAACAAATTGGAATAACAAAATGTCTGTAAGCACGCTAGTCCCAAGGTACATTCATATTTTGCGGTTTTGCTGTCAAACTAAACTTTCTGTAGCCAAGCGAGCCTTATTTGAAGATAGAGAATCATGAAAGATTTTATTTTATTTCTATTAGTACTTTATAGGATACGAACACTAAAGTGAACTTACTATACGTGTACGTTACTTATACGTGGAACTTGCTATACTTATGTTGTTTTCCAATTGTGACGTTTTAATACATAAGTTGAACTGAAAGCTTTATCGTCTATAGAATACACCATTGAAATTGAATTTTAGATAATTTCCAAAGAACAATGATACTCGTATTTCGTCGCTATCTTAATTCTTTAGTTATCCATTTACATTTGTGTAACAAACAAAGAGAGTTGTCAAAATAAATTGAAACCGATGTTTGTCGGGGCACCAAGTATATCCGCGGATTCTATGATACGAATATATTATATATACTTTTTATTGAATGAATCGGGCCCTCTACGTGTATGAAGCGTGCCCTATAAACCTGTGTACAAACCACAATGATGTAGTACACGTGTCCCGATACCTTATCATAGTGTTGGTTGTTTGCTCAGATTAGTCGCCAGCGTCCGCCTGGCTCACTGTCAAGTTCAAAATGTCAAAGACACTCCCAGTCGCCTTGTCGAAGGTTAATCTGAAAATAAAGGATTACTTGTTAACGCTATGCAAACAGTATTCTGTGAACACGAACTTTTTATATTTACACATTTAAAATACATTTTGTTTAATTTTTTATTTATGTTATTAATACACTAAAGCTAACACCTACTATTTTAAATAAATAAATAATAATCTGGAGCATCCTTCGTAGTGAGAACATTGGCTCTCGTGTCTCATTCTAATAAATATATTACAGCCAGCGCTTTGTGGCCGCCCGCCACCCACGGGATTGTACCCCTGGTACGATCTGGTGCCTGGTATTGAAAAATAAACTAATTAAATCATATTTTGCCGTCAGAGGATGTTAATGTTTTATTTCTAATTACCTAGTTTGTATCGGTGCAAGTATATTTTTGCTACAATACTTATGTCTTCGGAACTTGCAAATTTTCTATAATATAGAATAAAACACACCGTAGTTAAGAAAATTGTGCGATTTTTGAATGTGGTAAATTCGGGAATCGATATAAATTCTAGTCGACCGGATGTTGTTTGCAAGTAGTTGCTCAGAGTCGCGAGAAGGGTATGCGAAGGACAAATGATATCAGAAATTCAAATGGGTTAGAAATGCCGTCATAGATAACTGTTGCATGGGGAACGTTACTACAAACTTTAATATTTTATACCTATCATTACATGATAGGTATAAAATAATTTAGCTATTAATTTGTTTATTTTTTATTTTGTATATTCGGTTTATCGTAAATTTACAGCACCGTTATTTAATAATGCTTGGAATACACATGCCACGTAATGATATAAAAGCATGCAAATTTTTCTAAAACAGTCGCGTTACAATATTACTGTAATCGTCTAATAAACGCTCATTTCATTACCGATATTACAGTATGTTCTCAACATGGATGAAGTAGGCTTTTTGACAATATGTATTTATATTCAGGCTTTACCTTAAAGTAATTAGCAAATAATAATTATATGCCGATATCCTTAGCTATTTTTAATATATTTTTTGGTATATAAATGTAATTACCCGTTTAATTTCATTATGATCCATAAGGAGTAAAGCTTCATTCAATAGCATTCTTCTTCCACCTGCCCTTATCCTACTCGCAGTGGGGTCAATGCAACATGATTTTTAACACATGTTACAGAAAGATTTGGTTTTTGTCTCATAGCGGGAGTCGAACCCGCGGTCTCTCGCTTCACAGCCGGCTACTCGCCCACTGAACCTTGGAAGCTATCAAACAATTGAATAACATTGAATAAATGAAATCGTAGACTATGTTAGAAGTTTGAATGTTAGCGCAAGTCACATTTCCGTACATCGATGGGCACCTGCAGTAGAGATTTTGAAAAGCATACGTAATACATTCATGCAATATGCAGCAGGCGATTATTTACGCAGCGTTAAGGTTGTTACTTCCCGTACAGTGACTTTGCAGTAAAAACAAAATATTGTATACTACAATAATAAATGTAATGTAGAAACTATTAGGGGGTGTCCATGAATAATCTTCTGTTACACCGCGGCGTAAGCTGTAAAATAAGTAATTTTGGATCCATCTTGAAGTTAGTTTCGATGGAATTTGTTTTAAGAGTGGCACTGCTTTTCAATTCAGATTCTCTTCTTACGAACGCATTTCATTTTCTACATATATTAATGCCATCTCGAGGTTTATTGAGAATGGTATGTTATTACACGTACGTTTTAGTAATCGTATACAAGTAGAGCTAGGTTCGGTAAGCCACTGCTCGACACGCGACGAGGGCGCCGCTCAACGGCGCGTGTCCACCACCTGTCGGTACACCGGTTCGATTCCCGGCCACCCCACCCTACGTCACCGCCGCCGGCGCCTTATTACCCGCCGTCGTATTCCCAAATCCCGCATGCATAACATCAAATTAGCCTAAAACAAATCCATTTCGTCTTATTGTAATTTTAAATCAAGTGGTGATTTAATTTACATACAGTTGCTTCACCGTTTTTTCTCTTGAATACAGTTTTCGTCTGAAATTTTACATTTACATTCGTCTTGACGATATAAGATCCAGTTATTTATACCCGTTTAAAAATATTTCACAGCAAACAAAGCTAACGTTCTTATCCGAAAATATTTAACTTTAAAATTGTATGTATGTTATCAGGTGTTAAACTGTTGCTTATTTATGAATGAGAAATCAATGTTGAAGTGTGAGGAACGACCAAAATGCTTTACTGATAATGAAAGCATTGTTTCTAAAAGTAGGTAAAGAATGATTTTGTAAAAACAAATAGTTGCTAAATTGGAACCATCATGCAAGATAAATTTCGATTATGATTTGTCAGTCATACGACATATGTCTGTTTGTTTTCACCAATATAAATATTATTTGTCTCATTTGTAAGTCTCTAACCTAGAAGGTGGTAGACCCTCGTATGCGAGAGGCTGTCTGGGTTGGTACCACTGCTTTGTCTATTTCTGCCGCCAAGCAACAGTGTGTAAGCCCTGCTGTGTTCCGGTTTGATGGTCATTGAAGCCAGTGAAATTACTAGGAATTATGAGACTTAACAACTTTTATGTCTCGGGGTGACGAGCGCAATCCAGTGCCATGCAGTTCTTTGTAACTCAAAGTTATGTGCGTCGTTGCTTCTGTTTATAGGCAGTCAGGCGAGCGACCTGCACGTCTCGTCATTCAAGCTAATAAAAAAAAGTCAATAATATTTGATTTGGTTGTGTCGGAGGTGTGAAGTTTAATATTTGCTAATCCATGATAATGAGATTCGATCGCACCATGTCACGCCATACGAGTACCTACTTGATAATCGTACGATTATATTATTATCTCATTTTTTCGATACGCCACAAATAACAAGTTTGCAGGTTTAATTCATGCATAGATAGTATATTTGACCTAGTTTTGGTTCACAAGGTGGTAGGTCCCTCGTTTGCGAGAGACCGGCTGGGTTGGTACCACCGCTTTGTCTATTTCTGCCGCCAAGCAACAGTGTGTAAGCACTGTTGTGTTCCGGTGTGAAGGACATTGAAGCCAGTGTAATTACTGGGCATTATGAGACTTAACACCTTATGTCTCGGGGTGACGAGCGCAGTCCAGTGTAATGCAGAGCTTTATTTAAAGTTCTGTGTGGCGTTGCTTCTGTTTATGAGCAGGCGTGGCGCTTACCATCAGGCGAGCGACCTGCTCGTCTCGTCATTCAATGTAATAAAAAAAAAAAAAAAAAAAAAAATATAAAAAGAAGAAGCGTTCTTCATATAGTTAGTTATCGCACAGAATGTCCTAGCAGCTTAGGATGTTTGCAAACGTAAAAGAGAGATTATAAAGTTATTTTCCCAGAGAAGAGTAAAAGATTCCAAATTATAAATTCATTAACCTAATCAAACAATCTAACCATTTGAAAAACTCCCCGAAGTCTTTAAGAAAAACATTGTAACTTTGATGTTAACTAAAACGGCTAAACAGATTTTATTCAAACATAGCTAAGATTCATAACATAAAAATGCATTCAAATCGGTGCATTCGTGTAGGCCGTACAATGCCACAGACATACATAACCATACATTTTTTTATTTTTTTTAACAAAACTTAAAAACCGTTCTCACGCCTGTAATTCCCGAAGGGGTAGGCAGAGGTGTAATCAGTACACCCACATTTCGCCGAGCGTATTTCCGTCCCACGATGTGATAGGGGGCGAGCCTATCGCCATACCCATACTTAAAAACCGACTTCTAAAAATAACACTGATAAGTCAAAAATATCAATTTCTATAAGTCTCATTGGAGTCGGTACTATTTAATTTGGCCGGCAGCTGCATCGGCACCGCCGATAAGTAAATTTAATTTAATGGCAGTCGGTAAGAAAATTTGATTTATTTTTTAATTTTTAGTGGTTGATAAGATGCGATGATTATGCCGTTATCCGCTGAGGAATTCCATTATCTGATCTTAACCCAATTAATATGGGACCATATCGCAGCAAAACTCTATCGAATCAGATTTTTTCCAATAAATCCGTCCATTATTGGCGTTTTTTTACTAGCCCTTTAGGGGTTAGGTCTTGGTCCACCACGCTGGCCTAATACGGGTTGGCAGACTTCACATACCTTCGAAGTTCTTATGTAGAACTTCTCAGATAAGCAGGTATCCTCACGATATTTCCTTCACCGTTAAAGCAAGTGATAGTTTACAATTAATACACAGATAACTTAAAAACGTCAAAGGTGTATGTATGCTCTTGGGACTGGTTTTGCACCTGCGACTTTCACCTCGACAGTCCATACAACTCCCACTGAGCTATCGCTGCCAAAATGCAAAAATAAAAAGTCGCCGATTTGAAAACCTTCTCCTTTTTTATGGCAGTTAAAAATAGTAGAATATGGTACGTCTTAGCAGCTTGAGTATAAAAATGTAGTTGATATGGTAAGTCCGTTACGTATAAGTTGAAAAAAATAACGTACCGCGTGGCGGCACGCATTGCTGGCACGCGCGCCTTGCATATGGCACCGAGCCTTTGTCACCCTTCTTAGGGTTATAATCTTTTTTTTACTAAGTTCCGCTCGACCTGCGGTAATTTCGGCTTATTTGGTGTTTATACTGGATGACTCGTGTAAACTGTGCATCAATTTCAAATTAATTTTGATATGACCCTTTAAATATTTTTGTAACGGTTAACGACTAGGCAGTATTTTATTACTACAACTGAGTACGACGACCTTAATTTTAATATATCTATCTATACTTAATTATTGTACTCGTATTTATTGTGAGAAGAATTGTATTGTGTCGTACCTAAAATATTTAGTTTGGTAAAACCAAGTTTTTCTTTAAATTTAGTCTAAATGACGAAACGAGTTGGTCATTGAAATAAAACTAGTTTATACCGATTTTATCGCGGTTTAATTTTATTTTAGTCCCGACGTTTCGAAAGCTTTCAGCCTTCGTGGTCACGGGAGAGACTAAGGTGGTCCCCCTCCCATTTTCAATCCTTTAATTATTAATTCCTTTTCTTTTAAGGTCGGCAACACGTACATGATTCTTTGAGTATTGTGGATCTTCATGGGATCACTTACCATCAGGCTCAATATCCATATACCCACTTGCTCGTTTGCCGGCTCTGCTATAAAAAATAATATTAAGAGACACACACAGTCACACACACACATGGAGTTAGACGTTAACGCAACCCCTCATTTAGTTTCGTAGGAAAGTGGCGTCATTATGCGCACATATGGTCAATTTGATGGTCAAACGCGACAGGTTTCGCCACTGACCACGTGTCGTCTCACGTTACATGGGACTTCAATTAATTGTTATTAACCCGACATTACGTCGGATTCCAATCGAGTAGCCACGTAATAAGATAGCATTTCACACCGCGTTAGGTATTCATTCAGAAAATGAATGAGTAAACACTTGCTTTAAGTGTTTTTCATTGTATTTGGAATTATATTTGTATTGATATTCTTTTTAGGTAATAATGTCACCCTTGTAATTTCGTCATTTCTATCTCTCTATCTGTTACAGTCATTTTACTCGGAGGTATTAGCACTATATGGTAGAAATTTGGATGGTAGGCGTATTCTATGAACGGCTACACAAAGGTGTAGTGAAAATAAATGCCGCCAAGCAGCAGTGTATAAGCACTGTTGTGTTCCGGTTTGAAGGACAATAAAGCCAGTGAAATTACTGGGCATTATGGGAATTGACATCCTCTGTCTCAGGGTGACGAACGCAGTCCAATGCCATGCAGTGATTGGTAATTCAAAGTTCTGTGTGGTATTGCTTCTGTTTATGGGCAGGTGTGGCGCTTACCATTAGGCGAACGACCTGCTCGTTTCGTCACTCAAACTAATAAAATAAAAATATAAAACATTTGGGACCTCTGCATACATGTAAAAGGGATGATTTTTATTACATTGCACATAAGCATGTGTTTTATCATTGCAAAGGTCTTTAAAAATGATATGGCAGTTACTAAATCACCTATTTATATAAGTCATTAGTTTATGAGAAATGCGTGTCCAAATACGTGAAAAAATGTCCTCTAACTTTAAAACTACGGCATGGAAAATAGAGAAAATTTCAAGTTAGTACAACTGAAAAAGTATTTTTAACGAAATTTTATTTCAATAACGTAGGTTGTATAGTTTTTGAGTTATGTGTTTTTTTCGGTTAATCTATGGAACCGTTCATTGTTCGTGGTCCGACACGAACTTGGCCGATTTTGTCTATTCTTTAGTTTCATATCATGTTTGTATAACGATTCTTAGACGTAGTGCCTTCTCGGTACTCAGTAGTAAACTTAGCTCCTAAAAATGTGGACTCGTGCCGCAGGTCACCATATATTAAAGTTATTAATATGAAATATCCATTTAGATGGAGAGAGTTTCTCGTAGGTCCGAAATAGGCAAGAATATAACAGAAAATCTTCATCGACGAGGCCGCGACATACAATTATTTTTTCAAACTGTATGACACGACCGCGTAAACAAGAGTTTTCCTTTATATCCTCGTATGTGTCATGCGATAAACTTTTTACATCTAATTAGGGCTTTCAAAGGGAGAGTAGGACTTTAAATTGCAGTGGAAAGTTAAATTCTCAAAATCATATGTTTTTATGGGAAATTATGTTACACAGTTGATATAGAATAAAAATCGACCTCCAACAAAGGCATTGATTGAGTTAATTCAAGGCTACCTCATGAATGCTTCTAGTTCTAAACATAGATTGAAGGTTGTCAGTTCATGGTGTTTCAACGGCACTTAATATTTAATACCGGGAAATATATCAGGTATAGGTAACTGTTGAATCATTCAATATTATAACGTTTTCACAAATTAAAATTATGGACCATAAACCTTACAAGCTAGATAAAAAATAGTGAAAAATATTCTGTCTATCGACAGATTTGCTTACTGGCAGTAATATTTTGACACATTTTGTATGGAAGTTCTGTCAAGACACTGTTGATAGTAAGCAAATCTTTATATAGAATAATAATATAGAGAACGGCCATAAGTGGAAAAACAAACAATTGTTTTTATAAAAATTAAACATATTGCAACTAAGCAATAGCAGTTAACTCAATATTCTCAAAAACACTCGTATGTATTGAGTTAAAAACAATCATAATGCATTTGTTATTTTAAAATGCGGATATACGTTTTATAAAAAAATAAAGCACATAATTTAACTAATGAAAATGCAATTGATGTCTACGAACTACGTTTTCACGCAGGGCCGCCGAAGGGTACGTTATGAAACTTCGCTAATTAATTGCTTGTTCGCGTCTAACGTGTCGGTGTACCGAAATTGTTCCGCCTAGTTTATTCTCTCGCTTTAAGGACTCTACAAACGTTAATGTATCGCAAATATCCCGGTTTCTGAACGCATGATAAATTGCCCTCGTAATTAGTTTGGTTTAATAAATCCCTTGGGCGTTGACGTTTTTGTCGTATGTTATTAAGGTCTTTATAAAGTTCCGCTTTGCGTTAAATGTTAAAACCGTATAAATCATTCGATTTACAAATTACTTTACGGTCGCATTAAAAAACTTTAATCGATAAATTTTATGTCCGATTCGACTAATGCACTTTCCTATTACTAGCTCATAAAGTGCATATGATGCAGTGCACGGAAATGCTTCCTTTGACTCGTAAAGTAGGTATAGTTAAAATTTTTATTACCAGTACACCTTGCTTCTGGTAGTACTAAATCTGTTGGGCGTAATATGTTACGGCGGGTAAAGCGCACTATTGTGGTTAAGGTATCAGATCTTTTATTAACGGATAGTGGGGATGTAGAAGTGTTTACGATCACGTGAATAGACGTTTTACTGCCTTCAGACTGTTACTGTGTGATATAATATAATACATAATAGTTAATAGTATAATAACCCGATAGGAGCTTTTCTTATAGCTATTTCAGTAGACGTTACTCATTCGTATGTAATACGGTCGGTTTATTTGAAAACTTCCATGGCGTTTAATGGCGGATATTTCCTCAACTGTACTATAAGATTCATTAATACATTCTGGAAAAAAGTTAATTCAACGTTATACGTTAATGAGGTGTAAAAACTGAGGGTAATTAAGGGTAGATAAAGGTATATATTATGATTTTATCGTAAATGTCTTTTTATTGTTTTATTATATGATTTTTAATAAGGGGACACTCGTGGTGGTAATCAGTTATTGTTCCAGATTAATGCTCCTTACACTTATAACGCATTGATGGTGATTTGCATATCCGTGAAGCCATATTAACATGCATTTTGTTTTTTTTTGTAGAGTTTTTACAAAGAGGTCAGAATATCAAACTCAAACACTAAACTATTACAAAATTAGTCTAAATAAATCTTATAAATAAGTTATTATTGTGTGTACTACGTTAAATTTACTATTCAGTACAAGTAACCAAGTGTTTTCAGATGTTTATATTTTTAGAATATAAGAAGCAATTAGGCAGACCGGCATAATTTTGCCAATCTACGATAGACACATCGTCTGTCGTTGGTCAACAGTATTCTTGGATTGCGCTACACTTCCGATCAGGTTTAGCGTAGTCACTTTGCGGAGCTAGGGTGAAAAAGTTATTTTGTAGAATTAGTATTATGGTTTTCGTATATATCTTTTTTAACATAGGCCGGCAAACTAGCGATTGGGTCACCTGATGGCAAGTGATCTCTACCGCCCATGTACGCCCACAATACTAGAAGAATCAAAAGCTGCCGACCTTAAAGAAAGAGATAATTAAGGGATTGGAAAGGGGAGCAGGATTTAGGCCCCCGGTTATCTCACTCAGCGTATAAAACGCAGCAGCAAGCTACCACTTTACGTCTGTTTTCTGTGAGACATTGGTAATGACCCAGACGAACCGGCCCATTCATGCTATAGACTAAATTGTGTACAGCGTGGCTCTACCACACAACAAAGATTAACATAAGGGTCGCACCCTCCGTATTACCTTCACGATAACAATTATTACTAATCCATTAAGCAATCGTATTCTGACGAATTATATGTGTACAGTGCCCGTAGTCCAAGGTTTTGCGATATATTCTATAATGTCTATTATAACGTCTGTTATTCTATTCCATACCTCTTATAATGTCATGTATTTAAGAAAATATTGACACTTAGGCCGACTTTATCACATAATTGCATTTAGTATCGATACATGTTTACGAAATGTCAAATTGTATGAAAATTTGATATTAGTAAACATATTTAATGGCTAAATATAATTAAGGATCGTTTAGAAAGCCGGCCTTAGTTTGTTAAACATGTTTAGTGGCCAAATCTGTTTAAGGGTTGTTGAGAAAGTCCCCTCCCCTTCTTAGTGATCAAGATTCAAAATTCCTGAATAAACTGAACCAGTAGGCCAATTCTCGTAATTTTAAATGTTCAAAATATCATTCCGATTTAGTCTCAGCGTCAAGAAAGTTGCAAATGGCATTCTCTTAAACCAATAATCAACGTCAAATGCACCTAGCATTAGCAGTAGCATTATACCGTTTTGGCTTCAGTCAACTTTTATTCTACATTCAATCTCATTACGATCTATGTTCACATTTAACGTTGATTTCCCCTATTACATCGTGGGACGGAGATACGCTCGGCGAAATGTGGGTGTACTGGTTACACCTCTGCCTACCCCTTCGGGGATTACAGGCGTGAGTGCGTATATATGTATGTATGAAACTGTCGAGTGCAAACCCGGTGGAAACAGTGACAGTTTACGAGGCAATCTGGAACATGTCCTTTTATTTGACGCGCTGTGTGTCGGGGGTGGTAGACGTGTCGGCGTCGTCCCGGCGCCGCCTCGTCACTGCCGCAGCCTCCTGGCGGCGAATGTAGGGCTATCAACCGATAAGTTGTCTCGTTTACCATACTACATTGTGATCGATCTGTCTATAAAATTGTTTTATCGAATCTGAGAAAGTTATATACTTTACTTTATTATTTGTATATGACACATTACTTTTCTCACGTTTAAATGTGGATAGAGCTTCTACTAATTACTATGAATGTCTACAAAATAAATAATTGTATTTTTTTCCAGTTTCCATAACTCGATATATTTTATTTCAAAATTCATCGAAACTTAAGCGTTGTAGCGTGTCCCGAAATATTTTATCGCGAATAAAGTATAAGATTACGTCACCAATTCGTATCTCAGATTCAGTATAGCAAAATAAAAATAAATCTACAACCCTATAGAAGCTCTAAATAGTGACACCCCTATAGAAGCTCTGCTATAGGCGTTATAAATTGCAGCTTGTTCTGAGAAGACAAGGGCTTTTGACACAATCTGAGTCGCTTTTAATTGAAGTAGACATTAAGAGCTACGGGTGAAGAGTTGTGTAAGCATTCGTAACGAAATAAAAACGTACATTGCTGATAAATTCTTTTCACTCATGTTCGATGTAGACCAGAATACTAGGTGATTTTGTCATAACTATAAAGTATCGTCTAGAAATCATCTTTGGTAACTCTATAGTTTTAGTGATTTGACGTACGGTAGAGTTTCTATTACAATATTATTTCAAATTCACAAAATACCACTCATCAATGTGTGTCATGTTATGTTGTATTTTACAGTGACACATCTATTCACTATTTTGACCAAACGATAACAATTCTAAATTAAATAGCCATTACAGCGTAAATTTTTCCATAGTAAACATTTTTATTTTAACGTTTGTAATAAAATTTCCAGCCAGTGACATTCGTCTAGTGTTTTATTTCTTTTACATTGTAGCTCATTCCACTTATATAACGTAGCGAATGGACAGAATACATAGTATTGTCTCGTAGCCTAGTTATAGAGTTATAGACTACGCCTCGCCGCGGCCGTCTTGCTACGCGCCCGTACTTTGCACTGTTCGTTGTAGCGCGAGCGCTACGTGACCGGGTTACTCTTGATGGATGGTGCTTAGTGTATCGCGTGGGCGTGGGAATTTTCTCATGTTTCTGCATTATATATATTATTATAAATAAAAACACATATTTTTATGTATTCCATTTGTGTCCAGAAATATCTTATTACCATGTTTATATATTTATTATTTATTTATTTATTTATTTATTTACACTTCATACAAGTCATGTAAAGGCGGACTTAATGCCGTTAATATATCGTTATATCTACGAGAGGGTCGTGCGGATCTCTTTAAATCGGCATCTTGTTAGGTTCCAAACATGACATGTGTAGCGAATATTGTTGCCTTGACAAATATTTAATGAGAAAAATGTGGTCTGATATTTCTATTTATTTTTATGAGCTGTATTACTAAAAATGTGGTAGATAATGGCTATTGCTGATAGGAAGACAAGTAATAAGATTGTTAATGGTCCCATTCCATGACTCACAATCTTACGTGTTCAAAAGAATAAAACTTAGGACGCTGTCTGTGTTTTTTATTCGCCTATGAAATATACCTACCGATTTATTTCTTCAGTGAATAACTTTGAATGAAAACAGTACATAATTTTATTATTAATAAGTTCCAAAGATATGTAAGTTTATAAGTTACAAACGTCAGGATTGAATTAAAGAAAACTTTGAGAGCGTAAACCTACGTTAATACTAGGTGAATAATATTTAAACGGGTAAATGACGATAATACATTTGCATATCAACATAAACGTTATTATTCTTCCACCAGCCGCTTCAGGCAGTAACTGTAGTTTTATGTAACAGTCAGGCTCCTTGCCGATCAATAGGACGGGGCCTTTCTCAAAATTTCGAGCATCGATGGCTGGAAGTAGGCCATTCGTATTTATGTCCTCGTAAATTATTCATTACTATAAACAATTATTGCCGTTATACACAGTTTATTGTCGGTATGATTTCATTTTTCCGATGATATTTATTATGTATATCGTATTGAAAATTAGAGCATATTTTCTACGTACCGAAAATCTTGCAAAGTCACTTTCTCGTCAATCTCTCTTCATTGGTTCTGTCTCGGTTATTCAAGGCAATATGCTTCTAGTGGATTTTTTAGACAATATAACATCGTCGGCGGTCAATACATCGTCACGGATATGGCGTCACAAATTATACTTCTTAAATATACTTTATGACTTTATTAAATTATTATTTCAATCACTAATAACCGGCTTAACTCAGTGTGTTATAACTTATTAGTACTTTTGTCACTTTCTTCTTTACTTTAAGGAAATGAAATCTGAGTGTGAAAGAGAGAAACACTGGTTAATTAAAACTGATAATTGTTTAGAAATAACTTACGTAGTTTTTTCTATGAACTGAGTATAACTTGTATATTTCACTTGGTGGTACAATATTTGTTCTGTGACGTTATATACATGACGAAGATTAAGATGTCGTAGCAAATAAATTGATTATTGGTTTAAGAGAATGCCATTTGCCATTTTCTTGACGCTGAGACTAGATCGGAATGATATTTTGAACATTTAAAATTACGAGAATTGGCCTACAGTTTGTATTCTGTAGCAATTCCTTTTGTTTCGCCGCCGTGCTGTATAAACGTTTCCGAGTTGATTATTTTTATTTCTAAGTCGGTTCTATAAATTATTGTAGCATGATATTAATCTTGAGTATGAAATATAGAATCTTCAATGCTTTTTACTTGGCATTGTTTTAGCTTGTGGTTGTATTACCGACCGCATTTCTATGTTAAGTTTTGTACAATTCCCGATCGTTATTATTCTTAAGTTCGTTAATTCGTTAAGATTTCTAATATATAAGAGATAGATTGGATATTGTGAAATAGAAATAATAAAGAAGTTTACATCGACAACTTACGAGTATCAAACAACTTCCTGAATCAACTCTTAATAAAAAACTGAAACTAGGAGTAATATTTTTATATTCCGTAATGATTCCGAATCGAAAAAAAACAAAACTTCGGAAAACGGATTTCGAATCTAGTATTCTCATACAAAAAGTGCTACGGCTGCTTCGAACCGAGATTTCTCGGATTATGGCCAGATTTGGGTGGGATGCATTGCGTCTTGCTCTAACATGTGACATACCAGGTTTTCCTAATTTTACTATCAGAATAAGGTCTATATTATTCACTGTTTCATATGTATAAATATTTATATAATTGTTTAATATTAGTACGAGTATATATTTTTAACTTGGTGGTAGGTGCCTCGTTTGCGAGAGACTGTCTAGGTCAGTATCACCGCTTTGTCCATTTCTGCCGCCAAGCGGTAGTGTATAAGCACTGTTGTGTTTCGGTTTGAAGGACATTGAAGCCAGAGAAATTACTGAGCATAATGAGAATTGACATCTTATGTATCGGGTTGACGACCGCAGTCCAATGCCAATTTAAGGTTCTGTGTGGTGTTGCTTCTGTGGCAGACGTGGTGGTTACTATCAGGCGAGCTGCTCTGCTCGTTTCGTTACTCAGAATAATTAAAAAAATGTGTATTTTGTTGCAGCCACCGAGCTCGATCTGCTAGGCGCATTGTCGCTGCACAACACGTCCCGCGCTGGTGTCACAGCTGCGCCGGGCATGCAGCCGCAGCGCACAGCCTACACGTTACAAGGTAATGCTGATTCACCATTCACCACTCACCACTTAACACTAATCACCACTTACATAACTAATAAACCTTTGATTGATTCATAACTCTTAATTGTACACCATTTACGAGTGGTAGAAACACGCTGTAGACAATTTTGTCTGCATAATAAGAGAATGTAAAGTAAAATATATGTTGCAATAAGCTGTTTTATCCCTAATAGCGATTTCTGCCAGACAACTAGAATGGAATGACGGCAAAAAAGGAATTAGTGGGGTTAGAAAACTATTTGTAAATCAGATAAACATTTGTCTAGGTGCGGGAATCGAACCCACGCCCTCACGCTTCGCAACCGGCTACTCGTCTATTGTGCCACGAAGGCTGTCTATAGCGATAGATATAAGTACACATCCACAACCACACACACGACAGACCAAGTGGTCAAACATATAATCCCTTTTTTTGTCAGGATTCAAGAATGTAAAGTATTTTACTACCACGTAAATCCATCAATAGAACAAAAATATAACCCAACAACGATCAAGAATATAACCTATAATACTATAATATTAACATATAACATTTGTCTTCCTGAGGGAAGCAGGAAGACAGAAACATTACCTCGACATTAAGGAAATAACTTTATCGCGTACTATTATCGGGTTTACTGTGACTACAGGACAATATGCAAATGCAGTTTTGCATACTGAATCTACTTTGTAAGCAATACTTATTCTCCTTATACATTTTGAAATATAATTATATAAAAAGACATACTTTATCTGTATTTCTTTTTTTTTCTTGCCGGCTTCGGTGGCGCAGTTGTAATGCGTATGCGTTACGACTGAGGCTGACCCTGAGGTCTGGGTTCGATCCCCGGGACGGTTAAAAGTTATATTGGGTTTTTCTATCATAAAATGCTTAGTATCAACCCCGAGTCTGGAATTGTGGCCGATATGGCTCGCCCCCAATCACATCATGAGATGGAGATACGCTTGGCGAAATGTGGGTGTACTGGTTACACCTCTGCCTACCCCTTCGGGGATTATAGGCGTGAGTGCGTATGGTATTTCTTTTTTTATAACCTAACTGTTAAGCCCCTCGCATCAACCTGAAAAAAATCTGTAGGTAAGTTCTAAATGGCTGAACACATTTTCTTACAATACTCGTATAACTAAGAACCATCTGAAATAAATCAGCTTTAACATTTCACTATAGATTGCAAGTCCCTTGTAAGCGAGAGGCCGTCTGGGTTGGTATCCGCTTTATCTATTTCTGCCGCCAAGAAAACTTGAATGCACTGGTGTTTCGGTTTGACGAACATTGAAGCCAGTGAAATAAATGGGCATTATGAGACCATATCTTATGTCTCGGGGTGACGAGCGCTGTCCAATACCAGGCAGTATTTTGTAATTCAAAGGTCTGTGTGGTGTTTTCTATCTAAAAAATCTATGTAAGTCTTTAGTGTAATTTATTATATCATTACGGCAGTTCAGTGGTTTCACTTTCATTCAATAGTGAATAGATTTCCACACGATGCAATAAAAGGATGTGAAGTGCGAAAAGCGCAGTAATTGAATTCACACTAATGGATTATAAACAATATCGCCGACGATGTGGCACTACGGCTCACCTGTCTAGGGTTGCCAACGTTTAGACAAAAATAACCCTCTCGAAAATAATAAATAATTATTAAAGTCAATACATACGCACTCACACCTATAATCCCCGAAGGGGTAGGCAGAGGTACACCTCTGGTTACAACCAGTACACCCACATTTCACCGAGCATATTTCCGTCCCATGATGTGATAGGGGGCGAGCCATTCGCCATACCGGGTACAATTCCAGAATCCGGGCTGATATTAAGCATTTTGTGATAGAAACTAGAGCAGTCAAGCAGCGTTCGCATTACAACTGCGCCACGGAGGCAGTCAATATACATCAAGTCTTCAATTTTAAAGTCTCTCATGCCTACTAGATAAATATAGCTTAAAATTATTTCTTATTTTTTTGCTACCTGACTGACATTATCACTCCTTGCGAATGAAACTAACTTTTAGTTTACTTCAGGTCACCCCACCCGAAGTTTGAAATTATGAAATCGGGTCCAAAGGTTTTGCTACTCGTATGAATGTCGAACGATATTTTATGATACGCACAACGAGAGAGACAGTCTTATTTGTATTCTGAATCTAAACAACATGTTTACATACATACATACATACATACATACATACGCATTCACGCTTAACCTGTACATCCACATTTCGCCGAGCGTATCTCCGTCCCATGTTGTGATATGGGGCGAGCCTATCGCCATTCCAGGTACAATGCCAGAATCTGGGCTGATACTGAGCATTTCATAGTAGAAAACCCCAATATCACTTTTACCCGACCCGGGGATCGAACCCGAGTCCTTAGAGTCAGCCTCAGCCGTAACGCGTACGTATTACAACTACGCCACCGAGACAGTATCTAAACAACATGTTTATTAAATTAAAAAGCGAATATAAATTATTGGCAACCCCACCCGCAAGTATTAACTGGCATCAGACATCCATTAGCAAGTGCAGAGCCGCAGGCGCTCTGCAAGCCGCGCCTCTTTACATATTTAAGTTGGATATAACTTATCGATGCTCGTATTCTAATCATTGGCTTCTTTCAGTTAGGTATTTCACTTTTACGATACTAATATGTGAAAGCCGGATCAAGTTTAAATTACATTACATTAATTGAAAGAAATAGACAAAGTATTAGTAATAGTAAAGTGTTGCGCCGACCCCACTACGGGTGGAATAAGGGCAGGTGGAAGATAAGAAGATTAATAGTAAAAAAGATCCAAAATTTTCTTAATTAATGAGAAACTTTTTTTATAGCATAGGCTAGTAAACGAGCATGTGGGTCACCGGATAAGTGATATGCATCGCCCATGTACGCCCACAATACCAAAAGCGTTACATGGGCGCGTTGCCGACCTTATAGGAAAGGAATAATTAAGGGATTGGGAAAGGGAGGGTTACTTGGGCCTCGGATATCTCACTCACCGTACGAACGCAGCAGCAAGCTGCTACTTCACGCCGGTTTTCTGTGAGACAGTGGTAACGTCCCGGACGAGCCGGCCCATTTGTGATGTGGACAAAACTGTCTACAGCGTGGCTCTACTACTCAAAGAATCGGCTTAATCCATCGCTCTTGAAACGTACACCCATGATAGTTATGATCTTATGCTTATATAACTACTATAAGTCAAACTCAACCCTTGTAAAATTAAATATACTTCATATATCTTCGCGAATTAATTATTTGGTGCTTAAAATATATCAGGGTTTAAATCTTTACGCCTTATCCAACATAGGATTAGATATGGATCTTAATTAGGTAATGTCAGTTTGTTCCGCAGTCATTATTTACTTCCAAATACGACAGGCGGGGCACATGTCGCAATTTGCATCCTTGTAAATAAAACGAACAAACCATTAATCAAATGTATTTTTAAGTTATTTTATTTGAAAATCTTTTTGGCACAGTGTGGCTTTGATCTACAAAAATGAATGGTAAAATTCACTAAGCTTTCACCGATCTACTTTAATATTAGATTACGTCAATGCAACCATGCAATCACACTGGTGGCATTCAGTTAAAACTTGGCACCGACATTCACCTCGCCTAGACTCTCATATAATAGGATTTTCGAAATATTATATGATTTTTTATTTCAAATGAAAGTAAAGTATAAACGTTTTAATTTCATTTATTCGTAGTTTATAATTTTATTTGATATTTATGTAAGATAATATTATTTTTATTACAAATACTTCTCCCTTCACTTTTGAGGGATAAAAAAGGGAGCAGGGCTATTGTACTTTCCCTCCTTATTGTTTAACTTGGGTTGCCCTATAAAAGTCGACGAAGATATTTTTGCTTTCAGGAAGCAAGCGGACGTGGTTCGCTAGTAAGGGTTGAGTTGATAGACAGGGCGGGGAAATCTATTGTGGCATCAGAAATATTAAAAAAAAAACTTGGTTGGATGCTTGTTGAATATGATATTTCGTATAATTGTTTTTCAGTGAAAATTTATATTTTCAGATATTTGTTTAAACACAGATTGTCAATGAAGTCTCAATTAAGTAGGTATATTTTATAATACATTTGCAGCATAAGACATTTGTAACCTGTAAATAATCAAACACATCTCTGACACAAAGACCAGAAAAGGGTAAATTTAAATAGCAACCGATATAAAGTAATTTACCTAATATATTATAAACCTTAGTAACATAACCCTATAACATAATATATAACATTTAACTCTATATTGGACAATGTGTTTCAATAGTGTTGCATGAATCAGTTGGGTCCATCTGGCCGGTGGGTGATGTAAATAGTTTGTAATCCCTGTCGGATCGCACGTTCATTCCCCACAAACGAATGCGACCATTATCGAAGCGGCGAGCAGTTATCCACCCGGCAAATATCCTTAATCCCCAACTGCGGACAGTGATTAACTCGCCTCAATTTGCCCCAAATTTTGTCAACTGTGTAGGGTTGTAAAATTGGCAAAAAGTATTAGTAAATATATTATACCCATTAAAGTGTTTAAAATTGTTGATCGGCACTGTCGGTATTTTGATTCTTTTGTACAGTACTCTTTATTAAAAGGAAATTTCTACATTAAAAAAAGCATAAAAAATATAAAAGTATCACCCTCCAATGGCGAGGCCTAGGACCCAAGCCACCGGTGGTCAGAATCCCAGAGTGAGGAACCTCCTCACAATGCGTGCCGTGTCCAATAACACTGCTTTCTGTGATTCTTTTTATCATTATGTAGCGGAAATATAAACAAAAACGTGCTTAAAACTACTTAAAAACATAACTATGTATAAAGAAAAACGTTTTTTGACACTTTTTCTGGGCGAATTTTTCATAAAATAACGAAAAAATATTACTGTAATTCCAAACAACGAATAAATTAGTTCAAATATTACTCATGTAGCCCACGTATTTCCATTAGTGTTTGTATTAATAATTATAAAAGGCTACAAAATCACGTATTTTATGGTACCAACCCTGCAGTGGCGGTGATTTTTGTCGCATTTCACTTACGCTGTACGCGTAACGTAATCCTTGCCATTAGTCGGCTAGAGTTGCGTACACTAACGTAATTGTCGAAGGGTGTTCGCTTCGCCCTAATTTGTGGGGATGCCGCGGTGGGCCATATTGTCCCGAACGCGCTCAAGTGTCAAACGTCAAACGCATCTCTTTTGTCATGGCGTTGTCTCTCAGAGTCTGGGGAGACAAATCACGATTGTCAAAGCCAGCGTTTTCGGGTAAATTTCTCATTTATCAGAACACGTGGTTGTAGTAGATATTTTCACTTTCCGTTTAAGATAATATAAAAATATGGAGTCTCCGATTTAATATTTGTCTTGGCTTTTTGTTATTGTTTGTAAAGCTCCGAGGGATCTGATTTATGTTAGGACTTTTAAATAAGTTTATATCGATCTTGTCAATTGGTTAGTTAACATCTTTTCTGTAAGTATTCTTTACTTCATTCTTAGTATCGGCTACGCTGATCTAGCGCCCTATGGATTGACAGTATCAGAATTTAAAAAGATTAAATAAATAAATACACCCAACAGGCACAACCTAACCTAACCCAATCCTACAACAACAACAATCCTAACCCGACACTAGGTTAGTCTGTATCATGAGTATCAGGAATTACGAGGGACTTGCGGTCCCACAACACCTAGACCCGAAACTAATATTTGTGGATCACACAAACATTCGAAACCGCGGCCTTTCGTTTCACAGCCGGCTATTCGTCCACTGCGCCTCGGAGACTGTCAAAAGATTGATTAGCTTATCCGTGATAGCTAGTTTCTTATTTCGAATACACACTTTTTCAGTTAAATTACAGCTAATGTTCATTGCGTTTATAATATAGTTAATTGAATGGAAATAAAATGAAAAATAAAATATATGTATGATCTCCGGTAATAATATTACGTAGTTGGTTTTTCTCAAAACATACTAGAAACATTATATTGAGTAGGCAAACACTCGAACCATAATTAACTGTCTGACTTTCATTACCGAAAAGTAATGAGGGTATCCATACGGCCATAGGTGTTATCAAATTAATGAAATGCTTGTTTGTATTAATTATCTACTTGTCAATTACAGATATTAGGCTGCGTGAGTGAATTAGGCACGTTTTGACAGTCCAATGAACATTTCACACAAATGGTATAAAATATAATGCTGTTAAAGTAACCGTTTCGTATAACGTGAAACCGTATAATTTCGTTGTAAGTTGTAAACCTATGTATCTTCGTGTAATAGGTTATGAGTATCGTATTTTGTAAGACGATTGACGTTTTTATTTTCTTTATTGTTTTAAGTTGATAATTTAACTTCTATATTTCATTTAAATTAAATAAAGTATGCACAGTATTATTATTAAATAGTGAGTAATATTTAGTTTTATTCTTTTCTTTTTCACCGCGACGTAAAAGTGAATAATATTGAAATAATAGTTAACAATAAATTCCGTATTTGTGCAGTATTTACTAGCCGCAAGACGACTGACCGAATCAACGATATTCATTGAAATAATATTTCGTCGTTGGATTCCGAGCGATTGCCTACGTAGCTTTGTCGTAGAACATTCATATTCCGCTCGATAGAGACATTGTACATTAGATGAAAATCTCTTAAATCCTATGAATCACAATTTCCATCCATCCATTTATAGATATTTTAGAGTCCATCTATTTATAGTTAATGTAATTTCTACCTCGCATGTGTCTATCGACAAGACACAGACGTAATAAACGGCGACGTATCCGCCATCTGTTAAGTCTACGGTACAAACAGATTACGTAAATGTGAATTAATCACTATAGGTAACTAATTGGTTAGCAATGTGGATTAATGCAAATAGGTGTAACGAGTAATTTATTTATTTTATGGATTACAACTTGCACCTTTGATAAATATTTATAGTTATTGTAATTAACTTTATTTTTACAATATGAAAGCCTCTTCTAATGCTATTCAAAGAGGTTTTTTAAACAAAGTTCGAATATATTCATTTCACGCCGTGCAGTGCCATTTACTATTAATAAAAAAAAAAATGTGTCTCTACTATCTTTTGTGATGGAAATCTATTAAAGTTAACACAATTAGTAAGCTGAGACAGCAATTGGTAAACTTAGATATTATAATTCTGCGCAAGTTCATTCCTATTCTTATTTATTATGTTAATTGCATAGTATTCTAAATAAAATCCCTTCTCTAAAAACCGAAATTAATGAATTTAAGTACGGGTTTTAGAGTGTATATGGTAGTCATCTAAATGGATACAAGTACTCTGACAAAAACACACTGTTCACTGATGGTTCTTTCTTAGATCACCGTCCCAAATTTGTCAGTAAAGAAATATTGCTCTACTAAATGTAGAAAAAGCTAAGTTTATTGAATAATTCGCTTAAGTATATGGAAGTGTGTCCAGTTTCTTGTCATTTGTGTGAACTTGCCTTCCTAGTTTGAATAGCTCAACCGACTCTGTGTGTGACATAAGCTTCATCAACCACACGAGTGTCAAGTACAGTTAGTAGGGGCGCTTCCACAATAGGTTTACCGCTATATAGCACCGTCGAGACTCTCATACGCCGAAATACACATTATAGACCTGTCTGTCTGTATATATGTCTGCCCAGTATACAATGTGGTTTAATTTATGTAAAGACTACCTCCGTCTTGTGTATCTAGGTTAAGTGGTCATAAAGGTTCGTAATAATTACGTTCAGTTATATGTTCCGTAGTTACATTGGCTCGGTCAAGTATTTGGTCTATATCACTCAAGTAAGTCAAGTCAATAGGTGACAGGGAAAGTACAAAGCTGGTCATATAAGCTAATATCGTCACTGACGCCCATTGATTCATTGTTCATTGAACCATGTGACAACGGTGTAATCACGTGGAAATTCTGCAAAGTTCAAACATGATTTTCATTTGACCTACAACCTTAACATGTGGCCGTCACAATAAAATTTACAGATTCATGTTAGTATTTTTAATTGGCTAATAAGGGGTAAGTGCATTCCAGATGTCAGTATGCTACATAGTTTCTGGCTCAATTTAAAATGCTTAAACATAAATAAATCATAGCATTGATAAATATATTATCAATAAATCCAAAACTTGTATAGCTGACCAAACAAAATTCCGTATTGAATACAAATAAAATGTTCAAATAAAATCTGGCTGATACAAAACGCGAAAGCCGTGTCACGTGCGCAAAAGTGATAAACGATTGCCAATAAAATATATCCAGTGCGGGGAGCTACACAATAAAGTGTTTACACAAAGCCCCGCAAATATTTGCGTGTAGGCGCATTTATTGATAACCGCCGGGGCGATTTAATTAAAACGAGATCTGCGGGGAGCGATACGGTTCGCAATATTCATATCGTATTGTCGACGTTCTGAAATTATATTTTGCTAGTAGATAAGTATTCAATTTGAGTGGCGCTAACATTTTTCATAACACTCCTATAAAAAATATGTGAGCGATAGGTAATGCAGCCATTATAGGTATAAGGGCAAACGAAGCAACAATAGGAATCGCCACATGCATCACACTTAAACGTCATAACAAAATACATTTTGCACCGAAAATTGTTTTACTAAATCAAAAGTGTTTGCGAAATCCACAAAGTTCTACAAACTGCGCTACAGTTGTTCTCTGTACCGCAATATAAGCAACAGTTGAATACAAAGCGTTTTTAAAAGACTTTTACCCCCTCTCGAAATTATTAAGGGTGAGTTTCCATTTTAAAAAGACCCTTCAGACATTATTTAAATGTTTGCAAAATGTACAGAGATTGCCATCTAGCAAGGAGTCAACATAAGAAAGTTGATTTACCAGCTATATAACAGGCGCAGTCTAATTGATATTAAATAATAATTCAGCTGAGGGGAGATGGGGAAAGGACATTCATGCATTATTCAACATCTTCGTGGAAAGGCTACTCGAATTAAACAGATGCTTTCCCTTTTGTTTCCATTTTCCTTTTGTATGCAGTTTTATAAATGTTCTTATTTTATAATTCATACTATTGATAAATATTTGTTCACATAGGAAATACGGTTTATATTATATTATGTTGGTACTTGTTATTGACTTAATATTCCAATAGATATTTTTCTGTTTTTATTTAAAAGGAGCTGGCGGTTTCCACCGCTTGAAAAATAATGTAATATAAAGAAAAATAAAAAAAAACCGGCCACTTTTTTTAAATTATAACATTGGATCTAGCAATTGTAACTAGGCAGCGTCCCAGGTATCGATTTTGAAGTCAATCAAACTTATAACTAACAAAAACAAAATGGCGAACACATTTTTTCAATTATAACATCGTTTCTACCAACCTCACTTTCATATTTATACTAGTAGTAGTATGGAAGTAAAAATACTTATCCATGGTATACAAATTTATTGCCGATTGGCTACAAAATCGATATCTGGGGCACCGTCAAAAATTATAGTATAACATATCCTTTATAACTCAGGGACAGTGGAGCTATCTAATAGTAAATTATATTAAATAATAATATAATTAATGAAAAAAAATTGATTTGGTTTAGTAGTTCTAGAGATTAATCCCACTTCCTACTACTATTTATTATAAATGTGCAAGTTAGATGTTTGTGAGTTTGTGAATTTGGATGTTTGTTAGTCAATCATGCCACAACATATGAATGTTTTGAATTAAATTTGGCACACAGACCAGCGATTTTACTGAAATAAACTCATGGTTGAGGCACAGATATACAATTTTCTATCGCATCAATAATGCTATCGAATACACAAACTAATGTTAAAAGACCTTAAAAAATGGACATAAGTGTTCGTCTTCCTGAACAAGGATGCCATAAAGATTGTTAAGTTACATGGCGAGCTAAATCCTAAAGTTAATACAATACAATAAATAAATTGAAACAATTGATTTTAATTAATTAAAGTAACTCTTGTAAACCCTTTCGTTTAGGGTACGAATGCCATTATGCCAGCCAATTTCCCTCGAACCAATCTAACTAATCGCATTCATTTGAAATATTGCAATAACACATTCAATCCACTTGGATTTACAAATTCATTAAATAACAACGGTTCTTGGTAAAAGGCTTACGTAACCTAGTATTAGGAGAATACCCTTGTTTATCTTCAATCGTTCAATACCAGAGTATAATGTTCGGAGGTGTGTCTAGTGTGGGCGGCAAGGAGTCATCGAACTCCGTCGGGGTTGTGTAGAATTTTCTCGACTTTCCTACGATCCAATGCGAATTATTTGCACGATGTCGCGCTTTATCCAACCTTAAATTCTTTTACTTCACTCATAAATCGTTTTGCTACGATCTGATTTTGAGTTATTTAATAGGTATGTTACTCGAATTGGATATCGTTGGTTAAATATAAGGCATGCGTGTTTAGAATTTCGCGTATTTATATATGACGGGCGCCGTGGCGCAGTGGAAGGGTAGCTGTGAAACGAGAGTCACTGGTTTAATTACGACGTTATTGACGTTTACGCACCGAGTTAAATATGCCACAAATATTTGTTTCGGATCTGGGTGTTATGGGACTGTAAGTACCTCGTAGTTCTTGATAGTCACGATACAGGTTAACCTGGTATGGAGGCAGGACTGTGTATGTGGCTGTTGAGTGTATTTATTTATTACTTCCCTAACATTTTGCAGTGTTGATAATCGTAATCAAACTTAATTTTAAATGTCACGACGACGTTTATTGTACTTACTTCCAGATTACTTCGTTATATTTCCTGGAGAATGAACATTTTTATAAAAAAATAGTGCGTACACGAAAACAATATCTTAGAGACCTTGATTTCAACAATAATCTTAGTATATCTAGTGAAAGCTAGAAACAACAACAATCTAATTAGTTCGCTTGGTTACAAAGAAGGTTGTCACCGCAAGCAATAAATTTATTACAAATTGGTGCGTGTAGTATTTTTCCCCCCATTTGTAAAGAATAGACCTTTTCTAACTTCTCATTTATGGATATGCTAATAGTTCTTCCCCGAATATTTTATATTAACATGAGGTCGTTATGCAAACGTTTCACAGTTTCGCGATCTGCGAACGGAAATAACTTATATCAAAGCATTATTTTCGAAGGTTCAGGGTCATTCAAAAGGGTCCCAAGGTTGATATTTTACGACTTTGATATACGGCTTTCCGTGTCTCTTGACTTTTAAACAATGACAATAAAATGTTTTGTTCGTTGCGCGGTGGTCGCAGCCCCTCGCGAGCGCCCTTCCGCGCGATATACCCTCGCCGCAGGAGGCTATCACATCATTCATCCGAGATATTATTTCGTCATCCCTTCACCCTCGCAGATTTAAATCTTGCTGCGCACTTTATTACTCGCTCGTTTGTCGTTAGCCACGCTTCCAATTCGTCAATTTGCCGCTTGACGTTGAAATTAAAAGTTAAGCACCACAGTCAATAAACGTTCAGATTTCCTCTGCAATGCGGATCCTGGATCGAGATAGTTTGCTTTAATGGAAATAGTTTGTATGATTTAACTGCGTTGGTAGTTTAATTGTAACCACATAATGACGACAGTTGGCTTAGAAATTATGAATGTAATAAAGTGCTCACTTTATATTTGGATTTTGTACCCACCAATAAATCATAAGCACAATACATGAACGCATGAACTTCTTTTACATGCAGTAGCTTAAGAAAGGCTATTTAAATTCTCTTTCTCTTCTATCTTTGCACTATTAATTAAAAATCCCTGTTTTATTACGTATATGATATTATAAACGATGTTAGTAGAACAGTTCTTGTGCAAATAATGTTCCAATTTCCAAACTTTGTCATATTTTTTTTAAACTATGAGTAAATAAATAGTCTATAAAATAATTGGTATAGAGTTAAAAACATATTTCGTAACAAAAGCAAGCCTCATCTGCTTGTAGTAAGACCGACTGACATACGGACGAGGATATGGCGATCCACCAATCAGCACTGGTAGAGCCCGACGTTTTTCTTCAAAAGGAAGAAGATTTTAACCTACAATGGGCCATGACATTATATAAAACATAAAAATGGACAAGGAAGAAACATGATAAAATATAAAAGATAATAGATGGACATAAAATAACTTAAATGAGAAACACCATTTAAGAGATATTACTGATTATACCTTTGGTACCTTCTTCTGGGATTACAGGCACTCACGCCTATAATCCCAGAAGAAGGTACCAAAGGTATAATCAGTACACCCAGTTTCAGACTTCTGGCTGATACTAAGCATTTCATGATAGAAAAACATAATGTAACTTTGACCCGAAACGGGGATCGAACTCGAAAACTCAGCACAGGAGACGTCCCGCGTACGCATTACAACTGCGTCACCGAGGCGCAGTTAGAGTATAACTTGAAAATTCAAAATTTACTTTACAAATATGGAATAGTTAAAACAATTCTATTAAGTACTGCATTCAAACTGGAATAAATAATTTAAGATAAATTTGCCAAGGTTTTATAATTCCAAGTTTCAACCCTCGCTGAAAGTTTTCATTAACGTATACTTGACCTGGATAGGCTCGCATACATTTTAATTCAGTAAATATATTGCATGGAAAATGTTTGAGTAACAACTGGGTAGTGAAGAGACAGAAGTTAGATTGGCCCAATGCCAATACGAAGCAATCGTTACTATCCAAGCACTTGTATCAGTATAGTAGCCGCATAGGCTCGCGGTATATCCTATTAGGACAATTTTTATAGCAAAGGCCCGCAAACGAGCAAGTGGGTCACCTTATGATATGTGATCTCTGCTGCATATAAACTCACAATACCAAACGAATTATGAATGTGTTACCAACCTTGAGGGATATGGGGGTAATGGGGATTAGTAGGGCGGAAGAATAGGGTAGTTGACTAGATATTTTTAATTATTTAAATGAATAAGTTACGTTACTCAAAATCTACGGCAGAAAGAATTTTATAAATTGGACCAAAAATAAATAAGTTAGAAGCCATTCAAATCCTGTAGAAGGGGTAATTGTCAAATGACAGACGACGCAAACTTTGACGTCACTGTGTAAAATGTTCATTATGGTGCACGCGTGCAAGCGAGATAGTGAGATATCCCTACTATGCACCCACTTTTCCTCATACCAACATTTAAAGTCATAACTGCGGGCACATTTCTGAACCAATTTTGATTGTGTTTTAATAAAAGGGTTTCTTTTGCGTATCATTTTCTGTTGCTTATAAAATAATGTATAAAATTCAATATAGGAAACTACCCTATTGGGCCTCCGGATATATCACTTACCGTACGAAACGATATAGCAAGCTGCCATTTCATGTTAGTATTCTGTAACAGTATTATTAGGTACTACCCTGGTCGAGCTAGCCCACTCATGCTGTAGAACAAACTGTCTACAGTTTGGCTCTATCACTTATCTAAATGATAGAGCAAGTATCTACTTGATCTATAAATATGATTTATGAGTATCTCGGATGTGATTGTATTTCTAACCATCATCAAAACGTTAATTATGCGGTTGATTGCTCTTTTACTATCGTATCCTATCTATCAATCAATTATAAGTACGTGAAAGATTCGATGAACTGAGTGAAATAATAATACGTGCTCTACATAATATTATTATTATGAAAGGGCATAATAATTAAAGATTTCGTATAAAAAACTTCACTATTCTTTGTATCTTTAACTGCCGCACTCAGAGACATCAGTTATATTTAATTGTCAACTATCAATATTTCATAGCCGTTAATTAATTACTTCTGTAGTCAGTATTGTAAATTAAGGATTTTCTAGCTCCTCGTAGTGAAAATAATCGAGTTCTAAGAAATTTCTTTTTATAGGTTAGGCCGGCAAACGAGCATGTGGGTCTCCTGATAGTATGTGATCTCCACCGCCCATGTACACCCACAATACCAGAAGAGTCCTGTAGTCAGTATTGTAAATTAAGGATTTTCTAGCCCCTCGTAGTGAAAATTATCGAGTTCTAAAAAAATGTCATTTTATAGGTTAGGCCGGCAAACGAGCATGTGGGTCTCCTGATGGTATGTGATCTCCACCGCCCATGTACACCCACAATACTAGAAGAGTCATGGGCGCGTTGTCGACCTTAAAGGAAAGGGATAATTAAGGGGTTGGGAAGTGTAGAGGAATTTACGCCTCTGAAAATCATTCACCGTGCAAAACGCAGCAGCAATTTTCTACTTGGTTAGTCACTCAAGAGAAAAATAAGTACATAATCTAATATTGTAACAAGTCTGTATTAAGTCATCTTCATCACGCGTTCGTATTTCAGAAATAGACAAAGTTTGCCAAAGCATGCTATAATTTACTTGTGCATGTGTATGTTCCAGGTGATTCTCGATCGCTGCAGATAGAGGGCGTTGCTTTCGAGCGCGCCACGGAGCTCCTGCGCCGCTCCCCCGAATTCACGGTGCTCGCTACCCTCAAACAGGAGCCAGCTAACTCCGGCACCATACTATCCTTTTCTCATGGATACAACAGGTGTGTGCTAGATCGATGTCGTTATCAATGTTCAAGTAGTTAACTTATTAGTTTTTATATATGTAATTACCTACGTATTTTACAATGACAATTGTTCCATTACATTATTCAAAATAGAATATATAATTAGAATTATATCAGACTCCGGACTGATACTAAGCATAATTATAGAATAACTTAGTTTTTTTATATAATGTAAATGCGACCAATTTTTGATGTTCTTCTGTTTTATCGAATTAAAATACGTAAAAAGTAATTGAATTATAGTAAACTTTAATAACATATTGCATTCATACTGCAAAGTTACGTTCCTTTACTTACGAAATAGGTCCAATGCTTGATGACATTGATGCAATATGTCATTGTTATGATGCCGAGTAGGGAGCCGGCGGCGGGCGGCGTGTGGGCAGCGTGGCGGCAGTGCGGAGCTCAACGACCCGCCACCCCCGCGTCCCTCGCCTCCCTCGCCTACACCCCTCGCGGTGAGTTCTAGATCTCAACATCGCTGCGCGCGCACGCATCTCGCCTGCTTGCCGATGGCGGCATGCGTACGCGCGCATAGGGGAGAATCATGTATCTTGGAATGTCCTGTGCCTCGGAATGTCCTCCTTGCTCCATCCGTTGACCTGGTTGCGCTCATTGTTACCTCTGCATGGATGTATGTGTGCGCGGGTGGGCCGGCTTGCATGCGCCCCCCGCGCCTCCTCCGCCGCCGTCCGTCTTGTGTTCTGTGTCTTGACGTGTTGTGTAATGTCTGTCCGACCCCCACGATCCGTCTCTCGATGTACTCACCTGGATGTTGATGTTTGTGACACCACGGCCGGCCGCACACCCGCGCTCGCATCGCGGCATCGAAGGGACGCCGTCGGGCTCGTCCGCACTTGCATTCCAAGCGACATGGGAACCCTTATTGTCTCGCGTTGTGTCCGACGCCAAGCGGCTCGCCCCAGGTTCGGAGCGCAGTGTCGCGCGTAACCGCATGACACCCTGGAGATGCCGTGACGCCGGACACACCGCGAGACGCTCCACTCACTCGGAGCGATCTATCAGACATCTTAGAAAGTCCGTCGACACCGAACGCGATTCGTTCCGAGGTACATGGTCCCCTATCCAGGCCGAGCGATATTGAGATGTAGAGCGAGCCGAGGTCCGCTCGCGGTCGGTCCGCCCCGTCGCAGTTGGAATTGTGTGTTGTTTGCTTTGTTTATGTGTACCTCGGAACAGTTAGCGAGGGCGCGGCGGAGTGTGTCCGAGCTGTCGGATGTGGATGTGTAGAGCGCAGATGTGCGGTGCGCAGGTACCTGGAAGTGCAGTCGAGCGGGCGGCGTGACGAGGTGCGGCTTCACTACGTGGCTGCAGGAGGTACGGCACCGCGTGTCGAGACGTTCCCGTTCCGGCTGGCGGATGGCGCATGGCACAGGTTGGCGTTGGCTGTGTCTGGTGCGCAGGCTACGCTGCTGGTCGACTGTCACCCGCTCTACCGCCGTCTCATACCGCCGCCAGACAGGAACTTCACACAGCCGCAGCTCACATTGTGGGTTGGACAGAGGAACAGCAAACATTCATTATTTAAGGTACGTGGTATGATAACATTGTGGTAGAGCCAACAGACAGTTTTGTCTACAGCATTAATGGATCGGCTAAACCGGGTTGTTACCAATGTCTTAGAGTAAACCTACGTTAAATAACAGCTTATTATGTCGTTTCGTACGGTAAGTGAGTTATCCGGAAGTCCTAATATCCCCTGCCCTTAAATCCTTTTCCTTAAACGGCAACGCGTCTGTGATGCTTCTGGTATCGTGGACGTTCATGGGCGGTGAAGTCACTTACGATCAGGTGACCCGCTTGCTCGTTTGCCGCCTTCTATTAAAAAAGTAGTAGGTATAAATTATACACCCTTCTAAGAAAATTTCAATAACTATATCTTTCGCTACAATTTCAGGGCACGCTTCAAGAGGCGAGACTAGTAAGCGGGCCACATGGCTACTTAGCGCAGTGTCCGGGACTGGATTCGGAATGTCCTACATGCGGGCAATTCGCATTACTGCAGGCCACTGTTCAAGAACTCACTACACATATCCATGACCTTTCACTTAAGGTACGAATACTTATAACGAACCATAAAATTACATTACATTGTAGGTAACATTACTGAACAAAAATAGAACAGTTTCGTAGAAATATCGCCATTATTTTTGTTATCGAATACATCCAACTAGCACACAAGCTTCTTTACAGCATTTATAGCTACTATACCACAGCTAAGTTGTATAATATTTAATTATACCGTGTGTGTGTTAGTTGAGTAATTGTTATACTTAATATATTCTTTTTCTACTCCAATTTAGTTATAAGGTATTCTACTAAATAAGTACCTAATGTTGAATGTTACAGCTTGTGGGCACAGAAGCGAGATTGGCGCGGTTGGAGCAGTGCGACTGTCAGAAGTCGTGTTACTCCAACGGCACAGTCCATGCAGATGGTGCCACGTGGCAGAAGGACTGCAATAGATGCTCCTGCGTGGTAATTATTTATAAAAAAAATGTATTTTACTCATACGAGTACATACGTTCTTGATAGTATCAGACTCCTGTTAAAACTGGTACCTGATAGTATGCACCGTAAGCACAAGAGTGTAGCAATGCCGATCAGAGTTTATAATACACGTACATGAAATAAATACACTCAACAGTCACACACATAGTCCTGACCTCACACTAGGTTAACCTGTATCATGGGTATCGGGAACTACGAGGGACTTGCGGTCATACAACAACCTGACCCGAAACAAATATTTGTAATTGTGGATCACACAAATATTTGTCTCGGTGTGGGAATCGATCCCACGGCCTCTCGCTTCGTAGCCCGCTACTGGCCCACTGCGTCACGGAGGTTGTCATGTAGGATTTTTTTTGATTCTGAAGTGATTAATTACAACTTAATTGGTGATATGATTTGTGTTGTCTACAGCACGGCGAGATAACGTGCAGGCCAGTAGAGTGCGACAGGGCGGATTGCAAAAATCCAGTGTTACATCCAGGAGAATGTTGCCCAACATGTTTAAGTAAGTGGTTACTAACTTTATTTTCTTCTTAAATATACCAAAAATATCCAAAACAACAACTTCGAACATATATCTTAGAGAAGAGGGTGAAGAGAAGTGATGATTCTTAACAATGATGATAATGTTGTTGACAATGAAGGTGATATCGCCGGTGATGATATTGAGGTTCTTAACAATGATGATAAAGTTATTATGATGATGGTAGTAATGGATGATGATAGGTGGTTGTACTAAACGTATACACATAAAAATAGGAATGTCAATGACCTCGATAAATCAAAAGTCACTAGAAAAAAGTAAGACTTGTAAGGAGAATTATTTTGCATAAATAATCCACATTTCATAACTAACTTTTATTACAAAATCTACTAAAGTTAGCAAAGTTAGTTAAGACGTCACAATGCCATTCCCATACTTATTTCGATCGCATATAACTGGTGATATAAATGCTAATGTTGTTTTTATTGAAACTGAAGACACTTTACTGGTTAATTACAGGACAGTGTCTGCTGAAGGGTACTCTGTACGAGCACGGCGAACGGTTCGCGCCGAAGGAATGTGCAGAGTGTGTGTGTCACGATGGTAACATGCAGTGCACACGCGTCGATCCAGAACTCGCATGTCCACCGCTACCATGTGACCCACCGGACCAGTTCACCGTACCTGGAGAATGCTGCAAGTTCTGTCCCGGTCAGATATACCACTAACTATAAACAGCTCGCATGTCCACCGCTACCGTGTGACCCGCCAGACTAGTTCACCGTGCCTGGAGAATGCTGCAGGTTCTTGTCACTACCAGCCCATACCAAGAGAAAGCGAAACAATTATGTCGGACTCACTGGTCTTACGACCCAGCATTAAGTGGCCTGGTGCCTCCTACGTCTCCTCTGATGACGAGAGGTATCTGATCCCAATGTTTCTCGGCACTCTCTATCAGCGAGATGAACCTCTCGCAGGCATTAGCCCACACGCCAGGAACTCTGGCCCTTGACGGCAGCGGCCGGCAGAGGTCTCTGACAATTGATACTAAATGCAAAGATAGTCTTCAGACCCGCAGTTATTTTCTGCAGTTTGAAACGTCACTCCTCCACGGCGGGAGACACGTATGGCGTCCACGTCTCTTGAGAAACGTCATAGTTCACTATTGTACTATTAACACCATGACTGGATCTCGTCGGAATTGACAAGCCGAAAATTAGATAAGACATAAACAAGTTCATCGAAGATTGTTAATCTCCGTTATTTCTAACTACTAACTTCACCGAGCTGAAGTTACTTACCTTATCTATCTTCTACAACCTCCCGTCCATCCATTAGTTTCTAAAAATAAAACCTGCGATACCTCTCGTGCCTAATTTTTTAACCGTCCTCCTAACCAATATCTTGTATAAACCAGGTGTGGACTACTGCAGTATGGGACACTCGTGCGACGAGAACGCGACCTGTATGAACCTCAACACTAAATACACGTGCAAATGTAACCAGGGCTTCCAAGGAGACGGGATCACTTGCCAAGGTAACAAAATTTAGATCAATTGTTGATTCAACGATCCTCATGAATCATTTATTTTTAAAGCAAACTTTTACTGATCAAATTTAAGCTCCCGAGTCCACCATCGAAGTGTTCTTAGGGCTTTGTATGTGACCGAAATGATCCTTGTACTGGGCAGCAGCAACATAAATAGGGAGACAGAAATCTTTTAATATTTGAGGGAGATGCACATTACAACATTTTGATTCTCCTTCTGCATTAACAGATATTTTTAAATATTAATATCAAGATCCATTTCGAAGTTGAAATTCAGTTAATTGAAGAGTTTGCATCATGCTCATCTCATCAGTCGCCGTCATCGAAATCGATAAGGACGACTATATTTTTAGGTAATAAATAGGTTCCTTCCTATTTCCGCTTTTATTTCAAATCTAGACTCAATCTTTCTCAATATAAATCAACTTTATTTTAACAGGATTCTTTCTATATTCCAGATGTAGATGAATGCCAAGAAGCAGGAGGTATGGACGGGCATCACTGCCATTCTAACACGCGGTGCGTCAATGTCGTAGGCAGCTATGTATGTCAGTGCCTCGAGGGGTACACTAGAAGGGACAAATTCAATTGTGTTGAGGTAAGAACTGATAACGAAAACTACGCAGCGCTAGTCTAGCGACAAATGGTACGGACTGCTGAGACGAAAGTCGCAGATTCGGAACCAGCACACACCTCAGACTTCTCGAAGATGTGTATATTCATAAGAAAACATTGTAAGGTAATCTACATGCCTGAAAATTCTCCATAAAAATTTCGAAGGTATCTGAAGTCTTCCAACCCGCAATATCAGCGTGGTTGCCTAAGGTCTAAATCATCAATAGCAGAGGAGGCACGTGCCCAGCAGTGGAACAGTATAAAACAGGGCTGGTATTACGAGTATTATCAATTTGTATGTGTTGCAGGTAGACGAGTGCCAAGGTTCATCGCACGGATGTCACTCGGATGCTGTATGTTCCAACACGCCTGGCTCATACACGTGCAAGTGTACGGATGGATACCGCGGGGATGGATACTCTTGCATGCGTTAGTACTTCTTACAGTTACATACATACATAGACTCACGCCTGTTTCCCATAGGGGTAGGCAGAGACAACGGATTTCCACTTGCTACGATCCTTGCATACCTCTTTGGCCTCATTCACCCTCATTAAATTTTTCATACATGCACATCGGTTTAGGGTACTCCTGACCTGGCCTTTCTCGAAAATATCTCCAAATTGATCTATGAAAGTTCGCCGAGGCCTTCCCCTCCCAACTGTACTCTTCACACTCGCCATGTATATATATTTGTTTACTTACACTTACATCTTATAACATCTAGTGACCGCCTCACTGGTCTAGTGGCAGCGTTCTAAAGCTCAGAGCCGTGAGGTTCAGGGTTCAGTTACCAGGTCAGGCAATCACAATTCGTGTTTGAATTTTCGATTCTAAACATCGAGCATGTTGAAATTTGTGTCCGGTATGACGATAGGCGAGCCTATTATTACATCATGGGACGGAATCTCGGCGAAACGTGGGTACACTAGTTGCATCTTTGCCCACTTCTTCGAGATTAAAGGCGTGAGCTTATGAGCTTACCTATATATATCCAGAACAATGTTGAGAGGTAATGTAAACGTAATATAGCGCCTAGATGAAGACATGTTATCTATCAGTGATGTCTTGTCCACCAACGGAGCGCCACATTAAAACTCCTTAAAGTACTTTGTGTTTATACTACCGCACATTGTTCATAAAGAAGTGACAATAAAAGATAATAATTATTTTTATAAGTAAACTGGACCTCTTGTCAATAAACAATCCGTTTGATTATCCTGATAGATCCAGAAATCAAACAATCAAACTGAGTAATTTGTACGCGTGACCTTCAAACTATATTCTGATTGGTGCATTTGTGGCCTCTATCCTGCAAACAATAGTCAGTCATCTTATGTCAACGGATCTATCTGGTGAATAAAACTAAGATCGTTTATTGAAAATGGCTGATAGTGCTTTACAAGTAGCAATAGCTCAGCGGTGAATGGTACGGACTGTCGACACTAAAGCCGCACGTTTAAAAAACCAGCTCAAAGAGCATGCACCGCTGCCTTTTCTAAGTGTACATGTGTATTAATTGATAATTATCGCTTTTACTTTAACAGTGAAGGAAATATCGTGAGGAAACCTGCATACCTGAGAAGTTCTCCCTAGAAAATTTCGAAGATATGTGAAGTTTGTCCATCCGTATATTGCCAGCGTAGTAGACTAAGGCCTAACACTATAGGTAGCCCATGTCTAGCAATGGGACGTAAATCTTATAGAGATGGTATTATTATTACTAGCATATATAATATAGTGTACGAAACCGCGCGAGGCGAGACAAGACAACTCTCCACACTCTCATATTTGTCAATTCTCGGCATATCTTTTAATATGTAGACCCGACTTAAAACGTTTGTTATTTGTAGCGGTATGCACTGGTGGATGTTTGAACGGCGGTGCGTGCGTATCTCCTGAGCAGTGCGCATGCGCGCGCGGGTTCACGGGCACGCGATGCGAGCGTGACGTAGACGAGTGTCATCCGCGCGCACACGCACATCCCGCCGCACGACCTGTCTGCGCCGCGCATGCGCTGTGCGTCAACACACCAGGATCATACTACTGCGTGTGCGGTCACGGGTACCGACGACATCCACTCACCGATCAATGTGAAGGTATGACCAATTTACACTTTTTTATTGCCAAGGTATAGGAGGAGTAGGAGTATGTTGATCACAAATGCTTATACCAGATCATACCTACTACTATCATACCCCTGGGTATGACCCTGCAGATAGCCCAAAAAGAGCTGGCTTGACGTACTAAAGGGAAAAATGAGAACCGATGGTCACACTACGATAGATGTTCAAATCAGGCGAAGTGGAAGCGACTAAGTAGGGAGGCGGACCCTGGCAATAAGCCGGGATAAATGGTAATAAACAGTATAAGGAAACATTGAAATAAGTTAAAATAGATGATTTTTAACCAGGGGTATTGATCGACCTCGGTCGTTCAATTCGCTTAGAGAAAATCGTCTATGAAGCGTCATTCTGAAAGGAATTAAGCCCACCAAAACTCTGACAAGACTTTGAAATCGGCTACACCGGTGTTCCAAGACTTGAAAATATATTATATAATTGTTGTTTTTGCGACATGCACAATATATACATAAATAAACAAAAGAAAGAGTTAAATTAATAGTGGAAGTGGAAACTAGTGCTAAGTTGTGTTGCGTGTTACATGTTGCAGACGTGGACGAGTGTGTGGAAGGGTTCCACACATGTCACCCGACAGCACGCTGTGTCAACACTGATGGCGGGTTCCGATGCCATTGTGATACAGAACACTGTCAACTCAGTCAGTATATTTTATAATAATCGCTTATTGATTTTACAGATGTAGGTTGTGGGGGTCAAACGGCGGGTCGTTCTACATAATACCAAATACCGTCAAATCTATGGTATGATAACGCAGAACATTGTGTTGGGCCGGGATAAACCAAGCAGAAAGATAGTTTATTGATTGGAAATATTTTTGTATTACAAAGCTTGATGACTGAAGTTTTGTTTCAGCCAAGCTATATATTTATTTGTAAATTTTTTAAGTTTAGCGAGTGGGTTATAGAGTATATGCGGGGAGGATAATTTTATAAAAAACGTTTGGTCAAAAAAAGACAAGCACATGTAGAAGTTTCTGGAAGATAACTTTGGCTTACAATTATTAACATTTTGTGCCAAGCAGAAGAGACAAAGCCTTGCTGATTCAAATGAATTTGTTACGATAATTGTATCTACTAAGTTCTCAGCCACTTTTCTCCTAATATAAACTTATTTTGATGAAGTAGCCAGTGCAGACTGTATTTGGTTACACATTTTTTTACACCTCGGTAATTACCGTATTTACCTGCATTATCTACTTTTAGATGCAACTGTAGGAATTGCATTATGCTATACATGGCAAACGAACAGCTGATGGGTCATTTGATGGTCTACGCCACTCATGAACATCAGAGGAACTGTCGGTGCGTTGCTAACCTTTGGTTGGTGAGAGAGTAGGCTCTATTGTATTTTTTATTAGCTCAAGCTAATAAACGTGACGAGAAGAGCAGGTCGCTCCGATGGTAAGCGCCACGCCTGCTCATAAACAAAAGCAACGCCACACAACTTTAAATAACAAAGCACTGCATGACACTGGACTGCGCTCGTCACCCCGAGACATAAGGTGTTAAGTCTCATAATGCCCAGTAATTTCACTGGCTTTAATGTCCTTCAAACCTGAACACAACAGTGCTTACACACTGTTGTTATTGGTATTTTTTTAGCTTTGCTAAAAGCTGTATCAGCTTCGTATTATTGCATGCTATAAAGATATTGTGATGGTGTGAGTGACGGCCGATGATGGTATGGTTGTGTGGTTGCAGGTTGCTGGTGGCAGGGTCGCGCTGTGTCGGATGGTTCGTCATGGTCGGAGGCTGGCGGTTGTCGTGCGTGCACATGTTCGTCTGGTGTGGCTGAGTGTGTGCGTGCAACCTGTCCGTGTGATACGCACAACACTACCGCCACTGCACCGGTAACACATACTAGATAATCCGATCTTTTTCTTCCTCAATCTACACTTAGTACTTATTCAACTCTAGTCCCTAACACGCTTTGTCTTCACCTGTAGCTTTCTCATCCGCCCTCACTTCCTCAGTATCTCTTCCAACTCCTTCCCGTAAACCTTACTAGACATCTCACTCTCGTTGTCTCTTTCTTTATCTCCTCTTATGTAAGTCCCTCTCACTCCTCATCTTTACCTTAGGTTTTTCTCGTTGTCCCTCATTGTCTCAATACCTCATTTTCTTCCTACTCATCTTCCTAGTCTTAACAGTTCCTCTCCAAAAGTAATTTACCATCAATTTAAATGATAGAAAAGGAATTTATCCAGTATAACTAATAATGTAAACAGAAGACCCCGAATCACAATGTTTCTTATCGTAGTACAACAGCGACTAGTCTGAACCTAATGGTAAGTGCAGTACAATCCAAATATAATATCACCCGTTTAAAGAAATTGCTTCCCTTGACAGTCGGTAGAATGATACTGACTGGAGATACACCGGCTGACTCCGGAACATGACTCACCAAAACAAGTCACAACGGCAGTATTTCCACCATTTCCTTGCAGGTGTCGAGCACAGAGCCCCCGTTACCGACTCACGTGGCCCCAGCCGCGTGCTGCCCACACTGTGAGCCACGCTTCCATTGCCGCCACCAGGAGATGCACCACGTCACCTTCCGCAGCGGCGAGCGATGGCTCTACCAGTGTCAGATCTGCGAGTGCCTCGTCAGTACCAATCTCTACTTTTTTAAATCCAGACACATAATATTTTGTCTTCGCTTTAAATTTGCTTCAGAACCTCACTACTGGGCAAAGGTCTGATTTTAACAAAGATAAATCTAACCGTGCCCCCATATTGGTTGTTAGTTGCGAATAGGTGAATACTACGTGGATATGGAGGGGGGGGGGGGGATTTGACGGTAGCGTTACTAGCATTTTCAGAATGGCGTTGACAGACTACGAAATGAATGTATTTTTACCAGTGGTCCTTCTAATAAGACATTTTATTTGTGTAATCGTCTATCCACACTCACCTGTAATAAATCTGGGCCGTGATGAGCAATATTTTTTACATCCAGCAACATCAGCTGCTGCTTTAAATCTTAATTTTGATATTTTCAGTTGGGGGAGGTGGATTGTTGGGAGCCGGAGTGCGAGGAGAGCAGTTCTTGCTGCGGTGAAGGTGATGTGACACAAGAGATGCAAGATGTGCAGGATGTACAGGGGATGCAGGAGGAGCGAGGCGAGGCGGCAGGACGCAGGTGGCGCGCGCCGCATCGCCTCGAGCTGGCGGGGTGCGCGCCGCCGCACTGCCCCGCGTGTCAAGTAAATACGCTTTATAACTGCTTACCTTCCCGTACACATCCCCGATGCTAACACACAGACAAATCAGATGAAATGCCACGTTACAATATGTATCGAAACGGCCTCACAAATTTATTTCCCAGGGATGATTTAAATTGAGGTTTGAGTCTTCTAGAAGGCGCCTCAGACCTTTATAGCTAAAAAAAATTTAGCTAAAGTGCCATAAGCGCTGGTGACACTATAAAATGAAGCTGTGAAACAATTAGAGGGCAGCATAGATCTATTCGAAAATAAAACAACTTTCCCCTTAATAATAATGAAGCTGAGACTTGTATGCAGCACGGTGCGACGCTGTATACTATAGCCCCGTTCGTTGATTTAAGATGAACTTATAATTAAATGCACCGCAAGAGCGCACGTGTCGCACTTCTCGTGCACGCGGATAGGTACACGGGCATATAATTTCCTACGACGAATAAAAGAATTGGATTACAATCAGGTGACCTATTTGATCGTTTGGCGGCCTATGCTATAATCCGCCAACATACGAGTATATGAGACCACCTACATGTAAAAGTTGTATGTGGTGTTTTTAGTCTTATTTGTCTGTTCATCCACACTAACCCGCTCTCGATGAGTCAGCTCCAAGTTACTGCTGTCTGCATCGTACCTAAACGTACCTAAATGCCTACTTCCGACAGTCGCGTCAAGCGCCAGACACTGGCGTCATTGACGTTATCGTCTGTCAACACCTTTTCATACAGACTTTTCATTTACATAGCGCGTACTAACACGTAGACGCAGGGTCACTGACGCCAGTGTCGCGACCATCGGAAGTCTACCTTACGTGAGCAGTGACCGCTTATGTTCCCATTAACGACCGCTTGAAGGGCGTTTTTTGACGCCGGTGCTTGAAGCGTCAGACGTGAGGCGACTAATCGATTTGCTTGGAGGTGGTCCTTGTCCGTGTGTGAACGCATCGTTTCCGCTTGTTGCAGGGCGGGCAGTGTGCTACTTTGGTGAGCAATCTCGCGTGTTGTGTGCATCGGTAACCATCCCCACTGTTCTTATACATTCATACATCTGCTCTATTAACACGTGTTGTTTTGAATGCTTGCGTCTTCGATTTATGAAAACCGGCTAAGTGTGAGTCAACTCACGCATCGAGGGTTCCGTATCACGTCTTTTAATTATTTTATTATTCAATGGGATGTCCGCGATAAACCATATTCTGTGAAAATTTCAACCGTCTACTTATTACTATTCAAAAGATAGAGGAGGCCTTTAAATGTAGGACAGATAGACAGATGGACGAACAGACGACGTAGGCTCTGTAATAGATCTCCGTTGGCACCCTTTGGGTACGGAATCTTAAAAAGTAGAAAATTTTCATGAGGATGTGTGTTTTGTTTGTTATTGACGCCCAACGTGGGACTGAATTATTGAAAAATTAAATCGAGGACGCACTTCATTTCAGGTATTTTCTGTTGCATGTCTTATCATTTATACATCCAATAAGCATGACATTGATTAAATTTCATATTTGAAATCATCACTAAAAGGAACCTTTAGGCTTGGACAAGCATGCTTAAAAAGAAATCAAATCGCCAGATATAATTTGATACGTCGCATCAATTTTGTTTTTTTTGTCATGACTTTCAATAAGTTAGTTAGTTCTAGTTGTATAATATCGATATATTAGGAGGCCCATGATGAACGACACTGCCATAGTTGAAAATATACATAATATTTTTAGAATCATTTAGTTCCTACTTACTATACATAATATCTCTAGTCAACTTTTCATATCTATCAAAAAACTAGAAAGCGAGCTTCACACTTAGGTGCAAAATGATCCAATTCACTAAATATTCAAATCACAAAAGTCCAAATTGCACAATGTCCAATTCGCGAAATGCCTAGGTTCTTTAAGAGCCATTACACAACCTTCAAGCGGGCCATATGGTTGTTTGCAACCTAATTAGTTGCATAAAGTAGTTTCCGAGAAGTATGGAAGGAGTGATTAAAGTCAGAAATAATAAATTTTATGATATTTGTTAAAATTAAAGTGCCATTTAGACTGTAATAAACGCAATATTATAAATGCAAAAGTGAGTTTGTTACGCTTTCACGCCTAAATCGCTGAACGGATTTGATGAATTTTGGTACAGATATAGATTTGACCCTGAAGACGGTTAAAATTACTTTTGATCCCGTCAAAGGCTATTCACGTAGGCGGAGCGGCGGGCAAAAGCTAGTTACTTTATATTATGACTAATAATGAAAAAAAAATATACAAAAATATCAATATTTCGTTTCCACATTTACACATTTTTTTATTCAACTATTATTATAGGGTGGTAAATTATAATGGCATACGTTCAGCCTGAAGGTTGCGTAATGTCTCTTAAAGATCTTGGACATTTTAGAAATTGGATGTTGTGCGTTTTGGACATTTTGCATTTTGGACATTATGAGCTTTGGACATTTGGTTACCATTGGTCATTTTTAGAATTGGATATTCTGCGCCTAAAAGGAACCGTTTTGGTTCGCCAAAATAGGTATTAGAAGTAGAAATATAACGAACAAAGTTCGAATTTGTACAAACGCTTTATCATCGACTAGCGACGAATTCGCCAGTAGAGCTCGTTGGTTAAGTATTCGGCTGTTTTTATAATTTATCGTAGTATGCACTATAATAATATCGTCACAGTGAAATATGCGAGCATAACGTGTGGCATTATAAGGTGTCGCTTATAAATTACCGTTGTTAGGAAACATGTATTTACACATTGAGCGTATCTATCATGCGTACATGCGTCCTTCGCTATGCCGGACCTGTGCCAGAATATCCGCGTTTACGTGCGATATATATCCCAATGTATAATCGGGTAAGGACAAATGATGTTGCAACTGAGTCTGTGACGATGTTATTGTGCTATCAGACGGTGAATTATAAAAAATTGTGTCCTAGTATGTGTGTGAACGGTAAAGTGCAGTGATGGGTATGTGGTGTGTGTAGAGCGCGCGTGTCGGTGACGGCGTGGCTGACGCTGGCGGCGCTGTGGTGGGGCCGGGGACGCGCCGCGCACCGCAAGCATCGCGGCGCGCGGCGCTAGAGCCGCCCTGACCGACACCATTACACACGCTTATTTATTATAGATAGAACTAATGTTAACCAATTGCGCCGGTCGCGTCGCCCGCCCCGTCCCGCGCGCCTCCTCGGGGCGCAGCGCGGCGAGGCGTGATCAGGCGCGACGAGGCGGGCGGCCTCGGTGTGTCTCCGAGCTCTGAGCTCGCGGCGCAATCGTACGGGAGCGCGAGCGACGCTTCCGATTCCGTTCGCCGACTGTAGATAAACGCACACGAGTGCCCCGCGAACTCGGAGCGTCGCGCTTTCGGTCCGGCGCGAGTCGGTTCCGGTACGACACGTGCCGGTTCCGTTGTATAAAGTGAGATGTGATGTATGTGGAGCGTGAGTGAGTGCTGCGTTCGCGTCGAGTCGGAAGCCCCCGCCGCGTGTCCATGCCGGTGCCGGTGCCGGTGCCGCCGGCCCGGTCACCATTCCACTCCGCGCGCCCGCACGGCCCCCACTTCGTGTAATCTTCGAATTCTAAATTTAAACAATACATCGATCGCTTCAAGTTATTATTCTAGAATGTTAACGGTACTATTTAGCTATATTGTTGTGAAATAAATAATGTGTATAGTGTGGGGTGCGGGCGCGCAGGTGTGCGTTTGAAGCGGCGGGGGTGAGCGGGGGTGAGCGGGGGCGAGGGCGGAGACGCGGGTGGGCCGCGTCGGCGTCGGCGGCTTATTCAATTATAACGTAATATTTTATCGATAGAGTTAGTGCTGTATATGAGAGTAGCGTAGTGAGACGGCCCGCCGCAGCCCGCCCGCGCGTATGCGCCATGTTGTACGAAATTTTTCATAATATATTATAGTTTTTGTTTGTCTTTATATAGAATCGTTTTCTTGTATAATTTGAAAGTAACCAAAAATAGGTACCAAATATAGAAAAAATATGATTGTTTCTTAATTTTCATAAAGCATTTTGGTGCTTGCATGTTGTATTGTGTTCAAAAAATTACCATTAAAAAGATATTCCTCAAGTGACGTTTTCTTATTTTCTATTTCTTTCCCAAACTAACCCCTAAAAAAAACATTATTATAAAAATATTTGTTTAATACTTCAATAGAACAATTTACTAGACAACCCTGACATGATCAAAACAAATCCATTGAACTAACATTATTATACTTTAATAAATTAAATACCGTAACTTACAAATGCGCATAATGTAAGAGAGTTCGATAAAGGCATGTTCACATCGAGGGCGCGGTGTTCATAGCGACAGGTGAGGTCGGCGAGGTAAGGGTGAGGAGAGGTGGAAGGTGTGTGGGCGGGTGGTTGGCGAGGCACGCGATGCGTAGCGGCGTCAACTGCTTCAGCGCACGGGCCTCACTGCGATCCACCACGCCTGACACCAGCGTGTACGCCGCCGTGAACAACGTTACCGCCTAAAAACGTTACTATTAAGCACACCATTCGACACAATATCTGTTGCTATCTATATATACCTTTTACCAGAATCTCCAATTCGCAGAATTTGCAAATCCAAAAATGTACATAACACAACATCGACCCAGACCGGTATTAATAAAAATTACATCTATTTATTTATATATAAGGATACAGAAATACACATGTCAAGTTTTTTTTTGTTTATATATAATATTACTTTCAGTTTGTATGACTAATAAAATTATTCAAAACAAAAAAAAAACATTTTGTCTCAACTACATATTTCACACAACTACTGCCCGTCGAAAGGTGTAATGCCTGTAGAACCTGGTCACTTTATCAATTAAATATTATGCGAATTAGATATTTTACGACTTGGACATTCTGCGAATTGGACATTTTGCGACTGCTGGACATTTTCAAATTGGATATTTTGCGAATGTTGGACATTTTCAAATTGGATATTTTGCGACTATTGGACATGTTCAAACTGGACATTCTACACACGTATAAGCCATCTAAATAAAACATTGAAACTATCTTCCGCAAGGCTAAGAAAGTTGCAAAACTTTTATACAATCTTTAAATGATGAACAAAGCAAGTGTGTTTTCGTCATAGGTTTTTTTAAATATAAGAGACTCGCAATTCCAACTGAAAGCCAAACGTGTCCTTTTTAATACCTACATTGAGATGTAACTATGGTAACGCCAACTGCACACTATAACATGCACATGTCCAAAAAAAATCAAAAAGGTCGGCACGGTAAGAGGGTACTCATACGGTGCCTATTTAGATCTTCGGTTCGTGATGTCAATGGAAAAAGGTACTCGCATTACGCAGAGAATAATTACTCACCATGACAATAATCATAGCAGAGGCGAGGGCGGAGAGTGAGTTGGCGAAGTTGCGCAGTTCAATCAGAGCAGGACGCAAACATCCTATCTGGTACAACGGCGTCTCGCATTGGTCTCCACGCTGCAGTTATAAGATTTTACTCTTAATGATTTTTAATTAATTTATTTTCTACAACTTTAGTAAAAATACGACAGGTAAGCTGAAACTCACCTCAAGTTTGGGATATTTTAGGGTCATTGAAGAGGCATTTAACATCCACGAGTAGGGCTTGCTATTATCATGTTAATACAATGACCTCGGTGCGGCGCAATAACTGCTGTGTTTTAGGTACCCTTTCATATGTGGCCGACACGCTAGAATTGTGTAAAAATCTATACAAGGACACTGGGGCATACGCTAGGCGTTTAAAAAATCGGTACAAAGATGCGGCCTCACACACCTCTTGTGTTTACGTTGGCACTACACACACGTCAAGTGTGTTAGGCCGCTTGCTTGCACCCGACGTAATGTGTGTGCCATCGCATAAGAGTTCGTGTTTGCTACGTGAGTGCAGAAAGCACGCCTAGCCTAGGTATAGCGAACCGCTACAGTCAACCTGTGATATTTTTAGTAGTTTTCCACAACTCTACTTCCACGCAAATAATTATTTTGGTAAAATTCAAAACTTCCACCATGAATGTTCCCAGACTTTCACCAAATCCACAATAATAATGTGTTTAGAAATTATATCACACCTTTCCGTTCCACACTCGTCCGCAGCAAGCCGGTGGCAATGTTCGACGATGTTGATACCAGTCCGAGTTAGAATTGATGCCACAACATCTCAACTGAAATGCAATAAGTACACATAAAATAAACCAACGCAACTTCACAAGCTGCGTAATATAATATTTCACTTTGAAGCCCTCTGTTTGTTACCGTTATGTACATCGAATTTATAGAAAACTCTTAGGCAGGACCGTCTCAGTCCCTAGGTTCACAGTTTGAGCCTTTAAAATAAATACTTTTCTTTTTTAATATTATTTCCTCACCGAAATGACTGTCACTGTCTATTTGTCTGTGTTAAGCGATTTTTTTATGATTTGAATTATATTTTTTTTTATAGGTACTGGGTTTTACCATTTGGCGGCCCGCATCAGGTCAGAGGCCCTGGGCCCGTGTTCGGGGTGCCAATAGGGTAAAGATGGAACCGCTCTTAAGGCCTATTCTACAATATTCGGGTAATATTTAACCACCAATTAAGGTACCTTATAAGACAGCTATTTTTAAAAGTACCTAGTAGACATTTTTACGTCATCTCATAATACTTGTAAGTCAGAGTGTGATTATTGTATTTCAACGAGACACATTTTATTTGGTAAGTAGCATTTATTCAATTGTGGTAAAACAGGCGCTTAAGCTTTTATTTATTTATCATCATCATCATCAACCACTGTCATCCCACTGCTAGGTATATCCCTCTTCTTTTATATACACTTCGCCTCAGTCCTGTGGCAATCTAATCCAGTATCAACACCCGGTGTTGGCAACATCGTCGGCCCATTTCGTCTCCGGACGACCGACATATCGATTCCCTTGCCTCGGCTACCATTCCGTTATTACACTGTTCCGCTGCTAAGCACGAGCGTCCTCTATGAGTGAGATAGGCTAGGCTTTATTTAGTTATTAAAATAAAATGACAAACTAACATACTTCAATTTGCATAGCAGCGAAGGAGCTGCGCACGGCAGGATCGAAGGCGTCGAGCGCCATGGCGCGCGCCATGCTCGCATTGAGCGAGTGCGGTTCCCGTACCGCACGCGATAGCGAAGTAATCGACGATATGCCCAACGATAGCATCACCATGGACACCGTCACCAGCGTCATCAGCTGTACCAATCATTATATATACTGTACTTAGTATGTAGTTGCTCGACTAACAAAAGATTCTCCATTTTTTTATTAGCTTGAGTGACGATACGAGCAGGTCGCTCGCCTGATGGTAAGCGCAACGCCTGCCTATAAACAGAAGCAATACCGATCAGAACTTGAGATTACAAAGCACTGCAAAACATTGGACTGCACTCGTCACCCAGAGACATAATATGATAAGTCTCATAAAGCCCAGTAATTTCACAAGCTTCAATGTTCTTCGAACCGAAACACAACAGTGCTTACACACTGCTGCCTGGCAACAGAAATAGACAAAGCGGTGGTACCTATCCAGACAGCCTCTGGCATACAAGAGACCTACCACCTAGTAATCATCACTGTAGGTGGGCCATTCAAGGTTATTACAGCATTATTCATTGACGACCTCTTTAGATATATTTTCTTCACTTTCATTGAGGTAACATTTTAACTAAACACGTAAATCACATTGGTTAAATAAAAGGTTTTGCATCTTACGTGTTGGCTCATATTTAATGTATGTAAAAAAAACGTCAGATCAGAAAATATCGTAATTTTTAATTCTTGAATTCAGAATTAACATCACGTTTTTGGAAAACCTCCTTGTTAGAATTTTTTAAACGAATATCTACCAAAAGTATCAATAAAATTTAGCAGTCTTAAGACAAGTACTTACGGTAGCCAGTAGCGAGAGCGACCTGGGATGATACGGCACAAGGGTGGAGAGCCAGCAAGTCGGCAAGCACAGCAGAGCCCCTGCCATGAACAATACGCTTGAGCCGAGCTCCACGCCCAAGTCTGACGTCCAGAAGTAGTAAGACATCCGCAGCAGACTCCATGCTGCCGACCCACCGAGGATGGCGCCGCCGCTCTGTGGACATTTTATGATCGAACACTTCATACTTTATAGAGCATTCTAAATTTTTACGAGTGGTAGAGCCACGCTGTAGATACTTTTGTCTACAGCATGAATGGGCCGGCTCGTCCGGGTCGTTACCACTGTCTCACAGAAAACCGAGGTAAAGTAGCAGCTTGCTATTGCGTTTCGTACGGTAAGAGATATCCGGAGGCCCAAATCCCCTTCCCTATCCCTTAATTATCCCTTTCCTTTAAGGTCGGCAACGCGCTCATATTTTTTTTTAAATTGTAAGCGTACATGGCCGGTGGAGATCGCTTACCATCAGGTGACCCACTTGCTCGTTTGCCGGCCTATGCTATAAAAAAAAACTTGCCGTCCATTAGAATTGTCCGACTGATGATCAGTTGAAGATATAAAATGGAGATTAGTACGAATAATCCGCTTTAAACAGGTCCATTATCGTTCCAATTGACTAATCACTATGAAATTAGTCTCGATCAGCATAGCGATAATTGTTTTCAAGAGACTAAAGGGTGATGAGAGACGTAGAAAGGACTTACTCCATAGTGGTCATACAGATCTACGAGACCGCCACCCGTCTGTGTTTGGATTAGAGTAAATGTTTATTTATGGTAATTAAGGAAAATGAGCTTGCGATCTGGTGTCAGTGATTACCACCGCTCATGAACCTCTATAACTCCGGAGAAATCATCAATCCATTGCCAGATTTTGGTGGTTGTGCCACCGACAATCTTATTACCCACACAAACCGCAAAAGCAATTTAGTATTCTTTGGTACAATAATAGAATTTTGATACCAGCACCATATTAATTAGTGCCAGTACCACGGTTGAACCACTTATGCTATAGACTACACTGGTTACATCTCAGATTTATTATTCTCGATAGAGCTCGATAGGTAAGTAAAGTAATAAAATACGAATATATTAGTGTGAATTTTTATGGAAGCATGTGTGCATATTATGTAGCGTTCACATATATTCTCGCACCGTGTAATTGCTGTAGCAGATGTCGAGTATAGAGTGCTCAATTAAAGTATAATTCACAGTGTATTAAACTTACAAGCAACAAACCAGCGCATGAAAACAGAACCAAACCACTGCTTCTCATTACTTATATATTTTTAAGTCCTTTTTCTTTAATTTCATGAAGCAGCAAAGTCAATTTCAAGTTTTTAAAATGACGTGAAATATGTTACTTGGACAATTTGAAATTTATTTAAATATCGAAGGACGTGTCGGATTTTTTTCTTAATATTTTCAATAAAGAATTTAGGTGAAAATGTAGGTTTAATATAGGTAGTTTAATTTTGGGTTACTTGGTAGGACTCTCGTTTGCGACAGTCTGACAGACATCTGGGTAGCTACCATAGCATTGTCTTTATCTGCCGTTAAGCAGCAATATCCAAATACTATTGTGTTCCGGTTGTGTAAAAAAAAGAGACCTAAGTTGTTTTTTCTGATGACTCAAAATAATTATTTTATTGCCGAAGAACAGTAGACCAGGTACATACATCATGCTAAAAAAGACATATACAAAAACATTTATTATTATTGACATTAATAATATTATCCTTAAAGTCGCAATCATCAAAACAAGTAAGATTATTATGATTCACAAATAGGTGACTACCACAAATACCACTGCAAAACTAATTTCAACAATTTTTCAATTTAAATTTCCTACAAGTTACTTAGGTACCTGTGAAAATTGATTATTTGCATTTTGCGTAAAAGTTTTTTAAAAAGTTTAATATCAGTTTTAAAATCCTCTGAATTATTACCTACGTAATGAATCGATTAATATTATTATATTGTTTGATCTTACTAGTCGTGGCAAGTAAGGCTGAGGTGTGGGAGTTTGGGAACGATATAAAAGACAGTGTTGTACTTGCAAGTTACAAAGGTGAAGGCCCACTACTAGAAAGATTCAAGCGTGTTGATTTTTATGTAAGATGTCATTTGGTAACTAATGTTAATGAAAGACGAATTAAAAATACATGATTATAATAAGACGAAGCGTAAGAATTCCATTATAAAGAAGTGACGAACTGCGAAAGGTTTCAGAGAGAAAAGATAATGAAATATACTTTTTATAGCAGAGACCGGCAAACGAGTAAGTGAGTCACATGATGGTAAGAGATCTCCACTGCCCATGAACACTCACAATACCAGTAAATCTTGCGGACCTTTAAGAAAAGTAATGAAGACTGAGAAGGGGTGGAGGGATTGGACCATCCGTCATACGTAAATCTCACATCACGTTGATTTTTTGTGAGACAGTGGAGTACCACGGTTAGTAAAACCGTTCGAGCCGGTCCATTCTAGCTTTAAACAAAAGTATCTACAGCGACGCCCTATCACTTGATAAACGTGGACTCAATAGCTGGGGGGATGGAAGGTTGGAAACCTTGTTTCGTTTGCAGAAACGTATTCCAAAACACTCAATTTTTAAAGCAAAGCAATCATTGTTAGCTCAAGTATAACCCATATTGCTAAATAGAGGACAACAACCAACAAACGAACCAAGGAATCTTTAAAAGGTCTGTATCCAGCAGCAAGCCAAAGTAGACCGATGATGTTAATATAGTTGGTAATTTCAAACACATTTCAGTTACCGTCATGTTACTATGCAGTTTACGTGAAGGCTGAAGTTAATAATCCTGTAATGAAACCGAAAGCAAGCTTCAACTGGCAGGATAACAGCATCACGTTCCGATATAGAGTAGAAAAAGAAGGTGATCAAGAAAGTATATCGAAATACAACGTCATCCTAAAAGGAAAATATCAAAGAAAATGTAAACGCGGTAGTAAATTGGATCAAGTAAAGATTCGTCCTGACATTGTTAAACCGTCATAATAAGAGACTCGAATTTTGTATGGGATCAATAGATTTATTTAACAATAAAACATATTATATATTGTACTGTTTTCTTATGTTACTTATTATCATACCCTTAGAATCATACCTAAGCAGTCATACTGCGATTGATTGAATTGAATTTACATTCTAACAAGACAAAAACCGGCAAAAACTAATAATGACGCCCTCTGTCTTTTAGGGCTGTGATTTGAATTATATTAAATTGAAACTATTGAAATTCAAACTCTCAAAGAACTTCTGAACTTATGGTATTGCCTGCGCCACTTTTTTAATCTTTTTGACGCCCTTTAGACCGCTCTCTGATAACATCTCGTCACATTTCTTAAGTTTCGATAAACTATATCTAGTAAATGGGGCCTGTGATTAAGCTTTTATTCAAATTATCATCCCAATAATTAATTATTATTTGTAAAAATCTCAACCTAGCCCTAGTATTTAAACGCAAATGAGTACCTAAATCAGTGAGTTTTTACTATTACTAAAGCTGACTACTTGCAGTAACCATACATAATTTCAACAACGTGCAGATGAAATTAAATTTCTTAATAACATTCATAATTAATCAATCCGTTAATACGGCACTTGAAAACGCAAAGAAAGGAGAGATTATATTTGAATACACTTTATTGGAGAATAAGCCTCATCATGAGTCGCATTATAATTTTGTTTTACGTGTTTCTGTATTTGGTTGAGATCTGTCGCTGCGTTGTATGGGAGTTCGGAGTAGACCGTAAAAATAGTAAAATGATATTGCACAACCGAGGCAAGATGTCATATAGCCAATTAACAAAAAACATACCAGTAAAAGTAAGAAATTTATTACAATATGATGATACACGAAATGCAAAATACTTCCTCTTGTGTAATAATAATATACGATGTTAGTGCAATAGCTTATATAATTGCAGCTATCCGAAAACTTTTATGTTGTAAATAGGTAGAGTTCTTTGTTTTAGGAGTAGTTTTCCAAACGAAACGTCCTTTTAACTTTGCTGATGATCTGAGCTCTGTTAATTACCCTTGATTTTTAAACAATTTCATTTACCTTTTAATAATAGATGGTTAATGGATGAAAGAGTAGTTTGAATATGTAAGACAAGTGTTTTAGATATAATTTAATAGATATTCAAATTATGTCCATGATACATCCAAGTAGTTTTTTAAAAGGATTTTTTATTTTACTTATTTTATTTAGAAATCTTTATTGTATACAAAATCTATAATATACAAGAATAAACGTTATAAAAAAAAAGTACACTTGGTGGCCTTATCGCTCAAGGCTATCTCTTACTGGCAACCATTGGATGGAGAGATGGAATAGGAGCAAGAAAGGGCAGTCAAGGGTATACATAAAAATAAAGATATTAAGAATATATAATACATAAGTACATATATAAGTATACATATACCTACTACATGAATATTTGTCGATTTTATTGTGACTTTCAGTACCCCATCCGACTATTTAAAGTTAGAAGTTATATTAGGTTTTTAATGTTTGCTTTTGTTTATTGTTATCCATGTATTTCAGGTCCCGAAATGTTATAAAGTCAGTTACGTGAGAGTAGAAGTGTTCAATGATAAGACAACACCTCAGAGGGCCAATTCTCGTAATTTTAATTGTTCAAAATATCATTCCGATCTAATCTCAGCGACAAGAAAGTTGCAAATGGTATTCTGCTAAACCAATATTCAAGAACTTAGAACGCAATGATATCGAAAGTAGAATACAAGTTGACTGAACCAAAACGGCATTCTGGTAACAATTTTGACACTTAACTATCTTCTTCTTCTTTTAATTGTGTTTGGCTCCACCGTAGATCGGTGATTTCGCCAGTGTCCATTGTGAGACACTTAACTATATAAAATGCATTTCGTCTACAGACAAACGTCAAAATATTGAGAACGAAATGTGACTGAAGGTGAAGCAGTGTTGCCAAGTGCACTGTAATTACAGCAGATCTGCCGTATTTTCATGCCATCTACTGGACACGGTATTTTTATAAATACCTTATATGGAGACACAGTATTGTTTTACAGTAAAAATTTCGTATTATTATTGTATACTACTAGACAGGTTATTTAGAAGTAAAACTGCGTCACATAACGCGGGAGTTTGACAGTTCACAAACAGGGAGCGCAATAGGGGTTCTAGTTGAGAGTAAGCGAGATGATAATATTGAGTTACGGTCAATTGACTGCAACTTAGTAATACAACTAATTTACTATACTACAATTTATTATACTACTATTTCTATGTACCGCGCAGCTTGTCTAGTAGTATACATAAAACTCTTTGATTAAACACATTAAAAAAAATAAACCGATATCATCATCATCGCAGCCATCCATTTCTGCAGCGATCGATATATACAAATAAAATGTTAAGTTAGTTTAGGATATAAAGTTTAAAATAAATTTATATTTTATTTAATAATTTAATTATTTCCTTTTTTGTATGACATTTTATTGCACTGTAAAATAGACTGTATTTTTTCCCATCAAGCACTGTATTTTTGACGCAAATGCCGTATTTTAATGTGGACAACACGGTATTTTCAAAAATCTGGCTTAGCAACACTGAGGTGAAGTGACTGTGAGTTAACTGCAGACAAATTCAGTTAACTTTATTCTCTTTTACTGCAAGCAACTAAAAGTAGTCAAAATTGTGCGACTTTGTGTGCTCGTTATTCCAGTAAAGTATTAGAAATGAGTTTACAGCCTATGTTACTCAGTGATAATGTAGCTTTCTAACGGCCAAATTATTTTTGAAATCGGCCCAGTAGTTTTTAAGTTTATTTGTTACATACAAAAATACAAAAAAATCTTTCCTCTCTAGAATATTAGTGTAGATTAAATTATGAGAGCAATCGCACTGTCAAAATTCCCGCCAAAACTCTCGCACATTTTTTTTTTTTTTTTTTCCCCTATGGCTTCGCACTTCTTGTGCATACAGCCGAAATTTTTATTTAGTATAGATAAGTCCTCAGCAGTGTTGCAAAATAAAAAAACCCCAATTCGGTAGAATTTCAAATTTCAATAAAATAATCGCGATTGTGGTTATTTCCGGAAAGGACTGCCTGAGTGGTGCTGTTGTGCCGTTTTCCTTCAGTTATGCCATGGAATAGATAAATTAATGAAATAAATAAAATACATGGAATTAGTCAAATCAATTAAAAAATCATAACCTCCAGTTACGTAATTTTTTAATCACTGAAATTAGTCATATTGTGGGTATTTTATTGTGAGTTGGTAACATTGATTTTATCGCTTAGGTCATTTTTAATTTCTAGAATTTAGTCTATGGCAGCTGATACGTAAAATTCGGTAAAATACTTGTCATTGGCGAAATGCATAATAATGCGAAGCCATATTTTCAACAAAAGAAAGACATTGAAAGTTGATCGAATTGACAGTTTATACGCAATTTAACTGAGATGATATCGAATTTTTAAAGGAGCAGAATGCCATATTTTTAATTAATTCAAAATGTAATCTCAGTTCGGTTAAAATTCATTCGCAGTGTCAGTTAAAATAGCAGAATTGGCCCTCAGGTCACATTCGACAGAAACGCTAAATAGATTACAATCGAATACATATCGTCGCCAAACACTGAATCCCAATTCGAGATTATAGGAAAGGGTGTCAAAGACAAGAATTGTATAGAACCTGAACCAGAGACAACGACACAAAGGCCTACCATTACTAATACTGCATCATCGGAAGAGTTGAATAATGGAAAACCATTGCCAGCTTCTTACAAAGTTAGCTATGCTTAGAGAAGAAGATAAAGCGTTAATTCCTATAAGAAAGCAGACTTCTGCGCAATAGTTACTTATTAATTTTATACAACGTGAGAAGTTCCGTCAACATTAACATGAATATTATTGTAATACAAATCATTCACAATAAATGTAATTTCTATATATTTTTTCTTATTTTGTATATAATAGTAAGTATTTTTTATAAGATTGAATGACGAGACGAGCAGTTCGCTCGCGTGATGGTTGCCGCTTATCATAAACAGAGCAACACCACACAGATCTTTGAATTACAATGCACTCCATGGCACTGGACTGCGCTCGTCACCCAGAGACATAAGATGTGGAGTCTCATAAGGCCCACTAATTTCACTAGCTTTCATTTCCTTCAAACCGAAACACAACAGTGCTTGCACACTGCTGCTTGGTGGTAGAAATAGACAAAGCGACACTAGCAGTAGCGTCACTGACGTTCCAATAGGCCTCTAACAAACGAAGATGTCACTACCGCGTACGACAGAACGTCTGTTCCCACTGTCCCCATTTGGGGACATCGGGAACGAACGAGTGGCTTTATCCACCAATGCAGGACATAATATTACCAAAAGGAAGTGGTTGTACTCAACGTCGTGTACCGACTCACGGTCACTTCCTGACAATATGGAAGCCGATGACTGCCCATGCGTCATTTACTCGTGAACGGGTGCTGCTGGACTATCCAATTTACTTGTATTTAAAATTTATATTGTGTCAATTGCTTCTTTGATAATTTTAAAAGTTATAAGTTATTAGTTACTTGACGCTGTGCGTGGAAGACTTTACCGAACTGATGTCCTTCATATCATCATCATCATCTTGATAATATATATACATCTGAACAAACCTGGAATTTAGTATCAAGTTGTGAAAGTTAAGCCTTATAAGACATCCTTGTGGGCCCAGTTGTTTAGTTTAAGTTAAGTTAGGCGGAGTTAGTCTGGGATGGGGCAATATTGTCAATAATGCGTTATTGTCTGCGACAAAAAAAAAATAAGAATTTCCTATAAACAAGAAAATAACGAGTTAACTATATTATAGTATAAAGCTACATAAATCATTGTTAAATATAAAACCATGAAAATAAACGTTAGCCACAATTCTCAATTAAAATTTCAATTTGTCTTATTAGTAATAATAAGTTATTACTATTAGCAATTGGAAAGAGAAAATAAAAAGCGCGTTATTACACTCACGACGTTTAATTAACAATGTGCGTTATACAATATGAGTCAAATGATTCGTATATTATTAGTATTTTTTATCTACGTGCAAGTCAGCCGAGGTGCAATATGGGACTTCGGAGAAAATCGTCGAAGTAGTAAAGTCATTGCTCATAACACGGGGCAGATGACCGCCGTGGACAAAATTAAACATATACCGATAACAGTAAGTGTTTATCCGTTTTGATTATTAGTAACAATTATAACAATCAATGGATGAAAGAAGATTGACGAAATAAATATACATGGTACAGTTGGGAAGGGAAGGTCTCGGCGAACTTTCATAGATCAAGTTGGAGATATTCTCGAGAAAGGTCAGCTCAGGAGTACCCTAAACCGACGTGAATGTATGAAAATTTAATGAGAGTGAATGAGGACAAAGAGGTATGCAAGGATCGTAGTAAGTGGAAATCCGTTGTCTCTGCCTATCCCTATGGGAAACAGGCGTGTGTCTATATATGTATAACAATCAAATCTGAATAAATATTCAAGCGATTGAGCTGCTCGTCTTTTATTTGTTACACTTCATATACATGGTGGATAAAAGCGGACTTAATGCTAAAAGTATTATCTCCCAATCAACCTGTGGGTGATGCAGATATGAATTCGACACCAGGGGGATAGATTAAACTGAATATTACCCATTTATTTTATGCTTCCACTGACAATTCTTCGTAGGAATTATTCCAGTTTATACATCATTTCATTTCATTAAGGGTTAGGCCATAGTCCACCGCGCTGGCCTAGTGCGAGTTTGTGGACGTCACGTACCTTGGAAATTCTTATGGAAAATATACACACACACAGTTACCCAAGATTACAAAATTAGAGCGCAGGTGGCGCGGTATTTGCTACAATCCAGGTATTCCAGGATCCCCCGGAACAGTCCCAATTACGCGAAAAGAGACCACAAAAGAAGAGTTAGGTACTCAAGATGTTTAATATCTCTTCGTTAAATCAGTGAACCAGCGGCAATTACTTTAAATAAAATAAAATCGAGTTTGTGCTACAGGTACCATCCTGCATGAAAATAATTTACGTGAGAGTGGAAGTGGAAAACGCTATAACAACACCCGCTGTGTCCTTCAACAAACACACCAACATGATCACAATATACTACAAACCGATACAAGACAGCCGGTCTAGCTACGACATCGTCGCAAGGGGTGTGTGGGACAACATCTGTGGTAGCGACCCCACAATGCCCAAGAGGAAGAAGTCTTTCAGATCTAGGGACCCCTAATAAAGAATGTGCCCTAGAACATTATCAGAAAATGCTGTTGCATTTTATTGCAATATTTATTTCCTTAATATTAAAACACATGAGCATGATAATCTTGAATTATATCTGTCAGATTTAAATTGTCTATACATATAAATAAAACTAAAATCCGACTTTGATTTCTAAATAAAGCTTTTTCATAAGCTTCTATGCATGTTGCTAAGACCCAAAAAAAAAATATTTTTTTATGTATGTCTTATCTGTTTGTCCGGGTTAATCTACGATATGGCTGAACTAGATTCAGGACTTTTTAGACTACTTTGTATCCCGGAAATATATATTTATTTATTTACTAAAGAGACTTAAGAGACTAAAGAGACTTTCCTGCAAGCAAAGCCGTCAGCACATATTACATCAAATTAGTTTAAAAACTATGATTTTTTGTTGAAATTTCACGGGCTCAGCATATGCAACACGAGATCATTTTGTCGACTCGTTTTGTCGTGAAAAACCAGTTTTATCTGGTTTTCTCTATAATAATATGTCTATCGAAGCTAACATGGTTGCATCGAAATAAGATAATTAGAACGATAACTCTCATATGAAGCTACCAAAAAAAGGCTCCACTTACTTACGCATGCAAAGGAATCAATCACACGTAACACTCACACACGCAACAAAAATTAATGAACGTTCAAAATCAACTTTATTTCATAAAAGTTAATGTCTAAATATTAAATTTCTAAACCGCGATACGACGTGATGCACCGCACAAAAAATTTGACGTATTAAGTGTCACCTAGACATCATGAATCAATTTTTATGAATTGATGAATGAACGAGCTGCACAGAGTTTTATACCCCCGCCCCTTGCACAGAGTTTTGGTGGGGTCATTTTTTTGCTTGAGTTACGTTCCTTATCATCTTATATATGTCAAAAGTACAGAAGTTTCAACCTCTCTGTAGTATTTTTGTCTACGAAACATAACATGGCGATGTAATTTTATCGAATTTTGACACTACCCGGGATATTCGTCGTCAATAGTTATCTCTCTCTGTTTCATATGCTAAGTCCCAGGAATTAAGATGTTAAGACTCATATAATGCATAGGTTATTTTACTGGCTTCAATTTATTAAATTAACTTTTGTAATTCGCATAACGAACGTTTATTACATTCATGTACATACTTTATTTTAATGTTTAGTTAGAGGCGCAGCGGGCGTGTAGTCGGCTGTGATATGAGAGGCCGCGGGTTCGATTCCCGCACCGAGAGAAATGTGATCCACAAATATTTCTTTCGGGTCTGGGTGTTGTGAGACCGAAAGTCTCTCGTAACTCCTGATACCCACGACACAACACTCTTATCTTAATGTGGGATCAGGACTATGTGTGTGGCTGTTGGGTGTATAATATTATTATTAGTTACTGTAATATTGTAGGAGGCAAATGTGATTCCAATTTAATCATATTGTATAATAAAGCGTGCTGCGTGAATAATCCCATATAATTTAACAGTGTTAAACCAAATTGACTTTTCCTATAAAATATTATTTGAACCATTAAGAATAATTTGACATCATTTTAGCTTTTAACTAATTATAAGGATAATGGTCTTGAGAATTGAGCAAAATGTGCCTTATTATATATTCACTTTGTGTCTTTTTCTGCTTAAGCCAAGGTACTACAATATGGGATTTTGAAGAAAACCGTAAGAATAGTAGAGTCATTGCTCACAGTACGGGACAGATGACCACCCTGGAGAAAATAAAACATGTGCCGGTAACAGCAAGTACCTCTTACACTATATATTAATTTGAAGTACCCAAAACGTACCCAATCCTCCTCTTTCTGCAACAACGAAGCATTCATTCTAACACGTTCGTTGTTGTCTGTTAATAATATATAGAGAATTTTTACACATCTTCGTATTTGTGTGCTTGAGCTTTTGCTATAGACGGTTCTGTCTACAGCATGAATGGACCGACTCGACCGGGCTGTTACCACTGTCTTACACCTGAGGAAGCAACTTAATGTTGCGTGTCGTAGAGTGAGCGAGGTTAACGGAAGCCCAAATCCCCCCCTACCCTTGCCAATTATAATCCCCTCTTTTAGAGTCGTCACCGCATCCATGGTTCTTCTGGTATTGTGGGTGTTGACAGAATGAAAGTTGTAATGCGTACGCGGTACGACTGCTGTGCTGTCTCGGGTTCAATCCCCGGGTTGGGTAAATGTAATATAGGGTTCTTCTATTTCGAAATGCTCAATATCAGCCCGGAGTCTGGAATTGTACCCGATATGGTGATAGGCTCGCCACCTATTCCATCAAGGGACGGAAATAAGTACTAATACTTGTGGTACCGACCCGTGGCGTAAGAAAAAAGTAACCATAAACATCTAGAGATTTGGTCATTTTTTTATTAGCTTGTGTGGCGAAACGAGAGGTCGCTCGCCTGATAATAGTCACGCCTGCCCATAAACAAAAGCAACACCAGACAGAATTTTGGATTACAATGCAGCGCATGGCTCTGGACCGCGTTCGTCAACGAGACATAAGATGCTATGTCTCATGATGCCCAATAATATCATTGGCTTCAATGTCCTTCAAACAGAAACAACAGTGTGTACACGCAACTGCAGCTTGGCGGAAGAAATAGACAAAGGGGTGGTACCAACCCAGATGGCCTCTTGCAAACGGACAGGAAATAATAAGGAAACTATCGTATTTTGTTGATGGACCCAAGTAGGATTTTATAAAATTATATTGAGTACGGAGTACCTATTTCATTATTTAAAGATTTAATTACACCTCCACTAAAAATATATTTGTGTGTTTATTCGAAGACTAGATGTGATCGCTGATTCATGCAATTGACTTGAAAATTTGGTACAGTAACTTTAGTAGAGTCTAACGCTCAAAACACTTGGAAGCAGTGCAGCCTACGGGTACAGCTGCAAACATTGGATTATTATATTAAAGTTGCGCCGCGCCGCGCCGCGTCGTACCGCTTGGATGTGTATTGAGCGTCATATGAAGTAATGGATAGGTTTGTGAATTAAAATCAAAACGTGTATGAAGCAAATAGGCCAAAAAGGACACTTTTACACGTCAATTTAATTACTATTACATAGAAAGACTCTACCGGTGCTTCACAAATGCCCACTAGTCTGAGAAGAACACCCAGAAACTCAGCCGTAAATTATTATTTTTAAAAAATAATATAATTAGACTATTGTGCATGTAACTACATCAATGTGTATAGGTAGCAATATGAAGACGAGGTCACATTTACGCCAACAATAGCAGCTAGAGTAGACCAGTCCGTACAAGCAGCACCGGATACCTATCCGAAGATGGATTTCCCCGCGGCAAAAAATCCCTCCAACGTTACTTTCTAATAATTATTTCTAATTTATATGTATAGTTTTTACGGAAGAGCAAATCTCTCATTTCCTAATACAAGCAAATTTCTAAACCCTACAATTTTAACTTTAATAAGTTATCGTCTATATGTTTGGGAGTGGTATAAGCACGCTGTAGACAGTTTTGCCTACAGCATGAATGGGCCGGCTCGACAGGGTCGTTACCACTGTTTCACAGAAAATCGACGTAGGTATAGTAGCGGCGTTTCGTACGGTGAGTGAGATATCCTGAAGCCAAAATCTCCCTCCTCCTTCCCCTTCCCAATTCCTTAATTAGGTCGGCAATGCGCTCAAAATCTTCTGGTATTGTGGGCGTACATGGTCGGCGATCACTTACTATCGGATGACCCACATGCTCGTTTACTGGCCTATGCTACATAAAAAAAATCATTTTTATAGATTTATTTTGACCTTGGACATACAAACAACCTATTGATTTGAAGTATAACTAATACCAACAATGTATGTATAAATTGGATACAATTCTCTAATGAGATGTAATGTAAGTTGTAACAATTTATTTTATTATACATAATATTTGTAAATTATAAATCAAAATAAATAAGCCATGAAACGAAATGAATTCATAGTAGCCAGCCAGCTTCGGGAAAGATGGGGCGACTTGTATTGTTAGTTGGGTCCATCCTACTGATGGTCGGAAGTGGTCTAGGAGCAATATATGAGTTCGGTGAGGATAATACCCACAGCGTCGTAGTAGCCACCAGTAATGGCGTGATGAATATTTTCCAGAAAGTTAGGCGTGTGCAGTTCATGGTAAGATATTATTTGTTAAAATACATATACATATATGTCCCATGGGGTAAGCCAGAGACTATTGAGTGCCACAAGTTACGATCCTGACGCATCTCATTCGCCTCTTCCTCTTTCATACATCTCATACATTTTCCTCGGTTGAGTATACTCGTGACGTACCCTTTTCAGAGAGGATCATTTATTTGATCGGCATTTGTTCTGCTCGGGCGCCCTGTTCCGACCCTTCCGTGCACATTCGCACGATAAATACCTTTCGTAAGTCGTCTCTCATCCACCCTCTCCATATGCCCAAACCATTTCAACATACCCTTTTCTATGGTAGTCACCACATCATTCTTCAACTTATAGCGATCTTATCACACTATTCCTCATCTAGTCACCAAGGTGACTCCACACATTATTTGTTAAAATATATTCTCATTAAAGGTATTAGTAACTTTTATCTCATTAAGTGCTTGTTTCACCACCTCTGCTTAAATACCACTTATCAAATAAAATATGACACTTTCATTCAAATACAAAAGTCATAGAAACCCTCTTCTGTCATGACCTTAGTTCATTGTAACGACGGGCATATTCGGTGGAACCAAGTTCTGAGTAGTCTAAGTTAGACTAAATAATATTTGGTTTTCCACTTAGACACCAACAGTCAACTGATAGTACTATACGAGTCCCTTAGACCTTTATGCCGACTGTCTAACTTAGCTACTCAGAACTTTATTCGTCCGCCAACGCCCAATAATTTTTAATTTAAATAAATAATATAGGTTATATTAAAAAATAGGCGATAGCGTAACAGAGAGTGGAACGGCCTACTCTGACGAAGGTCGCGAGTTTGATATTCAGAACCCTCCTATGGCACACACCTGTTATATGCCTTTTCCAAATTACATGTGAATTTGTTTTTAGGGTTCCGTAGCCAAATGGTAAAAATGGAACCCTTAGAATTTCATCATGTTGTCAGTCTGTTCGTCAGTCCGTCTGTATGTCACAGCCATTTTACTCAGAGACTATTAGCACTATATAGATAAAATGTGCATAGTAGATGGATTCTTTGAACCTTTACGTAAAGATATATTGAAATAAAGAAAAAACATTAGGTGTCTCGATACAAGTAACTAAGGGTGCTTTTTTCAATAAGAATTACATTTATGAGTCTAATATCGGTGAGAGTTATTTCTATTTCACAATATTATATATACCAGTAAGATTTAACCACCAGTTAACGAACCTATTAGCCCCTGTTGTTTCGGCCGTAGTCAAGTCGAACTATTGTTAAAATTCTGTAACAATAGTTAAATATGACGTTTAATCAACGCGCAAACGCTTGTTAAAAATAGCCATTAGACATCTTTCTTTCAGTTTAAATGAGACTTTTGTTTTTGAACGTGTCATCATTTAGGTATTTGGTAAGTAGCAGTTACTTAGAGGTGTTGAAACAAGCGCTAAATATCATTTCAGGTGCCACCATGCCACAAAGTCGTTTACGTGAGGGTTGAAGTGCAAAACGAATTTACATCACCCGAAGTGACATACAGCAAGGACACCAATACCGTTGTCATACACTATAAGTTACTACAAAGCAGTTATTGCACATACAACATCGTAGTAAAGGCCATACACGTATGCGGTCAAAACAAACTACAAAATAAATTCAACAAATACAGGGCTGTTGAATTCAACGAAGGTGATGAAGATTACGATTTTGATGAAATTGACTATATTCCATTACGAATGCCGAAGAAATATAAACAAGGAAAATTTCCTTTGGACGAGTATCAAGTACCTGACACTCGTAGAGCTTATTATTAAAATATTCATTTCATTCTGAAAAAAATCACATTTTATTATGGTTTATATATTATACATTTAGTAATTATCTGGTGCTGGTTCTTATTAAAAGCTAATCCGTATTAAATATTTCAATTATTTGGTATCTGATTGTCACACAAACCTGCTTCTTAAACATGTTTAGGAAATTATTAAGGAAAAGAATATAATTTATAAAGTGGTATTTTCTCACAGATCTTCCATATAGAAAAAATTATTCAATCCTTATAACTAAGTCATAGAACGACAGAGCAAAATATGGAGAGAGGAGTAGAATATCGATGCATGATCGACTCATGGCTGTAAGTGGAGTCATGAGTTTCTCTGAATTAATTATACTAATCTCATCTATTGCAATGTATCACTGTCTCTTGCTATGGCTTCTTTTATAAGCCTAAACGAGCAGGTCGCTCGCTTGATGGTAAACGTCACTGCTGCCCATAACCCGAAAAAACACCACACAGAGCTTTGGATTACAAAGCACTACATGGTACTAGACTCCGCTCGTCCCCCTGAGACATAAGATGTTAAGTCTCATAATACCCAGTAATTTCAATGTCCTTCAAACCGAAATACAACAGTGCTTACACACTGCTGCTTGGCGCCAGAAATAAACAAAGTGGGGTACCAACCAAGACAGCCAATCGCATACGAGAAACCTACTTACTACTTATTAGTTTTGTCTAACACCGATGCGTCAGCCATCGTCCTACACAGACTACCTATTGACAGTATAGTAGTACTGCGTCTATACAAACACACCACGCACACATGGCAAGACACGCAAGAATGAGCTGGATTATCTATACCACCAGTAGGTTGGTTAAACAGTAGTTTAACAAGATACTGACCGATACTGAATGTCCTTCAATCTTCTTCTGCCTGCCCTTATCCCACTATCAGTGGAGTCAGTCCAACATGCTTTTAACACATTTACCACCCAGACCCGAAACATAACTTTTTAAAAAGTTGATATGTTAATTCTGAATTTGTTATTACTGCGACAAAAACTTTAAAAAAATTACAATAACACTCGACATTTACACCCATAGTTCCGGCCTCACAGTAAAAAATTATCTTATGAACCCCGTCGAGCCAGACTGTCCATACTGCAGAATTTGAAGAATTGTAACATCACGGCTCTACCAGTCCTCAATATCCTCCACTTTTAGCGAGTCATGTGCTTGTTCACCCCTCCTAAATGAAATATCAAATAAGTCTGATAAGAGCCTTCTTTAAGTCGGGTAAAAATATAACTAATTTATTACCATGACTAATTTGAATAAACAGAAGGAAATAAAATCAAATAAAAAAATCACTAATTTTGTGAATGTAAAATAACACACCGTCTTATTGATTTAATATCCGTGTAATATATAAAAAAGAGAAATAATTAATAGGTCTAAAGGAAATAAACAATAGTTGTGAGTGAGCTTCGGCAAAGATGGGTCAACTTTTATTAATATTTTGCGTAATTTTGTCCATCGGAGGTGGATGGGGCGCCGTTTGGCAGTTCGGCAAAGATCGCAAGGACAGCGTTTTGGTATCTACCAACAGTGGACATATATCGTTTTTCCATAAAACTACACGCGTACAGTTTCCAGTAAGACGTCTTATTAAACTATAACTATTAGGTTATTAATTTCTTGTACAACATTAGTGCGGTCTTAGGGGCGTTGATTTAATGTTTATTTAATCAGTATTCAGCGACCGACTAACAATCTGACTGTTCTTAGAAAGACCACTTAAATGAAGATAACAATATTTTCCATGTTTCAGGTACCACCATGCCATAAAGTAGTTTACGTGAAAGTTGAAGTAGAAAACGAGTTAACAACACCGGATGTCAGATTCGTAAAAGACATAAATACAGTTGTCATCCACTACAAGTTCCTTCAGAGCAGTTTATCCAAATACTATTTATTAGCTAAAGCTGTTAAGCAGAAAAACTGCGGTCAGCAGCATAATAAAAAGAAATCAAAGAAACGTCGCCAACACTCTGTAGACTCCGAAGGTCAGCGAAATAATAATAAACGAAAATAATTTTAAGGTACAAAATACAAACAGATAGCATACCCTGCGATACCTGAACGCACGGAGCTATATATACAGTTGCTGTAGTTGCTACAATAATAAAATGCTAAATTATACGAGAGAACTGTATTATGAAATTGATAGTAATAAAAGTTTGAGACATGCTGTTTTTATTTTCTTCTTACGATGCACGAACCCCTATTTAAAATGGATAGTTGAAGAGTTGCGCTACGATTTGTAGAGTATGAAACGAAATCATTTACGATATTTATTTTGGGAGTACCTATGTTCTAATGAACTGGATGTGATATTGTGATCAGTCTGGGTATGTCATGGTCGCTCTAATGTTGCGGCGGCGCGCGGCGTCGTGTACTAGGCCGCTCACTTCCCTTTAACATGGTTGAGGAGGTCGATGGCTGGTACATGTGTCATACTCATGAACGGGTGTATGTAATCCCATGTTATAGGAAGGAGGAAACAAGTGCGCCGGCAAGCTATTCCACAGCTTTATGGTCCGACAGAAGTACGATTTTGTGAACCTCTTGGTCCGAGCCGAGATGGAAGAGACCACGAAGCTATGGTTTCTCAAGCCAGCACGCGTGGTTCTGTTAAGGAAAGGTGAAGAAGGACTAAGGTCAAACAATTCTTCAGAGCATTCACCGTGATTCTGATTTTTTTTGATTCTGATTAAGATTTGTCTACGTTCCGCACTCGTGAAAGTTCAAACGATAACAATAAGTAATCTCACTTATAAGACGCCTACTATAGAAGAGATGCTTCTATTTTTTTTATTGGCTTGAAAAACGAATCGAGCAGGTAGCATGCCTGATGGTAAGCGCCACGCCTGCCCAGAAACAGTAGCAATACCAAACAGAACTTTGAATTACAAAGCACTGCAAGGTATTGGACTGCGCTCGTCCCCTAGAGACATAAGATGTTAAATCGCATAATTCTATATATAATTGTAAAATGTAATCGCTTCACTCTAAAGAAAATACAATTATATAAAATATAATCACAATTATAGTATGTATATAAGGGCCAAACTCACTATAGAAAAACAACCATAAATATTGTATGTAATTAAGAGCCACACTCACTCGCTCAAATCCACGTAACACCGATTCTACAGCTGATCCGCACTTTGTCACAATTTAAACACTACTGCGACGGCGCGCAAATGACAGCCATATTTATACAGATACTACGGGAAACGTCTACCCTCATCTGTTCTTACTTTAGTGTTGCTAGTTTAATTATTTCGCGATCTTTCGCGACAGGAGTCTAACGCTCAAACACTTGGAAGCGGTGCAACCTGCGGGTACAACTGCAACATTGGATATATTTATATTGCGCCGCGTCGCGTCGTACGACTTGGATGTGAATTGGGCGTTAGGAGGTCAAATTAAGTTATGGATGGGTTTGTGAATCAAAATCAAAACGTTTATTAAGCAAATAGGCCAGTAAGGGATTTTTTACACGTCAATTACATTACCATTATATATAAAGACTCTACCGGTGCTTTACAAATGCCCACAAGTCTGAGAAGAACACCCAGAAACTCAGCCATAGATCTTTTTTTAAGTAATAGCATGTCATACATTATTGGAGCAATTATTATTTTCATAGAATAATATAATTTAGTCTATTGTACATGTAACTACATATGAAGACGAGGTCACATTTACGCCAACAATAGCAGCTTGAGTAGACCAGTCCGCACAAGCAGCACCGTTCACAAGTATGACGCATGTGCCAGCCATCAGCCTTCTCAACCATGTTATAGGGAAGTGACCGAACCGGCACACGACGCCGCCGCAAGCACAAACATATAAAGCTAACATGAAAAAACCAAGAGGGTTTTAATAAAACTGAATAATAAACAATAGTATTAATACCAATTCTTACCCATGGAAGTCATATATAGCCTTTCGTCAAAACAAAATAAATTAATTAATAACTAAAATGAATAATATAACAACTGAACTTTAATTAAAACAATTCAATCCAATTATAAGCCATCTAACATTACCTTGAGACGGGTGGAAGATTGAAAAATCTCGTGCTGTTGTACACGCCGAGGGCGTTCTGATTGTGAGTGCTAATAAACCACAAAGGAGCCGGGCTACAAAGGCAGAGCGCGGGGGTGGTACCGGCAGCAATCCAGTTAAACCAAGATCCCCGAGAACCGTCCGACTTGCACCGAAGGAGGCCAACGCAGGATTTGAATTCCGATAGGCGTATTACGCGTTGCGTTGAATCCGCCATAACCTCCCAAAGGGGAGGGGGGGAGGTGTAGAAATCCTTCTAGAAATCCTTCTACACCTCCCCTTTGGGCACCTTCCCAATACGAATACGGATTCCTATCCGAAGATGGATTTCCCCGCGGCAAATTCCTCCAACGTTACTTTCTAATAAAGATTTCTAATTTATATAATTTTGTATAATTTTTACGGAAAAGCAAATCTCTCATTTTATAATACAAGTACATTTCTAAGTCCTGAAATTTAAACTTTAATAAGTTATCGTTTATAAGTTTGGGAGTGGTATAAGCACGCTGTAGACAGTTTGGCCTACAGCATGAATGGGCCGGCTCGACAGGGTCGTTACCACAGTCTTACATTAAATCGACGTAGGTAGGGTAGCGGCGTTTCGTACGTTAAGTAAGACCTCCTGAAGCCAAAATCTCCCTCCTCCTTCCCAATTCCTTAATTAGGTCGGCGACGCACTCATGAATCTTCTGGTATTGTGGGCGTACATGGTCGGCGATCAATTACCATCGGATGACCCACTTGCTTGTTTGCTGGCCTATGCTACATAAAAAAAACATTTTTATTGATTTATTTTGACCTTGGATACACAAACAACTTATTGATTAGAAGCATAACTAATACTAACAATTTATGTATAAATTGGATCCAATTCTCTAATGAGATGTAATGTAAGTTGTAACAATTTATTTTACGTAATATTTGTAAATTATAAATCAAAATAAATAAGCCATGAAACGAAATGAATTCATAGTAGCCAGCCAGCTTTGGGAAAGATGGGGCGACTTGTATTGTTAGTTGGGTCCATCCTGCTGATGGTCGGAAGTGGTCTAGGAGCAACATATGAGTTCGGTGAGGATAATACCCACAGCGTCGTTGTAGCCACCATTAATGGCGAGATGAATATTTCTCAGAAAGTTAAGCGTGTGCAGTTCACGGTAAGATATTATTTGTTAAAAACATATACATACATAATATGTATATGTCCCATCGGGGTAGGCAGAGACTATTGAGTGCCACAAGTCAAGATCCTGACGCACCTCTTTCGCCTCTTTCTCTATCATATACCTTCTCATACATTTTCCTCGGTTGAGTATACTCGTGACGTCCCCTTTTCAAAGAGGATAATTTATTTGGTCGGCATTTGTTCTGCTTGGGCGCCCTGTTCCGACCCTTCCGTTCACATTCGCACGATAAATACCTTTCGTAAGTCGTCTTTCATCCATCCTCTCCATGTGCCCAAACCATTTCAACGTACCCTTTTCTATGGTAGGCACCACATCAATCTTCAACTTACAGCGATCCCTTATCACACTATACCTCATCCAATAAGCAAGGTGACTCCACACATATTATTTGTTAACATATATTCTCAATAAAGCTAATATTAATATTATATCAATAAGCGCTTGTTTCACCACCTCTGCTTAAATACCACTTATGAAATAACATATGACACGTTCATTCAAATACAAAAGTCATATAAACCCTCTTCTATCGTGACCTTAGTTTATTGTAACGACGGGCATATTCGGTGGAACCATGTTCTGAGTAGTCTAAGTTAGACTAAATAATATTTGGTTTTCGACTTAGACACCAACAGTCAACTGATAGTACTATACGAGTCCCTTAGACCTTTATGCCGAGTTTCTAACTTAGCTACTCAGAACTTTATTCGTCCGCCAACGCCCAATAATTTTTAATTTAATTAAATAATATAGGTTATATTAAAAAATAGGCGATAGCGTAACAGAGAGTGGAACGGCCTACTCTGACGAAGGTCGCGAGTTTGATATTCAGAACCCTCCTATGGCACACACCTATTATATGCCTTTTCCAAATTACATGTGAATTTTTGTTTTTAGGGTTTTAGCCAACTGGTAAAAACGGGACCCTTATATTTCATCATGTTGTCCGTCTGTTCGTCAGTCCGTCTGTATGTCACAGCCATTTTAACTCAGAGACTATTAGCGCAATATGGATAAAATTTGGATAGTAGATGGATTCTATGAACCGGTACATAAAGGTATATTGAAATAAAGAAGAAACATCAAGTGTCTCGATACAAGTAACTAAGGGTGTTATTTTTCAGTAAGAATTACATTTACGAGTCTATTGGTGAGGGTTATTACTATTTTACAATATTATCTATTCCAGTAGGATTTAACCGCCAGTTAACGAACCTATTAGCCCCTGTTATTTCGGCCGTAGTCAAGTAGAACTATTGTTAAAATTCTGGAACAGTAGTTAAATATGACGTATAATCAACGCGCAAACGCTTGTTAAAAATAGCCATTAGACATCTTTCTTTCAGTTTAAATGCGACTTTTGTTTTTGAACGTGTCATTTAGGTATTTGGTAAGTAGCAGTCACTCAAAAGTGGTGAAACAAGCTTTTAATATCATTTCAGGTACCACCATGCCATAGAGTTGTTTACGTGAGGGTTGAAGTGCAAAACGATTTGGCATCACCCGAAGTGACTTACAGCAAGGACACCAAAACCGTTGTCATACACTGCAGTAATTGCACATACAACATCGTGGTCAAGGCCAACCAAGAATGCATTATCAATTAATACCCGACACTCGTAGAGCTTATTATTAAAATATTTTATTCATTCAGAAATATTCACATTTTATTATGATTAGTATATTATACATTTAGTAATTATCTGGTGCTGGTTCTTATTAAAAGCTAATCAGTATTAAATATTCCAATTATTTGCTATCTTATAGTCACACAAACCTGCTTCTTAAACATGTTTAGGATATTAAGGAAAAAGAATATACCTAATTTATAAAGTGGGATTATTTCACAGATCTTACATATAGAAAAGATTCTTCAATCCTTATAAACAATTCATAGAACGACAGAGCAAAATATGGAGAGAGAAGTATAATATCGATGCATGTGTCGGAAAATATATAGAGTAATATAATATATAAAAGTATAGAGTCAGGATTTAGAGTATATTAGATACTTTCGTTGCTATAAAATCCATCAGGCATAAGTCATTTGTAACTATGTAATTTACTACGACATTTTAACTTCTCTGAACAAGTAAATAAGTACATAAAACAGGAAATAAAACATAGAACATAAAGTTAATATCGTTTAATAAACTATCACCACTTTGGAATATATAACTGTGGGAAAATAGGTGGCGGAACAAAAACCCATCAGTATATAATATATATATCACTATGCATATGTATACTCGTATATACAAAACTAATGTAATACATAAGTCACAAATAATACTTAGCTTTAGGTAATTCTTCAAAATTCACATAGGTATCCAATTGTTACAATATATTTTGCGGTTTATCACATCGGACTATTTTACTCCTTTATACAACAATTTACTACAATTACTATTATTATACAATAAATAGCAAATTAACAGAACTTCTAAATTCTTTATCTAATTATTCTAAATCAGACTGTCCTTCCGAATGACAATACCCCTCTTTTTATCATAGTTTTCCCACTCCAAGAAATCACCAGATAAAAAACCACCCTCAATTTAAGGAAATGAGTGACGGTACACAATATAAAATACATAGTCATATCTACAGTTTCAAGCCAGTGTCCGTATTCATAATAAATCGGTTTATAAATATGTACATCTTTCATTATTAATTTGTTAAATTGACATATTCACTTTTCCCGACACATGCATGGCAGTGAGTAGAGTTATGAGTTTCTTTGAATTAATTATACTAATCTCATCCATTGCAATGTATCGCTGTCTCTTGCTATGACTTTTTTTATAAGCCTGAATGACGAAACTAGAAGGTCGTTTGATGGTAAGAGCCACTGTTGCCCATAAACCGAAACAACACCACATAGAGCTTTGGACTACAAAGCACTACATGGCACTAGACTCCGCTCGTCCCCCTGACGCATAAAATGTTAAGTCTCATAATACCCAGTAATTTCACTAGTTTTAATGTCCTTCAAACCGAAATACAACAGTGCTTATATACTGCTGCTTGGCGAAACAAAGTGGGGCTACCAAACCAGACGGCCTCTAACATACGAAAACCCTACCACTTATTAGTTTTATCCGACACTGAATCGTCAGCCGTCGTCCTACACAGACTACCTATTGACAGTATAGTAGTACTGCGTGTATACAAACACACCACGTACACATGGCAAGACATACAAGAATGAGCTGGATTATCTATACCACCTACTATTTAACAAGATACTGACTGATACCGAATATCCTTCAATCTTCTTCTTCTTCTACCTGCCCTTATGCCACGTATAAAGCATTTACTGGCAAATGAGCAACAGTGTAAATATGCCGCCTAAAGAATGAAACAACGCACCGATTGATATATTTCTTTAACCATAAATGGCTTCGTTTATTAGTACTAAATTAACAAAAAGCGTAACTAAATTTAACAAGCACATTAGTATTATTTTTAATAACCATTTAGGTGTTAATAAGGGGATGTGATTAAGTAATTGATTTCATGATATAAATACAATTTGAAAGACATTATAAAATCTGAATTATTAAACGAAATTTAACTCCACAAGAAATGTGTCGGTGTATTTTGGTATTAACCTTCCTTTGGCTATATTTTGTTAAAGGAGGATTAGGTATGATATGGGAGTTTGGCGCTGACCCTCATCGCTTACACAAAAACAGCGTCTTAATAGCAGACATTGAAGGATGGATATGTATTTTTACGAAAACTAAGCACATCAAAATTGTAGTAAGTACTTATACTCGGTTGTTTCATTTATTCTTGAAATACTAGATGGCAGGTCTCTCGTATGATAGAGGCCGTCCGGGTCGGTACCACCGATTTGTCTATTTCTACCGCCAAGCAACAGTGTGTTAGTACTGTTGTGTTTCGTTTTGAAGTACATTAAAGCCAGTGAAATTACTGGGTATTATGAGACTTAACATCTTATGTCTCGAGGTGATGAGCGCAGTTCAGTTGCATGCAGTATAGCATATTTGAAGCTCCGATTGGTGATCCTCGGGTAGGCATGAAAGTTATCATCAAGCAAGCGAGCGTAGAGAATTTCACTGTTTTTTTTTTATTATTAGATTGAAGACGAGACGAGCAGGTCGCTCGCCTGATGCTAAGCGCCACGCCTGCTCATAAACAGAAGCAACGCCACACAGAACTTTAAATAAAGCACTGCATGACACTGGACTGCGCTCGTCACCCCGAGACATAAGGTGTTAAGTCTCATAATGCCCAGTAATTACACTGGCTTCAATGTCATTCACACCGGAACACAACACTGCTTACACACTGTTGCTTGGCGGCAGAAATAGACAAAGCGGTGGTACCAACCCAGCCGGTCTCTCGCAAACGAGGGACCTACCACCTTGTAAAATAATATACCAGTGCCCACCTAACAGTAACCCGTGGTACGGAGTTGAAGCATCAAAGCTTATCCCTGTGCTACTCCATCTCGGGATATAACCTGTTCTGACAGGAAACGGACGCGAAGGTCCTTAGGCAAATTAACAGAACCCGACGTTATCCGACATTGGAAAGGCGTATCATCTGTGTACGAATATATACTGGTGTATGGATGTCATGTCTGAAATCACTTCTAACTGTTTAATTTCAGGTACCACCATGCTACGCTCTAACTAATGTGAAAGTTGAAGTCGTAAACTTAATGTCAACGCCCGATGTAAACTTGTTAGAGGATACCAACACAGTAATAATTTCCTATGGATGGGTACAGATCAGTTTGTCAAAGTATTACGTAACAGCAAGAGGTGTAAAACGAGATAACTGCACACCAGAAACAAAACAACTGAAGTTGAAACAACTTATCAAGTACAAAGACGAAGATGTACGTCAATCTCCAAAGCCGTCTCGCAAAAAACACCGCAGTAATAAAAATAAAATAATATTGAAGTATCCAAAATGGATTGGTACCAGTCCAAGTTCCCACAGCTGTAAGAATTGTTGACATTGTTGTTAGAATATTGTAATAAATAAATACGGAGTTAAATAAATCAATAATAATGATTATTACCGTCTATTCTGGTTGTCTTCCATTTTTTCCCTACCACTGATGGATAATGGAAAATAGCTGCGATGTCCCTCAGTGGGGGCCAACGATGAGGCCAACGCAAATTGACAACCTCTGTGGCGCAGCGAGCGAGTAGCCAGCCGGCTGCGAAGCGAGAGGCCGTGGGTGGGATATTTATTTATTTTTTAAAAATCTATAGTGAATATATTATTATGTACATCCGTGCGCCACACCTACAACGTTCTAGTCGAAAACCAGCGCCAGTCACGTTATGTCTGGTAAAATGCTGAACTAGATCCTTTTCGGCAAACTCGGGAGACACACGCTGCCTATACTTATTTGGTACATACTTTGTTTAATTACTTTGCTTTCTTCTCTTTCGTTTATATCTCTTGTTTGTTATGTTACTGTAATGTGTTTTTTTATCATTATTTCTATTTGTGTTAATTGAAGGTGTGTGTCTTTGTATACGCCGAATAAACGTTTTTCTTTCTTTCTTTCTCACTGAGACAAATGTTTGTGTGATCAACAAAAATTTGTTTCGGGCCTGGGTGTTATGGGACCGCAAGTCCCTCGTAGTTCCTGATACCCACGATACATGTTTACCTAGTGTGGAGTCAGGACTATGTGTGTGACTGTTGGGGATATTCATTATTCATTTATTCAATTAAGATTCTTCCATTGTCTCTTACTGACGGACAACGGGAACGAACGAGTGGCTTTATCCACCAGTGGAGAACATCGAAACTAAGAATATGATATTGTTTCCACTACGTAATATAGTACCTATAAGGATATAAAAAAGGGTAGGTATGTTAAATCAAAAGGAAATCGTTGTACGTACTCAATGTCGTATGGTGGTAAGTGGTTGGTTTTTTAACCACCTCAAAACTCAGGTTCTCAATTCATGTACATATATAATATATTTTTATGCATGTTCACGCATAACACCGACAAATGTAGACTGATTTCGATGATTATTTTTGTATTTGATTGGGTTTACTGATGTGGTGGTCCTATTTACATTTGTAGAAATAATTCCCGCGATTTCGATAATTCTTTTATTAAAAATATTAAAATAATGAAATCTTTTTACAAACTAGGGGCGTTGCCCATGTTTTTCCACAAAACATAAAATAAAAAAAAACTTAAAGTCCGACGAATATGAGACATATCTTACTTTCTTCCCCACATTATTCTGCATCGATTCGTATCGGTCTCGATCCCATACGCCCAGCGGTTTCGGGGGAGATAGCGTGACAAGCTTTTGGCAGCGGCGGCGGCAGTTACTTTTTTTTAGAATAGGAAGAAAATTATTAAATTTAAGTAATACAATTTTTGTAGAAAGTTACCTTTTCCCATACAATGACAAATCATAATCGTTGACCAATCGTATCCTGCAAACTCGGAACCAATTTCAACAAGGTAAATAAATTAACTTTATTCCTCCAATAATTGTTAGCAACACCGGCTTTAGTTAGTTCATTTTAAACTCACAAAGACCGCAATAAAAGTTTTCATCACTTAGTAACCGGCTTTAATAAGGATGGGTCGTATAATATTGTGCTATTTTATCTTGCTTTACGTTAAAGATGGTTTAGGCACAATATGGGAATTTGGACAAAATCATAGAAACAGCATTGTGGTTTCAAATAATGAAGGGAGAATATCTCTTGATCAGAAAACCAAGCGTGTCATATTTACAGTAAGATAATTGATCTAACTAGTTAAATGTTCTTAGATATTATTAACAATAGAATGAACGTTTTTGCTACTTTGCTATAAATATAATATAATCAGGACTTACCAACTACCAAATAAACATTTCGAGATCAAATAATTTAAACACATGGCATCTCAATTACTTAGCTTAAATTCATTAGTTTATTAGTTCTATCAATTAAAAAAAATACTGCCATATAAGCAAAAGTGTTCTTAAAGACGATTAAGTACCTAAGTTCTTTTAATATATTTAAATTACGTGTCCTCACGAACTCTTCAAAAACACCGGCCAACTTAGTCCGTTCTCAAGGGATGCTCTTTCATTCATGCGGATTTTTTTTCTTTTTGTTTCTAATAAAGGTACCATCATGTTACGAGACAGTATACGTGAGGGTGGATGTGCATAACGAATTCACAACGCCATCAGTAAGCTACACGAGGGACACTAACACTGTAGTGATATCATACAGGGCGAAACAGAAGAGCTTATCTGAATACAACGTCATTGCCAAAGCTATCCAGCGAGAAAACTGTGGTCAAAAGAAACGAGATAGAAAGAAATCTAAGAAACGCCCAAAACAATCGGAAGAAGCTGATGGGTCTGTTGATTCTGTTGAAGATCAACCGAAACGTAAATCCAAAAACCACGAGAAAAATCGTAAAGAAAAAGCTCTGTTAGGGTACAGAGTATTGCCGGGATCTTACGACGATTCTGTTTATTATTACTATAATTAGGTTAAGTGTGATACATTTATTATGATTTATTTTTTTTTTTTTTTTTTATTTATTTATAATGACACACCAACAGTTTGTAGGCATACTAACAAAATATTGTTCATTAATACTATGATCTAGACTAGCCTACTCACCAATAACAGGTGTGAGACAGCATTCATATTTGACATAACTTAGATTAATTTAGAATATAGGTAATAGCAATGATATGAAATAACAGTTTGTACCGAAAGAAATAACAATTAGGAATCAATATAAAAAAAAAAAAAAACACAAAAAATACAAAAACACTATCGAATATAAGATTAAAAACAGCTTAGTCACACAAAAAAGACAAATATTTTAGATTTAGATTTAAGGTGTTAATGAGCATGGTTGAAGTATCCGACGCCTCCACTCAGACATGCAGTCCACCCCACCATCAACCTCAATATTATCCTGTAAGTCATTATAGGCCTGTTGCATCCTATACAACGGTGAGAATTTCCCGACATTTGTTCTCACACATCGCAGTTGGAAAGTATTCTTTTTACGATTCGATCTACTAGATACTTTCATAACATTAAAGTTCAAACTACCCAATAGTTGTGAATCCGAAATAGTACCATTGATTAATTTTTGCAGAAACTTTACGTCCAAAAACTTTCTCCTCTGCTCCAGAGTACTTATTTTGAAAAAAGTAAGCCTGCCATCATAATCAGTATGCCCAGAGATGTTACCACGCTCTTTGTGTATTAAAAATCTCGTGAAAGAGCGTTGAACACCTTCAATTCTCTTAATATGAACCCGGTAGGTAGGGTTCCAAACCTGACTACAGTATTCAAGACGGCTACGGACTAAAGCAAAGTATAGAATTTTGAAGGTGTTCGTGCTCCTGAAATGTTTACCCAGTCTTTTTATGAAGCCAAGCATTCTATTGCTGTCTCTAGCAATTTGATCAACATGACTTATGAAACTTAATGTGACGTCGATAATTACCCCTAAGTCTCTTATTTTGTTAACTTGCTCGAGTATCTCTCCGTTCAGTGTGTATGATGACCTGATAGAATTCCTTTTTTTTGTAAATGCAATATATTTACATTTTGTAGCATTAAGTATCATGTTATTGGCTTCACACCATTCCTTAATTTTTACCAGATCGCTTTGTAAAAGCTGGGTATCCTGCAACGAATCAACGTTTCTATATATTTTTAAATCGTCTGCAAAAAGTGAACATCTCGAGTACTTCACGGAGGTAACAATATCGTTAATGAATAGCACGAATAACACAGGACCGAGATGAGAACCTTGAGGTACACCTGACGTTGAGAAGTATGGGTCTGAAAAATACCCATCCTTAACTACAGTTTGCGATCTATTGGTAAGGTAAGATTGAAACCAAGCCAACAATGTCCCTGAAAATCCAAAATTTTGTCCCAATTTGCTAATTAATATTTTGTGATCAACCTTGTCGAACGCGCTGCTGAAGTCCATATAAACCGCATCAGTCTGAAGCCCAGAGTCTAAAGAATGATATGATGAATGATAATAATGACACAATTATTAGTAAAGATAGTTTTATCAAACAAAAACTAATTAAGTAGAACCCAAATTAGTTTTATTAAGATTTTTCAACAGACATGTCAACAACAAAGAAAACAAAATACAGAAGGAAAAAGAAGTCAAATATGAAATTATATAAAACCTATTTTCTTCCTAACACTCCTCCTTAATTTCATTTTTCCAGACCCATTCCTCTTACACACCATTCAAACTTACCTTTCAACAAAGGTTTTGTCAGAACATCTGCCACCATTCGCAACGTCTCCACATATTCTAACTCAATATGCCCATGCTCAACTGCTTCTCTCACAAAGTGATGGCGTACATCAATGTGTTTTGTACGTTGATGATGCACAGGATTTTTCCCAATGGCAATAGCAGATTGGCTGTCGCTGTAGATTTTCAACGGCACCTCAGGTTTTCCTGTAACCTCGGCTATAAACCTTTTAAGGAATATTGCTTCTCTAGCAGCTTCAGACATAGCCACATACTCTGCCTCCGCAGTAGAGAGAGCTATTGTTCTCTGCTTCCGGCTCTCCCAGCATATAGCTCCTCCACTATACAGAAAAACCACTCCTGTGTATGATCTTTTGTCATAGCACGTGGCATGACTTGCATCTGAATATCCCAACATCATACTAGATTGATTGTTTTTGGTGTACACCAATCCAACACTTTTTGTACCCTTCAAATATCTGAGCACTCGCTTTGCAGTTACCCAATGCTCTTCAGTATAGCAATTGTTAAACTGGCTCAAATGATTCGTGGCATGTGCTATGTCTGGTCTTGTACAAACAGATAAATACATTAGCGAACCAATCAAATTTTGGTAAGGAATCCTCCCATCTGGCTTATGATCTGGCACTGGCTTCTGCAATTTTTGGCCAGTAACCGATGGCGTTGACGCAACCTTGCAATCAACCATCCCAAAATACTTCAATATTTTGTCAATGTACTTCTCTTGATCAATTTTGATTTCTCTGTTGTTCTGCGTAATACGCATACCCAGGATGAACTCAGCCTTACCGAGATCCTTCATCTCAAACTTCAACATGAGATCCCTCTTCACTCTGTGTAGCTCCTCTCTATTATTCCAAAAAATTAACATATCATCAACATATACTGCTAATATAATGACACTCTTGTCATTTATTTTTGTGTACACACAAGGCTCATTCTTAGATCGTAGGAAACCCAGTTGTAACAACTCATTGTTCAATTTGTTGTTCCATGCTCTAGGAGCTTGTTTCAATCCATAAAGCGATCGTTTGAGAAGACACACATAATCTTGTCCCTTTTCCTCAAACCCTTCCGGTTGTTTCATATAGACAGTCTCCGACAAATCTCCATTAAGGAATGCCGTTTTTACATCCATTTGATCGATGTTTAAACCATTATCAGCTGCCAACGCTAATAAGGTTCTGAGCGAGCTATGTCTGACGACCGGCGAGTATGTCTCATCATAGTCGATCCCAAACCTTTGACTAAAAACCTCTGGCCACAAGACGTGCTTTATATCTTCTCTTATTCCCCGCCTCGTCTTTTATTCTAAATAACCATTTAGAATCAACGACGTTGCATTTGATCGGTCGTTTGACTAAGATCCAAGTCTTGTTTTTCTTTATCGCATTCAGCTCCTCCTGAATTGCTGCTTTCCATTCATTACTGTCTTTCCTAGACAATGCTTGTTGAACTGTAGTCGGATCCTGTTCCGATTCAGTAGCTTGGTACAAAACGTAATTAGGAAACTGTTTAGCCCTCCTATCTCTTAGTGGGTACCTCCGTCCAATATGCTGAACATCTTCGTTGAGAGTTGAAACTGATTCGCAGTCTTCAAACTGATCTATCTCTACAGCCTCCAGATCCTCACTAAGTTCATTTATTCTGTCCTGTTCCACTCTAGTAACACAATCTGTTTTATCTTGTGCCACCCCAGGATGAGACTCTAATTCATCATTATCAGTCTCAGGTAGTTGCATAAACTCAGACTCTTCTATGTTCCTGGCAACACTTTCCTCTTCATTCTCTTTAGATAGTTCGAGTGTCTCCTCCTGAGGTTCTTCTAAGTTCGACTGCTTATTATGCTTCTGGTTTTCGAAAAACACCACGTTTCTGGCTTTCAACACCTTACCAGTAGTAGGGTCTACAAGTCGATAAGCTTTAGCATTATCACAAAAACCTGTGTGAATTAGTTCTCTACTTTTCGGATCTCATTTTTTCCTCACTTGTTGAGGAATGTGCATGAAAGCTTTGCATCCCAAAGTTTTCACCATGCTCAGGTCACACTTCCTCCCTGACCATAACTCTTCCGGTGTCATATCCCTCACCGCAAGCGTTGGTGATCGGTTTTTCAAAAAAACGGCATGATGGACAGCCTCTGCCCAAAAACGTTTAGCCAAATCAGAATCTCGAAGCATGCTTCTTGCTTTCTCGCAGATTGTTCGGTTTGCACGTTCTGCAACACCGTTCTGCTCTGGCGTGTATTCCACCGTTAGTTGATGCTGAATTCCGAAGCTCTTTAGATAGTTATCCATCCGTTTGTTGACGAATTCCGTGCCATTGTCTGTGCGTAAGATCTTCAGTTTCTTACCACTTTGATTTTCGGCAAATTCCTTAAACTCTAGAAATTTTTCGAAAACTTCACTCTTAAGTTTCAAAAAATATACAAAAGTTTTACGTGTAAAATCGTCAATAAACGTCAAAAAATATCTGGATTTACTGACAGAAGGCACCTCCATAGGTCCGCATACGTCGGAGTGCACCAACCCTAGCACTTCCTTAGCTCTCATAGCATCCGTTTTTCGAAACGGTTGTTTTGTTTGTTTCCCCATAAGGCAGGGTATACACTCAAGTTTAGTTAAAGTGTTGGGAAAACTTACCCCTGTTGCCATCTTATCTCTGAGTAATTTGAGGTTTCTCATACCAAGATGCCCCATCCTACGATGCCATAACATCAATTGGTCACCTTCAGTCGCTGATGCAAGTGCAGAACCCTGTGAACAGCATTTGATTTTATATATGCCTCGTTCTTCTATACCTTTCACAACAGCCTTTCCTTTTACCTCACAATCATCACTCTTAAAGATCTCACATCCTTTTTCTGTGAACACCACCACATGTCCCTTTTTCGCGATTGCATTCACACTCAATAAATTAGATGCTAACTTAGGTACATACGAAACATTGCTGATAGTCAAACCTATTGACTCACATACTACCGTTCCTTCACTTTCACCCAATACCTCATTACCATCTGCACATGTCACCCTTAAAGGCTTTAGAGAATCCTTTAAATCCTTAAACCAAGCTACACAATTCGTCATGTGTGACGACGCTCCAGAGTCTATGATCCAGTCATCTGCCTGTGGTTTCGCCGTCGTTCCGAGTGCGTAAGCTTGCATGGCTTCCTTTTTCTGTTTCGGATTGTCTGGACATTCCTGCGCTTTGTGTGGCCCGTCACAAATAAAACACTTGATCTTTGGTTTCAACTTCTTCTTATGTGTGCTTTTCACATTGTGTTTATTTGTTAATAGTGCTGATGTTGGTTGGCTCCCACTGGAGCTTGCCAAAAAAATATCTTCCATTTGAAAGAGCTTGGTCTTCACATAGTCGGTAGTTAAATCAATGTTACTATTCTCTATGGCTAATCGCATAGGTTGAAACTCTGCTGTAAGACCTTGAAGAAGTAGAGCAGCTAATAACTCGTCGTCAACCTCTTTCCCCAAGTCCAACAGCTCTTGTGATGTCACCATGACAGAAGTCACATAGCCTCGAACTGTTGAGAATTGCTCCAATTTCATGCCCACTAGCTTAGATAGTAGCCTACAGCGATTGTTCAGACCTTTATCTTCAAATGCGTTCCTTAATGCTTCCCAAGCATCTTTAGCTGATTTAGCTTTACGCACGTGAACCAAACAATGAGGTCTGACCATCAAGCAAATCTTTGCTCGAGTTTTTTGATCCTTTCTCATACCTGAAGCATCCGTGGCTGCGGGTGTAACACTCGTGTACTCCCACAAGTCATCATGTAAAAGATACAATTCCATCATGAACTTCCACGTGGCGTAATTGCTGTTGCCGTCCAATTTCTCCATTGATGGCAGTCCACTACTTCCCAAAGTTCCAGTTTCTGGTGTCATTGTTGAATTCTCAGAAGTTGCGGTACCACTTTCAATTTTAGACATTTCAGTAGATATTACTTACATGCTGTGGCCCATAACCTATTAGTAAAGATAGTTTTATCAAACAAAAACTAATTAAGTAGAACCCAAATTAGTTTTATTAAGATTTTTCAACAGACATGTCAACAACAAAGAAAACAAAATACAGAAGGAAAAAGAAGTCAAATATGAAATTATATAAAACCTATTTTCTTCCTAACAACAATTTATTTAAAAAATGTGCTTAAATTGTTGACTGCTTAAATATCGAAACATTTCACAATAACAAATTATACCGACCGACCTAACAGTATTAAAAAAATAGGAAAATCCTCTTCTAAAGTCCTCTTCTGTCGATGTCTTCTGTAACCTCTATGGCGGTATATGACAGAAATCGAAATATTTTTCTATGGCATGTGCCCGACACGTACATAAAATTTTCGATAAGTATTTTTTTATGATATTGTTAAATTTATATTTGTTAGATGCCGTAATAATACCTGTGTTTTTATCGGTATTTCCACAATTACTTGCCTACTAAACACAAGGATTCATAGATTTCAAGATAAATTCTATTTTAACTTGCCATGCATCCGCTTCGTGAGCGTGCTTGCGATGCTTTGCTGCAGAATCCAGCTTTTAATACCCCATTGCCTGAGCCAGACAAACCTCGACCGCCACGTGTGCGCAAGCCTAGAGAATTCAAACTCGTGAGTATACAGCTTCATACAAATCAAAGTGGGAAATGATACAGGATTATTTACTACCTACGCTACGCTCCTAGTTGCCAGTGTTTTCCTTCTCTAATTATATAGAATTAAGGAATTAAAATAAAACTCAGAAATTAATGCATATAAACAACCATGCGAACTTTTGACATCAAAGAACTTAATTCTAAAATTATGCTTTATAATTTTCTTTATGTTTATCTTGACACATAACATAACATTTAAATAAATAAATTAACTCCACTGCAATTTCTGGTCTTCCTGAATGTCTTCTAAACTCTTATTTCCAGCCTCCAAGGTTTCCTTTATTATCGAAAGAGTTCTACTCGTGTTGGTGCAACCATCAGAAAGAGGTAAAGTGATTTTATATACGAAGTAGCTCTTTGATTGTTTACTTGTTTAATAATAGAAAATCCAGTAGATGTATGAAATATTTTATCCACTTCAATCTTGGTATGTAATTAACATACCAAGATTATGCAAATCATTAATAATGATAATAGAAAAAGAAGTAAAAGTTATTTAATTATTTGTATTAAATATTACTTGGTTATTCGCTTGTGTATAAACTCTGGCATATAAAATTTATTAGACGTATTTTTTTTAATACTAACATATTGTCCTCCAGCTGCAAATGGCAAAGCATATAGTAGACGATAAGCCCCCTGAGCTGTTTCCAGAATTGTATTTAAAACCTCGTAGATTGGATTACTACGCTCGTCAGCTCGAGGAAAACATGACTGTCAACAAAGAATTGTTGAAAAGGATCAATCTTATACAAAGAACTGGGGTTAGTAACAATATGCAAGCAATAGCATTAGTTTTATGATACCTTGGAACTGATACGGAACAGAAAATAGCAATAACTTTGTGCCTATATTGGAATAATCTAGCTATGATATGAATTACTGGTTCTGTTCTGGTTTAATACTGGTTCGCTTGAGCAAAGTGTCAAGAATAAAGTACTGACTTAAATAAAACAATTTGTGTCTATGGTCAGTACTCAATATGATTCGGAACGCTCTACTGCTTTAAATTCATATTAAAGGCTGCGTTATATCTTGGAGCATACAAGGTTTGGTAAAAAGTACTATTAACAATGCCAATGTTTATAAAAGTGTAAGATTTCAGGGTTATGTAGATTGTTGGATACGTCCAGAACCAAACAACAAGTACAAAAAGTTACTCTGCCAACAAAGACAAAGGGATCTTGACGAAATTCGTAGGAGCAATCTGTATTTCTATTCAAGACTTCTTATCGCAGTTAGTATCTTCATTAATCTACACATAGGTACACAAATTTATTAAAACAGTAGTCTTTGCTGTCCGTCTTTTAATTATTAAATTCGCTCATCACGTATAAACTGCTAAAGAGATTTCTATGGAAGTGTCACTAGTATAATTCCAGTAAATACAGATAGGCTTTATATCCCAGTATACACTTTTTATCCCAGTAAAAGATTTTTCTGTAATTAATTTACGTTTTAGTATGTATACTTGTAGAGATCTGAACAACTACTTACAAAGGAACTGGAAGAATTGTGGAAAGACACAAAACATAAACTTATACTGGGCGCTACGTAAGTTATAATAATAAAATATTAATACATACTTGTTATATTGAAACAAATAATATACCTCCTTGTGCATTTCAGATTACCGTTTATTTTGTTCAAGACAGAGAAACTCGACCGCGATATAAAAGACCCTGCTTTTGATAAGCCACCTAACGTTCACAGAACTAAGTATTAATACAAATAATTTATTTATTTACTTATTTTAGGGAAGCTTACTGATTAATAACATTTATGATATAACCTCTATGGTTTAGACCAATAGCTAATTACAAGCCTCCAATTCATGACCATATTGGTTACCACTTATTCTATGCCGTTATGTTAGTTTAAATAATAGTTTACACATGGACAGATATTTATCAGTACCTATGTTCCATGTTTTAAGAAGTACTCTTGTGTCAAAACGCGTTTGACTTTGCCTGTACTAGTGCAAAATAAATTTATATCCAATTTTGAATGCTACTTATTGAAACTATTGGAGCTTCGTATTAAGAAAGCATTTTGTTTGTATTTACAGAAAGCGTGCATAGTAATGGTCTTTACCTAAAGCAATAAAATAAATAAAGATAATACATACTGTATTATATTTATTTATACGCACTCACGCCTGTAATCCCCGAAGGGATAGGCAGAGGTGTAACCAGTACACCCACATTTCGCCGAGCGTATCTCCGTCCCTTATGTGATAGGGGGCGAGCCTATCGCCATACCGGGCACAAATTCCAGACTCCGGGCGGATACTGAGCATTTCGTAATAGAAAAACCCAATACCACTTTACCCGACCCGGGGGTCGAACCCGAGACCTCAGCGTTGGCCTCAATCGTAACGCATACGCATTACAACTGCGCCACCAAGGCAGTCTACCAAATAAAATAATACAAGAAATAAACTTGTTTCTTCGAATTCTCACACTAGAATTAAGTAGCTATCCGATCATTCGAGTATTTACTACTTTAAGCTGGCAGTTGCGCTTGAATGAAAGACCAAGTCGATTTGTATTCAAATCATACGAATTTCATAAAACTTTCCAACATTTATTTCCCTTTAGGCGTGTTCGTAACATCTAGCTTATTAGCTAGAAACCTTACCTAGGACCTTGTCTGTCAAATTGATTTATATTTTGTGATTCGTGAATGGATCAGGAGTAAGCATGTGTCCATTTTACATAATTATGTACGTATAAATTACCTACTTCATTTGATTCTAGAGTATCGATGGATATTTGGGTGGTGGGCGGCTCGAAGATCGGTAAAGTTGTGATCGAGTTGTTTAACGACATAGTACCGAAAACTTGTCAGCTATTCCTAGGGCTTGTCAGAGGCGATCCGTTTGGACACGCCTATATGGGAACAAGATTTTTCAGGTAGATAACTAACATTTTGGAGCTAAGTTAGTGGAATATTTTTTGTTCTGGGGCAGCATACTGACTTATATATATTTACTGATTACTTATGTATATCAAGTATAAATTATAACTTAAAAAGCGTGGTATTGCCACGTTGTACAGTTTTGAGTGAGTAAGATATCCGGAGGCCCAAATCCTCCTTCCCTTCCCAGTACCTTAATTATCCCTCTCTTTTAAGGTGGGCAACACGCCCATGATTCTTCTGGTATTGGGGGTGTACATGTGCAGTGGAGATCACTTACCATCAGGTGATCCACTTGCTCGTTTACTGGCCTATGTTATAAAAAATATATAAAAAAGTAAGAATGAAAATGTAATATGTTGTGACTGGAATCGAATTTTCATTTGTATGTAAGTATCAGTCCTCTGTACATATATTTTAGCAAAAGGTTTAAACTATTAATAGCTGTCTGCCTGAGAAGCAATAACTAGGTTAAAATATAATACCATTACTAATGATGTAACATTTGATTAAAGAATTGTGCCAGATCTGTATTGCCGTGGAGGTGACGTCACCAAAGACAACGGTTTCGGATGCTATCTACCAGAAGGTGAAACTGAGCCCATGGGTGCCGAATCTTACAAGCTCAAACATACTGTTCCCGGTAATATTCACCCGCTTATTTTTTAGGTTACCGACGGAACCCTTTTATTAAGTGCCTTCTCTCCGTCGTGTCTTGTCTGTCTAGCCGTCTGGCTGTCTGTCAGTTCTACGTTTAACGGGTTATATTTTTCGAACCGTCATAGAAAACTTATGAAGCTTAAGCTGGGCAATATGAGACTCAACATCTTTACTTCTTGGGGTGACGAGTGCATTCCGGTGCCATGCAGTGCTTTGTAACTCCAAGGTCTGTGCTGTGTGTTATTTCTGTTTATGGGCAGGCGTTGCGCTCCTATCAGGCGAAATAAAGCTGGCTGGTGATTTAGTTGAATTAAAATTTACTTAGATCAGATTTTATAGAACTGGTGGTTTCTATTTCTAATATACTTTTCATGTCTACGGTGTCATAAATTGTTTAAAGAAGTAGTTCAGTTTTCTTGTATAATGTGAACCTTTCTATTTCTTAATTATTTAAATCAAACATAGGTGTAATGTCAATGGTGGTGACTCCGGACAATGAAGTTTGCGGTCAATTCAACATAATATTCAAACCTTTACCACAATTCGACGGGAAGCATGTTGTTTTTGGTAGAGTAAGTAAGCTTTTTATATATTTGTACTTTTCTAGTTATCATTCATCCAACTACTTAGGAAGAATGAGTCATTACCACCTGGCCCATATCAGAATCTCCCTGCCCACCTCTCAGATGTTTTGACATCTGGGAAATACCTTAGATGCATTTCACATTGAGGCGAGTAATCCAACACTATTTGTTCCGTTTTCGATATCCGGAATCCATGTTTCAAATTCAAATTCAAATCATTTATTCTGTAAATTGGATCATAAATATCACTTTTACATGTCAATCATTTTTTAAGCTATATTACATTTACGACGGCATTTCAGGGCTAGCCATGAGAAGAAATGCCGAAACAAACTCATGGGTTATGGCCTCTTTTAATTTCCAGACATTGTTTTACAGAAATTATGCGAGTGTAATGTACAGAAATTCCTGGATTGGCCCTTTCAAGAGATAGCCAAAAGTATATCAGACATACGTAGCACTCGCACTCACATAAAAAAAATAAATGAAATAATTTATAACAAAAAAAATCAGAATGTCAATATTCCCTAGCCTTCCGTTTTTCGTATGTTCCGGCCTAGCGATACCCTCTCTTCCGCTGATGGCGCCACCTGTATCCGGTGTGATCCCCGTTTTCCCCCACTACCTGGTCGGTTGCGGCTCCGCCGCTCCGCCATGTTTTTACTTCATTATAGCGTCGTTTTTCGTAGTGTTCACACGAAATAAATAGCGATAATAAGAGCAAAGAATTTATTATTTTATATTATATAGTTCAATATAGTTTAAATAGTAATAATAGTGTAAAGTAAAATCCCTCTCTTTCGTAATGAAACAAGTGATAAAGAAATACAAGCAGGTAATAAAAGAAGTAGTGCATCATCAAGTTCAAGTGACGAGGAACAAGGTATGTCTCACGTATCTTAAACTAGTATGGATTCCGGGCAAAGACCTGCAAAAGGGGCAAGACATGTAAGTGATGAATTTTTATCGCAGCAAGTGACTCTTTTAACTAATTTGATTACACAGTCACAAGTGAATAAAGTTAATTCCTGTGACAATAGCGAATCTTCTTCGACAGTTCTACCATTGGCAAATAATAGCAACCTCGCAGGAAGATTACATTTACAACCACCGCCTGGTATAAGTACGGAGAAGGGTTTGCTTAATATTTCAGAATATTCTACAGTAGTAAAAGATCTGATTTATCCTAAATCAAATGATAAAGATTTGAGGAGGTTAGAAGAGCTACAACGTTTTAAAAATGTAGAATGGAATTCGATTAAGACATAATAATCACTATAACAAAGTATATAATCATTCACTATGTACACTTACTGTCTATGTAGCACAATAACGAAGTATATAACTATTATAACTGTCCACTATGCACTTGTTATTGCCTGTGCTGCACATTTGGTAACGGATGTCAAAAAGGTAAAACCTCCTATATGGAATCCTAGGAACGTTCTGGAATTCTTAAATTCACAGAGCCCCGATGACAAAAACTTTTACCAGGTTTCGAGACGTGCGGCAATCTTACTCCTACTTGCATCTGGTCGCCGAGTGCATGATCTCACCCTATTAAGGACGGGGCCAGAACATCTGATAGATGAAGGTAATGATATAATAATGTGGCCAGTTTTTGGTTCGAAATCAGACTCTGCTACACATAGTCAGTCTGGTTGGAAGATTAGTGAACACCCTGAGAAAAATTTAAGTGCAGTTTATTGGATTCGTCAAATGATAGCAATGTCACAACGACGCCGCAGTGAAGGAAACTGGTCGGAATTGTTCATTACAACTAGGGGCCAAAGTAAACCTGCTACGAGAACAATTATTGGAGGATGGGTTAAGACTTCACTTAAGGAAGCTGGCATTGAGGCGCCGCCTGGATCGGTTCGTTCTGCTGTTGCCTCTTTAAAATGGTTAGAAAATTATACAGTGGATCAAATTCTTGCAACTGGTAATTGGAAACGGGAACACACCTTTAGATGTTATTATCAAAGAACAATTAATAGCTCTGTAAGATGTTAAAATAATTACTTACGTTGATTACAGTATGTAGAATAGTAAATTACGTCAATTATTTCAATTAAACGTAACATCATATTTATAGCGCATTAATACATTATAGCATCAATAAAATTAGTACCAGGAGAAATCAAACACATCACTCAACAAGGATTCCGGATATCGAAAACGGTACAAATAATAGAGTTTTAACTAACAATAAAACTTACCTATTATTTTTCCTAGGATATCCGGAATCCAGATAATTCATACCTGGTACTTACGCGTATAATGAAGTAAAAACATGGGGGAGCGGCGGAGCTTAACTCAACATGGATTCCGGATATCACAGGAAAAATAATAGGTAAGTTTTATTGTTAGTTAAAACTCTCTATTTTGAACGCCAATTCCACCATCTTGGGAAAAACTTGAACACTTTTGTATATAAACAAAATAATATTAGTAAATGTTAAATAAACACGAAAAAATAGTCTATTTTTAGCATGTACATACATACGCACTCACGCCTGTAATCCCCGAAGAGGTAGGCAGAGGTGTAACCAGTACACCCACATTTCAGTGAGCGTATCTCATCCTCCGTATCTCGCCCCACGATTTGATAGGGGGCGAGCCAATTGCCATATCGGGCACAAATTCCAGATTCCGAGCTGATACCTGAGCATTTCGTAATAGAAAAACCGAGTACCACTTTACCCGACGCGGGGATCGAACCCGAGACCTCAGCGGTAACGCGTACGCATTACAACTGTGCCACTATGGCAGTTTTAGCAAGTAAATATATATATATATATTTGGGTGCCAGCCTACCACCAACTCACTAAAGAAAACAGTCAGAATCCTTCAGACACACTCACACTTTAGCTGAAAGTTTACCTGCCCACCGCACGGCAGCACATCTTTCCTACTAGACCTTCCTTATTTCCTTCTAGATGATATCAGGCCCGGCACAGACTCTAGAGCGTATCAGTGCTCTGGGCCTTCCACTTGGCACCGCCTCCTCAGACTGTATCGTCCGTGTCTGCGGCTGGTTCACCCGCTCTGGTCAGTACCGTGAAGGTAACCCGAACACAATCAAATTTCCGCCACGGCGAAAACCGAAGCAATAATGTTATTGGTTTCAAAACATTGTATAAAATTTGTAGACCGTGATCTGTGTTTGTTCTTTTTTCGTATTTAATATTAAATAATTTTCTACATTCAATAACTGGTAGGTCCCTTGTATGCGAGAGTGGGTACCACCGCTTTGTCTATTTGTGCTATCAACCAGCAGTGTGTAAACACTTATGTTTTTTCCTTTGTGATGGATATTGGAGATGCATTATGAGAAGTAACGTAACTTTATGAGTGGTAGAGCCAAGCTGTAGACAGTTTTGTCTACAGTATGAATGGGCCGGCTCGTCCGGGTCGTTACCACTGTCTCACAGCAAACTGGCGTAAAGTAGCAGCTTGCTGCTGCGTTTCGTACGGTGAGTGAGATACCCGGAGGCCCAAATCCCCTCCCCCTCCCCAATTCCTTTCCTATAAGGTCGGCACCACGCCCATGATTCTTCTAGTATTGTGGGCGTAAATGGGCGGTGGAGATCACTAACCATCAGGTGACGCACTGGCTCGTTTGCCGGCCTATGCAAAAAAAAACAATTAAAAAAAACTTATGTTTCGTGGTGACGAGCGCAGTGCGTTGCCATGTAGTACTTTGTAATTTAAAGATCTACATGTTGTTTTGTTTATTTATGGGCAGACGTGGAGCTTACAATCAGGGGTACTATTGATTAGGACACGATTTTTAAATGTGTTTGTAAGAGTAGCCTCTTTTTTGTACTGAGTCAGTACGAGGTCCCACTTCAAGTGAGGCGAGTCTTCTTAAAGCTTACTAGCCCGTTCTTACTCTTTCATGCACGCAGCCCGCGTCTTGGGAATAGTAACAGAGTAATGCGATATATAATTTGAATTAGTACAAAATTTGAGCCATTATACTCTCACATTATATCGTCATGTACGCGACAAATGTAATGCCTCTTGTATGTCCTACTCAACACTAATCAGGCGAATGACGTGCCTCCCATCATTCAAGCATCATTCAAGCGAAGAATAATGCATTTGAATAATACCTACGTGCGCTTGATATAGAATTTTCCTATTTTGTAACGGTCATATAGCTTAGCTTAATATGAACTGTTTGGACCATTTTTTCAAGCGGATTAATAATCATTTGGACGTGGACAAAAATTTTGTATTTATTGAAAATCAATTACAAAATAAATATAAAAATCCAAATGCAAAGATTTAATACGAAGTCGACTTGTAATTACGTACACATTCATAATCAAATCAACAATTATTATAATACTTCAAGTCATATCCACTTGTACATCCCTAATTTATGTCACTCTATCTTCACAAATAATCCGCATGATAGTATCAAAGCCAGCAACTGAAAATAAATTTAACATATTTTTCAATATTATAGCAATATCTGTTTTTTTCTTCTTTAATTATGGCTTCGCATTTCCATGCATAAAGCTAGTGACAAGTATTTAATATATTTACAAGTATTCACAAGAACGATGTAACACCAGTATGGATGATTTCAAAGTGTTGTTGGAGTTTTGGTGTCAATTCCTTCCAGTATTATGCTTCATATACGATTTTTTCCAAGCGGATCAAACGAACAAGGTCGATAAAAACACATGGTTAGAAATTACCTCATACACTGTTCCTCACAGCCAATGTTTATTGCACAAAATTACACCACATTTATACAAAAACACCTTTTAACTATATAGTTTAGAATTAATTAAAATAAGAGATCGACCGCACTGTCAGAATTCCCACCAATCCTCTATTATCTCAGTGTTAAGAACTATGTGAATTGGCAGCTTGCTGTGTTGTTTCGTACGGTTAGTGTAATTTCCGGGGAAATTCTCTATTAATTTCCTTAATGATCGGCAACACACACATGGTTCTTTTTTATTATTATTAGTTTGATTGACGAAACGAGTAGGTCCCTCTTCTAGTTTCTTAGGTGTTCATGGGCGATGGAGATAACTTACAATCAGGAGGCCAATTCTCGTAATTTTAAATGTGCAAAATATCATTCCGATCTAGTCTCATTAGAATCTCATCATAGAATGATATTTTGAACCAATAAAAACTACGAGATTTGGCCTCCTATAACGCACTTTGTCGTTTGCAGGCTTCGGCCATAACAACAGATATCAATATAAAACGCATTCAATATTCTTTTTTTACGTTTCTTTTTGCACTTTTTTGTAGAGCTGACAACATTGCTTTTATACATTTGCTGAAAGCTTTATTGTAATTCGTGTAGTTAAAATATGCTCACCATAATGAAAGCCACAATGATTGCGGCAGCCCCCACGTAAATTGCATCTTCTCGTAGAAAGTCAATCACCTTACTCAAACATCCATCCACGTACATCGTGGTGGGGTTCGGAGACGCCTTACAGTCTAACCTCTAAAAAGGAAATAAAGGTTAATTTCTTTAAAGTCGCTATACAACGTGTTACAGAAAGGTGTGGTCATATTTAAAGTCGTGACATGTATGTTATGTCCTAGCAATGCGATCGGATTTGGTACTACGGGGGATGGGATACTTACCCATATCGTACACTATACGTTACTTAAATTTGATCACACCATTCTTTACCACGTTGTTGTATGTTTGCAAACAAAAAAATCAATATTAGCATACACACCTATCATGTACATATTAAGATACATTGTACTCTACAACCATAAACCTTGGATCTATCTACTGTCGAATAACCGCTAATTTAATCCGTTATACAGACTTAATCCGCGTCTACAGATCGATCCCGGAAGTAAACCAATCAAACTTTGTCATTTGTAGGCGGGGTCATTGAAACTATATTCTTATCGATTCATTTGTAGGAATAATCTGTAGATGGATTGTGATTGTTTATTGAAGTAAAACTTAAATGCTAACATTAGTTTTTAAAACAAACCTTTCCCGGATAAACTTCCTGGCAGCAACTGTCAGGGACGTTATCATTCCAGTCCTTGTAACTCCTGACTCCGCAGCACTGCAGGAAGGTCTGCGTGTCGTCCCAGGACCTGGTGTACTCGTGCTTTACGCCATAGTACGGTATGGCTGCATACATCTCGCGGTCCAGTGTGCTTCTAACCTTCTCTCTAAACACGAACTGCAGGATACCGCCCACCAGCATCACCACGAATATTATAAACACCAAGATGTAGTACTAGAAGAACAGAAATATTACAGTTTATTACCGTACATACATATGCTCCCCAGAGATGTAGCAGAAGTGCAACTACTCCCATCAGCAAAACGAGGTCATCTTATTAAATACAAATTCAAATTATTTATTGAATCCATGAAATGTTACACACCATTTAGATTCAGTCAAATTTCAACTCTACCTCCAGTTCGGATAAGAAACTCTAACGTTGCCCTTTTCAAAATGATTTACAATATTGGTACTACATTAATACAATTTAATTTGAGTTAAAGCAGCTCAGTTTATGCCAAGAGGAACATTTTAACACAAAATAATTATTATTGAGCATGATCCCCATGACTACGATGAGTAAATTAAGAATATAAAGTAAAAAAGTTATAACAAAAAATAACAGTTTGAGCAGACCAGTCCATACAAGCAGCACCCGTTCACGAGTATGACGCATGTGCCAGCCATCGGCCTCCTCAACCATGTTACAGGGAAGTGACCGACCCGGCACACGACGACGCCGCCGCAAGCGCAGACACTTTAGCGAGCATGACATCAATTCACACACATACCGTCAGCAACATGCATTTGACCTCCTTAGCAGCGCCGCAGCAGCCAAGCAGCGACAGCAGCATGATAGCAGCACCCATCGCTACCACCACGCCTACCGACGCTATGAACATGTTATTGCTCATCAGCGTGCTGGAGAAGGAGCGCGTGGTCCACACCCATATCCCTATGGCCAGCGCTATGGCTCCTCCGATCTAAAAAAAAAGACACATATAAAAATCAATAATCACACATAAAATACGCGACAAACATGCACATTTTGTATGCAAAATGTCAAAACACTATTGATAGTAATCAAATCTATCTGTAAATAGAACATAGGGAGCGGCCATTAGCCTCCTGTCACTCTTCAGTCTCTTAAAAAAAACAATATTTCCAAAGATGAAAAACAATTAGTTTTCCCTCGCGGTTTCACTCACGTGCGTGTTACTGCTCCGCTTCCGTGGGTCATGACGTGATGTTATATAGCTATGATGAACCATCGTATGGACAAAACAAAAGTGAATATTCGAAAGTTACACACACGCACAAACGGTTTTATACATAATTAATATGTAAAGATTACGTATAACTAAACCCATAATCTACCGTAATTAGTTTTATTGCAAATTCTTTATAATATTCGCTTGCCCATTGACCTACTGATATGATCTGTGTAGCCTCATGTGGCTAATTTTAGGGGACTATTAGCAGATGTTCGCGTGGCGGCGAAATTATTGTCGTTTATCTAACACCTGCTTTTATTCGAATCCATTTTATTTAATGTAATAAATTATGTTTTGTTACTGTTTGTTTATGATTTTTATTGATAAATCCGATCGCATCCTATTATTGTTTTGTAAATTATGTAATTACTAGCTCTTGCTCGCGGCTCCGCCAGCGTGAACGTCGTTTTCCGCGATAAAAAGTAGTCTATGTCCTAATCCAGGTTATAGTCTACCAGTGTGCTAAATTTCGCCCAAAACCCTTCAGCTGTTAAGGGGTGATTGACTCGGAAACATCCAAACTTTCACATTTATAATAGTAGGAGGATATTATAGGATTTAAGGGTTATAGAGAGCTTTCATGTCAACTCATATTTTTATGTAATTATCTTACTTAAGACCAGGAAGTTTGAGATTACTGCTGCAATCAACATTAATTGGAACTGTCTAAACGCCATACCTGTCCGCGAAATTAAGCAATATTAACCCGTGTCAACTTTTAATGTTGTATTTGATTAATCAACAAAACATAATAGCGGGTTCACACGGTTCCATTATAATGGATTATAACTGCTAAATAGTATTCGATTTGAACCGTCTAAATAGACTTCCAATCGAATTACTCAACAAAAACATTAGCAAAGCTGCAAGAACTTCAATTATCAAGTATCTATATCTTGTTCAAAGCGATTCGACTCGTCTAGGATAAGGAATTATTTGAAGAGTGAGTAAATATTTTGTTTACATAATATTATTTTCTGGAACAGTTCTGGTACTGGTTCTAATTGGGAGAGACTCGCGTAGTAGAGTCTAGATTCAATTTTTTTTTTCTATAATTTGTTTATATTAGGTCAAATGAGTACTCATACTTGAACGTTAATTAAATATAAGTCATTTAATCTTTCAACACTAAAGAATGTCACGTTCATCGCGATCATGAAATAACTGTACAGTAATGATAGACTCGCAGAATGATTGCACAGTTTGAAGAATAAAATATACTTATGATTTTGTTAAAGCAATTTACTGTACCATAAACTAAGTGGGATTAAATATTTCATAATAATAAGGTACCTGATACAAAAGCGAATAAGAACATCTAAAAAAAAATGATTCATGTAAATTGATTTTGTGGTAAATTTTATGTAGGTGTACGGTAACTTTCAAAACTTAATGTAATGCTTTCTATGGAATAAGTCCGCAATAAATAAATTATTAATAAATATATATTAACAGAAATCACAAGGACACAGCCTGTTATTTATGCATCCTGAAAATTCTATATCTGATTATAACATATGCGTAATAAACACAATACTCACAAGTGTTATAACATTAATACATATTAGGGAGAACTTCATGCACCTCCCGCAACTGTCCATCGCACCGCCCATACCCATCGTGGTTCTAGAACAAAATAACATTATTATAGAGGTTTATTTATACATAGTATAAAACAAAGTCGCAGACAGACAACTGTCTGTTTATCTGCTAGCTCCTCCTGAATCGGATTTTGTTTTTATTATCGCATAGGGTGATAAACGACCAAGTGGGTCACGTAAGTGATCTCCACCGCCCATGTACGCTTACAAAAGCAGAAGAATCATGAGCGCGTTGGCAATCTTAAAAAAAAGGATAATTAAGGGATTGGGAAGGGGAGGGGGTTTGGGACTCCGGATATCTCACTACTTTACGCCGGTTTTCTGGGAGGGCAGCAGCAAGCCACTACATACGTGATGCAGTTTTCTCTATCATTTAGATAATTTCTTCCAGAAGATTTATATGTCTATCACACTATGATTCATGGGAGCAGGAAAGTAATATGCACGCGGATGAAACCGCGCGGTACAGCTAGTAGTAAATAAACTTAAGGAAATTACAGGAGTATGCCAGGAACAAATTATACATCATGACAAATGCCTTTTTTTAGAATACATTTTAAGTTTGGTAGTCAATACAAAAAAAGTAAACATCCGGATTTCTTTTTGAGATACGTCCCACACTATAAAGTCTTTGCTAAGTGTAGATGTCTGTATACGTGATGTCTGTTTTTGTTTAGCACCAAAACTGACCAATCACGTATACAGGAATCGCCAGTGTTTTTACGCGCGCATTATTCGACCTTATAGTAACGTTTATGACTACGGGAGTATGTTCCCTGACACCAAGTCTACTACTATAGTTCTAATAAAAGTTATTTAGACCTTTCAATTTCTATTTGCAATTTGTAATCGTTTCGAGTCCAGCCTGCAGTGTATTTTTTAATAAATACAGCCAACAGTCACACACATAGTCCTCACCCCAGACTAAATTCACCTGTATCGTAGGTATCAGGAGAGTCGAGAGACTTGCGGTCCCACGACACCCAGACCCGAAATAATTATTTGTGGATCACACAAACATTTGTCTTGGTGCGGGAATCGAATCCGCGGCCTTTATAGAAACAATAGATACCGCACAGTGATTGCGGAGGAACGTTTGTAATCTCGTGTTGGTTATTATCGTTTTATGCTCGGTGCCTATAATTTACGAATACACGTAAAATCCGGCTTACCGACCGGTTGAGTGTTACCGAACATCTAGTTGATACATCTCTTTTGTTTATAGAAACACTACGTGCGATCATCTTCATACATTTGTCCTACGATCCATTATTCGTAACCCTCTCATCCGTAGGTGTCGGTAACTTAGCGTAACGTTTTTTACAGGAATGGTTTTGACTTACGTGAAGGATTTACGCCTCCTAGCAAATAGCACGAATAGTAAGAAAAACGAATCGTTTGCCGCTTATAGAAACCGGGCGTTAATCACTTTGGTTTGAGTTCAAAACAACGTTCCAATCTATTAAGTTATTATAATAATAAACAATTCAATAAGTTACCGAAGTAGTCTGAATAGTTAAACGCCGTTAATTATACTAAAACATTTTAAATTTCATGCCGTTAAAATGCAAATTTTAATGTGATTGACCTTGATTATCTCACGGGCCCCAAACAAATAATAGGTGTTACCACACTATGTAGATAAATGCAAATTTAACAATGCCTGTTGCCTGCGTTATAAAAGATAGCTGTACTGATTTTCTTTACTGTAATTAGAGTTGTGTGTACCATTAGTGATAAATCAAGGTTTTGTCTCATTTTACCACCATAGACGTTAAACTGGTTTGATGAAAATTCTTGAAAGTCCACATTTTAAACGCCCCATAACCGCAATTTATATTTTACGCTAAAAGTCTCTTTCACACCATTATATACTGCAAATTTGCAACAGAAAACGAACAATTTATAACATGGTACCTACATATTATGCTACTTACGCCTTTATGAAGTAATGTTACTTTGAAAACTAGTAGAACCATAATGAGGATGCATGCAAGGACTTGACGTCATGACTATCGTAAGAAAATCTGTTTAAATTGACTCACTTCAAAAATGAAGCTGCAATTTAAAAAGTATTGGATGAGGAGTCATAGCTCAGTTGGGAACTCGCAAATTACTGTGATTAAGGATAACTCTTGCAGCATCGTATACGAACATAGGTACATATCGCTACTTCGGTTAACTTAAATTGGGCTCCGTGTAGGAGTTTTTGATAAATTTAAGGTTCGCGCGTTCGTAAGACTCAGATTGGTGATCGTGTGTTGCGAAGTTGCCGACTCTAATATATTCACTCTTATTAGGTACTCCGCAAGATGGTGGTGTGTGAGTACTGTGGTATTCCAGTTTGAGGAACATTGAATCCTGTGAATTAAACTCTGGATTTTATAATTTATAAGATTAGGCACTATCGGGTAACGAACGCGGTACGGTTCTATGAAGTGTCTTGTGTTTGAGAGTTCTAGGTGGTTTTACTTTTTTAGTTTGTGGGCAAGTAGCTGGCTGTGAAGAGAGAGGTCGCGGATTTGATTCCCGCACCGAAATAAATGTTTGTGTGATCCACAAATATTTGTTTGAGATCCGAATGTGTTTTCTCCCTACAGGGGTTGACATCAGTCAAGCGGCCGGTCGTTAAAACTACAAGCCGAATCTTTCTGTAACATGTGTTAAAAAGCATGTAGCGCCGACCCCACTGCGAATGGGATAAGGGTAGGTGGAAGGAAGTAGGCTCTATGAGAGTAACACTATGATATTTTAGTGTACAATAACCACGTGAAATAGTCGGATTCGCTTTATATCAAATAGAAACAATCGTTAGGCTAAGATAAGAACCTAACCGGCATAGATTTATAATTGACCAATGTCTTATTACCGACGTTATGGTTATAAAATGTGAAAGAGGATGCTCAAAACATTATTATTATAGTTTGATTACAAATATTGTGAATGATATCACTTATAAAATCACAAATACTATAATTATTGGTCGTACTTTGAATATGTTCTATCCTTGTTTACCCACTATGGGACAAACAACAAAGAGGCATTACAGAAGTAAAAAATGTAGTATAGTAAGATTAATGATGTCCTTTATGGGCACGTCAAGATACCAAAACCCAACATGTTTATTCGCCATAGATTAATTACCTGTTTTAAACATACCTGCTATGTAATTAACTTTGGTATGACATTTTCTATAGTACCGAGACCGAGTCGTTGTCCAGTCGACTTTGCAGGAAAATAAAACATAGTGATCTAGGATGCAACGACTTTGTGATTTGTCACTATTATTTAGTTGTTTACTGCCTTACCTTATTGCCTTCCACAGCTTTGTCATTTTTCTAACATTGGTCACTATTTTATTATATTTAAATTTAATAATTTATAAACAAAGTTTTCGTTGACAGTTCTTTGAGGACTAGGGACTTGTTAACAACTACCCTCCATGTTTTTAGTGTAAGATATTTAATTACAGTTGGATTTTCTTTCTTTGAGATAAGAATCATAATATCAAGAGATGTTAGATTATGTTATTAAACTTATGTTTAAGTATATACATACTATATTCATAACATTAAGTATATATGTATGAGTGTTAGCATTTTATTACTTCTGTACAACATGAAAATCTACTTTTGATATATCAAAGAGGTGTTTAAAAAAAGTACTCGTAGGTGCATTGAACTCGTTCAATTGTAGGTTCACTATTATTGTCTAATTCTCATTCATAATAATTGCCTCATTCTGGGACCAAATGGTTTGTATTATTGCAAGGTAGGTTCGTAACCTTCTGTTTTACGTTTTGTTTTGATCATAAATTATTATATTACATTTTATTTGTACGTTACAAAAAATCAACTGACTGCACATCTACAGCGTCAATAAAACGTGAATCGTGTTATTAAAATCCAATAGGTCACGTACAAGTAAATTGACGTATGTATAGAGTAGTGCAACTGTGTGGTGTGGTGTGGTGTGTCATTGTTTTGATATGTGTGTCTTACTTGCGTACTTGTACGTTGTATAGGTACGTGCGCGTCGCCACCACCACGAGTTACGAGACGAGTTACATTGCGATTGCTCAAGGTGATGTATATTAACGCAAGGTCCATCTAATACGTTCTCCTATCGAAGACAATCAGTGAAAGTTGTATTCGTTTCAAACAAAAAATGTTTTGCTTCAATAAAATTTCCAACTTCGATTCATTCCGATGCCTTAACCAGTCATGTTATGTTATGTTACATATAAACAATCCACTTCACCTTATTTTTGGCGCGATAAACAACTTAGTGGGGTCCGTTAAAACAGTTTCACTTTGCCATCACTCTTACTGGTCACGTCACTGGTTCACGTTAACACGGGTCATTCACTTCACGAGTGCGTCTTAGTCGGTGGGACGGAGTCAACTGGTCCCTCTCAGCGCTGCTCGGACGCCTGTCGCCCCTCCAAACGTAGGGCCTTCGAAGGCTTTGCCAGTATGTTTATGCTCGCAAGTGGGTCACTGTAGGTTCGTGCAATACTTCCTAGTGATATCAGTTTACATATACATAGTATTAATGATTCCATTAGCGCTTATTGCTTCACGCCGATTTGCACCTGGCTTGTAAAACTAAGTACCTATTTCTAAGCTAAAATAATAAATATACAATAACACTTATTTGCGTATTGACTAAAGAATTAAATATACATAGCCCTTTTTCTTAAAAATAAGCACATCTCATCTCTACATATTTATTTATTTAAACTTGATTTTGTACCATATACGCATAGAACAAAATAACGGTTTTTAATATCCACGTTAGAACGGATGAATCTATTCCATCACGCCTGCGATGTACCATACCTACTTTTTAATACTGCTTTAAAACACAGAACAGGCTTTGTAGTTTACAAAGTGGGAATATCGCGAAATTTTTCCACTTAGTAAAATCTATTATACGGAAAGCATTAATTTATTTAGTTCAAATATTTTGCACACATGCATACTGCCAGATGCCACTTCTTTTTCCATAGAGGTAGGCAGAGGCTGTAGATTTCTTCATTAACTTTAAATCGGAAACCAAAAGTAAATTGAAGGTTACAGCATGCATGCTTTCAACCTGCAATTTTAAAGCAATTCAGTGATTTTAGGTCACACGGTAGATAACGAAAGTAGCGATCGTATTGAGGTTCGTAAAAAAATCGTATACTTTAATCATCGCTATAAAACCTACTGAGTTAGTTTAATTGTGTTAAGCCATATCTATAAGCTTACAAGATAATTTATACAATACTAGCTGTCCCGCGCGGTTTCTCCCGCAATTACAGCAGCTCCACCTATCGGGTCCAATTGTGAATCTAAACCATCCAGGGCGCAACCCAAACGCATACAAGAAATTCTTTCAAATCGGTCCAACCGTTTAGGAGTTCAGTGACATACACACGTACAGTAGAATTGTATATATAAAGATAACTATGTATATGTACAAAGTACTATGGTAGGACGCTTACTGACACTAATAGTTAATCTGTGCTTACTGATATAGGTTTTAGTTTTAGTATCCGTACTATACGATCTACTAATAAATAGTATTTATTCCACAAACCTGAAAAACTGTACCTAGTTAGCTTTATATTTCTACTCCAATATATTTATAATGTTAATGTAATTTTTGTCTTCCTAACAACAAATAATACGCACTCACGCCTGTAATCCCCGAAGGGTTAGGCAGAGAGAGGTCTAACCCACATTTCGCTGAGCGTATCTCCGTCCCACGATATGATAGGGGGCGAGCCTATCGCCATACCGGGCACAAATTCCAGACTCCGGGCTGATACTGAGCATTTCGTAATAGAAAAACCCAATACCACTTTACCCGACCCGGGGATTGAACCCGAGACCTCGGCGTTGGCCTCAATCTTAACGCGGAGACATTACAACTGCGCCACCGAGGCAGTAACAATAAATATATGATTAGGATCTGGGTATACTGAGACCGCAAGTCTCTCATATACCCACACGGTCACTACAAGACATACCTACTATGTGCGAATGTTAGTGCTTTAAAAAAGGACCCCTCGTACTACGGGAAGGGTTATTGGATCATTGTACTGCATTGCCACATTACTGACAATGATTTAAATGTGACCGCAAGTCTCTCGTAGTTTTTGATACACAGAAGGCCACGACACATATATCTTAATGTGAGGTCAGGAATATGTGTGCCAATTTAAATGCTTTAAAAAAGGACCCCTCGTACTAGGGAAGGGTTATTGGATCATTGTACTGCATTGCCACATTACTGACAATGATTTAAATGTGACCGCAAGTCTCTCGTAGTTTTTGATACACAGAAGGCCACGACACATATATCTTAATGTGAGGTCAGGAATATGTGTGCCAATTTAAATGCTTTAAAAAAGGACCCCTCGTACTAGGGAAGGGTTATTGGATCATTGTACTGCATTGCCACATTACTGACAATGATTTAAATGTGACCGCAAGTCTCTCGTAGTTTTTGATACACAGAAGGCCACGACACATATATCTTAATGTGAGGTCAGGAATATGTGTGCCAATTTAAATGCTTTAAAAAAGGACCCCTCGTACTAGGGAAGGGTTATTGGATCATTGTACTGCATTGCCACATTACTGACAATGATTTAAATGTGACCGCAAGTCTCTCGTAGTTTTTGATACACAGAAGGCCACGACACATATATCTTAATGTGAGGTCAGGAATATGTGTGCCAATTTAAATGCTTTAAAAAAGGACCCCTCGTACTACGGGAAGGGTTATTGGATCATTGTACTGCATTGCCACATTACTGACTATGATTTAAATGTGACCGCAAGTCTCTCGTAGTTTTTGATACACAGAAGGCCACGACACATATATCTTAATGTGAGGTCAGGAATATGTGTGCCAATTTAAATGCTTTAAAAAAGGACCCCTCGTACTACGGGAAGGGTTATTGGATCATTGTACTGCATTGCCACATTACTGACTATGATTTAAATGTGACCGCAAGTCTCTCGTAGTTTCTGATACACAGAAGGCCACGACACATATATCTTAATGTGAGGTCAGGAATATGTGTGCCAATGTAAGTGCTTTAAGAAATGACCCCTCGTACTAGGGAAGGGTTATTGGATCATTGTACTGCATTGCCACATTACTGACTATGATTTAAATGTGACCGCAAGTCTCTCGTAGTTTCTGATACACAGAAGGCCACGACACATATATCTTAATGTGAGGTCAGGAATATGTGTGCCAATGTAAGTGCTTTAAGAAATGACCCCTCGTACTAGGGAAGGGTTATTGGATCATTGTACTGCATTGCCACATTACTGACAATGATTTAAATGTGACCGCAAGTCTCTCGTAGTTTCTGATACACAGAAGGCCACGACACATATATCTTAATGTGAGGTCAGGAATATGTGTGCCAATGTAAGTGCTTTAAAAAAGGACCCCTCGTACTAGGGAAGGGTTATTGGATCATTGTACTGCATTGCCACATTACTGACAATGATTTAAATGTGACCGCAAGTCTCTCGTAGTTTCTGATACACAGAAGGCCACGACACATATATCTTAATGTGAGGTCAGGAATATGTGTGCCAATGTAAGTGCTTTAAGAAATGACCCCTCGTATTAGGGAAGGGTTATTGGATCATTGTACTGCATTGCCACATTACTGACAATGATTTAAATGTGACCGCAAGTCTCTCGTAGTTTCTGATACACAGAAGGCCACGACACATATATCTTAATGTGAGGTCAGGAATATGTGTGCCAATGTAAGTGCTTTAAAAAAGGACTCCTCGTACTAGGGAAGGGTTATTGGATCATTGTACTGCATTGCCACATTACTGACAATGATTTAAATGTGACCGCAAGTCTCTCGTAGTTTCTGATACACAGAAGGCCACGACACATATATCTTAATGTGAGGTCAGGAATATGTGTGCCAATGTAAGTGCTTTAAAAAAGGACCCCTCGTACTAGGGAAGGGTTATTGGATCATTGTACTGCATTGCCACATTACTGACAATGATTTAAATGTGACCGCAAGTCTCTCGTAGTTTCTGATACACAGAAGGCCACGACACATATATCTTAATGTGAGGTCAGGAATATGTGTGCCAATGTAAGTGCTTTAAAAAAGGACCCCTCGTACTAGGGAAGGGTTATTGGATCATTGTACTGCATTGCCACATTACTGACAATGATTTAAATGTGACCGCAAGTCTCTCGTAGTTTCTGATACACAGAAGGCCACGACACATATATCTTAATGTGAGGTCAGGAATATGTGTGCCAATGTAAGTGCTTTAAAAAAGGACCCCTCGTACTAGGGAAGGGTTATTCGATCATTGTACTGCATTGCCACATTACTGACAATGATTTAAATGTGACCGCAAGTCTCTCGTAGTTTCTGATACACAGAAGGCCACGACACATATATCTTAATGTGAGGTCAGGAATATGTGTGCCAATTTAAATGCTTTAAAAAAGGACCCCTCGTACTACGGGAAGGGTTATTGGATCATTGAACTGCATTGCCACATTACTGACTATGATTTAAATGTGACCGCAAGTCTCTCGTAGTTTCTGATACACAGAAGGCCACGACACATATATTTTAATGTGAGGTCAGGAATATGTGTGACAATGTAAGTGCTTTAAAAAATGACCCCTTCGTACTAGGGAAGGGTTATTGGATCATTGTACTGCATTGCCACATTACTGACTATGATTTAAATGTGACCGCAAGTCTCTCGTAGTTTCTGATACACAGAAGGCCACGACACATATATCTTAATGTGAGGTCAGGAATATGTGTGCCAATGTAAGTGCTTTAAAAAAGGACCCCTCGTACTAGGGAAGGGTTATTGGATCATTGTACTGCATTGCCACATTACTGACAATGATTTAAATGTGACCGCAAGTCTCTCGTAGTTTCTGATACACAGAAGGCCACGACACATATATCTTAATGTGAGGTCAGGAATATGTGTGCCAATGTAAGTGCTTTAAAAAAGGACCCCTCGTACTAGGGAAGGGTTATTGGATCATTGTACTGCATTGCCACATTACTGACAATGATTTAAATGTGACCGCAAGTCTCTCGTAGTTTCTGATACACAGAAGGCCACGACACATATATCTTAATGTGAGGTCAGGAATATGTGTGCCAATGTAAGTGCTTTAAAAAATGACCCCTCGTACTAGGGAAGGGTTATTGGATCATTGTACTGCATTGCCACATTACTGACAATGATTTAAATGTGACCGCAAGTCTCTCGTAGTTTCTGATACACAGAAGGCCACGACACATATATCTTAATGTGAGGTCAGGAATATGTGTGCCAATTTAAATGCTTTAAAAAAGAACCCCTCGTACTACGGGAAGGGTTATTGGATCATTGTACTGCATTGCCACATTACTGACTATGATTTAAATGTGACCGCAAGTCTCTCGTAGTTTCTGATAAACAGAAGGCCACGACACATATATCTTAATGTGAGGTCAGGAACATGTGTGACAATGTAAGTGCTTTAAAAAATGACCCCTCGTACTAGGGAAGGGTTATTGGATCATTGTACTGCATTGCCACATTACTGACTATGATTTAAATGTGACCGCAAGTCTCTCGTAGTTTCTGATACACAGAAGGCCACGACACATATATTTTAATGTGAGGTCAGGAATATGTGTGACAATGTAAGTGCTTTAAAAAATGACCCCTTCGTACTAGGGAAGGGTTATTGGATCATTGTACTGCATTGCCACATTACTGACTATGATTTAAATGTGACCGCAAGTCTCTCGTAGTTTCTGATACACAGAAGGCCACGACACATATATCTTAATGTGAGGTCAGGAATATGGGTGCCAATGTAAGTGCTTTAAAAAAGGACCCCTCGTACTAGGGAAGGGTTATTGGATCATTGTACTGCATTGCCACATTACTGACTATGATTTAAATGTGACCGCAAGTCTCTCGTAGTTTCTGATACACACACAAGGCCACGAAACATATATCTTAGTGTTTGTTGAGTGGTAGAGCCACGCTGTAGACAGTTCTGTCTACAGTATGAATGGGCCGGCTCGTCCGGGTCGTTACCACTGTCTCACAGAAAACTGGCGTAAAGTAGCAGCTTGCTGCTGCGTTTCGTACGGTGAGTGAGATATCCGGTGGCCCAAATTCCCCTCCCCTTCCCAATCCCTAAAGTATCCCTTTCCTTTAAGGTCGGCAACGCACCCATGATTATTTTAATATTGTGGGCGTACATGGGCAGTGGAGATCACTTACCATCAGGTGGCCAACTTGCTCGTTTGCCGGCCTATAGTATTAAAAAAAAAACTTAGTGTGGGGTCAAGACTATGTGTGCGATTGTTAGTGCTTTAAAAAATGACCCCTCGTACTAGGGAAGGGTTACTGGATCAGTGTACTGCCACGACCCACAAAGGACTATATTTGAAATGATTGAAAACACCAGTACATACAGTTTCGTTTAATTAGCTTTTTGTTAACGTCCACCTCAACAGAAAACTGGATGATGCAAATGTCACGAATGGTTTTACATTTATATGAACATTTCTAGGTTTCGCGGCGACAATTTCGAGACAACACTGAAATTACTATTACAAGGGATATTCAATACATTTATTACAACAGACAATTTATTAATGATCTGTCGAACAATATGTCTAGCCATCCAGTGCCGTAGCCAGCGGCTAATACGATCGCCAAATATCCGAAAAGTAATACTCTTTTTAAAAACATGTTTAGGTCTGTTAATTGATGAAAAAAAGCAGCAATACTCACCGGCGATTGGTACGGCAGAGATGAATTTCGCAGGTTAGAAACCAGCCCCAAGAACATTCACCACTGACTTTTTTTAGTTACGTAGGGATTCAATGTTAATTACGCTTGCTTTTTTCTAATAGCTGAGTAACGAAACGAGCAGTTCTCTCGCCTAATGGTAAGCGCCATGTCCATAAACAGAAGCAACACCACACAGAACTTTGAACTACAAAGCACTGCATAGCATTGGACTGCGCTCGTCACCCCGAGACATAAGATGTAAGTCTCATAATACCCAGTAATTTCGCTGGCTTCAATTTCCTTCAAACCGGAACACAACAGTGCTTACACACTGTTGCTTGGCGGCAGAAATAGACAAGGCGGTGGTGCCAAGTGGAACAAGTTCTTCATAAGAATTTCAAAGATTTGTGAAGTCTACCAACCCATTTCTTTTTCCATCAGATTTAGCTTCTTACTTATTTATTTAGAATTATAAAATACTTTCTGTAATAGGTTTTGCATAACGTAACTTATTCATTTAAATTATAAAAAGAATACTCTATTGTCGTATTTCATTGTTCTAGCAACTGCAATAGTGACGTGCTGTAATATCGAAACTACAGCGTGTTACAACACTCTTGTAGGTTGTCCCAAGTGACATCGTACGGTGCGACTAATTTAAAGATTCTTTGAATTATAAAATATAATTTTCATTAAACATTTTAAGAATAACTAAACTCGACGGCTAAAATATTTACTTGAACTATAATCAATTTTTAGTGACCAAGTGATATTTCAATACATCCCTATACTACGGCACTGGATTTATTAAGGTTTACGTCCAAACATCATCAATTTTGGCTTAGTTATCGACGCGTGACAGCTCTGATATTTTTTCTATTTACAGCTAAGGTGATACATCGTAATTGAGCTTTGGTGTACAGAAAATATCTGGTACAGACGACAGACTCAGCGATTAGTTAATACTTCATAATTTAGTTAGTTTACGACACATAGAATTTAATGAGTACTTTGGTTAGTTGCAACACTGTTAAATTTACAGCTGATATTGCAAAGAAAAAACACATATGGGTATTTCCTACACCCGACTGAGAATATTTATAAGAAGTGTAAATGTTAGTTTTTATATCATCTATCATTTGCCACAAAAAAAGCATAAAAAATATCTTTAAAAATCGGCACTTAAACCAAAGTACATGTTTTGATTAGAATGCGAGCAGACGCGCATTTATATGATCATTTTATTAAATTTAAACCTACATTACATTTATAATGAACATTTCTTTTATCGAGTCGATTCATTTGAAGCGAGCGATTTGGTACATAGCTCGCGTAACAAACATATTATTTGTTATAATGCAAGTTCTACTTGATTTCATAATAGTTCAATATAATCAGCAAGTGTAACGAAATTCATTTCAATTCATATAAAACCAAGCAAATGTTTAAAACAACCGGTGATTTTACACAATCATATTTTACAAGTGTTTAAAATAAAAACAAATACAAATATCTCAATCTGAAAAATAATTATATATTACACTTCTTTGCTCTATAAATACAACAAAATACACTTATACAAGCTACGCTCTACAGCGACTGGTTGCGTATGGAGCTCCATGTTGTGCAATATATACGCAGGAGTCAGGAGTCAGGAGTCAGGACTGTCCACCCGCTTGACTGTTCTCACACACCCGTAAACCCACAATAATTTTGATAATCTTATTATACAAAATAATATTCACATGATTAAAATCCCTCTACTGGCTCAGTAGAACAATCACCGGGTGACGGGTCATAGACAAAAATCCATTACACTCCCACTATGGCATCAATAAAAGTTCCTTTCGAAAATCAATTCGCTAAATCCTTAAAAATAAATCTATAGATTGATTGATGCCTCAATATTTCGAATTACACACAATGAAAACTCCATACTAAAAATAAATTATAGCTAATACATGAGAGTTACATACCATTGATTATTACTTTTTCCTAGTATTCAGACATTTAAGAGGGTTAAACTACATTTATGTGTCACACGACCGACGCAGTTCCAACACCAACAAACATTAACCATTTGAGAAATATACATTCAAAGCTTCCATATACTTGCAGAGAGCAAAAAACAAAGGGACAAACAATAGGTAACGATGTTTACGTCATTTCTACAAGTATCTTGTATTCAGTAGGCCTAGTATGAGTTACAAATACGTTAACAGTTCTCGAATTCGTATAAAATTACTACCGTCGAAGTATCAAACTAGTAGTTCATACACTAATAAAGAAAAGAATTGCTTGAAAACTAATTTCATGTTCTATTATTATGAAATAAAATAAACCATGTAATTAATTTTAATACATCATAGTTCCCACTAGTGGCTGCTAATATTTGACGTATTGAGAGAAAACGAAAACTTTCCATCTTTTACAAAACTATTAAAACTTGTACTAGGCCTACAGGGAGTGAACTGCGCGGAACGTGCGAGTCCACCATCCTTTGAAAAGTGATCAGAGGTGAAAAGAAACCATGTACAGTACATGTGAATTGTCAAACAATTCTCACAACAAAAATACAGCTGCTACATTCACTTGCCACTGGATGATAGGTTATAAAATACACAACACAAAGTTCATAAATTAACTAATCGCCACTTTAAAGTTCGTGATAAAAAAAAACACTTCTGCTCACTCGAGCCACTCCGACGCGCGTTTGAATGTGACGTCAACGTCAACGCCGTCAACCGTAGTGTATACGTGGGGCGTATCGCAGTGGCATGGCAGTAGCAGTAGAGCAGTAGAGCAGTAGTGCAGTAGTGCGCCGTCAGTGCCGTCAGTGCCGTCAGCTGGTGATGTGCGCGGCGATGTGTGCGGCGATGCTTGCGGCGATGCTTGCGGCGAGGCGCGGCGCCGCGGCGCTCCACTACGGGCGGCGACCGAACGCGCCACCGTTACGCGACATGTAACCGCCGCCGTTCACGTTTGACGCTGCAACACAACAACACATACACCATTCAATATTTACACCTCATTTTTCATCTCCAATTAAACGTTATTATTTATAAAAAAAACCGGCAGAGTTGACTCCTGTACTGACGTGCCTATACCGCAGTATTATGCCCCAATCTTGGAGGTTATATGCTGATGTGCAAAATAATGGAGCGGATTATTAACATGCAGCTAGTCTGATTACTTGCTGATCAGTGGGCGACAGTACGGCTTTCAAAATTAAACGATCACAATGGATGACCTTCTAGTGTACATGCTACATCATTGGGGCAGGGCATGGTAAGGATTTAGCTGTAAGTCTGGACATTGCCAAAGCATTTAAAAAGGTCTGTGGTGTTCTCTTCAAGCTTCACATGGGCTCCCCGACAACCTGTGTATGTGGACCATTGGCTCTGCATGAGTGTAGAAGTTAAAGAATATCCTTTACAACTCATGGTAGTTAATGCTGAAGTCAGTGGTTTCACCAACCTCGTTTTTTTGTGGTCTCCTCCATGCCGGCTTGAAGCTTGCAAAATCTTTTTTTTGCCGGCCCAAAAGCTGTGGCTACACCAGACACTTTGCCGAGCCAGGACAAAAAATAAAACATACCTTGATTAGGATACGGCAAGCAGTTTGATTTGAGAATTTCTTCATGATTTCCGTATGCACAAAATTTCACTACAACTGTATTGGCTGATATACCCGTTATCTCCGCTTCATAGTACTGAAAATCAAAATTTATATCAAATATATTTTTACAATATACTACGGCCGGCGGTCGTCGTGGCGTCCGGTCGTAAAAACTACAAGCCAAATCTTTCTGTAACATGTGTTAAAAAAGCATGTTGCGCCGACCCCACTGCGAGTGGGATAAGGGCAGGTGATATCGAAATACACTCACATTGTTGTCTTCCCAGTAAAGCGCGAGGCATCTGTCACCGACCTTCCAATTAATCTCAGCGACGCCGAGCATGGCCCGCGCCTGTTCGTTGACAGCAGCGTTTTGGAAGCCTAACAACGAACCTGGCAGAAAAGGCCCTCCTCCACGTATATTATACTCTTGCGGCCTCGCGCCATACCCGTACTGCCGGCCACCATACCCGCCTTGTGCCCCACCCATGTAATTCATATTTGCATACAATGGCGCTTGTTGCTCCAAATACCCATTTGGCTGTTGCTGCCTGCGCTGGTAAGCCTCCTGGTACTTTGGCAAATCGCTGTTCCGTCTGAATGGTGGTATGTCTGGTAAATTCTGGTTTGGTATATATGAATGCTTTGGTGGATATTGGTCAGGATGGTGCTGGTAATTAAGAGATTGTTGCCCTTCATCTTGTCTCTGGTTTGATAGTAAATTTAAGTTAGCTGCAGCCTCAACTAAGTTTTCCATAGTGTTCATGTTACGGTTGTAACTTTGTTGTTGTTGCACTTTGTTGTCATTTAAGTTCCTTTCAGGCCTCATGTGCCTATCGTTGTAATGGCTTTGTTGTTGCATTTGACTGTTGTATGCATTGTTGTATTGTAAGCTCATGTTAACGTTGCTAACTTGCTGTTGTTGATGCTGTTGCTGCTGCTGCTGTTGTTGTTGATGGTGTTGTTGTTGTTGTTGATGTTGATGTTGTTGTTGTTGATGCTGTTGTTGTTGTTGTTGTTGTTGTTGCTGTTGTTGTTGTTGCTGTTGTTGCTGATGTTGCTGTTGCTGCTTATTCTTTTCATCTAATTTCTTCTGGAACCTTGGTGGTTTCTCACTTTGAGTCTGATATTTCCTATCCTCTCTATGTGATGGATGTGGGTTATCATAATGACCTCTGTTGTCATTTCTGTGTCTGTTAGGCCCATCATATCTAGAGCCATGACTCCGCTGATTATTTTTAGGATTATTCCTATCTCTGTTGTTATAGTTCCTATCATTCTTTTCTTCATAAGTAGAATTATTCTGTCGATTATTCTTGTCTTTGTCTGGAACATTGGGCAGTTTGTCTTCCAAGAAATCAAACAGCGATACTTTCCCAGATGGTTTAACAGGAATACCATCCTCATCATTAGGCTCTTTATTCCTTCCTTTGCGTTTAGGTGGGTCTTGTTCTTTTGGTTTATTATCTTTCCTGTTTTCGGAATTGTCCCTCTTCTGCAGTATTTTGAGTGCCCTGTCCACATTGTTCTTTGTGTATTTAAGAGTATTCTCAGCCTGTTCTTCAGTGAAACCGGCATCAACAATCTTCTGTACATTTGCATCAAGCAAAGGTTTTGTACCACCTCCAAACACCTGAAATGGTGGATTAAAACATTCAGTAATCTGCAACTTAAATAAATATTTAAATTAAATATAGCACTATGAAGTATACCTTCTTCACACCAGACATTCTTTGTGCCTCAGCAATGGCTCCTTTCCTTTGTGCTTCAAATTCGGCATTGTCTTGTTTAGATGCTTCCTGCAGGCTTTTGAATTGTTTATCCACCATCAAAGCTTCCAACCTTTGTCCAAATGGAATCCATGGTGGTGGGCCACCATCAGCTCCTATGCCACCTGAGGATTGATTGATTTATATAATGCAATATTTTAAACATGTTTTCATCTATGGTCTGAGATTATTATTGAACTTGTATATAAAAATCACTACATACCTCTTACTTTTAATTGTTACAATAATTTCAAACAGTACATGAACTTGTCTTTTTGCATCATCTCAGGATCCATATTTTAACCAGATTTGCTTCACTACAGCACCTTATACTTAAAGACTAATACAGAATCTGATCTAAAATACCTTTGTTTGTCGAAAGATATTTATGATAATCAACTTAATGGCACAACTCAAAGAATGATCCCATTCACAGCACTACTCAAAGTTTATTTTGAAATAAATTATTTTATATACTCACCCCTAGTATGCTTAGCTAAACTCCTATTGAGCTCCCATTTCTCAATCATATGAGTGACTTTCCCGCCCAACACTGTTATAACACTGGGTGTGAGCCACACAACTCCATGGTATACTTCAAGGCCTTCATTATTTAACATTAACTTTGTTCCTGGTGGGGTGTTTATACTTATGCTCGATATAGGATTTATTTCTAGGCCTGTACACGTAGATTTTCCGTCATGAAGTGTCAGCTTCAGCATTCGAGGCCCCGACGTAGATTCCTCATTAGCTTTGGGTGCAGACACATTGCGTATTTTCTGAATTTGAACAATCACAGGTTTCTCTAGTTTAGACGGGTCCTTCGTGAAGTCTTCAGGCAACGCAGCGTCGCCTATGTCCCTCAGATCGTACTGAAAACCAAAAAGAAATCAATTGATGTTTGAGGAATGATACCGTGTCCAAACACCAGATGTCTTATAAGAAAGTTACTCACATCTAAAGCCTTTTTGCTAAGTATATTTACATCCTGTATTTCACCATTTTCGCTTATTGTATCAACACCTTCTTGACTCAAGTGCCTGAAATATTAAGATATTCGGATGGAAAAATAAACTTGATAAAAATCACACAGTACACAATTTAACTAATTTGTAATTACCAGCCTAACTCTATAAGACTTTCTTTTAGTGACATGTTTCTATTTGTTAAGAAATTAACATGATTTTACGACAAATAGTTGAAAATAATAAAACCCACGGACATACGGCACCATGACAGCACACGGGGTAAATACAGATAACAAATTCCGACAAAACTGTAATATTGAATATTTCAACGAGTCGATTCTAATGTTATAATCGACTAAAATTTATAGTTTATCATTATTAATGCAAGGATAATAAATAGTAGGGACATTAATATAATATATATTTACTTTAAATATAACTTAATGCAAGGTCAATATCATCAACATTTTATTAAAAATGACATTTGGGAAATAAAACATACTTATGACTTGGCAGTATGGTCTTTGACCTTAGCCGGTTCCAAACGGAACGAAACAAAAAAGCTAAGCAAACATTTTTTCAAAGATATTATGGACAAAGGACAGATTTCACTCAGCCGTGTAAGTGACGTCTTTTTGGTTTTTATTTTTGTCTCCAAAATTATGTAATAATCAAAATTTTCTAAATTATCATCGTTCTCAGGATAGCAAACGGTAAAACGGTATTTTTGTTTTAGGCACGTTTGGATTTTGAAATGGTGTCAATAATTATTTTAGCTAATTTAAACTAGAGGTGTGTTTTTTGTAGATTAGTTTAGGGTGATGAGCTATTGAATAAGGGAATTATTGAAATAAATTAATTTAGGTATTTTTGACCAGACTTTTGATCTACCTTGAGCGTTCGATTCGCTTGAAGAAAGTCGTCTGAGAAGCACCTACCTTGAAATCGACCACACCCGTTTCATCGTTTTTGGAAGGAAAATAGAGAAATAGCAAAAAATATATCTGACGGGCTCAAAAGACAAGTATCCAAAGCCGTAAAATAATTTGTTTAAAAAAATAGTGGTGGTTAATATAGCGCAGAGCGCTATATTACAGCGCGCTATTTATTCCCAACAAATCTAGCTGGCTGTATCAATTTCAAATTGGTGCTAGAAATAGCACCATGCTATTTGACTAGCGTAGATATAGAAAGCGTAGCGTGGCAATACTATAACGCCCCAGCGCGCGGCAGTCCAAGGTTGCCAACCGTACGAGATTTCTCGTACAAATACGAGATTTATGATCTTTCGTACGAGGTACGACGATACTTCTGAGTGAGATTCTTGTGGGTGGTAGAGCCACGCTGTAGCCACTTTTGTCTACAGCATGAATGGGTCGGCTCGTCCGGGTCGTTACCACTGCCTCAGAGAAAACCGACGTAAAGTAGCAGCTTGCTGCTGCGATTGGTACGGTGAATGAGAGGAGGCCCAAATCCCCCTCCCCTTCCCAATCCTTTAATTATCCCTTTCCTTTAAGGTCGGCAACGCGCCCATAATTCTTTTGGTATTGAGGGGGTACATGGCCGGTGGAGATCACTTACCATTAGGTGACCCACTTGCTCATTTCCCAATTACAGAGATGTACGAGATAAAGCATATAAAAAAAATTGGCAGTTGTAGACTGCCGATAGAAGTGAATTTTTTTTTTATAATGTTTGAATTAAAATTATCAACATCAATCTGGTTTTCACATCTATTGTCACTCCGAGCGTCAATTATATGCATCTTTATATGGTTTTTTAGTACTCACTATTGTACTGCACAATGATTCTACAATTAAACGATTCAAATAATAATCAAACAAAAACACTGTTTCAACAATGCACAGTATATACACATTGAACTTTTCACTAAATCCATTCAATTTCACTTATATGATATACACAGCTCTAGTGTTGCACAATACGTCAGCTGTATAGCTACAGATATACTGCTATAAGCATGTCCGTGACGCGAACGCACGAGTCTTCACCCATCGAACAAAGTGTCTAACGCGCACAGCACACGGCCGCTGCTCGTCATGAGCATGTTGGTGACGCGAATCCATAAGATTTTCCCTTACCAAAAAGTGCCCAACGCGCCTAAAGAAGTTTTCACTTCAATAGCTCGCTAGAAAAATACAGTATAATACAGTAGTCCGTAGCGTGCTAATAAAATATATTTGATTTGAACACTTTTGTCAACGTAGTGATTAGATTCTCTTTGACATTTTGTTTATACTCCAGAATCAGAATGTGTATGCCGAATGCTGATTATCTTTCCATTTTTATTTAGGCGATGCGATAAAACGAGATTATTCGTTGTCGTTGATAACTTTCCATAAATAAATAATATTGAAGAGAATTTATACGATACGCTAGATTTAGTATAATCTCTTGGTTGATACTTGATAATACTCGGGAGTGCTTTGTTTTCTACATTTCTAATAGACGTGGACAATATACCAGTCAATATGTCATCGGTAATTTTTGCGTTTTTATTTTTCATGATTGAAAACATAAAATGGTGTTTTGAGAGTAATGGGTCAAATAGTGTTATTACTTATTCCAGACACACATATTCAACGTGGAAATGACATGCGGGGGCTGTTCGGGCGCAGTTGAACGAGTGTTGAACAGATTGCAAGGTGTTGAAAATATTGACGTAAACTTAGCTGAACAAAAGGTTTCTGTGAAGTCTTCACTCAGCGCCGACCAGTTACTTGAAGTTATCAAAAAAACTGGCAAGAAAACTACCTATATCGGTACCGAGTAGTGTTATTATAATAATAAATAGGTGTGTCAAAGTGGGAACTGCCATGGGCATTCTTTTCGCTACTAACATATGTAACAAAAATAAAAAAAAAATAATGTGAATATTTTATGGCCTTGTAATGCTAGAAACTAATTGTTACATTTTTATTTATGCTTTGTATTGCATTTTATTTTATTGTTATTAATTTTGTTTTATCAAGACTGTTGATTGATTGATTGTTGTACAATAGTTTTCAAAATATGATGAATCACTTAAAGAGTGTTATAATGTATACCAGTATTTTCTAGTAAATTTTATATTTTTTAACAAGTATTCTATTTTTAAGAACAAACTTTACTCAATTCAAATTCCTCAGAAAAACATCATCCTCCAAGGATAGACATCAGGGAATATGTTCATTCTTGCCTGCAATATCTTCTAGAGTACTAAGTCTCAAATCAACTAGATCAACGGCCTCATGCAATGCATTCAGATGCCCTACAATAGCATTGACAGTAGGCAACACATCTGCACAATCACACTCCTTCATATTTTCTTTATCACCATTCAAAGTCTTATTTGTTTTCTTCACTTTCTTAAGTAAAGGTTCTGTGACTTGTCTGTTCTCACTGATCATTTTAAAGCCACTGTTAATTGGAAAGTTTCTTTTTCTTCCAACCCATTCTATAGTACCACTGGTGTAACAAACATCATTATCTTTCAGTTTTATCATACCAAATATGTCTTCTTGATGATCGTATTCTGTTCCTATAGACTTATTAATGATTGAAGGTATTGTATAAGTAGCAGGGCTGGGTGGTGTTCGTGGAATGTGGCTCATATGACCAACACTGTAAGATGACAATTCTGACTGCCCTGACGGCTCAATGCCTGCACTTCTAGAATCACACTCAGGTGCAAAATTCCTTGGCAAAGATTGCACTAATCTTGGTGTATGATGTATAACATTTGGACCAATGAAAGTACTATTTGCATTTGGTTCTTGAAAACTTGATAGTCTCACAGACTCATGTACTGACTCAGGAGCATCATCCATATGGACAAATGTAATTACAGGAAACTTCATAGAATGATAGCACAGATACCAGAGTCTTGTACCCTGATTTGTAGAGAAATTGCATTAATGGATTATTTTGATAGGATGATGGTCATTTCAATCTAATGAAGTTGCAGTTGTCACGAAATTGAAGTTTATCGAAAGCTAACTGGTATTTTGTTGTTACCGTTTCAAAGTCCTGAATGGGAAGAGGAATAATTTAGGTATTTTAACTGCACACATATTTCAATATATAAAATATATTTTCAAATATCTACACCAACACTACAAATATATACATTAAAGGCTATCTTTTTTTGACAACCTGATTTCTTCCTTTTAGTGCAGAAGATGTCTTTGAAATCTGAGAAGCCGATCTGGGTACTTTTGACATGTTTTGTGCAATATTCTCCTTCTCACTTCCTTGTTCAGTAAAAAGAGTTTTCCATATGAAAACCTGCAAAAAATGCTTCTATATTATTATTACCCAAATGTTCATAAAAAACTAAACTATCAAACTATACTATAATATAACTGTCTTCTTTGTTTTTTTCACTGTCTCCAGAAAACCGACGTAAAGTAGCAGCTTGCTGCTGCGTTTCATACGGTGAGATATCCAGAGGCCCAAATCTCCCTCCCCTTCTTAATCCCTTAATTATTCCTTTACTGTAAGGTCCGCAACGGGCTCATTTTTGTATCGTGGGCGTACATAGGCAGAGGAGATCACATACCACCAGGTGATCCATTTGCTCGTTTGCCGGCCTATGCTAAAATAAGAAAAAAAAGAACTCTTAAGTTCCACAGAACTCACTTTAGGAATCGCTGGTGTAGGACACCCCTATGTTGGGTACTGTTAAACTATTACGCAAGCAGAGTCACGGGAAAAAGCTGTCAGTAAAATAATTACCAATTTATCTTCTCCAGCTGAAGCGAAGCTATCACCACTGGGTGAGAAACCGACCGTATTCACAGATCCACTGTGACCACTCAATGTATATATTGGATGACCCTCTAATAAGTCTAGTATCTGTAAGTAGGTATAAAGTATTTATTTATTAACTGGACATTAAGGAACAAGGAACAAAGATAATTCTCAAATAAAAATTATCATATGTTATTATTGCATCATGAATAATGAATTTTAAAAATGCTGAATGGTTCTAGATTTGTGAAAAAAACTAAAACCTGAAACTTAAATGTGGGTATTTTAAAATCATGTCTTTTGATACTGTTAATAACTATATCAATAATATTGATATAATATGTATATCAGAAATGTTGATACCTTCATTTTGCCATCTTTACTGCCAGTTAAGATATAACTTCCACTTGGATGAATAGCCACTTGATTTACTGCATCATTATGAATACTGAAACAAAGCAGAATGTTAGCTGAAGAATGATAAAAAATTATAAATCAGAAGCTATTATTGTACAGTCACAGTCAAACTGTTATTAGTAAAATAATAGAAAAATGGTTTTAATAGGTACTTGCCTATAATATTGTACAAGATTGTGTGTCCTAATATCATACAGCTTAACATTCCCCTGTGACGTAGCCACAGCTATGTAACATCCAGACGGATGCCATGCTAAGTGCATTCCATGTCCCTTCTGGTCCTTGTATGTATGTACACACTCCCCTGAGTCCACGCTCCAAAGCCTGGTGGATTTATCATCAGAGCATGATGCTATAACTGAACCATCGTTGGATAAACGAGCACATCTCACCCAATTGGTGTGGCCTACGTATGATGATATGAATTTATGTTTGTCTGTAGACCATAGCTTCACTATTTTGTCATCTGATGCAGTTATTATCTGAAAATAAGTGAGGTAAAAAGGTATACAAACAAATAATTTAACTTATATTTTAGAAATGTTAGTCTTTTATTTCTAACATTGTTGAATCTAAGCATCATTCTGCCCTCCTCTGATAGATACATTGTCTGTCATTGACCACCACTATTCTTGGATTGTGCTACACTTACCATCAGGTGTAGCATAGTCACTTTGTTGAGCCAGGATAAAAAAGCCTTTAGTCAGCTGGCCATTGAGTTGTATTTCATTATTTGGATGTTAGACTTTCAATATCTAGCAAGTATGTATTTCACTATTCTATTTATAAAATACATAATATTTCAATTAAAATTAGAATACCTTTGTTCCATCAGAACTGAACTGAACTGATCTTACAGTCTGTGAGTGTGCTTTAAACATGCCAGTGCTGCCAGTCACTGTGGGCACCCACAACCTTACAGTCTTGTCTCGAGATGCTGATGCCATATATTTCCCAGAAGGGGAGAATGTCACGTCCATAACTGCTTCATCATGCCCCTGGAACCTGTAGCTGCGCATAGTGCCACGCAAATCCCATAACTATAATAAATATTAACAACAGATGATTTACTTTTTCTCATGTAAGTTACCTAAACTATGTACTATTCACTTATCTTGATGCAATAAAGTAAGATGTTATTACCAAAACACTGTTGTCTAATGATCCACTGGCTATTTGTTGTTCATTTGGACTAAAATACAGTGCTGTAATTCCATTACGGTGCCCCTTTAACTGTTTCTCTAGGCAAGGCTCAGGATATGATGTTTTGCTATCCATTATTTATGTATAATATTATTACCCACTAAAGCATAGAAAATATACAAAGTTTCAAAGTTTATTAGAAAATGAGCAAGTAATAAAATAATTTTCTGCTCAATTAAATATCTCGGATACAATTCGAATTTGAATTATCATAATTTGACAGCAACAAGTCACAACAAAAATCATAAACATTTTTTTTTTTTGTTTGTTTGTTCCATAAGGAACCGGCTAAGATCAGAGACCATGCTGCCAAGTCATTAGTTATATCTTTTCTTATATTCCAAGAACGATGAAACAGGGGTGTGGCCGATTTCAAGGTCTTCCTGGAGTTTTGGTGATAATTCCTTTCAGTTGAATGCTTCTTAGACGACTTTCTTCAAGCGAATCAAAAGCACAAGGTCGACAATACCCTTGATCAAAAATCACCTAAATCCACTTATTTCATTGTTTCCATACACTATTCATCATCGTTAATGATTATTGCACAAAAGCACACCACTTTTATACAACAAACACAACTTTAAACCAGTTTAGGAAATAATTAAAACAAGAGAGCCACCGCACTGTAAGAATTCCCGCCAAAACTCCCAAAATCATAAACAATTAAAATGCTTTTTCGGCAGGTAATACACTTACACCAAGGAACATACCTACATAAGTGCAAAATAATCGACTAAACAGTAAATAATTCATGCATGAAGTCTTTACATGCAAATAAACCAGTCATCTATAAAAAAACTAAAAAGCTTATGGTCAGAACTCCGATTCCATTTTCAATCGACACGAGGTGTTTCTAAATGTTTTGAATTTATTTTCAATGTTTTTCATTTAACAATCACCGAAGTTGTATATAGTCAGTTTGAAAACAACATTGACATTCATTTAATATTGCTGAAATGTGTTAGTATATATTAATCTAGTAAAAAATATTGGTTTTAATAGTTTATCCCAACACCGGGTGGATGTGGTTCTTTAATTGCCTAAAAATTATTTCAAGTTCTGTAGGAAGATATAATACAAAATCTCATTACAGCACTGTAACGCAAACAACTTGAAGTAAAAGGTCGTTCTATGGGGATTGTTTTATTGCAAGTTGGTGAGTAAAAAATATATATTTGAAGTTGCATCCAAATTTTGCATACTGGTTGCATCACTTGAACCACACAAAAAAGAGTTACAGAAACAGGTATTTCATCTGCCTTTGTTTATCACACAAATTAATTAATTATGTAGTCAATGAATAAATAGTTATTTTTAAGTTCTGTTTAGTTCTCTAAGTAAATTCGAGACATAATTGAAGACTTAGATTGTTTATATCTTTGCAGCGAATTTTACATCACTTTTGTTCACTTTGACCTTGATTAACGTGATGCATTATGTCAGAAGACAAAAATACATTTCTCTTACAAAGTACATAATCTCAAATGCAATCATGATATTATTTATACAAATCATTCTCTTACAATAACATTGTAAACCTAACTCTAAAAGTGTGGTGAAATATTTTCAATAACATTTATTGTGAAAGATGGGCTTCTTAAACATTAGGTTTTTATTATTAATATTTAGCTACTCGTGGATATTTACATTTGAGAAAATGGCATTTAGAAAAAAATCATACATAGATACACTGTTTACTATACAACTGTCTTTCTCTATAAGAATATTTATTTCTTTCTAACTGTTGTTATTAGTGCTGGCAAAATACCCTGGGGTATAAACCCTGGTGACCCAGGGTCTGCCTTCATTTAACCTGATTTTCAGCATCCTCAGTAGTGACATTATTCAGTCTCATGTCTGCATCTAATACATCCAGCCAGCACTTTTTGAGCCATCCACAGGATCATCCTTAGGAACAATGGTTTCTCTAAAACAAAGATAATATGTATTTAGACTTTTGTTTATTTGATGTGAAACAGTTATGTAGCTAATGTTTATTACAATCAATTCCTTTTACTATTTGGTAATTTGTAGATATATTTTTTAAGACATTCATCTAATTCTCTTTTCTATGTTTTATTGATACAGTGAGACTGAACGGCAATGAATGTGGGCGGAGTTGGTGTGGAAGTGGCAGGGGAGGTGGCGTTGATAGCTGATGAACTCAGCCGTGCCGTTGAGTTGACACTTAACCCGGCTGTGTCACATGAAGCACGCAATCAGGCCTACAACGCTTGTGAAAAGTAATTACTATATTGTCTGATATAATGCAGATCTAAGACATATTCTACTGGAGGGTACTTGGTATCAGTTTGTACCTGACTGGATAGCAACCAAGTGTATAGTACACATGGTGAAAAACTCAAAGTGGCTTGTTCAGTAATGTCAATTCTGGTGACTGTCGAGGGTCATAATTTCGACTGTACATACTTGGTTTCCATACAGATTGTAGTACTTAGTGTCCTACGTGACTGTTTCCCAAAGCCAAAATGGTAATAAAACTACCTTTACATTAACGGAAATTGCTATTTTCGGAATAGTTTCCCTTACACCCAGTATAATATAACATATTAGTGGTTTTATAGTTCTTTCTGGAATATTATATGTGATATACGATTCAGTCTGCCTTGGTGGAGCAGTGGTGATGCATACGCTGTACTTTATTTCGGGTTCGATCCCTGGGTGGGGTAAAAGTGATATTAGGTCTTAGTATCACATCATGGGACGGAAAATAAGCTCGGCGAAATGTGGGTGTACTTGTTACACCTCTGCCTACCCCTAGTGCGTATGTATTTGTTTCAGTTTCAAAGAGAACTCGCCATGGTGCGCTCAAGCAGGTCTGATACTGGCCAGTGGCAGTCAGTATTCTCCTGTAGTGAAACACTGTGGTCTACAGTTGATGGAGCACACGGTCAAGTACAGATGGACTCAAATAACTCAAGCTGAGAAGATATTTATAAAGGTTAGATACTCAAGCACATCATTAACCAACAATTTTTAATGCTGTTGAATCAACACCAGCCACTTACATTATGCTAACTCGAAATAATACATTTTACTTTGCAGCTCTATATCTATGTCTTTTTTATTGATGTTAATTACAGAAAACATATGATGCAAAATGTTAGTGTCTGAAGTAGAATGTAATATTAGAGTTTTTTTTTGCTGTCTACAGCATTCCTCAAGTTGAGGCAGCTTCATCACTGAATTTGTCTAAGTTAATGCGGTGTCTGGACACGAAGTTACCTTTTTTCATGTATATCAGATTTATGTATAGTTAATAATAAGAGTATTAACCACAATGAATTGTAATAATTAGGCGTAAGATTTTTTATTGTGGGTAAGACGTAAGTAAACTTAACACAGTTTTTCTATAATCCATATCCATAACTGTATTATGCAGCTGTGTCAATAGCATTTGTTCCACATTTTCACATTGAATTAATTTCTATTAGTATTTTTGTTTTGATCGGTAATTTATTATAGAATTTATAACAGAGCAGCAAAAAAATATACCTAAATGGATGTTTTATTTTTATTTTTCATACATACATACCCACTCACGCCTATGTTCCATAGGGGTAGGCAGAGTACCACAAGCTACGATCCTGACACCTCTTTCGCCTCTTCCACATTCATACTACTTCACATACATTTTCGTCGGTTGCGGGTACTCGTGACGTGCCCTTTTCGGAGAATATAATTCTTTATTTTTCATTGCTATAATATTTTCTTGCATTTGTCTACAATATCATCAATTGAAATATAAATGTTTTTCTGTCGGTTTAGTTTTACTTTAATAGTTCAAACATAAAGTATTTGAAAATAACAACAATTGTAAACTTTGTATCAAAAAAATATTATATTATAAAATTTTTTGGGTGCATCTATTACCGCTCTTCGCCTGGCGCCGCCGGTTGAACTTTGAGTGATATTGAAGCTTCGCTCTGTAGAAAATGCATAGAAGTCGTATACACTTATAGCTAAACTACGTGTGACAGATATTTACAGTTAGATACGCTGAAACGCGACGTGATTTTGTCCTGATGCGAGGCAGTAATGTAAGCATGTACACGCCAAACTTCAGTCGCATAATTTCGGCAAGTGGCGTACGAGTCGCAATCGTCGAATCTGCGGGTTAGAGTGTGGCGCAAAAACCACGACACGAAAGTTCGTGCCAATTGTGATGGCTCGAGCGACTAACGTGTGACATTATCATACTAATATTATAATTAATGTGAATGTAAGTTTGTTTGTTTCGCTTTCACGCGAAAACTACTTAACCGATCATCATGAATCTTTGTACACATTGTTGGAGGTATAAGAAAAAAAATATCTATTTGTTTTGTTACGCTTTCCCCCCTTAATCATTGAACCGATTTTGATGAATTTTGATGTAGAGATAGATGGGACCCTGGAGACGGTTATAGGCTACGTTTTATTTTCACGCGGGCGGAGCCGCGGGCAAAAGCTAGTAAAATATAAAGATAAAATGCATCGCGTTTAGACTGAACACGATAGTAGGTTGATTCTTATAGAAAAAAGGAGAGACGATATCGCGACACCATGGAACGTTTTGTTTTAAAATTTGACTGCGGAGTGGGGACGATGCGCGGATAAATGTACATTTACTGTTAAAAAGCCTTTTATTCTCTTTAAAACAATTGGGCACCCAATCATCGGCTAGTATTTGAATATTATTACAGGAAAACGCAATGAAACTCCTCTACATGGGTGGGTGGGAGACGAGACATTTGAACGACGCTTTGGCCAGGGTCATCGTAGAGATGATCAAGCGAGAATGGCCGCAGCAATGGCCGACGTTGTTGGCCGAGCTGAGCGACGCATGCGCGAGGGGACATGAACAGACACAGATCGTGCTGCATGTGTTCCTGAGACTTGTTGAAGATGTTGCTACACTGCAGGTATACTTAACATTTAGGTTTCTTTAATATTGCATAATAAGTAAGATCGCATCAATGGTTTAGTGGCAGTTTACTAAGGCTGGGAATCGTGAGGGTTTGGGTCAATTCCCAGTTTGGGCAATCAGTCAGCTCAGCGAGATGTGGGTGTACTGGTTGCACCTCTGTCTACGCCTCCGCGGATAAAGGCGTGAGCTTGTGTTATGTTGTGAGATTTGTAAGATGTAAGATCATTGCGATATCTGTATTTAACTCTGTTAAAACTAGAGAGTTTTAACTAACAATAAAACTCGTATTATTTGTTCCGTTTTCGATATCCGGAATCCTTGTTGAGTGATGTGTTTGATTTCTCCTGGTACTCATTTTATTGATGCTATAATGTATTAATGCGCTATAAATATGATGTTACGTTTAATTGAAATAATTGACGTAATTTACTATTCCACATACTGTATTAATCAACGTAAGTAATTATTTTAACATCTTATAAAGCTTCAAAATACTATGTCAGGGATACATTTTCATTGGAATTAAAATTATTAATTGTTCTTTGATAATAACATCTAAAGGTGTGTTCCCGTTTCCAATTACCAGTTGCAAGAATTTGATCCACTGTATAATTTTCTAACCAATTTAAAGAGGCAACAGCAGAACGAACCGATCCAGGCGGCGCCTCAATGTCAGCTTCCTTAAGTGAAGTCTTAACCCATCCTCCAATAATTGTTCTCGTAGCAGGTTTACTTTGGCCCCTAGTTGTAATGAACAATTCCGACCAGTTTCCTTCACTGCGGCGTTGTTATGACATTGCTATCATTTGACGAATCCAATAAACTGCACTTAAATTTTTCTCAGGGTGTTCACTAATCTTCCAACCAGACTGACTATGTGTAGCAGAGTCTGATTTCGAACCAAAAACTGGCCACATTATTATATCATTACCTTCATCTATCAGATGTTCTGGCCCCGTCCTTAATAGGGTGAGATCATGCACTCGGCGACCAGATGCAAGTAGGAGTAAGATTGCCGCACGTCTCGAAACCTGGTAAAAGTTTTTGTCATCGGGGCTCTGTGAATTTAAGAATTCCAGAACGTTCCTAGGATTCCATATAGGAGGTTTTACCTTTTTGACATTCGTTACCGATATAGCTTTTAAAATTTGTTTTACCAGAATATTTGATGATACATCTTGTTAATTACTCTTAGTGAAAGTAGATATAACTGATTTATGGACCAAGATTGTTTTATAAGCCAAACCTTCACTATTATGAAGATATGCCAGGTAACGCGCTACTGCAGATAGTTCCGGATTCTTACAATCTACAGAATGAGAAATACACCACCTTTTCCATTTGTTCCATGCTGGTATATAAGTGTGAATGGTAGATTTTCTCCAGCTAGCCATTAGTAATGCTTGCTCCTCTACTGTCCATTCCTTAATTAGGTCTGCCCACCTTGAATCAGCCATGCCTCCAAGAATATTTTCTGCACTGCCGGTGGATGATGATCCGTCTTCGTATCTACCAGTACTTGTGGAAGATCTCTGATCTAGTACGGTGTCTGGATGGCACGCTGCTGTAGGTCTGCTGTCCAAAACGCTTTGGCCCACTTCGGGGCTACCAGAATATACTGACCGCGAGGAAAGTTCAGGTGAAACAGTAACTGTGGTATGACGTTTGGTGGGGGGAACAACCAGCCTACGCTGTAGTCCCAGCGTTGGAGAAACGCATTGTGAAAGAGGGCCTTTTTGTCCCGTGGATCTACTGACACATACCTTGCCACGACATGAGCTGTTCTCGATGCAAACAGATCCACTTCTGGAGTCAGAAAGACGACTTTCGTTGCTGGCGTTAAGAGATGCCATTCTGGACTCACCTTGTTGCGAAATAGAGCGTCCACATCTGTATTGTATTGACCTGGGAAATATTGTGCCATTAAACTCACATTCAAATGATCTAGTAGTGTGAGCAGGTGCTTGGTTAGGCTTAGAAGTTTCTTTGACCTCGTCCCACCTTCCTTGTTTATGTAGGCCACTACAGTGCGATTGTCTGTTTGCAACAGAATGTGCGCATCTTTCAAATGTCGCTGCTTTTGGTAGACTGCTGCATGAACGGCATATAACTCCTTGCAGTTGACGTGCCATGTCTGCTGGGTTGTTGTCCACTGACCTGATAGTGTAGACTGTCCCAGCTGGGCACCCCAGCCTACATCGGATGCATCGGTAGTAAGCAGGGTGATATGGGCTCCGTGTGCAAGGGTAACGTGCTGGATGCCATCTTCCACCACCAATTCATGTCGGCCAGAACTGGTTCCGGAATTTTGAATCGTTTGTGGGGCAGGGATTTTGGCAACTGTCGACTGTAGTATTGCATTGTCCGACAGTGAAGCCTCTCTCTGCGCACTACGAACGAGGCAAAGTTGAGTCTCCCCATTAGGGACTGGGCCTGTCTGAGGGTCCAACTGCCGTTCGCCATCTGCTCTTGTAGTGCCATGCGTAGCGTTAGACACTTGGGTTCCGACAGGGACTTGGTATTGTTTTGAGTGTCCCAGGTAACACCTAGAAACTCCAGGTGTTGTGTCGGAACCAGAACAGATTTTTTGAAGGTGATTGTACATCCTAGGCGCTGTAACAGGATTATTGCAAATCTCACCTGATCTCGAAGCTGTTCGTAGGTTTGACTGGCGAGTAAAAACTCGTCGAGGTATACTACGCATCGAATGTTGCGGCTTCTTAAGTACTCTGCGATCCAATTGGTAACTGCAGCGAAGGTCCCGGGAGCTGACGATAGGCCAAAGGGCAGACAAGTCATCTGGTAAACTACACCGTTGTAACTCGCCCTGAGAAACCTGGGATGTTGTCGAGCTATGGGTAGGTGAAAGTAGGCCTGGCTTAAATCTAATTTCACCATCCAGTCCTTGCTCTGCAGAAAAGATAGAACCCGAAAATGACTGAACAGATGGAAGTCTCTGGTTTCCACAAAGTTATTCAGTCGTTTCAAGTTGAAAATTGGCCGAAGAGATCCATCCTGCTTGGGTATTAGAAAGAGGGTGGAGACGTAGCTGGGAGATGTCTCTGCCTCCTCGAGAACTCGACTGTCGTATCAAATTGTTGACTTGTAGAGACATTTGAGGTGATTTCTTCGTCGCGAATTTGGACATGACTATTTGGCTTGGATATATGAGAGGTGGCTTCATTATAAAAGGAATGTGAATACCATCCAGAAGTTTGTAGATCTCTTTGGGAGCTCCCATATTCCGCCATATATGTTGATATTGCATAAGACAGCCGCCGTGAAAGTGCCTCGAGTCATGCACGACGATTTCTGTTCTTGGGTGGAGAATTGGAACGAGACGTCTTACCTTTCGATTGCTGCGCAGACTTTGTGCTGAATAATTTGCGTTTGTTACCTCTGGACTGATTAGGTTTGCTCCTACTCTGGAAGCCTTGAGAACGAAAGGGCTTATCTTTTGGCTGCTTAAACTCAGGTGCTATTTCCCTATAACCACTGCTCGTACCTGCATGCCTTGCATCTCGCTTTGTGTTTTGCATCGAAGATGTTTTTGAACAGCCTGGGCTTAGAGAGAGCTTATCTGCCCCTCCTATTTTCTGCAAGTAACCATCTAGTAGATCTCTATCGAATACACATTCGGAACTAGGGGGTATCCTATCCAACCCGGCATTAATAAATTCATCAGGAATTTGTCTGAGTAATGAGTTTCTACGCAAACTAATAAAATCTGCTCGCCTGCCACATGTTATTTGTAAAATATCGTCACTAACCTTCATAAATGCAGAGTCTTTATTAAATATCTGTTCAACTTTTTGAAAAAGAGATGATGGTGTTAGCTCCGTATCTTTCTCACCCGACCAATTAATCAAACTTTGTAAGATAGTATGCAATTCATCTTTTTGCCTTAGTATTGCATTTGTCAATGCGGCAAAAGAACGTTCTAAAAGGTGTAAATGTTCTTTTGTAGGAGATTGGAACCGTTTTAACTCCTCATTAATATTAAGTTCTATAAATCCCGGGTTACATAAATATTTCTTCTGAGCTTCAGAAAATCTAATCGAATTCCATTCTACATTTTTAAAACGTTGTAGCTCTTCCTCCTCAAATCTTTATCATTTGATTTAGGATAAATCGGATCTTTTACTACTGCAGAATATTCTGAAATATTAAGCAAACCCTTCTCCGTACTTATACCAGGCGGTGGTTGTAAATGTAATCTTCCTGCGAGGTTGCTATTATTTGCCAATGGTAGAACCGTCGAAGAAGATTCGCTATTGTCACAGGAATTAACTTTATTCACTTGTGACTGTGTAATCAAATTAGTTAAGAGCCACTTGCTGCGATAAAAATTAAAATTTAACATCACTTACATGTCTTGCCCGTTTTGCAGGTCTTTGCCCGGAATCCATACTAGTTTCAGATGCGTAAGACATACCTTGTTCCTCGTCACTTGAACTTGATAATGCACTACTTCTTTTATTACCTGCTTGTATTTCTTTATCACTTGTTTCCATTACGAAAGAGAGGGATTTTACTTTACACTATTGAACTATAATATAAAAGAATAAATTCTTTGCTCTTATTATCGCTATTTATTTCGTGTGAACACTACGAAAAACGACGCTATAATGAAGTAAAAACATGGCGGAGCGGCGGAGCCGCAACCGACCAGGTAGTGGGGGAAAACAGGGATCACACCGGATACAGGTGGCGGCATCAGCGGAAGAGAGGGTATCGCTAGGCCGGAACATACGAAAAACGGAAGGCTTAACTCAACATGGATTCCGGATATCGAAAACGGAACAAATAATAAATGATTGCATATTGGAACTGAGTAAAATAGTAGACCATTAAGGATATTTTGGCTTGTAAAAAGACAACAGACAAAGATAGTAGGCAATTTTGAAAACACGCAATGATATGGATCGACCCTAAAACACCTATATAATACTTTGGTAGGAAAAGCAAAGTTTTATAGTGTGACGGCATGAGCCCGAATTTATTAAGAAATGTGCTGAAATCCTTTATTTATTACCTATAGTCATACCAAGTTTAATTAATAAACGCAAACGCGTCGTTAACAATGTATAAAACGTAACAAAATTGAACGTTGCCTTGACCGATAAACCTTATCATAAGAAATGCAACGTGAATATTATCAGCTCCGTGGCGCAGCGGGCGAGTAGACGGCTGCGAAGCGAGAGGCCGTGGGTTCGATTCCCACACCGGGACAAATGTTTGTGTGAACCACAAATATTGGTCTCGGGTCTGAGTGTTGTGGGACCGCAAGTCCCTCGTAGTTCCTGATACCCGCGATACAGGTTTACCTAGTGTGGGGTTCAAGAAAGGCATCGATAAATTACCACTGCACTGGCGAAGATGCACCGATAGCACGGTTGGTTACTTTGATTAATAGAAATAACGAAGAAATAAAAAAGATGGAAAAGAAAACACTATCTTGTTTCGTACAGAACGGCAATTTCATAGGTAAAGACCTATTATAATATAGGGTACGGCCATTAGTAATAGGGTTCCGTTGGCATCCATTGGTTACAGAATCCTAAAAAATACGTCAATAGTTTACTTATGCTCGATTTCAATAAACGATCTTAGTTTTAGTTTTCAGTTCGATTCCACGATTTAACCAATAAGAATACAGTTTGAAGGTGACGGGTACAAATTACTTAGTTCGATTGGTTGATTTCCGGGATCGTCGTGGAAATTCGGACCGAGATTTTTATTGAACCTCTGCTTGACTGCCTCGGTGTCGCAGTTGTAATGCCTACGCGTTACGATTGAGGCCAACGCTGAGGTCTCGGGTTCGATCCCCGGCACGGGTAAAGTGGTATTGGGTTTTTCTATTACGAAATGCTCAGTATCAGCCCGGAGTCTGGAGTTTGTGCCCGGTATGGCGATAGGCTCGCCCCCAATCACATCGTGGGACGGAGATGCGCTCGGCGAAATGTGGGTGTACTGGTTACACCTCTGCCTACCCCTTCGGGGATTACAGGCGTGAATGCGTATACATATGTATTTTTATTAAATTCGGTTGTCAGTCATTTTTTTTTTGTAGACCCTGGAACAGCACCAGCGTCGCAAGGACATATATCAAGCGTTGACGGGCAACATGTCCGAGATATTCGCGTTCTTCATGCGGCTCATCGAGCTGCATGTGCAAGAGTTCAGAGAGAAGACTGCAGCCGGAGACTACAATGGAGCCGCTAGCAACGAACGGGTCGTACAGGTTCGATAAAACTTTAGGATTATTCCTATATATTGACAGCTTCCGTGGCTCAGCGGGCGAGTAGGCTGCTGCGAAGCGAGAGGCCGTGGGTTCGATTCCCACACCGAGACAAATGTTTGTCTAATCCACAAATATTTGTTTCTGTTCTGGGTGTTGTGGGACCGCAAGTCCCTCTTAGTTCCTGATACCCACGATACAGGTTTACCTAGTGTGGGGTCAGGACTATGTGTGTGAATGTTGGGTGTATTTATTATTATTATTGCCAAATTATATTACCTTGGCAGACTGGCTCCCTCGAGACTATTGTCCCCTCAGTCGTAGAGGTCACTTCGTGTGTGGGTTGCACTAGACTTCAGTTAAAGTCATTGTGACAAGCAATGGTTCATGCTATTTAAAGTCTGTAACATTTGTTTTCAGTACTATCAAAATGTTAAAATTTGTAAATATCGTCAAACATTGCTAGTTACAATAATTTGTAACATTAATTAATGCATGTAACGCACACTTAGAACTTCCATTTCTGTTCAATGGAGATTATATGCACTAATTTCTCTATATCACAAACCCTCATAAACCACAAACCTTTTTGTGATAAAAAATATAAATGGTCACCAGTCACCACTTCGTTGCTTCCATTAAAAACCACTAATTATCTAATAATTGATTGATTAGTCATTTGGATTAATTCCCCACACATTGCATGATGTATTTTATTGTGAGGACTATTACATTTTTCATCAGGTGGTACTCCTTACCCTAACGGGTTTTGTGGAGTGGGTCTCCACAAACCATGTGGTGATGAACAACGGCCGGCTCCTACAGATCCTGTGCATCCTCCTGCAGGACGAAGTGTTTCAACTGGCAGCTGCTGAATGTCTATTACAAGTTGTTAATAGGAAAGGATCGGTATGTCACATTTATATATACAGGTTTTATATACAATAGGCGTTTTCCTGCTTTATTATTCTTACTAAAGAACTTTGTTACATCAAAGATAGAACCTACATCATTTCTAGATATAGATACAACAGAGCCTCCAAATTAATAGGTGTGCTAGTTCTCTCTTAGTGCTGGGCCTAAGGCCTCCGTTTTCAGTTCCCTCAAACACTGACAGTCATACTTATCAATACGTAAATAATGTAGTAATACTTTTGTGGTAGACTAAAGAAAGGAAGCCGTTGATGATATTATTCAGTGAGGATGCGATCTCGTGCATCCACCGCGCCGCACTTGCTGCCATCAGCACAGTCGACGAGGCGCATTATTTGTTCCTAAAGAAACTCTCTCAGGTTTGTAATATTGTTAGTTTTTTACAATATATGCTATAAATTTTGGTCATGTAACGTTTTTGTGTTGAAAAAATGTGTCATTCTTATTTTGATCCTTCGAACTAGATCTTATATACAACATGTTACAGAAAGGTGTGGTCAATTTAAGCAAAGTATAGTGTACGACATAAGTATTTCACCCCCAGTAGTACCAAATCCATTTGCATTGCTGGGACATAAATAAAGCATTTTCATTTTTATCGAATAATGTCGATATTCGTATTAAAACTTTTGACAACACTAAATTATAAACAGCTGATATGAATGAACTCTAGAGGTTTCAACTCGAATCGGCTTACCAAACATCGAATTTGTGTGGATATATTCCAAGTAGAGCGGATGAAGTATCCTACGGTGACGAGTGGTGCGGTGGTAAAGAGATGATGGGATCATCTCAAACAGTTCCTCAGAGCACTCCCCATAGAACACACGTTAGATCACGCAAAGAGATCCAATGTTCCTTTGCATGCCCAGGGGTTCCAGATCATCCGTGAGACTAGGGCTGTCAATTCCAATCACCCGACTCTCTGTAAGGAGTCGTAAAAGGTAGTCGCCAGCCATTCGGACAGTCATATCACCGATTAATATTAGCACCCGTATAGTACCACCCACGGGGCCACGTGTATGGTATCGAGGGTAAAGTCTACGAAACCAGGATGCATCAAATATAACCACACCTTTCTGTAACACGTTGTAAAGTCAAGTGTGAGCTCCATTTATCATGTTCATAATCTCAGGAGGCTTAAAGCAGATAGTATTAACTTACAATTTTCCGCAATAACCACAACTGTAGAATAAGCCTTGTGAGTGCTTCAGGGTTTCAGAAACTGAGCATAATAAAATATGGAAGTATTGACATGTTGGTCATTTTTCTATAAATAATAAAACCTGTACGCAATCATAATTGTGCCTGATGGAACTAAAGTTTCCTAAATCCGTGACATCCTAGAATTTGGGGCCACATAAGCAAATTATGATTAAATAATTTGCTCCAATGCATAGATAAACATGCTATTCTCACTTTTTGGTAAGAATATCCGAATGACAGATGTTAAGTTTATCCGATATCTATCTAGGTGTTAGTAGGCCTAGCGCAGCAACTGACGTCGCTATGGAGTAACGCGAGCAACGTGGACTCGTGGCTGCCAGTATTGTTGGAGACGGTGCTGCTGCTGACGTCACACGCGTCACTGACACTCGCGCACACCGCCAACTGCGTGTGGCTCGCGTTCATCAAGCACGAGCAGATCAGCAAGCAGCCGCACGTGCTGGCCGTCGTGCCGCGGTGGCTGCACGCCGCCGCGCCTAAAGTGCTCAAGGTATGACGTCAAACGATACATATTAGCGATCGAATATTAAAACAACCAAAAAAATACCCAATTTCTCAGAAACTATTAAAACTTTTTCTCTTTATGCAAAAACTATAATGTTACGAGCTAGCGATTTATGATTGAATAGCTTTTGCCTGTAACTCCAACCGCGTAAGCAGCCTTGGTTTAACGGGAAACGTTATTTTATGTACTATGCATTCCTGATGGAAATAGATACGGCAAATTTCTGTATAACTTCTGCATTAAAAAGCAAATGGTCAACAATTCTAATATCGGATCTATCATTTGACTACGGAGCGTCCCAGATATCGATTTTGAAGTCAATCAGCCTTAAAACAAAAAAATACAAAATTCCAGACAATTTTTTTTCAATTCTAAATATAGCCTATGTTACTCAGGGATAGTGCAGCATCCTAATAACGAAGGAATCTTTAAAATCGCATCAGTAGTTCCAGAGATTACCTCCTACATACAAACAAATATTTCCTCTATATAATAATAGGTTACATTAAATAACAGATTTCTCACAAAAATCGGGCTCTTTCATTTTGAAAAAGTCGGTCATTAAAGTACAGGAACTCATACATACTCGATATCCTTCGCCGTGTTTCCGTCTCACTTTTTTGTGGCTGTAGTAAAGTTGTTCAAAACGCGCCTAATCAAAGCGTTAATATTTCCTATTTTCCTGCATGGAGTGGAAACCTGGACTATTCTGAATCGAGAAAGAGCAAGGATTGACGCGTTCGAAATGTGGGTACAGGAGGCGAATGCTGAGAGTACCATGGACCACCAAACGCACAAATGTGTCAATTCTCACAACTCAAAGTGAAGACACGCTTATCCACGATTTGCCACCAACGCATACTTGCATACTTTGGTCATATAGTACGGAAGGGTGATGAGAGCTTGGAGAAACTCATCGTGGTTGAGAACACAGAAGGAAAACGCTCACGTGGTTGATCCCCAACACGATGGACGGACCAGATCAGAGACTCATCAGCCGCCGGGTTCCATAAATTTGTGAGAGATGTGATGAACATAAGCCGATGCAGAGACATCCGATCGAAATGCGGACCATCCGATGATGACCACGATCCTCAGTCATGAGGGGCCGACTACAGAGAGAGTAAATTTGTTGATTAGCCTTGGGCATTGTTACACACATTACCCCGCGGTAATTCTCTTACACATATCAATTTAAAGACTTCTTTGGATTGGTGATTAGTATTTAATTTTATGTTATATACTTGATATGTTATATTGTAATTTCACATTGCAGGTTACTTACCCGTCGTCTCGAGTAAGCGGCGCAACAGACGCCATCGCATACGCTTGTATGGACTATGATTCAGAACAAGAGTTCGCTATATTTTTCAACCGTTGTCGGACCGAAATATTAGATAGTTTTAGGTAAGTACATTATACTTGATATCTCATTTGCAATGTGGGATCAATATGAATAATTTAAATAACAATAACACAGAAATCTCATATTACTAGCTTTTATTATCCTGGCTCGGCAAAGTGACTATGCTACACTTGATAAGTGTAGGGCAATTCAAGAATAGAGTTGACCAACAACTGTTGATAATCTATTTAAAAAAAGAAAATTGGATATAACGACCATGATGGTATGCAAAATGTATATATCAAACCATGATGGTATGAATTATGGGCTATTGCATGGAATATGGAATAATATTTTTTTAAACATTCTATTGTCAATTTTACAAACCAATAGATACATTTATCTTAACCAATTTGATTGAGTGGGGCGTGGCAACCGCAGACGTAGATTTATATTTATGTCTGTGTGTTTTCCTTTGTGGGACACATTGGGACAGAGATTTTCTTGTTTTTTCTGGCACGGTGGTAGAGCCACGCTGTAGACAATTTTGTTTACAGCATGAATGGGCCGGCTCGTCCGGGTCGTTATCACTGTCTCACAGAAAACCGACGTAAAGTAGCACCTTGCTGCTGCGTTTCGTACGGTGAGTGGGATATCTGGAGGCCCAAATCCTTACAGATCATTTTACAGATATTGTATGACGGCTGCCCCACTGGTGACGTGGTCGTACGTGGAGCAGTGGACGCAGGCGGCGTTGGACAAGGTGGACACGTGTCCGCCCAATCTCGATGTACACCACCCACTCTATATTGAGTGGGAGGCACTCTCACAGGTTAGCAATTCACCCTTGCAGATTGTTTGTATGGTTTTTGGTGCCCTGCTAGTCTCGTCATCTAAAGCTAATAAATAAATATACAGCGTGTTACAGAAAGCTGTGGTCAAATTTAAGGAGGATTAAAATAAAACTATTTCATTTCATTTCTTCGACTTGCAACTTTGGACAACACTAAATAATAAACAACTGAGCCTTTGTCTCACCCAGCAATTAGCATTCTGATTCTCGCTCACGCTCTACACTTACTTTATAGGGATGTGTTTGATCTTATTGATTGTACGAGTGATTAAAATTTGCGTGAAATTTTATGATGTCTAGATTTTGATATGATTCGGTACATAAAAAGTCACTGCCAGGTGTATGTAATGACTAGTATTGGATTAATTAGTATTCCCAATAATTTTTAGCATTTATCAAATTAAATACAGTTGCTAAATGATGTGAAGTATGAATTCATTCGTCGCTTCGTGTATTAGCCCGTCGCAGTAACGAATGAAATTTAATCGTACTAGCATTAAACATTATTACAAAAAGCTCAGTATCAGCCTGGAGTCTGGAATTTGTGCCCGGTCGCCCCCTATCACATGATGGGACGGATATCATCATCAGCCTCAAGACGTCCACTGCTGAACATAGGCGTCGCTGTTGGAAGCGGCCTGCATGCATGTGAGGTGTGTGAGGTGTTGTGTATGGTGTGTATGGTGTGTATGGTGTGCGGGCAGGTGCTGGACGTGGTGCTGTCGCGGCTGCTGCAGGCGGAGCCGCGGCCGGGCGTGACGCGTGGGGCGCGCGGGCTCGCGCTGCTGCGCCGCTGCGTGTCGTGCGAGCCGCGCCACCCGCTCATACTGTCGCTACTCTTGTCGCTTATATCGGCATTGTTCGTGTTCCTCAGCTGCGCGTACAGTCAGATCGCGGGTCAGTATTTATGCGGATGTTATCGTGTCACTTATTCTCGATATACTTCAAAAGTTTATCCTACTACTATTATAAATGTGATACTTTGGATGTTTGTTAGTTAATCACGCCTTAACAGATGAAGGATTTTGGATAAAATTTAGCACACAAATTCAAATTCAAATCATTTATTCTGTAACTTAGATCATAAATATCACTTTTACATGTCAATCATTTTTTATGCTACACTACATTTACGACGGCCTTTCGGGGCTAGCCATGAGAAGAAATGCCGAAACAAACTCATGTGTACACAGGTAGACCATGACCTGGAAAAGGTCATTCACGCTGACGAAGTCGCGAGCAGAAGCTATTGTAGTAAATGACTAGGCAAAAAATAATAATAAAGTCAAATGTTTTTGTTTTTATACTGAACTTAAGATTTACGATATTTTGTATCCATAAACTGTGTGGTTTATAATTTTTCTATTTTCTGTAAATTATTAATAATCATACCTATATTTTAGATATATCACCCACCAGTTATCACAATATTTTTGGAATCACCATAATATGGATATTATAAAAAAAACAAATATCTGTGTAGTCCTGCTCCGCCCCTTTTTTTGCGTGAAAAACAATGAAATCAACCCCGACGGTTATGCTGGACGACACAATACTCCATCGCCCGGAAGATGGTGATTTAGGCGCCGAATGGGCCAAGTCCCTAATACCAATTTCCTACCCCGGCACTACCAGCTAAAACCCCGTAGTGGCCTTCGGCGCTTGCAGAATGGTCCCGGGGTATCCTGAGATAAACTAGGATTGCTGCCGGAACCGCTCCTGCGCGGTGCCGTCTCCATGCAGGGACGCACCGAAGGACAACGGCAGCAACGAGGCCTCGCTACCCCTGCTGCCGTCGATCTCGGGGTCGCACGGTAGGAAATCGTAACGACGCTACAGCACAGGACAGCCACACACCACTCACGCTACGCGCCCGCGACCTATGATGGCCTCAATTAGTCCCTCCTACGGCAGGCAGGGGATACCGTGCTGGAATTCTCCAAACGTCCCAAATCCATACGCCGAAAGACGCTGGTCAGTCGTTCCGTCACCTCCTTCGTCTCCTTTGCACTCTCCTTCCGCGATATGACGCACTCGCAGGAGACCACCGCACGCCATGACCTCTGATCGCCGACCATGGCGGATACTACGGCCGGCAGCAAGACGTCACCTCCGACGACTAAAACGAGAGCACTGCGCTCTTCATCCCAGGCTGGACACTCCTCTAGAGTGTGTTGGGCCGAGTCCTCGTGGCAGTTGCCACAATGGTGGTACGCGGCAGACTTCTTTCCGATCCGACAAAGGAACGAACCGAAATACCCGTGGCCGTGGTCGTGGCGCCTGTCTAGACAGGTTAGCCATCTCTCGAGGACAGGACGCACTACCGCGATGATTCTCAAGCCCGCACTCGGGCTCTCCAGCCTATAGATGGACAAGATCGTGCGCGACCGTCCTGCGGGGTACAAGACGTTATCCCCACCCAATCTTGTCCATCTATAGCGTGCCACTTTTCCACGGCGGAAACGGGCCGATATCCCACTTAAGACCAGTCTCACTCGACGGCGGCTGGACGCTTCCTCCCGCCAGATAAACACTGATCAGAGGAGGGATCAGGGCACCGGCCAACACACAGGCCCCCTCGTGATTATTCGCTGCGTCACCAGACGCTACGATTTGCGCAGCAAAGCCACGCAGCGGGAGCTCAGGAACTCGGCCTAAATGTGACATTCGTATGGAGCCATAAACCGCATGACTCCAGCGTATATACTTCGGCAAGGGTTACTAGGTCCTTCCAGGTTCGGCAGCAGGCTTCCGAGCGTACCTGTCGCACGCACTAGCTTCGGTGACAACTTTTTGAAGTGAGCGAGGAAATTCCATCGACTGTCCAATACCAATCCCAAGTACTTCATGGTACAGCCTGTCCAGACAGGCTCAATTTTTTTGTCATAATAAAACATGGCTTTTGTTACTCGGGAAGAGCGTAACTTTCTATTAAAGAGACTAAAATAAATGAATATAAGATAACTGAAATAGTTCTACTAGATAAATTTACGACCCATCCTAATTTTAGAAAAACATTTAAAAATATTAAAATTATTATCTTCCTTTTCTTGCACCTACTTTGATCATCTCTGCATCGCCCTAAGGTTGACTGGTAGAGAATGCCTTTGGCATTAAGTCCGCCTTTATACATTGTATATAAAGTGTAAAATAAATAAATAAATAAAATATCGTCTGGTGCGGGTAGGTGCGGGTGCGGGCGCGGCAGGTGCGGAGTTGCTCCCGCGTGTGCTAGACAAAGTGTTTGCGGCGCTCGTGTTCGAGAGACATGATGTCGCACACGCGTCACATCCGCCGCACGCACGACGCACGCGCAGTGTCAAGAACGTGCGGCGACATGCTGCCGGCCTGCTCGTGAAGCTTGGATCCAAGGTACACACATGACACAACACCATACAGCCTACTATCATTATTTACTTTCAAAAATACATTTTTATATACATTTACTGCACATTAGGAAAGCGTTACGGCAATTTTAATATTACTTTTTAATACTTTATTTAACATTTTTACAAGATTTTCCTTATTAAAACTGACATTGAATAACATAAAATATCATCAACTATTACACCTTTATATTCCAGTCATACGTCCAGCCGAAATGTATGAGACGTTGTAGAAACATCTACAAATGTCCATCTATTTAAGTCCACTCTCAATGCCTTCTTTCAATTTAGAAAATCACACATGAGTTGCCTGGATTATAATTTATGCACAATATAAATATAGGTATATGGTCGCCCCATCGTATCGACTGAAATAAGTCTAGTAAACCATGGGTGCATTAGTTGCGCCTCTGCCGACACCTCTGAGGGTATAAGCGTGAGTAGTCAGTATATGTATGTTGCAGTACCCGCTACTATTGCTGCCGGTGTTCGGTCGTCTGCACGAGATGTGTCGCGCGGCACTCGCACGACCGGATCTCAGCGTAGTGGAAAGCGTCACACTACAGGAAGCCTTGCTTCTTGTCTCCAATCACTTCTGCTGTTACGAGAGGCAGAGTGCGCTTGTTGCCGAAGTACGTTACACTTTTTTAATAACTAAATTGAATCACACCTTTTTAAGAAGATAATATACTAAGGCACCAATAAAAATGTTATGATGCCTATAAGTTTATAATACAATGTAAGGATATTTTATTACAGATAAAAAATCATCTAGTTACTCCAAGGACTTACGTTTATTGCTGTGGAAAGGGTTTCCTAGCCGATATCCAGTGTAGTCACTCTGCTATGTCAGCATAAGAAATCACAACCTCTAGAGTTTCACTGCCTGATAAGTCTGTGGGCAAAATTGACTCTCAAATGGCTATTGCACAGATAAACGATAGTTTTGTCAAGTTCGCTTGTTGATCGTACAATTTTTAATACTCAGGTACTCGGTGACTGCAGTTCACGTTGGGCGTCATTAACGCCGCATGTAAGTACGGCGGCAGGTCTAGCGCGGCTGGTCGGTCTCGATGCACCGCCCGCAGACGGAGACGCGGACGACGAGCGCGGACGAGCGCGCAGACATCTACTGCACGCGCTCACGCTACTGCTCGGCGTCGTCAAACGGACGCAAGTGCCCGCCGACCCGGACAAGTTAGTGCTATGATGATGATGATGGCCTCCACGACGTGTCCGTCGACGGCGAACCTTATTGTTTCGGATTAAGTTTTTCGCTGATGTGAGCAAATATGGCTAGCTAGCCCCAATTTAGACTTGAAAGTCCTGTCACAGGACACACAGAAAAGTTGCCCTGAAGAGTTGTAGGTGTAAGTGTACACAGTTTTAGGCCTTGCTTTCTGCAATTGGCGCTTACTGTCAAGGTGTTCGAGGCGGGTTTCCTCAAAGCGTGCACATGATTTAGTACTATACAGTAATATCAATTGCACGCGTTCACACTATTGCATTTTTATAATACATACGCACTCACGCCTGTAATCCCCGAAGGGGCAGGCAGAGGTGTAGCCAGTACACCCACATTTCGCCGAGCGTATCTCTGTCCCACGATGTGATAGGAGGCGAGCCTATCGCCATACCGGGCACAAATTCCAGACTCCGTGCTGATACTGAACATTTTGTAATAGAAAAACAATACCACTTTACCCGACCCGGGGATCGAACCCGAGACCTCAGCGTTAGCCTCAATCGTAACGCGTACGCGTTACAACTGCGCCACCGAGGCAGTCATGCATTTTTATAATTCTTTCGATAATAGATTTTGTTGAATGTAACTTATTGATTAAAATAATGAACATAATTGAGTGAAATACCGTATCGTAGAGCGAAGGCGAGGTTTATTTAATCGCAATGTTATGTCGTGTACAGAGCGTCTCGCGGCGGTTTCGGCGGCGGCGTGACGGCGGCCGGCAACCCAGTGTGGCGCAACCCGTGCGCGGCGCATGTACTGCCGCTGTTCCCCGGCGCGCTCGCGCTGTGTCGCGCGCTGCACGAGCTGCACGCGCCCGCCGCGCTGGCGCTGCGTCACGCCGCGCACGCGCACGCACTGCGCCCGCCGCCTGCCGAGCGCCGCAACCTGCTGGGACTGCGTGACGTCAGGGAGACGCGGGATGCACCGCCGCCGCCGCGTGACGCCGACACGTCGCGACCGCTGCCGCATCATCGCATGCAGGCTTATCTACAGACGCTGCATGACAACGTTAGTGCGCCCTCAATTCTAGAATATTAGGGATTTGACTCGGACTTGCTCTTTGACCCACACAACCCGCAACAGAAAATAAGTTGCCTCGTCCGTTAATAATCAGCAGAGGTGAAGTGCAGGTGAAGTTGGCTTTGGCCCTAAGATGTTGATGGCTCACTTACACTCCACACAGCATTACTACAGTACTGTTTGTTATTACACTTTTTTATAGCATAAACCGGCAAACGAGCAAGTAAGTCACCTAATAGTAAGTGATCTCCACCACCTATGTACGCCCACAATATCAAAAGAATTATGGGCGCATTGCCAACCTCAGAGGAAAGAGATAAATTAAGGGAAGGGGAGGGGAATTGGACCTCCGGTTATCTCACTTACCAAATGTTCTTCATTGCGTATGAACAACAATAACAAAATTATCATAGACGCATCACCGACCTTAAAAAAGTGGGCTAATAATTAAGGGATTTGGATGTTCAGATGTCTCACTTATACCACCTTCATGTATGTTATAATTAGAGTGTAAACTGTACAGGTGTGTCACCTAGTAGGCGCCGCCGCGAGCACGCTAGGCCGTGAGCTGTACGCCGTGCCGGGGCTCACGCGCTACTTGACCGGCTCGCTACTGTACGGACTCGAACACTTGCCCGACCACTGGCTCCGGCCCATAGTGCGCAACGCGTTCAAACCGCTCATCCTGCACTGTCCTCCTGCACACTACGCCGACGTCGCACTGCCTCTACTCGAACACTTCGGCCCCTTCAGTGAGTCTCACACATAAATAACTACATGCTCTTAATATTACATCATTTCTACTGTACTCATATTAAAAAACGCCCGAATACTGAAACGTAACTCTAGGGTTTAAGATCATTTTAAACAATTTAACACCTTCTTGTGTGTCGAAATTGTGTAAAAATTACTAGTCGATAGTCTGCTATTGAATAGCTTTTCAATATTCGGACTAGTTATTTAGTAGTTTAGCCTTGGTTACAGACAGACAGAGTTACTTTCGCATTTATATATCGCAGTATAGACAAAAAAATTACATCTATTTTACAGTGCTAATGCACCTGACACAACGATGGGACTATATCACAGCACTATACGAGTCAGGTAAACTGGAGGAGGCTGAGAGTGGCAGTGAATCACAAGAAGTGCTTGAAGATATACTCGTGCGGAATCTCACGCGGGAGTACTTGGAAGTTGTTAAGGTGAGCCATACGATCTACTTCACGAGCTGCGCGTGTAGTGTGTGGTCGGTTTGAGGTGAAGAATTTGTAATGCTGTGGGTATTATCAGGATATTTGCGGAGGTGAAGATGATTATGTTAATTACGTCCAAGTTTCTATTTAAGAATTGACCTTTAGGTATTTCAGTACATTCTATTTGAATGTAGATCTTGTTTGTCTTAATTACCTTCAAAAGGTACCGTATATTTTTTTGTTTTGTTGAGATATGTAGCAGTCAAAAAACGAGTCGAGAACAGAAACTATATTCTGAGCATGTTGCATTGCGGTAACATAATTATCCAACCTTGTGACACCGCTATACATGTTAATGGACACACGTACGCACTTTCGTGCATATATGTGTAGATACACACATTGATATAAATACAGAACGGGTGTATGCGTCACAGCTGACGTATTAGCTGATGTATGTGGTGACTCGTGACTCGTGACTCGTGACAGGTGTCGCTGGTGGAGGGCGGCACGTCCGCAGAGTCGTGCGCCGGCGACATGGAGGAGGACGTGCCGGGGTCGATGCCGGTGTCGGCGCCGGCGCGCGCGCCCGAGACCGTGTCGGAGCTGGGCGCGCTGGTGCTCGCGCATCCACTCGCCGGACCCGCCGCGCTGCACACCGTCAGTATCAATATACAATATGTAACAAAAACCCTGTCCGATCCATAAAGGTGTTATTATATTAGGTTATGAGATAAGGGTCTATTGATGTAATCATTTTTGGATAAAAATGACCCTCAATAAAATTAAATAGAATTTAATTAATTACACTACAATACAGGCCCAAATAATGACCCCACCTCAGTTGATCGTTGGATTACAGACGTTATAAATAATTCTTATGCAACTTTCATGTATCATCTGAGTTTACATCATGTGTAGGATCATTCGGTGATTAAAAATGCTTCGAATCGAAGTTACTGTTCGATGTTTCTGCCACCAACAGTAATTCAACTCTGGCACCGCCGCACAAGGATGGCTTAAATGCTTCGTAACTCATTTGTGTCCGATTTCATTTAATAAAAAACTGCTGCAATACGCAAACTCATTTCGGCTACATTTTCACAAATTTTCGTAGAAACGAATTGCTTGCATGCAGTCTGGAAACTGCTGGCCATAAAGTTGGAGCACCTCTACCAATCCACCGTTCTCCATACTACTCGTACTATTTACGTACGGATCGAATGAAAGAATGTTGATCATCTACTTTTAACACTTTCCACACTTACACGTGATTAGTACCCAGCTGTCGTGCCACAGAACAAGTACTTCGGATGGGGTTCTCACTAAATAATTCTGCTGTTTGATGATCACAAACATACTCTGACGGTACCGGGGTACCTTGCGGAACCAGATAACGCATCTCATAATCTCTACGTGCGGCTGAATAATTGCAGTCACTACTACCCAGATACAATATCATATTAAAATACTCTTGATTAGATTATGGCATTTCGGTAAACATAAACAACAACGGAACAACCACTCGGAAACAATTTTTGCGCTAAACTGACTTATTAAAATGTTCAAGGTCGAGATAGTCGCCTTACAGGTGGCGGCGGTGCTTTTGATCGCCCGCGGTGAAGCACGCGGCGTTCTCGGTCAGTATTTGGTCAACGGGTGCCGACAAAACGCGCTAGCGACGACGGTGCTGTCACATTTAAAAAATACTAGGTTTTAGGGAAATTTGGGTACTAATAACGCGCATTTTTAATTACAATAACATTTTACATGAATTAGTCGTTTTAATATTTTATTTTCATTATTCTCGGTAATGTCATTAGGATACCTATATGCCGCTTTCGGATCGGACAGGTTTTTTTTTACATATTGTATTATGTTTTCCAATAGCCTGAATTTTGAGATGAATAAATCGCTACATGTCCTTGTACTACGTTAGTCACACCCAGATATAGTATTAACGTTTCAGGCGGACTCGTATACGCGATACCTATCATTTAGCTAGTGCAAGGTGCAACTAATGTACACCCACGTTTCGCCGAACTTATTTCCAGCCCATGATGTAATAGGGGAGAGCCTACCGCCATACTAGGTACAAATTCTTAACTCAGGCAATTCATTTAATTTTTCAAATCGAAAGCTCAATCAAAAAAGAAATATAATAACTATGACAGTAGATAGTATAATGTATATAATTATGTTGCAGGTGTTGCGCGCGTTAACATGGGGCGACTCGACGTCATCACTCCGCGCATGCGCACTAACACTGCCTGCGCTGGTGTGTGCACTAGGTGGTGGCGCTGGTGGCGGTGGTGGTGTAGATGTGTGGGCGGGCGGTGGTGAAGCATGCGGTGCATTAGCTGCTGCACTGCAAGCGTTACGTACACACGGACAACATGACGCCAACCAAGCTGCGCTGCTCGCACTCGCAGTACAGGTACTCACACTATCCTACTTACTAATATTGAGCCGTCTTATGCAATTATATAACGTGTTACAGAAAGGTGTAGTCATCTTTAAGGGTCGTTACGTACACCTGACAGTGAATATTAGACAAAACTGTCTACAGCATGTCTCTACCACTCAAAAAGAAAGTATTTAATGTAGTGTTTGAAAAACAACCTAAATAATAATAGCAACAGATTTTATTCTCCATAAACCCTGCCTAACAATATTTATTAAATTAAATTTTAGTAAAAATCTTTTGTCTTATGGGTATAAGACAAAAAATAGTTACACATAGTATAGCCGCGATATCCATATCCTCCTCTCTGTTATCCCTTTCCTTTAAAGGTCGGTGTCATGTTTAAAGGTCAGTGTCATGTTTATCTTTCTTCTGATGTTATGAATGTTTACGAGCGGTGGAGATTACATAACATCAGATAACCCACTTTCTAATTTGACGGTTTATGCTATAAAAAAATATATAAGTTTACTGTCATGTTTCCAGACGTACGAAGTGTTGCGACCTCGATTTCCGAGCATAGCGAACGTGTTGCGCGCCATACCGGACGTGGACGCGCACGATCTGCAACGACTCGACGATAAGATCGCAGCCAATCCCGGCAAACCGTCCAAAATAGACAAGGGCAAACGAGACTTGTTCAAGAAAATCACCTCTAAGGTAAGGCTTCGCCGTCATTGGCTCCTTGTTAGAATTACGGCTATTTCGAAAATATCGATAAATACAATATCAATTTAATACCGATAAATGTTTTATTTTAGCTGTTATAATGTACATCATATTTAACTCATGTAACAGCATTGGTAACATATATTCCCAAATTAGTTTTCCATATAATGTATGGTGGTAGAATATACCTCGATAAATATCAGGTTACGCAGTTTAACAAGTTATCAGACGTACATACATACGCACTCACGCCTGTAATCCCCGAAGGGGTAGGCAGAGGTGTAACCAGTACACCCACATTTCGCCGAGCGTATCTCCGTCCTTTATGTGATAGGGGGCGAGCCTATCGCCATACCAGGCACAAATTCCAGACTCCGGGCTGATACTGAGCATTTCGTAATAGAAAAACCCAATATCACTTTACCCGACCCGGGGATCGAACCCGAGACCCCACCGTCGGCCTCAATCGTAACGCGTACGCATTACAACTGCGCCACCGAGGCAGTCGTTATCAAACGTACGTGTTATTAACGTATATAGTTGATTGCAGTTAATCGGACGCAACGTAGGACAATTATTCAAGAAAGAAGTGTTCATCGTGGACTTGCCTACGATGCACATTACTAAGGAGAAGCCTCGCAGTGCGGTGGAGTCTGCTGAAGGCGCCGGACTCGACAACTTGTTCGCAACTAACGCACCGACATAGCCATATTACATATATATTATACTATACGAGTACTATACTACAGTACTGCAGTACTCACACACTGTCAATGTACATTCATATGTTATTAAATTATATTATTGAACTTTACGAGCTTTGTTTGTGTTCTGTTCAACCTGTCCTTGTCTCAGTAATTTAAAGGACTTTTCCACAATGTCTTATTAAATGTTACCCGCCAGATAATGGGTTAAATAGCCAACTTAGCGCCTTCTCTGTCACGTATGTATTGACTGCGTAATAAATAATTCTAAACTATTGTCACAATATCTGTTAAATAACGTTTACGGATGTGGGCTGCAGTACCACCGAATAGTCCTTCTTCAGACCTACCATCCTTGGACCAGTTTATGGATATCGTTAGATCTTTGCCACTAAACAAAGCCTCCGGTGAGGATAAAATATCAAATAAAATGATTAAAGAAGCGTGCAAAAAAGCGGCTAATTCTATATTAATAGTCTTTAATCGATGTATCGCTGAAGGCATTTTCCCCCGAATATGGCGTTGCGGTTTTATTCGAATAATACCTAAAAGTGGCGATTAGGCCCCCGACGATCCAAAATCTTATCGACCAATAACATTATTACCATCTTTAGGGAAAGTTCTTGAACGTCTTATTGTACCTCGTCTGGAGCCGGGTGGGCCAAAATTTCATGAGAAACAGTTCGGGTTTTCTATAGGTAAATCTACTGTAGACGCAGCAATATCGGTTAGAAGGACGGTTAGTAATTCGGTACATAAATATGTGTTAGGCATCTTTTTGGACATCTCCGGTGCCTTCGACAATGCTTGGTGGCCAATGATACTACTCAAATTAAAGATCCGAGGTTGTCCTAAAAATATTTATTCACTTATATATTCATATTTTTCCTTAGGCACAACCAACTTAAAACTTGGTCACCATGAAGTGTCGAAGGCACTGACGATGGGTTGTCCTCAAGGCTCTGTAGTCGGTCCGTATTTGTGGAATTTAGGCTTCGACGACTTTTTCACACTCCCTCTGCCCCAAGGATGTTCCTTAACCGGTTATGCCGACGACGGGCTCTTACTCGTACAGTCGAATAGTAGGTCGGGACTAGAAAGTTTGGCTAGCACTTGCTTAAACCTGATTTCCGCTTGGGGTGAAAGAAATCGTTTAACGTTTGCACCTCAAAAAACATACCAATTACTTTTAAAAGGCATTTTAAAATCACCGCCGCGAATAACATTTAATAACGTCTTAATTAAAAGAAAAGAATCAGTTTGCTACCTTGGGCTAGTTTTAGAACGGAACTTTTCATTTATAGAACATATTAAAAACGTTGGAGAAAAGTCAAAACGAAACTTTTATGTCTTGACAAGGATATCGACTTCGACGTGGGGTCTATCATTTGGCACATTAAAAGTTATCTATGGAGCTACTTACTTGGGATGTATATGCTATGGATCACCTGTATGGGCTGATAGAGCTACTATCGGTGCCGTACGACAAAAACTGCTCCAAAGCCAATGTCTGGCGTTGATATTCTTGTGTAAGGCGTATAGAACCGTTAGTACTGAAGCTTTACCTGTCCTTGCGGGTGTACTTCCAGTTGATCTGGAGGTGCAGCGTCGCGCCGCTATGTATTACTCAACGAATGAGAATATGGACAGAAATTTTCTTACGCCGCGTGAGCTATTAAGAATCAATCGACTTTTCAAATCGTGCTCCGAAAATTACAACGATCTAATAAACGAATGGCAATTGCGTTGGGATAATTCTACCAAGGGACGGCATCTATATCAATACTTTCCGTCGGTTCGCGATCGTCTTACAAAAACTTGGCTGGAAGTAGATAATTGTGTTTCACAATTTCTCACGGGCCACGGCAACTTTAAGTTTAAACTGTTCTCATTTAGGTTGGTTGATTCGCCTACGTGCCCATGTTCTACACCTAATTGCCGGTACGAACAATCCGCACATCATATTCTTTGGGAGTGTTGTCTCTGGCAACAAGAGCGCAACATTATGTTAGACAGTATGCAAATAACATCTGGAGTTGTATACTATATGGATCTTGTGGAAACTAGGAAGAACTTCCGTGCTTTTCGGCGTTTTTGCCATACCTATTATTGGAATCAAGTTTAACAGCTCGCGTGATAGGACCCACTTAATGACATCCGTGGTGCTTTACATCTGGCTTCTCCAGTTGTAAATGTCCTTGTGCCTGAGGTTAATGCCTCCTTAGTTCATTATTTTGTCTACCGCTTTGCTATGGAGGGAAGTGGACAATTATTATTTCCAACTCCTCCTTAATTTTCTATTTGATTAAGTTCGTTGCGGGACAAAGACAATTTAGCATTTCCAGAGACTCGCCGAGCTTCACTGCTCGGTGTCAAATGCGTGCCACTGTCGATCCTGGTGCACAGGAGTTACAGTGGCGGGTGTGTGGGCGGGATAGTCTCGTAAAATAACGTTTACTGCATACTTGAATCAGACCCTAAGGGTCAGTGCACATCAATCTGAAAAATAATCGTCCGCTTTTTCATATTATTAAATAACAAATATATTATCTCGCACGGAAAATGGAAATCAGTTTTCCGCGATAACATTTTACCGCGAGATTGACTTCCGATGTGTTATATAATAATGGCTGATTTTGAAACAATGAAAATCTTCTGTCGACTTACGTCACTACATTTGTGAGCGGTAAAGCTATGCTGTAGATAATTTTGTCTACAAAATGAATGGGCCGTCAGACTGGGCAGTTACCACTATCTCATAGAAAACGACGTAATATAGCGACTTGCTGCGGCGTTTCGTACGGTGAGTGAGATATCCGCGGAAGCCTAAATCTCCCTCATATTCCCAATCCCTTAATTATCCCTTTCCTTTAGGTCGCTCATGATTCTGGAATTATGGGCGTAAATGGGCGGTGATCACTTACCATCAGATGACCCCACTTGCTCGTATGACGGCCTAGGCTATAAAAAAACAAAAATTATGAGAATATAATAAAAACAATGAAAGACCGAGTTGTAAAATAAATTGTAGATTTATTAATAAATAAAATATAACTTATTTAAGTAATCATTTCGTTCACTTTTCATAAGTGTAAACCATCTTTACGCCTATTTCAATATTATTTCCGTTTGAAACTAATTCCACTTTCTTGTTTGCTATATCAACCTTGAATACACCCGCGTTGTCTAAAACATCACACCTGTTTTGATGGTCGCCGATGGTAGGGAGTTTTCTTGGGCCCATGACGGGATCCGAATACCTCCATATCTTAAGGTAGCTTATATCTGTAACATATTTAACATTGGTCATTGAAACTATTACATAAATACGCACTCACGCCTGTAATCACCGAAGAGGTAGGCAGAGGTGTAACTAGTACACCCAAATTTCGCCGAGCGTATCTCCGTCCCACGATGTGATAGGGAGCAAGCTTATCGCCATACCGGGCACAAATTCCAGACTCCGATACTGAGCATTTCGTAATAGAAAAACCCAATACTACTTGTAGAATAGTAATTCTAGTAAGTAAAGAACAGACAGACACAGACGTCCCCACTTTAAATACAAGGAACACTGATTATAGTAAACTAAAATTATATTATATTACCTTTAATAGTCTTGACCTCCTTTGCAACCTTGGCCTTCAACTTCTCAACGGTGTCTCCGTCAGCCAGATCCACATAAATGGTAAAGAGTCCATTCAGAGGCATTGGGTTTATGATCTCCATGGACAATCCCTCCTCTGCATAGAAGTTAATGTGTGGTTGTGCAGGCGCACAGTCCTCACGAGTCTTCTCACCGGCTTCAGGATCGTCGGTGAACTTCACTTCTAGAGTGTCAAGCTAAAACAAACAAATGTTAAGTAAGTACAGTAGCGGCACCATACGATGTCACTTGAACGTATGCACGCTCATGAAGTAAAATTTGAAGTAAATATTAACAATTGTGCGTGAAAGAATAATTATCATACTTCATTATTGTAGGAACCGAACCATAATAGTGACTGTATTGCTTTTTTATAACATTGGCTGGCAAACGTGGGTCTCTTGATGTATAATAATCTCCACCGCCCATGAACACTCACGATTACATGGACTCACGAATCATGGCGCGTTGCAGACTTTAAAGGGAAAGCATAATTAAAGGATTGGGAAGGGAGGGGTAATTTGGGCCCTCTGGATATCACGAATTTACAATAATTGATTGAAATAATTACTTATCCACTTACATCCAAGGTGTTAAGTAAATATTGCTTATTCTCCAACAGAACCGCTGCCTCGTCGAAAGGCAGGCCCACAGACAATGCCTCCACTCCCACTCGCTCTATATTCTCTCTGGTTGCTTGTACGAACGGCATCACCCGCTTCATGTACTTCTTTAGATCAGGGATTGCTGCCAACTTTGTTGATATCGTCTTATTGTCTGGCAGACCTGTAGTCTGAGGAAAATATTTGTTATGAGTTGATATATTTGTGATTAAAAAGAGAACAGAACTTAGGTCTTAGTCCTTCACCGCGCTGGTCTAATACGGGTTAGCAGACTACATACCTTCGAGTTTTTTGTAAAGAACCCTCAAGCATGTAGGTTTAGGAACACAACAATTAAAAATATAGTAAAAATATTTTTTTCAATATCAATAAGTTGCATTATAGTACTCGCGCTAGACTCCTCATGCGGCATGTAGACAACAGCAAGTAAACCTGTCGATGGCGTACTCTCCCGCTCCCCGCATATATGTATAATGGAAAAGATGAGGTGACTAGCACTTGCGCGCGAATTATAAGGGAACTTTTCCATTACTACAAATACTGAATGGCGATAGGCTCGTATCACATCACATGAGCAGGAAATAAGCACCGCGAAATGTGGGTGCACTGGTCGCATCTCTACCTACCGCTTCGGGGATACATTCGTCAGCTTACGTTATGTAGGGTGCTGCTTGTATGGACTGGTCTCATCGGACTTTTCTTGTTTGATTAAACTCTTGTCTCTTTTGTGGTAATCCTAATTTTTTCGTCGTGCATATGGAGAGGTCATGGAGGTAAACCAAATCCATAGGATTCATTTCTATGATTTTTATTAATATAAATTGAGCGCCTCCATTTCCAATTAAATATTGTAAAACCTTTATGTTCTGAATAATAGTTGTAAAGCAGTATTGAAAAGAGCAACGCTATAATTTCATGCCCGTTCTTCTCTACCGGTACAGTGTTCGAAACTGACGGTAGAGTTTTGACGGAATCTAAACAATTTATAATATTTTATGGATTCAATAAACATTTAGATTTTTTTTATAAATACTATTACAATAGTAGTAGTAGTAATATATCAAATCGATTAAATCATCTAAAATTACACTCACCCCATTCAATTCTTTCAAAGTAGTTAAAATTATATGTTGCCATTTAGGATACACCTTTGCGACCCAGATAATAGCTTTGTTAGGTTTTTTCTCGAGCTTTGGCGCCTCACCCTTTTTAGGTTTTTTGACAGCACAATGATTCTTCAAATAAATGCGGAAGGAGTGTGCGGCGTCCATGAGGTAGTTACTTGCTTTCACAGCTACCTCATCGACTTCACCTGCGACCGGCCATCGCTGGTGGAGTATGCTCTCTTTCTGTTGAAAAATATAATTAACACTTTATATGTATTATGTAAACGAAGTCTCAAGAGCCCCATGGTTCAACCTGGATATGTTCTGTGATTTTTAACAATCTGGAGTATTACAAAAACAAGATAATCACACTCACGAGTCACCCTGATTTATTTTTACACATTATGTTATATGCAGCAGAAAATAATACGAATTTTGGAAAACAGAATTAAAATTGTGTTAAAAAACGAGACTACACTCCATATTTTAAATATGAGCAATGGTGCCGCGTAGTGGTAAAATCTCACTATCTCCCTCGCAAGCAGCAGCGTAATCGCGTGACCTGTCTTATGACGTAATAAGGTATGTCCTGTATCCTTTTCCCGTCATTGGCAACAACCCTTTCCATAAGATTTAAATGGCTTCTAAGTTAATTGCATTTGACTTGATTCATAAAATAAAATCGGTAATAGATTTTGGGTCACATAACTTATTGATTAAAGTAATAAAAAAATGGTGTAAAAAGATGGCATTAGAACGGGTAGGAAATATCATTTTGGAATGTTGATAATGCTTCTGAGATCGTATTTACAACAATAATTAAAATTTCCACATGATACATTTACAGGTTAATCTCTAAAATAAACCAAAATAAATAAATTATTACATTTATAGCGGTGGTATAACTTAGATTCGGGTCGAGATTGTTTATTGAAATTGACTGTTAGTGGCTTACATGTCCGAGCAACTCCCACACGTGTTCAGCGACATGCGGACAAATCGGCGACATCAGCTTCGCCTGCACCTCAATGTACCTGGCGATAACATTTTAAACATATAATCGATTCATAGAGCTTCGATATCCTGGACTAAGTTTTAAATACTGTATCCAAAATATCGATATTTGCACTTTCATATTTGATATCTAGTTCGATCTGGAATTTATTGGATGTATGCTTAATGATAAGCACAATATCCATGTAACTGGTGTGAATTTTTAGTAGCAAACAAGATTCCCCCCACATGGCTAAATTCATACAATATATAATGGTGTTTTAATGGACATAAAAATAGCTTTAATTTGCCATATACTTTTATCAACAAAAAAATTGATTGATTGGTACTATCGATATTAGTCGATAGTTACTGGATCATATCGATATTATCCACAGTATATGTGTCCCATACCTAGTGACGAGTTCAGCGTGCATGCCACGGTCGGAGCACAGCTCCCTGTACTTATCCCTCGCGGCTTGCAGCTCAAAGAATCCAGTCTTTAGAGCTTCCTTGAACAGCATTTTATTGTAGTTGTCGTCCGTTTCAACTATCTTTGTGTTCATCTCGCTTACGAACACTTTGTCATGGAAATTGTTTTCATCTGTGGGTAGAATGTAAGTCTTACTTGACGTGTTGCCGTAGGGGAATTAGCGCAAACACTCAATATCATAGACAGAAAAAAACATCACATCATAATCAAGTCTTTATCCTCGAAGGGGTAGCCAGAGTTGTATATATGGCAACCACGGTTTGCCGAGGTCAATTTCGTCACATGATGTGGTAGGTATAGTCTATAACCATATCAAACACAAATTCCAATCACGGGCAACTCATGTGGGATTTTTCGTATCGAAAACTCCAATAGCCCGATCTGGGGTTTTAACCCAGGACCTCAACGGCTTCTCAACCTAAACACACCGCCACTGACCATTTAGGCGACTTTTTTTGTTTCTCCGCTACAAAAATATATTATTATGATATAATAAATAACAATGTTAACCTGTTCTTAATGTCGATTTTATTGCAACAATCTCTTTCACCCATTCGATAAAGGTATACAGCCTCAATATAGCAGCATCGGCAGTACTTTCCACGAAATTCGCATCTTCCACCGAATCACCCGCATCGGCTAGCGTTAACCGCATGCCATCCGCACTAAACTTATCGATAGATTCCGATAGAGTGAGAAAATTGCCCTCCGATTTGGACATTTTCGCCGAGTTTAACATGAGATGCCCGTTTGCCCTGATTCCTTTGGGCCATTTGTCCTCCTCGTTGGGCCACATCGCGCAATGATTGTAGATGTAGAATGTTAAATGGTTTTGTATAAGGTCTTTGCCTGACACTCGGAGGTCTACTGGGTACCTGAGTGATTAAATTATATATTTAAAATGAAAATATTTAATGAATCCATAAAATGTTATACATCATTTAGATTTAGTCAAATTTAAACTACCGCCAGTTCGGAATGCTGTTTCTTTAGTAGAAATAATGCTAGTAGTAATTGTAATAAAAAAAAAATCTGTATAATTGAGCACCCCCATCCTTGAGCACATTCCTCCCCATCAGCCATGACATGACTTCAGAGATGTATGCATCGAGAGCCGAGATCGAACCCATGACTTCAGTCTCGGTAGTATTCCACTTCCCTTCTATACCTTTTTTAAACTGTTAATACCTACTTACTATCCGTATCTTTTATGGATAATGTATTTTATGACCGCTTCTTTGTATTGTTTGAGTAAATTAAGTTTAGTATGCTTCACATTGCGGGTTTACAAAATATATTTTTTTCCAAATGACAAGTTATCAGCAAAGGAATAGGTGTTTGCCGTTTATGATAAAGTAGTATTTTATTATCCTTTCGGATTTCAGAAGCGTTTTTCTTACACCCAGTATATATTTTGGACTTACCAGAACTGGAATGAATCTCTCATTAGATCTAAAGACTTCTTGGCAATCTTGGTGTTTTTCGGCAATGGCGCGTTTTTGAAGAATATGTAGTCCCAAACTTCATTGGTCATGTGTTCAGGTTTGATGTTCAACGCGTTACCTTTGTTGCCTCTAAACGTGCCGCCTTGTAAGAAGTGTGCAATTGTATAGTACGCATTGTATATGGTGGAGTCCGAGAGAGATTCAATCAACCATTGCTGATCCCATGGCAGTTTTGTACCTAAAAATAATGTAATTTTATAAATACAGAAATTATACTTTTTTTTTATTTATTGTAATTAAAATCAAATAAGAAACCTAACCACAATAAACCTTTTATAATTCTAAAATATAAGATTGCCGAAACACAGAATTTTAATCGTAGGACTGTATTTCTTCGTTATCTCCTATGTTTTTTTAATAATCCGTTCAAAGTTTTATTATACAGTTAGTTTCGTTTAAACAGGATATCTAAGTATAATTTAGTAGTCATAATGCGTTTCATTAAACGTTACAAGTGTAGAATTATATAATTTATTTTACTATGAAACTCACCAAGACCATAAGTCCTAGAGCAAGCATATTCATGCAGCCATTTCAATGTTGCCTGGAAATTCTTCCTGACCTCATCGTGATATGTATTCATTGCAGCTAGAGCTTTCTCAGTTTGTCCCTTCCATTCCTCATTACCATAATCCAGATACCACTGGTTGCAAAGTGCCACCACACACTCATCTCCAGACCTCGACACGATAGTCTTCTCAGGTTCATAGTAAATCACCGCACTGCCCGCTTGAACCAACTTAGTCTGCAAATCTTTCTTAACATCTTGAATCTTTCTTCCTTTATACTCTCCCACTAACAACACTCCATCATAAAATCCTTTTAAGTAGACCATTTCTTTGGCTTGCGTTAACTTCTCCTTGTCATTTTGACTCTGTATCTTCAATTTATCGTATACGTAAACAGCAGATAGATTCCCAAACTCGGGTACGTCCAAAATAGCTACTGGTTTGAATGGGAGAACCATATCGTCTGTGATGCCATATTTTTGTCGAAAAGCTGGTTTACTTTGTAAGTCTACTAACGCCGCGTAGTCGTCGGGCGAATCTGATGGCACGCTCGTCACAATTCCCGTACCTTTATCTTCCTTGATGGTCATCATTGGCAGTGCATAGATCTTTTCGTAGCTCGTAAATGGTGACTTCAACGCTGCACCTAAAAGATCTTGGCCAAGAATTTCAAGTAGTATTTTAAATTCCCCATCCTTCTGTGTGAACCCTTGGTAAGCCATGTTTCTGGCTGCTCGACGAGTACAAATAAATATACCGTCTTTCACGGTTTCAAACGCGATGTATTTGATGTCCGGATGGAGCCAGCAGTTAGTTTGACCGTACATTGTTTCGGGCCTCAATGTAGCCGCAACGAAGTAAATTTTTTTCCCTTTAAAGGACCTAAAATGTAATTAGACCCTTGAACAATGTGTGCAAAATATCTTGGTCCCTGAAGTTTTGTCACAAGCACAACAGACAGGGTGACAGGAGGCGTAGAGACCAGACACAAATTAAATTCCACGTATTGTAAAATAATGCTTATAAGAGAAAATAAATTATATACCTAGTCGTAAATTATGGCTCTTTATATCAGAGACTTATATGTGTAGCGTTATAACTTGACAAAACACTTATACTGAATCAATTTTTAATTACTTCTGTAAAGACTTGCATGGCAATTGGATTCTATTTAGAATCATATTACAGTCTAAATAATGTCGATTCTAACTACTAATGACTTACTTGAGCTTCTCTGGTAATGGGTCGAGAACTTCAATTTTGACGAGTGTGTACTCTTGAGGACCAGCGCCCTCACCAGTACTTCTGTCATGATCCATGCAAGGCTGCTTGTCTAACGGTGAGAAAATCGTATATCGTTTGCCATACATAATCTTATTACGGTCCTTCAGATGGCAGAACTGCCACCTTATGAACGAATCGTAGAACGGATTGGCGTCAGTTGTTATAAACTTACGACGCCAATCGACCTAAGGAAATAAAAAGAAACAAAATTTAACCTCATTTCAGAAATAAGGGTTTTATGAGCTTTTGGTCGCGGTTCGGCCCGCGCGAACGGTGTTTTCCGGGATAAAAAGTAGCCTATGTCCAATACCGGTCATGGTTTACCTGTGTGGCAAATTTCATTCAAAACCGTTCAGCTGTTAGGGCGTTATTGACTAACAAACATCCAAACATTTACATTTATAATAGTAGTAGGGAGTAGGAATGAATACTAAAGAAAACGTGTTTTTAAGTTAAAACTACTATGTTATGCTGACTTCACACGGGGCGTAATATCACGAGTCGCAACGTGCCGAGTGAAGATAGTGGCTCGAGGCGGCGCGGCGCGAGTTGGTGCAACGTCGGTAACTTCAGCGCGGGTGAATACGTCACTATGTTCTAGTGTTAAATAGAACACGATTTTTAAATGACTTTGTAAAAATAGTCTCTTTTGTACTGAGTAGTAGGACCTTATACTGACAAGGTCCCACATCTAACGAGGTGAAGCGTCTTGACGCTCACTCTTTTACGTTCGCAGCCCGCGTCATGGGAACAGTAAAAGAGTAACGCGACATAAAATTTAAAATAGAACATGTAAAAAAAATGAGCCGCTCTTATATTTCGTCATGTACGGAACAAACAACAGTACAGTCTCTTGTATGTCCTTCTCAACACTACTAGGTTTATCCTTCATTTCGATCGTGAAGTACTCTTTTAGCATCCTAATAGTCTGTGACTCTCTCGTGTACGTTAACAAGGGGTGGCTCAATGAAAGAATTTCTAGATTTTTTATTTTATATAAATACGAACCAGCTTTATGGAACTCGAAAATTGCAGATAACAAAAATATAAACAACCAGCACGATGCTTGGGTTATAATACAAAGACGATACCATCCCGATAAAAGATATAAAAAGACTTTAATGACAATTTATAGAATTGAAGCAAAGTTACAGAATCTATGACTCAGTCATTACGCGGCGCGGCGCGGCGCCCGGCCCCCGGCGGGATCCAACGCGTGCTGTGCCGAGCCCGTGTGAACGGGTGGTGCGAGCTCGCCTGTGTCACGTGCTAGCTCGTACAAATCGGCGCGGTGCGACTCGTGATATTCCGCGCCGTGTAAAGCCAGCATTAGAATACAGTGTAAACATTTTATAATGGTTCTCAATGGACTTAGTTATGTTATTTGATATTATAATAATACAAGCACTGTATTTATTATACATGCCCCACTGCTGGGCATGGGCCTCTTTTACTAAATGAGAGGGGGTTAAGTCTTAGTTCACCATGCGGGCCTTAACTGTAGGTTGGCACACATCTTTGAAATTCTTATGGATTCTTAAGGTATGCAGGTCACGAGGTTTCCTTCGCCATTAAAGCAACTGATAATTAATAATACACACGTAACGTAGAAAAGCCCGAGGGGATGCACTTGGGGCTGGTTTCGAACCTACGACTTTCATCTCGACTGTCCGTACCACTCCCCACTGAGCTATCGCTGTCTTACGGCCATAAACAATCTTAGTATGATTCTCCAGATATGTAGCACAAATGGGCCAATCAGAAGGTAGTTTGAAGGTCACACATACAAATTACAGTAGAATTCGGATATAACGACCTTCAAGGGACCGGCGATACTATGTCGTACTAACCGGATGACGCACAAAATGGCGGGATTATTTCTTAAGTACATACTTAACTGACGAATACATATTATAAATGCGAAAGTTATTTTAGATAAATAAAACATTTTATAAGAATCACATACTTATGCTTTATTTTGGTCGCGCTGAAGTTTGAACCACTATAACAATGCCTTATCCACCTGCTCAAGAGTAGAAGTCCTTACGCGTTTGCATTTCAAAACATTGGCATTAAACCGATCTTATCTTTATTGTGGATATTGTAGAATGAGATACGCCAATCTCCTTTGCGAGGGTTGCATTTGATTCACCGGTTTCTAATCGGTGTAATAGTGCACTTTTTTCTTCAATTGTAAAACAGTTTCGCTTCACAGAACTCGAGTCGAGCTTAATGAACTTGTCATAACAGGTGACAAACGCTAACCGTGATTTACGCGCGCCAATAACGAGAGATGAAGCGCGCGGGGCGGGGTGAATTGGGGGGCCGAGGTATTGGTGCGTAGGTTGTGTAAACAAAACATTGCGCGTCGTTTTAACCGGACGTATTATTATAGATAATGGTCGCTATAAGCAGTTTGTCGCTTAAACCGGAGTCGCACTAAACGGTTATATTTTCTCAGTAACTAATATTGAAATCTAACTTGAGTAAACATTATCGTCGTAAAAACCGGTTAGTCATTATAAGCGAAGTCGTTATATCTGAATTCTACTGTATTTAGTTTGATTGGTTGATTTTTGTGATCCATCCTGATAACCAAATGGAGATTTATTATTGAAAATGGCCATTAGAGTTAAATTATTAAAAAAATACATTACTGGCCATATTCATATTTCTTTGGTATTTTAGTCAGGTAACATAGACAACATAATAATAGTTTTTATCATTACAAAGAATGAACAATGTATTACTTATACTCACATGAATACCCATCCTCTTTAAGTCATCAACAGCCCTTGGAGGGAAATATTCAAGCCAGTAGCTCTCATCAGCAAACTCTTTGATCACTTCATCAGTTATGCCAATACTTTGCATGATCTGCCACTGGAACTTGGCCGCACCGGTTTTTGCTACTGCTTTACTTTTTTTACCCTTACTCTTGTCTTTTGGCACTAAGTCTTCTTCTTTCACTGATACTTCCTCTTCTTCAGGGAAAACTGGGGGGCATCCATATTGAGCCATTTCCCTCTTGAGTTTGTCTGCACATGCTTTGATAGGCATTCCTGTGCAATGGAAGCCAAATGGGAAGAGTACCATACGGCCTTTCAGTCTATAATATCTTGAGGCAAACTACAAATAAATAAAAAGTTGGAATATAAATTTATATATTGACTGTGTCACATACACAACCTATATTTTTAAGTTCGCGTCATGTCATATACGTACGGTACGCAGACGCCAGGTGTGTTACCTACGTAAGTGCGGTAAATATGCCTAGAATAGTATATGCTACATGTATAGCGAGCCACAAGGCTGTGTAATTAATTATTTAAGCACCACATTCAACTTATTAACTAGGAATTAAAAGTAGTAGCGGTTTCAATAAAAATATTACACATAATATTTATTTATTCATCAGCTCAATAGCTGCTAGTGTGGTTTAAAATTTCGGAAAAACTAAATATATAGATCTCAAAGACGAAGTGGTTCGAATATGGCACCTGAACAAGGTAACAATAGTTCCAGTTGTACTCTCCACTACCAGCGTCATACCCATACAGCTGCATGATTCATTAAAGACTTTACAATGGCCTAAATTCTTATACAGCTCCCTGCAGAAAGCAGTAATATAATACCTGCAGGATTGTAAGAAAGTTTTTACAGATGGACTAATTTAATTAAAATCCCATATAAGTGAGGCATACTTGGCCTAGGCCCGTATGTCTTATTGTATACCGGTTTTTCAAACCGAGACTTAAAAAAGTTAACACAATAATAATAATAATAATATACAAACTTACAAGACACACAAAAATCAGCTCAATAGCTGCTAGTGTGGTTTAAACATATAATAATAAACTTACTTCACACTTTGAGAGTGAAAATGTATGACCCAGATGCAGACGGCCATTCATGTATGGGTAAGGAAATGTGCACATGAACTTTTCATGTGGTTTTCCATCAGTTGGTGCTTCCACTTCAAATATTTTCTCCTTATCCCATCTCTCTTGGACTTTCTTCTCAATTTCTTGCAGATATTCCACCTTGAAGGTGCCTTTGCGGTCCAGAGTGGCCTTAAACAAGAATACTGTTACTTTTTTTACTTATTCCATAGATTTGATATATTATGGCGAATTTCAATAAACAGTCTCCATTCGAAAATCTACATCAGTTCAAGAAATCAACCAATCAAAGTAAGTCCTTTGTACATGTGAACTTGAAACTTAGTGTATGTAAAAATCTATGACTAAAAAGTAAAAATAATACTAAGTTCTATAATAATGACTCTTAATAATATGTTTATGATCAATAAATTTTTGATCCAAAATCAAAACCATAATTAATTTTTTATCGTTTTATTAAACAATCTCAAGTATTGGGGGGGCCTGCTTTATAACTTCTTTAGTTTACTGGATATTTGGAGGCCTAAATACCAATCCCCTCCCCAATCCCCTAATTATCCCTATCCTTTAAAGTTTGCAACACGTAATGATTCTTTTGGTATTGTGGGTGTACATGGGAGGTGGTATAAGGCTTCTTATCATCAAATGACACATTGTTTTTTTTTTTTATATAGTATAGGCCGGCAAACGAGCAAGTGGGTCACCTGATGGTAAGCGATCTCCACCGCCCATGTACGCCCACAATACAAAAGAATCATGGGCGCGTTGCCAACCTTAAAGGAAAGGGATAATAAGGAATTGGGAAGGGGAGGGAGATTTGGGCCTCCGGATATCTCACTCACCGTACCAAACGCAGCAGCAAGCTGCTACTTTACGCCGGTTTTCAGTGAGACAGTGGTAACGACCCGGACGAGCCGGCCCATTCATGCTGTAGACAAAATAGTCTACAGCGTGGCTCTACCACTCAGTTTCTCTTACATGCTTGTTTGCCAGCCTATGCCATAAAGAAAAATATGTTTTAAGTTCTTTTTTTTTACTTAAGAAACAGTCTCTGGCATTTTATGGCTAGTTTCAGCATCAGGTCAAAGTTAATAACATTTAGGCCTACTATGCCACAGACAGATACACCTGTGCACATACACAGAATTACACTCACATAATCTTTGATAAGAATTTTAAAGTTATGTGAAGTCTGCCAGTCCTCTTTAGGATAGCATGGTGGTTTAAAGCCTAATAGTGGGATGTATATAATACTAGGCTATTATTATTACTTAATAAATGTTTCATAATACCACAGCAGCAATTATAATATAATAAATTAAACTATCGGGAAATACTTATGGAATCTTTTAAACACATACAAAAATAATGAGACAATCTTTACTTCTAAAGAAATAACAATTAAATAGCCAAAGAGGCGGCGATGCTACAACCAAGATTTAAATTTTATATCAAATTCAACAATCTTGACTAAATATTTTTATTTCTTTACCTTTTCAGAATAGAAAAAGGTATATCTAAAGCGGGTAAAATATCAACCGTAACTCTCCAGACCTTAACTACTCTTTCCCAAAATATAGAGGTAAATAATACAGTATTCAAATGTGAGTATTTAATACATAATACGAAGATTTAGTTAATATATATAACCCAAAAGCAATTGTTCGTATGGTATCGGTATGGTGAAGTCGCCGCTGTTTTGTCTTGTTTATTCGGTTGTAATATAACATTTCATACAATTAATCAAGGAAGCAATATGAACGTAATAAAGAGCAACTTACCATTTCAAGGCCTATTTAGTTTAAATTAATTATTTCTATAAAAAATACACGTTGCATTTGCCCCACCGAAGTGGTTACTTTTGTTAATGACATTTGTTAATCAATGTTGCCAGATGACCGTCACCCATTCCTCCCGAGTCTTACGTAGAATCCCCCCAAAATTCATGTTTTTCAAGAAAAAACCCCAACAGTTAACAATATTTTTATTAAATAATTCAAAAAGTAGGTGTCTCAAACAATAAAAATAAACACGTTACACTCCAAACTGACAAGCAACAATATACGACTATGGCGTAGCGTTCTCGTGAAGACACCTAAACGTGAAAAAAAAATCGAACACCGAGGCCCTTCTCGTTTTTAGAAAATACACTACACAAAAACCCTACAAAAACCCATACACAAAACTTTGTTCTCTTTTACAGTTTTGCTGTCGATGTATGCAACAACAAGTTAGAAGAAACAACGTTATACTCGTAGGTTATACTCCGTAGAGGGAGAATAACAGTCAACGTCAAAGACTCAAAGAGTATTATACTATATACGGAAATAGAGAGACCACTTATTGCGTTTCTATGCCAACCACATAAGTTTGTCAAATTATTTCCTTGCCCAACTGATAGAGGGCTATGCGGCAGTTTAATGCTACTATAAATCCGATAGATGGCAGCACAACTCTATTTACCTGGTGATGGCGGTATAATTTAATAATGTAACAAAACTATAAACTAATAGTTCTAAAAGAGTATACGGCTGCAAAGCAGTTAAAACATCTGCACATGCCGTCGTATAATATTTTAAAACTATTAATTTAATTTTAGTTAAGATACACATACATCAATTGGAATAAATGATGATGATAGTGGAACAGAAAAGTGAAATATTTAAAATAAGGTATAATTTATTACATGTTCATACAATGTAATAACAATATTATGGGTAAAAAAACCTTAGTCAAAAGTACAACACAGTACAGTATTGGGACGATTAAAATAAAACATATATTTTATGTTAACTTTTAGAAGACACAGAAACTTACTAACAAATAACGATTAACCCAACAGTACTCTAATAATGTTCTATTATTTACATTATGTTTTTTTAAACATCTCTTAAGCTGTGAGTTGTGGCTGACCACAATTAAAATAGAAAAATTGCATATTACATTTAAAATGTAAAGTTCTGAACTCTTGTCAAAATAAACTAACTTTTAACCATGTACAAATTAACTATGAACTTTTTACATATTATTGGACATTACAGCATCAATGCTATTGCAGTTTAGTAGTCAGTGATTGATATCAGACTTAAAAATGTTTGATTTTTAGCGTTTACCTAGTTTTTTTGGATCGCATTTTATTTGCAGTTTTTATTGTAATAAATTTATTGAAAGAATCGATGATTAACATCGAAGTTTTAGTCATTCATCCTCAGGGATGAATTCTTAGTTCAAATGGGACCACCGCCACAGTAACCCCTACCGAATACAAAAAGAATCATCCAAATCGGCCCATATTTAGCGGAATTAGGAATGAAAATACACCTAAAATATATATACCTACAGAAAACAAGCATTTCTTCTACCATAACTCCCTTACTTGTGAAACAACCTATTGATTCACATAAATCCTAAACAAAATAATCCGTGATGATCGAATATACATACGTTATCCATTATTTTTACATCATTTTTATCAAAAACTTAAAATAACAAATAAAAACCAACACTACTGCCAGGATGACCGCGACTCTCGAAGCTACGCGCACTCAAATCATTTTGCGGATCATTGAGGTGAGGAACAGCCTTAACATTTGACGTAGTATTTCTGAAATAGTAAACAATTGGGAAAGGTAGTAAAATAAACATAGTAAATAATTAAGTCATGTTTGTGGCAATAAATTAATATGCAAACATCAATAGTTGTGATCACAAACAATAAACATCCAAATTTTTATATTTATTATTGTATAAATTATTATTGTATTAATAGTATATTATAATCTCCACTACTTCGTGACAGACAACAGGTATTCCTATAAATGAAGACTTTCTTACTGTATTCAATTCATTCAATACATTTATAAAAGTTAAACTTCAGAAATAGGTGGGATGTATAACTAAATTACCTAATTATCTATTACCCAGGACTTCACAGTTCTCAGCCTAAGTACGCTGCCACTAGACCAAGAAGGCGATTATATTCTAAACCGCCTAACAATATTTTTTACTTTTTTTATTGCATAGACCAGCAGTTGAACAAGTGGGTCACCTGATGGCAAGTGATCTCCGCCGCCGCCAATACTAAGAGAAACACGGGCGCGTTGACTTTAAAGGGATTGGGAAGGGGAGAGGAGGGAGATTTGGGCCTCCAGATATCTCGCTCACCGTACGAAAACGCAACAGCAAGCAGCTACTTTACGCCAGTTTTCTGTGAGATAGCAGTGGTAACGATCCGGTCGAGCCAGCCTATTTGTGCTGTAGACAAAACTGAATTCAATTAAAAAAATCATTTTTTTTATTCATATTAGATAGACATATTTCTTTGTATTATAATATTTGTCACAAGCAAATATATGATTCTAACAATATTTAAGTCACAAAGACCGTATTTGCTGTACTGTTAAGTCATATTTATATTAAGTAATTATTCATTTTATTTAAGATTTAAATGCATTTATACATAGGCAGTATGTGAATAACATATAATGTGAACAATCTAGGTATTCATATTTTATTTATATACGTACATTTACAGAGTGGCTCTTTATATAATAATAATGCGGCAGTTGATTTCAGCGGTCCACTTTTTGTTTCTCTTCTAATTTCTCGATATGATTATTGCCAATCCAATAGATGGGTAAACCTATATAATTAGTACTGAAATACAAAATGGATATATTAAAGATAGCTGGAATTGGTATGTACTTACCACGGAGTAGGATTAGGAAAAATAAATATTGTGTAAGGACTGCTTGTTAGGTATTCGTGGTAGGACATTTGTAAAACACTTAATTACCTAATAATTACAATTATATCCTACCGGATATTAATCAATTACGTACTATTAAAAACATATAGGTAAAATAGAGCTTTTGTTAAAACTTATTAAAATTCAATGGCGGATCAGTGCTAGTTTACATGACATCAAATTATAAAGGATTCAATTTCAAATACTATTATTCACTTACCACATTTTAATACACACATTTACATACATACTATGTTTTACAGGCGTAGTGCATTGGTATAGCTAATGAAATTCAAGCATTAGTTATTCATTAAAGAAACAGTTTATATATTTCGTTTATGAAAATTTTAACTTGTATAAAATTATACTATGTACGAGTATGAACATAAATAAAAAAACCCGCATCCAAATTAGTCCATTCGTTTAGGCAATGAAGCAAGGATATCTGTCTTTATGTTATGGTTTTGTGTAGGGGAACTAAAATACGCAATTCCCAGATCGCAGGATCGTGTCCAAAGATCGCGATCACAGATCGCTGCTGTTGTCCTGAATGCTTAGTTAACTATGTAATTTCCTACATACTATAAACTACTTTAATTACAAAGAATACGAAACGTCACCTATATTTTGCACCCTCCGCTTAATTGGGATGGTCTTGAAATGTTTAAATATTTATTGCATGTTAATAATATGTAACCATAGACAAGCTAAAATAGAAAGTTCAAATTCCCGCTTTTGTATTGCAATCCCAAAGTTGAAAATAATTGACGGAATAAATTGGCGGCAGTAGTGGTATCCATAGATTATACACTTATGGTGGTATCTGTCATTTTACCGGAAATTTCGCCCGCCACCTTCGCCTAAAAGACGCGTTTTTAAGCCGCCAGGGCAGAATATTTACTTAGTTTTAGCATAAAGTTTGTGATTTTTTGTTACTAAATACATCAGTTATAATGGCTCCAAGATCAGCAAAGGGAAAGGTAACGTATTTTCAATAATTCAATACTTCTTCACATCTCACCAGCACTTCAAACTGGTTCGCATTGTTATCGGCAAACATTCGCATCTTTGGATTGTGGCATATATGCGTCATTTAAATAGAACAACCAGTATAAAAGTCTTGTTGCAATATAACCAGCCTGGTTTGGACTGCTAAATATTTAGTATTGGATAAACTTTCTTATTTTATTCATCTGAAAGGCGCAATTGTAGCGCGCAGCAGGCACATGCCGTTTACCTTAAGTTACCTATTCTTGTGTACTATTCTCGTATGTAACGGAAATATTTATTAATTAATTTCAATATTGAACTAACCACACATGCTTGCACGGCGTGTTTTGTCCTCATCCTGGCGCCAAAATGTACAAACGTGGTTGATCTAAAATGACTGTCAATACGCAATGTTACGAATTTAAATAATCTACGGTAGGTATACATACTCATTAGCAAAACTGATTTAAGAAAAACAGGCATTACTGTTTATTTATTTGGGTCCTTATTTCATTTTATTTTAGCTCAATTTATGAATACAATGTTTGTTAGTGGTGCTGTTTGTAGCTTTAATTAATACATTACAACATTAATTTATGAAATGAACAAATGAAAAACATTTAGTATTAGACACATGCATTGTCCTTGCAGAAAGCTGCAGATGTGAAATTAGCTGAAAATGAAGTTCCCAAAAAGGGCAGAGGTAAGGCAAAGGCAGTGGAGGAGCCTGAGCCAGATATTGATACAGAAGACAATGAAATGGTAATTGTTGAAAAAAAGACAAAACGGGGTAAGAAAGTTGCAAATGATGCGAATGGACAAGAGCAAAATGGTAAAAAGGATGACATAGCAAAAAAAGGCAGAAAGAAAAATGTTGACCCTGTACCAGAAGACAAATCTAATGATGATCAATCTGCTGAAGAGGAATCTGTGGCCACAGAAGAAAACGATGAGGACTCAGACACAAATGGACTTGTAGAAGAAGCACAGGCACCTTCTGGTAGGGGACGCAAGAAGCAAGCAAAGAAGGAAACCGAAAAGGCTGATACTAAACCAGTCAGAGGTAGGAAAGCCAAGCAAGATATAGATTATGAAGAAAAAGAAGTTGATGAGAAACCTAAAACTGGAAGAGGGAGAGGGCGCAAACCTGCTCCTAAAGTTGAAGAAGCTGATTCTGACAAATCTGATGAGGAAGAAACAAAGCCTGAACCTCCTGCTGCTAAAGGCAGAAAGAAGGCCCCAGCCAGGGCGCCAAAGGAAAAGACCCCTGATAGTGATAAGGATGCTGATGAAGATTTTGAGGATAAACCTATAGAAGAACCTAAAAAGAAAGAAAAGGGTCGTAAAAATCAGGGCAAGAAAGCTCAGACCAAAGAGGAAGCTGATGATGATGAAGAAACAAAAGATGAAGAACCAGCTTCTAAGAAACGGAGGATAAATAAAAAAGAAGTAAAAGGTATATTACACATAATTTTTTAATTATTCTTTGGTATTACAAAGAATTTGAAATAATATTTTGAAAGAAAGAAAGAAAGAATATTCTTTATTGCACACTAAATAAAGTAGGTAGCTTATAAAACAAGTGATTATATTATTATTATTATATTTTGATGAGTATTAAAGTAAGAGTTAGTATTTGTGCAACCAATTTTTCTTTACCATTAAAACAAGAGGTTATTAACAACTACATCTTTACATTTACAAATACTTTTAGAAGTAACAATAACTTAGGAGGAAGTGGCATGAAGTGGTCACAGAGAGAAAGTTGCAGGTTTGAAACCAGTCCCAAGAGCATGCCCCTCTGAATTTCGAAGTTATGTGTGTATTAATTGCAATTTATTGATCGTTAGCTATAATGTTGAAGGAAATATTCTGAGGAAAGAGACTGCAAATTCTCCATGAGGATTTTAAAGATGTCTGGAGTCTACCAATCTGCATTGTGCCAGTATGTGTACTAAGGCTAATCCCCTTTATTCATAGAGGAGGCTCGTGTCCAGCAGTAGGACAGTATATATAATACAGAGCTGATTTTTAATTTTATATAGTATATAAAAAAGTGGCCTATTGTAAAAACCAATAGCCAAATCTTTCTGAAACATGTGTTAAAAAGCATGTTGCGCTGATCCAACTGCAAGTGGGCATGTGTATTAAGATATAAATGTTGCAATGGTGGTAGTTGATAATTTTTATTTTAACAGAATCAAAGGATGATGATGAAGATGAAGATGATGTTCCTGAATATAAGCCAGTGAAAGGCAGACGGGGCCAGAAGAAGGGAGCAGACGTACAAGCTGAGAATGATGATGAACCCCAAGACACCGGCGAACCCACGAAACGTCGGCGCAAGGCAAATGAAGAAAAGGGTAACTAGTTATATTCAACTGTTTAGAAATATTGACATTTTTATTGTTCGGTGTTATTATATAATTAAGTGTGTTCTATAAATAATTTCAACAATAAAAGAATTTTTGAAAATATATGTATGGAATGCTTTATTTTCTATCCTTATCTCATATGCATTAGACTTCTAGCTTTCTTGTACTCTGTAGAGAGGGATTGTATTTATACATTGAGATATAGATATTATTATATCCATGGGTGGTGTAAAATATTTAATTGCAATCTTCAATGTGGGATTGGAAATAAGATTTATAAATGAGAGTCATTAATAAAAAGATCTTGTTATTTCTGAAAGACAACACAATATATATATATATATTTTGTTAAACTGAATTTGCAATTACAATATGTTACACTATTGCGAGAACTACATTAACATAGCAAGTTGGGTGTCTAGTTGGGAAACTAATACCAAAATAAAAGTAACATTTAGTTAGCCATTAAAACCAGTTACAATAATTGCTAGATGCTTCTATATATCCTCTATGACGTCATTTCGTGGCATGAACATGGTTCACGGGCATTACATAATGTAGATATTAGATAGTGTGCATCATTAACATACATAAGTAAAAAAAGTAGTGACCCCAAAATGTTGACTAGAACTGGTTATCGATATCACATAGTGGCAGTGCCGAAATTGTTTCTGTGTACTTCAGTGCATGCTAAAGGTAAAGGATAGAATTATAAGGCAAGGTAATTATTATATTCGACGTCCGCTGGTGCCGTAATGACTTGCTTGAGCTTCGCTGGGACTTAAAATATTCGCGAGGTAAAAGGTAATATAATATATAAATAGCTACACAGTACCATTATTGACCGGATTGTGACATGACATAGGTTACTTTTATCCCGGAAATTGACGGAAAAGAGTTCCATGCGGGCGGAGCCGTGAAGAAAAGCTAGTAACTTCATAACTCGAAGTTACTAACGTTTTTAACACGGAACATCGATATAATACTATTGTTTTTTTGTGATACAGCACGTATCGCTTCTTTGCATATTCATGAGCCACTTTGGCGGTCGCATGTATGAAAACTAACATTACATATATAGCTACGCCGAACAGTTTTCCTTGCTGTTGAGCATCGAGAGTAAATTTTTGGCCTCTATCTGTACAAACAAGCTGTACATTGTCCGAAATATGCATGAAGAGGTTAATAACCTTAGTTATTATTTGGAATGTAGGTACAGTGAAACTTATAAAACGTGATTGTGAGATATGCGTTATATGCGTACAATACAACAACAAAGGCGTTCTATACGGCCCTCTTGACAGATAGGAAATAAATAAAAGATAGGTAGATACCTACCTATCCTGTAATGTTTTAAATTATATGTGTAAAGTCTTTAATCATAGTCTATATTTTATTTCATTGTGAAGGTCAGGCAAACTAAAGATAACATAAATCAATAAAAGCATCACTTTGTAAACTGGAATGCAAAGCCCAAAGTACTAAGTACAAGTAGTAAGTACGCCCACGGGATCAGAAAAATGGGCCTGGTATATCATTTTTATCAATGCCTACCTAAACTGGTGGAATTTAGGTACCTGATATTTTGTACCCGACTGGATAGCGACTACTGTATACATAGTGAAGAACCTGCCATAGTGGCTCGTTCAGGCAAGTCGTCATTGCCATTGTATATCCAGTAACTTCAGGCCGGCATAATTCTGCCGAACGTTGCTTGAAAGTCGATTTTATATTTGACTGCACTGTACTTGCTACCAGGTGCTTTGTCATTCCAGGATTTGAAAAAAACTTTATATGATGATGACCTCCACGGCGTATCCGTCGACGGCTACTCTTACTCCCTTCTTTTATGAGATTGGAAATGGCTCGAAAATCAGAGTTTTGTTTTAAAATAATTAATTTATAAATTTTTATTAGAATTCTTACGTAGAGGTATCTAAACTAAATAAGGTAACTAGGTAATTGATTCCATTTCAAATTTCGCGTTTCAATAAACCCTTCGCTACAGTTTCAGTATTTAATACTTTAGCTTGCTATTTATACCTATTTATTCATATACGCACTCACGCCTATAATCCCCGAAGGGGTAGGCAGAGGTGTAACCAGTACACCCACATTTCGCCGAGCGTATTTCCGTCCCTTATGTGAAAGGGGGCGAGCCTATCGCCATAGCGGGCACAAATTCCAGACTCCGGGCTGATACTGAGCATATCGTAATAGAAAAATCCACTTTACCCGACCCGGGGATCGAACCCGAGACCTCAGCGTTGACCTCAATCGTAACGCGTACGCATTACAACTGCGCCACCGAGGCAGTCATTCATTCCGGGATAAAAAGTCTATGTCGTAATCTAGGACATGGTCTACCTGTGAACCAAATTTAATCGAAATCCGTACTCAAAACTCACAAAATTCTAAGCTCACAAACATCCAAACTTTCACATTTATGATAGTAGTAGGATTACATTTTTACCTATTAAAAATAATAGGAACCTATAAAAAATAACCGTTAATAACCCCAAGTGAATTAAAAAAAACTACTGTAGCATTTAGGTATAAGGCTGAACAGATTTTCTTCAAAACTGCATTCAAATCGGTCCACTCGATTATACGGTACGATGTCAGATACACGCACACACATACCTACCCACAGCAGCAAACGCAAAGGGTGAAATCAGGATCGCTCATTTAAAACGTGGACAACCCCAGAAATAAACTTATTCCTACGACCTTGTCGCGTCATCACCAAAATTAAACTCGCTATGTATTTATTTTAAAGTAACGATTAATCAACAAATTGTGACTTGCTTGAAAAAATGGTTTCTTATCAACGAAAAAGCATACCTATACAAGTAACTTTCATAAATTATACCGAAATTTGCCCGCAGCCCCGCCCTTGTAGCAGCCTTGGTTAAACAGAAAACATTACTGTATGTACTAGCATTCTTCTAGAAAATAGGTCCTGTTGAATACAGATAAGGCAAATCCGATAAATCATGATGATCCATTTATGGTGTGAACATAGATGTTTATTATATATTTTCTATTTTAATTTTCTTTATAGACAGATAACAGTATGCGTGACTCATAGGAATTGATGGTAGTTTATGTTTGATTACCAGACTTTAATATATACTACATAAATACACTCAACAGTCACACACATAGCTCTGACCCTACACTAGGTTAACCTGTATCTTGCGTATCAGGAACTACAAGGGACTTGCGGTCCCACAACACCCACACCCGAAACAAATATTTGTGAATCACACAAATATTTATCTCGGTACACGAATCGAACCCACAGCCTGTCGCTTCGCAACCGGCTACTCATCCACTGCGCCACGGAGGCTGTCAAATTATATATTGATATGTACATCTATATACTACTACCACTATATTTTACTTGTATGAGGTGTGGGTAGTCATGCTCGCTAAAATATCTGTGCTTATGGCGGCGGCGTCATGTGCTGGATCGGTCACTTCCCTATGGATGGACATGCATCATGCTCGTGAACGGGTGCTGATTGTGGAGTAGTCTAATCAGACCGTCATTAGTTGTTTAGTTATTACTAAATGTGCTTTATTTTCACGTCATTCAGGTCATGGTCTACTCGTGTTCCAAATTTCATCCAAAACCGTTCACCTGTTAAGGCGTGATTAGTACTAACAAACATCCAAATGCACATACATCCAAACTTTAACATTTTTAATAGCGATTAAATAAATTTCATTTCCATAAGCTTTAAAAGAAGGGTCTATTCAGACGTGCTGTATTTGAACTGCGAGCTAGTTATAAAATTGCTGTTTCAGTGCAGTTGCCATGACTGCATCAAAATAACTGGAAATTATAATAATTGTTACTTTTGTTACATAATTAACTATTTGTTAGGATAGGTATCTGCCATAATAGCACATCATACGTACACTCACTTAGTACACAAAGACAAATGTAAGACTTACAGTTCAAAAGATAAAGAACCTATTATTATATACAGACATATTAGGTTTACGGTAGAGTTATGTTGGCACTGTCCAGTGTCTTTTGGGTACGAAACTCATAAAACTGTCCCTTTTATGAGTTTCGTACCCAAAAGGGTACGAAACTCTTAAAAGGGACAGTTTTAATATCATCTGCCTATCTATAAGAATATGATGTAGCGTAGGTACGATGGGATCTTTCTATTTTGTCTACCCTACTAATCTGCACACATTTGAACTGCCGAGTCCTAGTCTACCAAAATGAGGTCATTAAATTAAATTACAAAGCAAAAGACTACACATCAATATGAAAACAGTTTTTCAATAGATAATATTAATGAGCGGTATACATGTTTACTAACGCATGAACGTGCGGTTGGTTACTAACGCTATACAGTACCTATGCATGACGTGGGGGCAATTAATAAATTTTGTTTTAACTACTGTTGACAATTCAAACAAACTGTACATTTCAGCACCAGAAGACACGGAAAAGAAAGCACCGCTTAAAAACAAATCGGCAACAGATTACGAAGAGCTTGATTTCTCAAACAAATCTAAATCCACGGGGGGTAAAGACTGGAATTTCAAAATCGCCAGTTGGAACGTCGACGGGATCAGGGCGTGGCTGGGGAAAGGAGGGTTAGACTACATCAAACACGAAAAGCCAGATATCCTGTGTTTACAGGAGATAAAGTGCGCGAAGGATAAGTTGCCGGACGAAGTCGCGAACTTAGCAGGCTATCATGCGTACTGGCAGTGTAGCGAGAAAGATGGTTACGCAGGCGTAGGCATCTACACTACACAGCTAGCAATGAATGTGCAATACGGACTACAAAATGAAGAGCTGGATAACGAGGGTCGTATCATCACAGCCGAGTACGAGCAATTTTACTTGATATGCACTTACGTGCCGAACGCAGGACGGAAACTAGTCACACTCCCCAAAAGACTGCAATGGAATGAAGAGTTCCGCAAGCACGTTAAAGAGTTGGATCAGAAGAAACCTGTAATAATATGCGGAGATATGAACGTTTCACATAACGAGATAGGTAAATAACATTTAGTATTTATTATAAGCCTAGCCTTGTAGCTCAAATCGTCGTTTGTGTTCCCATTGCTTTGATGTGACGTGGGGTTTTGTTCCATGCAGAAGCGGCAAATCTAATTCGGAGCTCTGGGTGGCCAATCTAATTGCGGCCCCTAGAGAGCTTTCTTGCCGTTTTCTTTTTGTTTTTTGGTAGTTTGAGTATGTTTAGGCTTGACCACGAAGGTAGAGTAAAAATGGAGGCACACTTCTAATAATTTTTTGAAGCTCAAATTTCGCTATATCACTCTCGGTGGTCCGATCTCTTTTTCATTCGGGAAGCCCAGGGGTATCTGTGCTACCTACTCTAATAGAAAGAGAGATCGGACCACAAACTGACCAAATTGAGCTTCAAATAGGTATTTTAGGTGATGCCTCCACCTTTATTCTAACTTCGTGGGCTCGAAATTGTATGGAATTTCATTTTGATATTGACGGTTCGAACTACCTTTAAATTACTGAACATATCTTATATGGTTTTTCTATTACGAAATACATAATATCAGCCTGGAGTCTCGAATTGTGCTCGGTTTGGCGATAGAGTCATTTTTAACTTGATCTTAAACTGTGTGCCCAGGGTCCTGTATGGCCTGAGACGGCCCTAGTAATATGATCTGTAATTTGTGGTTTTAGATTTAGCAAATCCAAAAACGAATAGAAAGAACGCCGGTTTCACAGACGAAGAGCGAAGTGGCATGACAGATTTACTTGGTGATGGTTTTGTGGACACATACAGACAGTTGAATCCTGACAAAACTGGTGCATACACTTTCTGGACTTACATGAAGAACAGTAGATCGAAAAATGTTGGATGGTACGTCTCTATATTTATACCACAACTCCTAAATTTATATTTTCACTTAGGGCTCTCCTATGTTAAAGTCCGCCTGTGTAGCTTATATTTCTTTTATGAATAATAAATGACATTCCATATAACTAGGTCCCTCGTATGCGAGAGTCTGTCTAGGTTGGTACCACCGCTTTGCCCATTTCTGCCACCAAGCAACAGTATGTAACCACTGTTGTGTTTCTGTTTGAAGAACATTGAAGCCAGTGAAATTATGAGACTTAACATATTATGTCTTATGAATAAGGATTGTTAGCAACCATGGGAATAAGTCAACCACTTTTTGTCTTTACAAATAATCAAGAGTTGTAGACAAAAACATGAACTACATTACAAAAGTTATTCTCACAATGTATGCCGAATCGGTTATTTTTTTTCAGGCGTTTGGACTACTTCATTGTATCGGAGAGACTGATGCCGTCTTTGTGCGATAATGTCATCAGGGACAAGGTATACGGCAGCGATCACTGCCCCATCACACTTTTCCTACATTTGAGCAGTGCTGATAAGCCTAAAGAATAACTCAATACATTTTTTTATATCCGCGAGACTAAAGTGACGTTACGTACAGGTGAAGTATGTTTTCAGATAAAATTATAATCGATAATCTCATGTGTAATGGCACTTTCCATTTTTAAAAGCTGTATGGTTTTGGAGGGGATGTTATAAATCTTACGCGAGATGGAAATTACAAATTAGAAATGTTTACACAAGTTTTTTTTTATTTATTAAAAACAGATACTAAAACTTTTAAAGTATTAAAAATGTTTAATACTGGGTTACTTTTACACTATGGTAATAATTCGATTCAGAAAATGGCTAAACTGTTCTTATTTTTCTGATTTTATTAGAACACTAATACTTGAATTTCAAAGGTAATTAAGTATTTATATATTAATTTAGATACTTAGAAAAGTTTAAACACCTACGTCTTGTCATTTGTGGAAGGCGGGTGCGGCATTCTTAATTTTTGCTTTTAAAGGTGGATTCTAAATTCATTGCTTGCGTAATACTTGAATGCTTCCAACAGGAATTATTATTTGTAATTTTCCTTCTCGTGTTTGTTAGCCATCTTCAAGAAGATCTGAATTGTATTACACTTCAAAGTTTTTACTCACAATTCGTGCCGGTAACTGTACAAACTTATGCAACACAATAATAATCACAATTTTTGAGTTATTATTTTTGTATAACATTTAATAATACAATTACCGCGTTGCTTCGTTTATGCAGTGTTATTTAAAACATTGTATCCCTTATTTGGAGATAAATATTTTTTGTATTTTTCTTACTGTATTTTGAAGGACTTTGAAGAAAATAAATAAAACATTATTCTAATAAAAGCAACATTGTTTCATTTAATAAAATTATTATATTTGGTTAGTAAATACAAAAATAATCTTATTATATATTTCTTACATAGATATTGACATGTTGGGCCCCTTGCGACGGTGTTTCAAGTGTGCCTGTAACAAAGAAGTATGAAAAATAGGGAGCGTCTTTTTTATTATTAGCTTGAGTGACGAAACGAACAGGTCGCTCGCCTAATGATGAGCACCACGCCTGCCGCCCAGTGTTAACACACTGCTTTAAGCAGAAATAGACAAAGCGGTGGTACCAACCCAGACCGTCTCTCGCATGCGAGGGGCGTACCATCTTGTGAAACGCTAACATTAAAGGAATTATTAGAAATACAAAATTGAGCGCCGTTATTACAAATATTAAATCAGTATTGTAGTAGACTGTTTGGCAGCACAGTTGTAATACGTGTTTTTGAGTGGATGAGTCACGCTGTAGACACATTTGTGTACAACATGAATGGGCCGGCTCGTCCGGGTCACTACCACTGTGAACTGTCACAGAAAACCGCTTGTTGCTGCGTTTCGTACACTGAGTGAAATATCCGGAGGCAAATCCCATTATCAATCCCTTTCCTTTAATGTCGGCAACGCGCCCATCATTCTTTTGTTATTATGGGCGTACATGGGCGGTTGAGGTCACTTACCACCAGGTGACCCACTTGCTCGTTTGCCGGCCTATGCTATTAAAAAAACGTACGCGATACGACTGCTGTGTTGATGAGGTCTCTGGTTCGATCTCCGGGTTAAAAGTGATATAGCGTTTTTCTATCACAAAATGCTTAGTATCAGCCCGGAGTCGAGAATTGTGCTCGGTATGGTGCGGGCGATAGGCTCGTCCTCTATCTCATCATGGGACGGAAATGTGCGTGAACCTACTGGCTACACCTTTGCCTACCCCTTCGAGGAATACAGGCGTGAGTACGCTTGTATTTGCTTAATTAGTGTAGGTTAATTTTTTTATGATATCTGAACAAAAAGAAAAAGTTGTAGTGACAACATTTATCCTAAGATTTCCAAGTGTATGGTGATCAGAATCGTAATAGTATCTACTAGAATTATAAGAAAGCATAGATCACCTGGCTTTAAAAAAGTTCTTACAAAATAACGCAATAAATTATTTATAAATAATAAATTCTTCTTTTAACGGTACGTAGCGGCTTGGCTGTGCCCTCGTATTGTTGAATTTCATGGGCGACGGTGTCCGCTTACCATCAGGCGGATCGCACGCTCGTCCGTCTACCTTGGCAATAAAAAAAAACAATGTTATTGGAAACTTACCTGAATAATTTTAGCAAATGCTTCTCTGTTTAGCAACGGATATGTTGAGCATAAGCTGCTTAGGGCACTGGGTTCAAGCTCTTTTATTCCGGAACAAAACAAGTCTATACCCAGTTCTAAACCGGTCCCAAAGTCGTATTCGTCTAGTGCTATGCTAGCATACGTGATAACTGGCTGCAGTTCTGACAGAAGTTTATCCTTGTCCGCTTGTGTTTTAGCAGCTTTTAGTTCGGTGAAAATCTTCTTTAGATTTACTGTGGGCGTAAAAATCGCGTTATCATTCGTATCAAAAGTGGCTTAAATATTGCTTCATTTATATAAAACTGCTTAGAATCTGGGAATCTATAATGACCCCGACATCCAACCTGAAATAGAAATACTTCTAACTTTTGTTACCCTCGTATTAGTAATAGCACCGTTATTGGTCTTAGTGATGGTAGTCGTGGGAATAACTATGAAAAGCGGGTAGATAATAACACTGAGATGTGGTGGAGGTGATTGCTAAGGTATATAAGCGGGCGCATTATTAGTTGAGGGAATTTAGTCGTGGTTAGAAGTCTTTCGTGGTAACGCTGCCCGAGTGTGATTAGAATTGTGAATAATCATAGCAAGTGTAATAAATTGTGAACAGTAATATAAAATTGCATTTAATGTTAATAGACTATTAAACTTTTTGAACAACCTGACGAAGTTATTTATCTTTACTGCACAAAAGTGATAGTGAGTTTACACTTTTAACATGCACGTACGTACAGATAAAGGGGCAAATTTTATAATATCCCTCTTTTTGGCGGGGTTACAAATTGAATCAACTCGAAACTAAAAAGCAAAGGTTCAAAATAGCAGCATAAGCAAATAACATCTGAGTTGTATACTATATCGATCTTGTGGAGACTATGAGGAATTCCCGTACATTCCGGCGTTTTTGCCATACCTATTATTGGAATAAAGTTTAACAGCTCGCGTGATAGGACCCACTTAATGACATCCGTGGTGCTTTACATCTGGCCTCTCCAGTTGTAAATGTCCTTGTGCCGGAGGCTGAGACCTCCTTAGCTCATTATTTTGTCTCCCGTTTTGCTATAGAGGGAAGTAGACAATTATTATTTCCAACCCCTCCTTAACTTTCTATTTGAATTATTTTCGTTGCTGGATAAAGACACATTTGCATTCCTAGAGACTCGCCAAGCTTCATTGCTTGGTGTCGAAATATGCGTGCCACTGTCGATCCTGGCTTACAGGAGTTAGTGGCGGGTGTGTGGGCGGGATAGTCTCGTTAGTGAAGCTATGGTCCAGCAGTGGATTCATGATACAATTTTTAATGGACTTTTTTATAGTTTATGAATGCTGTCTGTAAGTATTGAGTCTTACCATCATTCTCAACCAATGGTCTATAACCCAGCTTGGTCTTTTTATCATAAGGCACCACTATCCCTGCATGATGGAGTGTGTTGGCGACTTGCTCCGCCTTTCTTTTCTTCAAGTTGAAAGGACTGATAGTGAAATCATTTTCTTCTGCACATTTTTTTATCTTATCCATTAACTTTTGACACGCCAGTACAGCGAATGGAGAAGCAGCCTTCTCTTTTTGTAAGAATTGACTGGAATTAAAGAGTATAAACGTAATGTCGCAGGTTTCCTCATGATGTTTTACTTTACTGTTAAAGCAAATGGTAGTTATTAACAATGAGTAATATCAGAAATTCGTGCCCCACGGTTTAGCATTGGATCGACAACATCCAAGGGCGATGATTGCTTAAGGACAAAAATACAGTGACCTGACAATTTGCTAATTAAATTAAATTAAAAGTATGTGTGCCAGTATGAGATTGCCCTTAGCGATAAAGCCGCCACTTGTAGTATATTTATTGTATAATGTGTTCATAATAGGTACTTATACTTTCAGTGTAACGCAAACAAAATCGCAACCTAAAAAATATTTTCAAAATTGCCTGGCTCGCGTTATCTTTATCGACTTGTGCGGCCACGGACCATCGATCGAAATATTTTCAAAATTGCCTGGCTCGCGTTATCTTTATCGACTTGTGCGGCCACGGACCATCGATCGTTTAGTTAAGAGTTTAGATAGAAAATGAAATAGGGTTCATTAGGCACACATTCAAAGCTATTGTACAGAACAATACGAATGCATCTCTAGTAGTGGTGAATGTTTCTTATGTTCAAAATACACAAATAAAAATAGACAACTGGAACTGGATAACGCTATTGGTAGGTTCACAAATTTATTTGACTACCGACGTTAAAATATAGAAATAATTATATTTATAAGTTTCTATTTTGTCTGTTATTTAATGAATACGGGAGTGATTTGAATATTGTATAATAGGCTCCTTTTTTAAACTCTTCCCGGAAAGCTGTCCCGCCAACCGGCGAAAATCGCGTCCTACATTCATCATGTCAGAGTGGGCGACTGGAGTTGATCCCAGCGACTGCACACGTGGGCACCATCTCATCACATAACCCGCGTACAGAAATCTTACTGTCATACCAATTTACCATCATAATTCTACCGTTCTATTTACAACCAAACATTATGATCTGTAATAGCTGAATGTAATAAAAATACTTGCTATACAGCTCCAAATATGTTGTCGGCCAGGATGGTGATGTGGCAGTCCTTGGTACTATCGTTGCTACCCACAAATACTGGCTTCTCATTAGGGCTGTCTCGGAAGTAGCCTATATGAAACTCACTCTTGCCTTTCTTTTTTAACACAGCCTAAAACATACAAACATATTGCTACCAAGTAATATAATAAATACACCCACAATCCTGACCCTACACTAGGTTAACCTGTATCGTGGGTGTCAGGAACTACGAGGGACTTGCGGTCCCACAACAAAGCCGGCTAGTCGCCCACTGCGCCACGGAGGCTGTGAGAACAAACTATTATAGGTAGTAGGTATTCTGATTTATTATCATCACCCTTCAGTAAAAACCTCGTAAAGCACAAGTTACTTAGATTTTTATTCATTTGTTGGGTTAATAAAATAATTGTATTTTTTCAACCCAACAAAATTGTAATCCTGTAAAACTTTATAAGGTTTTCACTGCAGGGTAACGTTATGCAGGATAAACGGGCTGCATGTGGCAGATGAACTCTACGAAAGGTATGGTGATTTAGCCATATTTTGAGAAATCCAGACAAAATATAGGTTGCAAATGCCTGTGCCAATTAGACCTGGAGTATAATCTTGCGAATAGTAAAAAAGCACTTAGCTTAACATATTTGACGAATATATGAGAGCTAATGGTCTCATTACGGAGGATTAAGTATCCTCCAGGTAAAATAGAAGGGTCTAAATAGTCTAATTTTGAGTGGTAGAGCCATGCTGTAGACAGTTTTGTCTACAGCGTGAGTAGGCCAGCTTGACCACTGTCCCACAGAAAACCGACGTAAAGTAGCGTGCTGCTGCGTTTGGTACGGTGAATGACATATCCGGTGGAGGTCCAAATCATCTACCCTTCCCAATCCCTTAACTTTACCTATGATTTTTCTGGTATATGGGCGTACATGGGCGGTGGAGATCACTTATCATCAGGTGATCCACTTGCTCGTTTGCCAGCAATCATTAACCAGTACATGGCATAAAAAGGCAGAAGATTATCCAGAGTAAATGTACCAGTGACAAGGAAGATAGAAATAACAGCCAATAAACAATAATAATTTGAATCATGTTATGCCATAATATTAAGCATAAATCCAAAAGAGCCTGTTGTAAGTTGGAACATTTCTGACAATCAAACAATAGTGAAATAATGTGGAGTTTGGTGTAGATAAATGTGCGGTCATTCATGTGGGCCAAGGTGAGGTTATGGTCTCTAATGACATGATATCCATGTCTCAGAGACTACACGGTTTCGATAACCTACTTATAATTATACCGAATGTAAGTAGACCGGTTCCGAAGCCGAAACCGTAATGAAACACTACCTTTAAATAAACGGAACTAAACTATTCTAAACATAACTATTGTTTTGCTGTTTATTTGCTATTTTGCAAATTTAAGCCCGTAATGTAAAACCCCGTGTTCAACATTAGTATTAAACACGGGGTCAATGACCTATGTGCCAATACTCAGTAGATGCATCGCGCCACGGTGCCGAATAGTTGATTCTGAGCGTCCGTGTTAGCTATTTTTTTGGCTTTACGTTATTAGGAAAAATACGTTCAATTATTGTTTGAATAAGATATTTATTGATAAAAAATACAGTGTGTGTAAAATTAGAAAATCACAGACTTCGTTTGAGTTTTTTAGATGTATCTGTGGTCACCAGCACTATTAATTGTCCTCGTTTTCGGAAGCGTTTCCCTTACACCCAGTATGGGTATATCAGAAGCGTTAGGTATAATAGATGCAAACATAAAACAATTGGTGAAGGAACATTTTTTGGGCATTTGACAAAATGACTAAACAGTTTCATGTCAGGTAGTTAGTTTTATGAATAAAAAAATATATTTTAGAAAAAAAGGGTATGCGGACTTTTGCAAATTTATTGTAAAAAATCTCATTATTTTACAATGCTACAATATAATGCTAAAGACGTGTAGTCACCTGCATAACAGTGAGATATGCAACCTCAGGGATTATTTCCTGCTAAGAATACTGCTAATGCTAATTACTAATTACTGCTAATGGGTTGATACTAAAGGGCCTCTACCAACAACTCTAGAGGCTCTCAATCGTTTCTTGGGTCAAAAGCCAGATTCAGAAGACGATGTTATTAGATACAGCACATATTGTGAGAAGGAGCCTCACTCTGTAGTCCTAACCGCCAGTAGCTTGGGTTCTAGGCTTTGCCATTATTGGGTAATATTTTTATGTTTTGATTTAATATATAAAATCTCTTTATTCTAAAAATACTAACTGGCGCCGCCGCCGCCGCTGCCAAAAGCATGTCACGCTAACTCCTCCGAAACCGCTGGGGATATGGGGTCGAGACCGCGATACCAATCGATGCAGAATAATATGGGGAAGAAAGTAAGATATGTCTCATATTAGTCGGACTTTAAGTTTTTTTTTATTTTATGTCTTGTTTTGTTTGTTTTGACTGCCTCGGTGGCGCAGTTGTAATGCGTACGCGTTACGATTGAGGCTATCGCTGAGGTCTCGGGTTCGATCCCCGGGTCAGGTAAAGTGGTATTGGGTTTTTCTATTACGAAATGCTCAGTATCAGCCCGGAGTCTGGAATTTATGCCTGGTATGGCGATAGGCTCGCCCCCTATCACATCGTGGGTTGGAGACACGCTCGGCGAAATGTGGGTGTACTGGTTACACCTCTGCCTACCCCTTTGGGGTCACTTTACAGTGGATAAAGGGGCACAGTGGCTCTCTAGGTAATGACGCAGCAGACGAGCTGGCGAGAAAAGGGTCGGAACAGAGGGTGTTTGGCCCTAGTCCAATAGTTCCACTACCCTTTAATCAGCTAAGGTCATGGCTACGCCACAGAACGCTTGAACAACATGCAGATCAATGGGCAAAAACCAGTGCGTGCAGACAATCTTGGGAAATGGTGCCACACCCGGATGCATGTTTAACAAAGCGCCTGCTATCCTTAGACAGGACATCCCTCCGTATAGTCGTAGGCAATATTACAGGACATTGCCCACTTAACAAACATTTATATGTTCTAGGTATAACTGACAGCCCCCTATGTAGGGGATGTCTGTCGGCTGATGAAACAGCTTCACACGTCATCCTGGAATGTGATGGTGTAGCTACACAACGGGTGGAAATCCTCAATACACCGAGGTCACTCCGAGAAGCCTGTGGAGACACCAGGAGGATCCTGTGCTTCTGGTCGGAGTTAGGCTGGCTAGATCTCTAGCCGGCACAAACTTCACACACAATGGCCCGACATTCAACGGGCTAAGTGCGGAGAAAAGGAGCCCACAATCAAATCAAATCAAATCAAACCCCTTTGGGGATTACAGGTGTGAGTGCTTATGTATGTATTTATGTTTTGTGGAAAAACATGGGCAAAGCCCCTAGTATATAAAAAAATAAAATAAAAACCTTTTAAAATAAAGTGTGTTGTACATACTAGCCGTGTATACGGGTCTTACTATTGGGTATGGGCCTCCTTTACTGAATGAGGGGTTAAGCCTTAGTCTACTATGCAGGCCTTAGTCTTCTGCGGGTTGGCAGACTTCACATACCTTCGAAATTTACTTTGATAACTACTGCTAATAATGAAAACTACCTGAAATTCCGGAGGGTCATAAAAGAACCTCCAATGCACCAAATATTGTTCCTTGTCGTCAACTTTTGGTAGATTTCCCAACAACAAATCATATGGGCCAATCAGCTCTAATTTCACTTTTTCCAATGTCTTCACAATTGCCCCATCCTCATTTAGGATTTCATAAAACTTGAAAAAATCTTTTGGCATTTCAACTAAGAATAATTCTTGTAATGCTGCATATTCTGAATTTTCGTAATACGTTACATCTTTGGGTAATTTGCTGATTGTGATTTCCGAAGTTTCCCCAGAAGTTTTATTTGCATCTTTTTGCAAACTGTGTGCGAATTCGTCTTCTTTTGTTTCGATTTCAGATTTATCGTCATTTGCAACTTTTTCATCTGGGACGTGCGCGACTACGTCTTCTTTTGTTTGGATTTTAGATTTATCGTCATTAATATCTCTGGAATACGGACTGAATCGTTTTCTTGCACGCTTTTCAGTTACTTTTTTAGTTTGTGGTGGATGTTTGTATGTGGAATGGTGGTTCGGGTTTCGTTGATAACATTTTGAACCATATTTACAAGGTATTCTTGGATCTTCAGTATATGCTGACCATTCGTCGGACATTGTTCTATAAATAAACTTGTAGCCTTTGATTTAATAATATGAGAGAACAATATAAAATTACAAAAACAATATTGTTCGGGAACCCAAATAAAAAAGTTTTTTTTTTAAATTATTTTTGACAGCTGTCAGAATTAATGTTGCTTATGGTATACAAGAGGCATTAATTTGACCCGTACATGCTAAAATAATGTAAGAGCCAATTTTTTTGTACATGTACTATTTCATATGTTATGTCGCGTTACACTTTTACTATTCCCAAGACGTACTAGCGGATCCAGGGGGTAGGGGCTCAAGCCCCGCCCAAAAGCATTTGGGTCCATTGACAAATCTCAAATTAATCTTGATATTATCCCACTTTCTTAGTACTACGTTCAATATAATTTTCAACGCTTATCCTTACTTCTTCCATTTTATGTAGGTATAGTACATTCTCAATTTTTTTTATTATAATTTTGGGTCAAGGCCCCCGCAAACCAAAATCCTGGATCCGCTACTGGCTGCGTGCGTGAAAGAGTGAGAACGAGCGAGTGAGTTACTAGATGGCTCGTCTCATTTGAAAGGGACCTTGTACTGGCTCAGTACAAAAAAGCGGCTCATTTTACAAACTCATGCAAAAATCGTGTCCTAGACCTACTCAACAATAATCTAACATGTCCTCGTTGATCGCACTTTGGCTCGCACTACGAGTAGGTACTACGTAGTGCGTACGTACCATGTCACTACGTTGACCAAAGAGAACTATACATTACACATCATGGCTTAGTGTTACTGTCGTGAATGGCAACGCTGAAATTGCCATATATGAAGTGAAATGATTTTATTTAGTGAACACACTGATAAAATCATGAATTTTTGAAATTTTTTGTCAGTGTCATTTGACTACAGAAGAAGAGATTTTTATGGGAGATTATTTTCGATCTTCTGACGATTAATTGCAATAATTGCAAGATTAATTACTCGAGAGGTGAAATGGAGATTTATATTTCAATTTCAGAAATATTACATGTGTGAAATTGTGCATAAATGTGTCAGATTCATTGGTGCGATTAATTAAAAGAAAATACGAGTCTTAAAAATATCAGTGCACGATGTAGATATATTATTTTGAATATTTTCAATGAATGGGTGTTTGAATTTTTATAATATTTTGCCAAGGACATGTTCATATTAAATCATCGTAACTCGGACCGTTCGTCGATTCCTGCGGGCTTCGGATCATGCTGGAGTGCTGGTAAATATATTTTGAGTATAGTTGCACGGTTTGTTTTTAGCTTGCTGTTGTTCGAGTGCCAGTTATGCAGCTATACTACCTATTGATATATTAAAACATGGTGGTTATAACGAAATCTAGGAAAATGTTGCACTTGATAATCTTCGAAAATCTATTTACCTAGAATTATTCAAGGGATAGGGTATCACCATCTATGTAATTATTTTAAATAAATTGAGCTTCATGTAGAGTTTATACCATGATGCATCCTCATATTTTGAATTTAACATATGAAATGTATCAAGGTCATTATTAAATTTAGATTTTACATAAGCTTTTTAAATAACATAATTTTTTATCAAATGTGTTCCAGATTTGAAAGTATTTTATTTAGTTTTTGTCATTTTTCTTTATATTTTAATACCACAAGAATGGTGCTGACAATGGCATGATCCTTTTAAAGTGTATTAATAGGTTTATAAATACATATCTAATAAGGAAAAATATTTTATACAGCCTGTTACAGAAAGGTGTGGTCATATTTAAGTGTCATAATATACACCTTATATGATAAAAGGAAAGGAAAAGACAATGTCGCATTATATTTAATCACAAGTTTATTAAGATCAATAAGATCAATCACATTACTTTTCATTATCAACAATACTTACTTTTGAATAAATGTGAATAATGTGTACACAATTCTATTGACATATATATGTAACTTGTAATATATAATATAGAAGTTAGTTTTCAAATTTAATTAATACAAAATCGAAATGAAAGCATGTCTGGTGTATTACTGTTTAATATTTAGTCTGTCCAAAGTTGCACGTCTCATTCGATAAAAAAGACAATTCTTTATCTATATCCTAGCAATCAAACAATCGGATTTGGTACTATGGGGGATGAAATTCTATATATCTATGTATTGCTTAAATTTGACCACACCTTTCTACAACATGTTGTATACTTAACACATATCAAATGAGGGGAGGGGGTTAGGCCTTAGTCTCTCTCATTTAGTAGAGGCAGCCCATGCCCAGGGAAGTTAAATTATTATTTTATATATATTTCCTATAATAATAATTTATTTATTTAGACATAGTTCAAAAAGAGGCTATCCCCGCCCACTCGCCTACCAATGTAACTCCTGTGCAACATGATCGACAGTGGCTCGCATTTTTGTTGACACTGAGCAGTGAAGCTCGGCGAGTTTTTGGGATTGCTAATCACATATAAAGTTAGGGAGAGGAGTGGGAAATATTAATATTCCACTTCCCTCCATAGCAAAGCGGTAGACAAAATAATGATCTTAGGAGGCATTAACCTCAGACACCCAAGACTTTTACAACTGCAGAAGCCAAAAGTAGAGTACCATGGATGTCATTCTCTCTGTAGTCGGCCCCTCATGACTGAGGATCGTGGTCATCATCGGATGGTCCGCATTTCGATCGGATGATGTCTCTCCATTGGCTTATGTTCACATCGCATCTCTCACGACTTTATAGAACCTGGCGGCTGATGAGTCTCTGATCTGGTCCGTCCATCATGTTGGGATCGACCACGTGAGCGTTTTCCTTGTGTGTTCCCAACCACGGTGAGTTTCTCGATGCTCTCATCACCCTTCCGTACAATATGACCAAAGTATGCAAGTATGCGTTGGTGGCAAATCGTGGATAAGCGTGTCTTCACTTTGAGCTGTGAGAGGATTGACACATTTGTGCGTTTGGCAGTCCATGGTATTCTCAGCATTCGCCTCTAGCACCACATTTCGAACGCGTCAATCCTTGCACTTTCTCGATGGGAGGGGACAGTCTTCCTAGTTTCTACAAGATCCATATAGTATACAACTACAGATGTTATTGGCATACTGTCCAATAAAATAATACATACCTACTACTTTAAAAATATTTTTTCTGCATCAATTGTACATATAGGTACCACCTAACGCCTGCCAGTAAATGCTTTCTTTCTTTCTTTCATAATGTTGCGCTAACTACTTTCCCCAAGAATATGATGTGTGGATTTTTTGTACTGGCAGTTAGGTTTAGAACATGGGTACATCGGCGAATCAACCAAAATGAGAACAGTTTAAACTTTGAAATTGTGAAACACAATGATCAATTATTATTTTTTTGCAATTTCCAAGTTTTTGTTAGAAGATCGGGAACTGAGGGAAAACCATTAATACAGTATGAAACAAAAACCCTGATGGGCGGTTTTAACTGTGATATCAGAATCTATATTCAAATGTATTGAAAAAACTTTCATACGAAAATTGGACGGTAAAAATAATCATCTTTATTTTTTAATCTTGATTGAATTTGTTGTTTGTAAACCGTATTTCGATTAATTATATTATAATTGTTAATTACCTCTGCAAGTCCGATGACTTGGAGCCAGAGCGAGACAGCATGTTGCGACGTCCACGTACACCAAACGTGTCGCCCCCGGCTTCGTCAATACACCCAGAAATTCAGATGTAAATAACATTTTTCTAAATATGTTTCTTTTCTAAGTTGCCTGTGTAAGAATAATATCTCGCTTCTGTTTATTATTTTTTTAATAAAACAATTTTTATTAAGCTGTCTATATGTCTATCTTCACGACTCAAAAAGAGCCAATAGAGTTTTTGTTACATACTGTATATAAAGCCGTGACGAATTGCCATCCTTTAGTAGAATTGTCGCATCGCCATTGTCATTTGTTAAGTAGATCGTTGTAATTTTCGGACCACGATTTGAAAAGTCTATTGATTCTTAATAACTCATGCAACATAAGAAAACCTACCATATTCTCTTTCATTGATACATAACATATACGCCTCGGTGGCGCAGTTGTAATGCGTACGCGTTACGACTGTCGCTGACGCTGAGGTCTCTGGTTCGATCCCCGGGTCGGGTAAAAGTGATATTGGGTTTTTCTATTACGAAAAGCTCAGTATCAGCACGGAGTCTGGAATTTGTGCCCGGTATGGCGATAGGCTCGCCCCCTTTCACATAAGGGACGGAAATACGCTCGGCGAAATGTGGGTGTACTGGTTACACCTCTGCCTACCCTTTCGGGGATTACAGGCGTGAGTGCGTATGTATAACATATACGCAGAATTAATGTCAGGCATTATAGGCATGATATAGGCATAGATCTATTTTGCAGCAACATCGCATTTGCAAGAAATGCTTTAACTAAGAGTTTTGTTGGCGTTCATGGCGATTAGCTATTTCGTATATAATTGTTTTTTGTTTTTAATATATATATCTTAAATACTCTGCGTTAAATTACAACGACTTTATTTTTGTTTTAGATTTTATATAAGTAACCTTAGTTTAAGTAAACTTTGTCAACATATTTTTTTAAGACGATTTAATTATGTAACTTTTAAAACCTATCTGCGGTGGCTCGTAATTGGCTTATCTATTGTATTTACTTCGTTATATATATGTTTTTCTATTATTGATAGCTGTGAGCCACCCGAATACAATAAAATAAAATAAAAATAAATAAAAATTATCTAACTGTCAACCTTATTGTGATGTAGTGATGAACAAGGTTTGATAATTAATTATAATAGCACTCTGAAGTTAGTTAGAGACTAAAGAGTGACGGGAATCATAGAAGGTGTTTGAAATGCCTAACTTCAGAACAGCCATAAAGACAAATAAGACTTCTACAAAAATAGTATTAACTAAGGTTTTTTTAAAATACGTAATTTTAAAATGAAGGGAGGCAGTGTAAAATTCAATTTACGAGACAACCTACACTTCAGTCCCCCAAGACTACGAAGGCTGAAAAGCTCTTGAAACATAGGGACCGAAATAAGAGTAAAATTAAACCGCAATAAAATCTGTATAAATGAGTTTTCTTCCAATGTGTAATATTAGCGTAAACATAAGAAGTTACTAGTTTCCTCATGGCTAATATGGTATTACAACACCAATCCGGTGATAAAATCTTTTGTCTGTTGTGAAAATCTTAAATTATTCATCTGTACTCCATGAATATTTATTAGGTTTCTCAAGCTGTGTAAATTCTCTTTGCATGCATCATTTAAGAAATAAATTTAACACAGCCTAGGCTTCGATACAATGTGATTTTTTGTATTATATTATGTCAGAACTTATTATGTAGAAAATGCTTCTTAGATACTTTACGAGAATAAATAATAAATAATAATAATCAGGATAATAAACCTAACATTATGATTGCATGTGATGTGACTAGGTACGTAACCATCTTGAAATGGAATAGAAGCTGCAAAAAAGCTTAAAGAATATTGATGTTCATTTGAAAATAGTAATACTTACCTCTAAAATTTTCCACACTTTATAAAATCATAGTGTCAAAAATAAAACAATGCGCTAAAATTTAATATAGCCATAACAAACTAATTAACTGCAAGAATACACAGTTACTCAAATATTAAACTTGTCCTTGATTACTATCTCTTCCTTAGAAAGGTTTCATTCATATTTGAACCTAACCAGTGATAATCCAAAACAATCAAATATCTGAACTTAAAAATTGTGTGTCCTTTGTTATAATTATCTGTTTTTATTTTATTGATACAGATGATTATCATTTCAATAGGGTAGTTTACTTGATTTTATATTACCACTAGCTGTTGCCCGCAGCTCCACCCGCGTGAACCTCCCATTTTCCCCTTTAAAATGTAAATCTTCAAAAATCCTTTCTTAGCACATCTTCCTTTCTTATTACACAAACTATCACCTGACCAAATTTAATGACTTGTAATATTTGAGATATTAGTGATGAATCAGTAAGTGAGTGGTATTTCCCTTTTATCTATACTATTGTATAGTATATATGAAACACCCTGTTGGGTGTTTTAACTGTGATACCAGAAACGATATTGAAACGTTTCTTATTTCTATATACATATATGCATATATAGATTTACATAAATAAGTTACATTACCCAAAACCTATTACAGAAAGGATTGTATAAAAATCTGTCAAAAATAAATAAGTCAGAAGCCATTCAAATGTAATCTTTGATGTCACCATGGAAACGTTAATGAAACCATTTCATCCACGTATTTTTGTAAGGTTTAATCAATAGCTTACATTGCCCATAATTCATAATAGAAATAATTTTAATAAACCCCTCAAAAATATTTCAGTTACAGGTTATTTTAATTTGGCGGAGGGCTTATCGAATATAATAAAAGATGTACGCCACATACGATGACGTCAACCTATACGATGGTTATAACGCGGCGCATGCGTGGCGAGGGAGATAGTCCCACTACTCATTCATATTATTTCACACGTGGTTTAATCAATATTTAAAATAATTAATTGTGATCTCGTTTTTCAACCAATTTTGATACTGTTTTCGTAATAGGGTTTCTTTTTATAAGCTTTATATTAGCTTCATACGTATGTTAGTATGTAACGGAATCTTTGAACAAGATTTTGACCCCCTTCAAAACGTCGGATTAACTCGAAATTTGGCATACTTATTAAGGACCGATGACAATTCAACATTTTAAACAGTTTGATCCGTTATCCTTGCTAGGATAATCAGGATTAGCGATTTTTTGTTTTCCTGAGACCCATTGGTAATTCAAAGTTCTGAATGTAGTTGCCGCTGTTTATGCGCAGGCGAGACGGCTACTATCACGCGAGCGACCTTCTCGTCTCTTTATTTAATACATAATTTTTTACACGTATGGTCACTTCATCCAGACACCTCTGAGAACGCAATTGTCGAACATATTACAAAAATATGCGGTTCCAGTGACGTTAAAGTGGAGAAAATAATTCCCAGGACGAAACGAGATTACTCATCGTTTATGATCGGCGTCCCAGAATCTCTGTTTGAGAAAATTCATAACCAAAACAGCTGGCCGTTGAATACACGATTTAATGTATGGAGGTGGTTTCGGAGCTCACGTAAATCAGTTAAAAACGATGACAGCAACTAATAAGTATACCCGTATTTACTACCAGAACGTTAGAGGACTACGAACGAAAACTGGCACCTTCTATAAAAATCTTTTATCGTCATCTTATGATATGTTTGCTATTACGGAATCCGGCCTTAATAATTCGATACATGATGGTGAAATTGTACCACCCAGCTTCTATATAGTAAGATGTGACAGGCAGGATGGACGTAAACAAGGAGGAGTGTTTTTAGCAGCAGCGTCGCACCTTAAGCTTAACCGCGTTTCTGTTGGCAACGTGGACACCGCCTTATTTGAAGTCGTCTGTGCTACCGTCTACATCGGAAATTATTATGTTTTTATGTTGTGTCGTTTATATTCCTCCAAAATGTGCTCCTTGTGACTATATGCATTTATTCCGTATTTTGGAAAATTTATCTGTTAAATACGATAAGATATTAGTGTTGGGTGATTTCAATATGCCGTCTACAACAGTAGAAATACAGAGTTATTTTGAATATGTGAACGCGTTCTGTGGATTTCGGCAGGTAAATAATATATGCAATATTAATAATCGTACTCTCGATCTAGTGTTGACAACGTCATTACCAAGTGACTTGGAGGTAAAATCGTCGGATGAATCATTAGTGGATATTGACGCACACCATCCCCCGCTTGAAATTAACGTAACACGGACGACGAGTCAAGCTCGATTGACGGACACGGCTCAACGACAGTCTGATAACAATAACTTAGTTCGTAGTAACATAGGCGATATCAGACATAGATGGAATTTTTACAAGGCTGATTTTTCGACCTTATACAGTAATTTAGGATTAATTAATTGGGATATTTTATATAGTATTAATGACTCAAATATTGCTACTACATATCTATATAAGGTCCTTAACCAGGTTTTTGACAATTCTATTCCAAGAATAAATCACAGAGTATGTAGAGATAAGAGAAAATATAATTACCCTGATTGGTATACGTCGGAATTGATAAAAGACCTAAAAAAGAAATGGATACACCACAAATTATTTAAAAAAACAGGCACACAAAGTGATTACATGACATTTTCTCATTATCGTTCTCGAGTAAAGCGTAAACTTTCATTAGCATATGATTTATACCAACGACGATTACAGTCACATATAAAAGAGGATCCTAAGTCTTTCTGGAAGTTTATCAGATGCAAGCAGTCCAGACGCAATAGAACAGAGGTATCAAAGGATGGGCTAGTACTGGGGGAAACGGAGTGCGCAGAGTCGTTCGCTACATATTTCCAGTCGGTGTATAGCGGTGTGAGGCCTACACTGGACCCTGTGGCGGCAGAGCTCGAGGCGGGTGCGAGCGCGGGCGCGTGCACTGTGCACGTCGCGCAGTTAAATGCGCGAGATCTGCGCAACGCTCTCCGTCGCATCAAACCTAAACATTCTGTTGGCCCTGACGGCGTACCGCCGTATATAGTTAAAGACTGTAGTACGGTTTTTGAATGCCCCTTATTGCACATATTTAATTTATGTTTAAAGGAGGGTCGCTATCCAGATATCTGGAAAATTACTCGAGTAATCCCGGTTCCGAAAGGAGGACCGAATTCAGATGTCAGCGAATACCGGCCGGTTGCTGTGCTGTCTGCGTTTGCTAAGGTATTTGAAACTGCGTTATATACAAGCATTCTTAGTCAAGTAAGCTCGCGGTTGACCAACGCTCAACACGGTTTTCGACCAGGTAGGAGTACGGGGAGTAACCTGCTTTCTTTCATGACCTATCTAACACCAGCTCTGGATGCGGGGAGGCAGGTGGACACCGCATACTTTGACTTCCGGAAGGCGTTTGACACTGTTGATAACGACGTATTGTTGAGGAAATTCGCTGCTATGGGTTTCACTCCACATCTTTTGAAATTCTTTGCAAACTACCTTGGTGAACGAAGACAGTACGTAGAATTTGCCGGATACGAATCGAGACCGTACTACACGTTTTCCGGCGTGAGTCAGGGAAGTAATCTGGGCCCGTTGGAGTTCATCATAATGATTAACGATTTGCCGTCGGTAATAGGAGAGGCAGAATGTCTGTTGTTTGCCGACGACCTCAAGTTATTCTTATCGATAGCGGAGATCTCCGATTGTGAGCGGCTTCAGCGGGATATTGATAGAGTGGTGCAGTGGAGTGAGGTCAATAAGCTATATTTCAATGTGGCTAAATGCGGTGTGATGACCTATAGCCGCGCGCGCTCGCCACTCAATTATCAATACAGGATGGATGCGGGAGTCATTCCGCGCGTTATTTCCATAAAAGACCTAGGAGTCCATATGGTACCTGAGTTAACGTTTCGTAAACATATCATGGAAATTTGTGGGAAATCTTTTAGGAACCTAGGATTTATTTTGAGACAATGCAAACAGTTTCATAATACTTCAGTTATTAAAATTCTATTTAATGCTCTAGTTCGTAGTCGCCTCGAAATGAACGCCATAGTATGGAATCCTCACGAGGCAAAATATAGTCTTATGGTCGAAAAAATTCAAAATAAGTTTACTCGTTTTTTATATTTGAAAAAGTACGGGGTGTATCCATACTACCCGTTGATGTATCCTAGTCTGTTCGTCATGGGCATGGTAGGATACTGCAGACTAGAGGTGAGAAGAGATGTCGCGCTCGTCAAATACGTGTTCAGGGTGTGGCGCGGTTGGATACATCATCCGGAGGTGCTGTCCGTGCTGCAGGTGTGCGTGCCTCACAGACGTGTTGGTACTCGTCGCTGTGTGCCGATGTTTAACGCGGTTGCAACGAGAACAAACATCTTAAGATTTGCCCCATTATCGCGAGCCATAGGATTACTCAAAATGATTTCCGAACAAATTGATATATTCAATTGCAACTTGCCGAAATTCACTGAAGTAGCGCAAAAATGTGTCGAACACATTTCGACTATTTAATAAATATTGTTAGATCTCTGTATATCTATAGATATAATAGACACACCGCACGTGTGTCAAGCCAAGTTTATATTATACTGCATGACAGTTAATTTAATATAACCCCGCATTGGCCTTGGCTGTTATGGCGTTATATTTACTTTTACAATAAATAAATAAAATAAAAAATAATATAATAGTTAAAAAAAAACGTTTTTATAGAAAATTCAACTAAAAAAATTAAAAATAAATAATAGTTAAAAAAATCTAAAAAAATACGCTTTTATAGAGATAAATAAATAAAAATTAAAAATAGTGAAAGATAAATGTTTTTACTGTAAAAAAAGCGTGGGGTGCATGGTTTCAATAGTTATTAATATTTTATGAAAGATTTGAGTAGAAGGGTTATTTTGATAATATCCTGAAAAGCACCCCACGCTGTTTTACAAGATAATCATTTTTTCTTTCACTATTTTTAATTAAAATTTATTTTCTATTTATTAGTTGGATTTTCTATAAAACCGTATTTTTTAGTTTTTTAAACTATTATTTATTTGTATTGTATTCTTTTGTGTATATACTAATGTTCGAATTCAAGTTTATGCATCAACCAGCAAGCAATAGCATTTTTTAATTTTAATCAAGTTCTGTTTTTTTGAAACTACAAATTAAATTAATTTCAATGTATTTTTATTTCTTACATAATAATCTCAGATATTTTATCCTGCAGATGCAGGGCCTACGCTATTTCTTTTACCTTCATTCCAAATAACATGGCCAAAAACTAATATTTTTTTTGTAAATCTAATAGGAAATTGTTGACAAAGCTGAATAGGACGAAGACCTTCATATGATTCATAATTCTGAATTTCTTCAACATGCGCATGGTATGCATTGTGTTAATATTTTCTTGTTCAGTTGCCAAAAGTTTGTCTTGACTGTTTGTTCTGACTGATGTACAGTCTCTAAGACAATCACAATACTGTGTTTCATTTTAAATTAATATGTGTTGTTGATGTTCTGTTTGACCTTCATTTTTATTATTGCTGATATTTATGGCATCATTAACTAATACATTTACACACGTTGTAATGAACCATGTCATGTTAATGGTGTTGAATAGTTCTTTGTTTCAATTTTTGCTGTATCAGCGGTCTGTCGCTTATTAGCACTGCAGGCGCGGGCTGCATAATGGTAAAATGTAAAAATGTCGGGCCACACTTGTCCATGACTTTGTTAATGCTGTATATAACGCCATTGCCCTTGACGATTTGAGCTATAATTGGTCATATATTATCTATACTGATGGTCTTGATTTGAGCTTTGTGTACTCATTGTTTTTCTTGCTGCAAGGAAAACTTATTTTACCGATAACTTCCCAACACTACAAGTAAAAGGATGGTTATACTGGAATTACCGGCATTCCGATCTATTTGACGTTACCCTGACTGCTAGATGGGAGCCTTAACCGATTTCCTACGGCAGCAATACATTCAAAAACTCTGCCTTGGTGGCTCATTCGACGCAAACGGGACAATCCTGGATCCTATTATACCTGAATAGCTGCCGGTACGACTCTTGCGCTGCCTTTGCGGTCTGTCTCATATCGGGCTTAAAAGCCCCTCACAATAATTACACATTCGATGTCTACTACAGCACGAGGTTTTTACGAGGTGTGCCTCGAGGTTGCACCAAGAAAATTTACATATGCTGCACACTACCCAGTACCCATTATGGTGCCGATCTCCGGTGGCCCCTATTAGGCGCCCTTAACGAAAGCACCGTTGTGGAATTCTTTAAAAACCCCTAATCCTCAGGGGAATAAGTGGCGACGCGAGAGTCAGATCTTCTTCCGGGCTTCTTTCTTGTTTGTTGGCGATTGCGGTAAATTCGTTCCAGATCTCGTTCGCGTTCGGTTCTCTCCTTCTGCAGCATGACACATTCGCAGAAAAAGACCACCGTACTTCACGGCCTCCGTCTGCCGACCATGGCGGTTATCACGGCTGGCGGAGAAAGATCTACTGGTGACTGTTCTGAGAGCGCTGCGCTCATGAATCCAGGTTGGGCACAAACTTCAATAAAGAATGCCGGGATCTTACCGGTTTCACAGCAGGCTTCTAATCACGCCTACTTTTTTTTTTTTTTTTGTCGCTGGGAAAGCGAATTATTGCTACCGCCCCGCCCCGGGGGAAGGCAGAACGGTTATGTTGGGTTCACCGGTCTTACGACCCAGCGTTAAGCCGCCCGGGAGAGATGTTAAATCCGAGCGACCGCTGGGCCGAGTCCCTAACACTATATACAACCTACACCGGCATACCAACTAAAACCCCGCGGTGGCCTTCTTCGGCGCATGTGGAGCGGCCCCGGGGTATCCTTAGCTATATCTAAGGATTGCTACCGGAACCGCCCCTGCGCGGTGCCGCCTAGCGGCCCGTCTCCTTGTCGGGGGGGCTCAGAAGCCCCCGCGCACCGAAGGACGCCCTCGGCGTCAACGGCAGACACGAGGCCGACCACCCGTGCTGCCGTCCATCCCGGGGTCGCACGTACGAGAATACCATAATGGGCGCTACGACAGCCCCCGGCTGCGCGCCCGCGACCCCCGATGGCCCCATTAGTCGGCTCTTACGACAGGTAGGGGATACCGTGGTGGAATTCTCCAAACGCCCCCATTCCACAGGGCGGGAGACGCCGGTCAGTCGTCCACCCGGCGCCTCCTACGTCTCCTTTGGCGGCGCGCGGGATCGTTCTGCTCACGATCCCGCTCGGCGCTCTCCTTTTGCGAGATGACGCACTCGCAAAAGGAGGCTACCGCCCGCCAAGACCTCCGGCTGCCGACCATGGCAGACACCACGGCCGGCAGCGACAGATCTCCTCCGACGACTGCTCTGAGAGCGCTGCGCTCGTCACTCCAGGCTGGACACTCCTCCAAGGTGTGTTGTGCCGTGTCCTCGCGGCAGTTGCCACAATGGTGGCACACGGCGGAATCCTCTTTTCCGGCTATGCGACACAGGTACGAGCCGAAACACCCGTGGCCCTATCACGCCTACTGCCCCAACTAACTTTGTTGACATGGTTGTGTCAAACTCATATTGCGCGCATTCACCTAGATTCATTGGCTGTACAGTAATGGACCAAAGTACTAAAGCTTTGAGCTGATGGGAATCTGTGCGCTGTGCGCCCTCCGTCGTATGAATCGCCCCATCAGAGGTATGAAAACAGAGGACCTCGGTTTTGTCCAGTGCCACCAGTTGCGATACCGAATGGAGCCAGCAGGGTGGCTTCCTGCAATGTCTGTGTCGTCACAATCTGCCACAAGCGTATCGTCTGCATTATAGCAGACACCCTGAAGATAAGCACCATGGATCATTCAGTTGGAATTGATGTTCCACACTAGCGGGCCAAAAACCGAGTCCTGTGTAACACCGCACGACATGTGGTGACATTAGGTGCGAGGCCAAATTAAAAAGAATATGGAATGCGCGGTCTCGTAGGCCGCAAGGAGAAGGCTGGCGGGCCGCGGGTTGCCGACCGCTAGTGTAGTTGATTGTACATATAATTTTATACAATGTGCCAATTAATACGCATAAATTTTGGACAATACCCAGCCTCAACCTAATCTAAACCAAATTTACCCAATGCGGGCTGGGTAATCATAATTTACTTTGGTTAGTGAATTAAAAAAACCAAGTTGAATCTGGCACTGGTTTAGGGAATCCTAAAGATATTAAATTTTAATTTACCGGGATAAAAGTAGTCTATATCCAGGTCATCGTCTACTTGTGTCCTAAATTTGATCCAAAACCGTTCAGATGTTTAGGCGTGATTGACTAACAAATATCCAACTTCATCACATTTGTAATAGTAGTACGATTATCGTGCATTCCACCATTACTTATTTATCTAAGTCAGGTTATTTCTACAAAAAATCTATTTTGCCAAAATGGACACACTGGTATAATTCGTGTATTGGTTTATCGATAATTTAGTACCAGAGTTCATAAAATTTAAGATGTAGTTAACGTCTTTATGTTACTTTTTTGTGAAGAAGATTTGTGCTCTTTTAAAATCAGGTTCTTTGGGACGGTTTAATGTTTATCGAAATAGGCACGTACTAAGTACACGGTATAAATAATTAGGTACTATTAATTTTTTTTTTTTACCTTAGACGGCTTATTGACTGACTACTCTGCAGCCTGCAACTGATGGTAAATACAGTGCAGTCCAAATATAATGTCGACAGACGTAACATCTCTCGCCAGAATTATGCTTGCTTGAAGTTACTGGATCTAATACACTGGTTGATAATGGATCGCGACACGCCGGAATGAGCAGCTATGGTGTCTTTAATTTGTGAGTTGATTCTGTTTTCGGCAATTGTGTTTGACCTGGTGTTATTGGTATAGATATTTCGGTTAATCTTTACACGTCTAGCTATGTGTGGATGAATGATGTACTTTAGATTTGCGTGACAGGTTTTAACTGTCATTCTTGATATCATTAGTGAATGATAAAATGTAGGGGCCCCGCCAAGAAAGGATATTTGGAAATTTATATTACAAGGGGGTAAAAGGGGGGTTGAACTTTGTATGAAACACGGGAGCGGAGCAGTAATATGCACGCGGGTGAAGCCGCGCGGGACAGCTAGTTTAACATAAAATGTTAATGTATGATGAAGTAACAAGCATTCAAAAATCATATGTTTAGTATTAAGTACTATGATACTTGCAAGCCTTTTATGACATCTAGAGGGTTCAGGGTACAGAACTCATGACTAAGGAGTCGCTCAAGTACTCACATTTGAATGTTCTCTACCAAATGTCTATTCACACAATCTTGCCGGTTATTGTTGTGTTTAATTCACTTCTGTTGTTTCAACATCGCATTATGGTTATTTTTGTTAGCCACGAGAATAATATCGTATAGCTCGTAAGCTCTAGTGTGTAATAAAACAGAACATAAACCTTACGGGACCCATAAAAAGCTTGTAAGTAGGTCTTATATTGTGCACGGGCGTGTTATCCACTACGAATAACTCCCAGCCAATGAGCTTAGTATAAAATTGCGTTGTGTATATTGTGTATAAAGTACTAGCTTTCCATTCGCGGATCCGCCCGCGTTGTTTACGAACTTTACTACCCCCCTTTCGACCCTTGGGGGTTGAAATTTTAAAACCGCCGAAATAATGTTTCGTTTTATTGTGTCGGAAGTCATTAATAGTTAAAACCCAGTAAATTAGACCAGAAATAGATTTTTCCTACCCCTTTACGCCGCTTTAGGTGTGAAATATTATAAAAAACTTTTATTTTTAGTTTTCTATTTCATTAATAGAATACGCTGCCAAAATTTCAGCTTTCTAGATCCAGTGGTTTGGTCTGGGCGTTGTTAAATCAGTCATGATGCGAGTATATAATTTTATATGTATAGATTCTGCTGTGTGATTTACATTAGGGCCGTGGCCGTCTCGTTGTTATTTCCTTTGTGTTCGGGAGTATCGTTCGCGCGTTCTCATCGCACAGCGCGTAACATGGCTCACGATTTGAACTGTTGCGCCTCCATCAGTGACCGAGTACTCCACCTGCGATGCTATATTTAGTTTCATTGTGTGTTGGGCGCAATATATCGTTCAAGTCTGCAATTTGGAGCAATATCTATAACGAAAAGGGTAACTAATTATGGAATGGTTACCTATTTAGCGGTATTGACTGTTTGTTTGGGTTTACTCGATACCGAAACATGTTTTCGTTACATCTTGATTTATTTTCGGTGTTTTTGATGAATGTGGAAACTATTGTTTGTGTCTGACGTTTGGGACACCTCAATTTCTACCGGAACTAACTTGAAGTCTCGTTTGATTAGTTCACTTTTTTTGTTTATGCCCCTGTACACAGAAAATACGTTTCATCTTTTATGTTTACTCTGTTGTACTATCGAAACAGAAAGCGATTAATCTTACGTGTAGGTAATTAATCGATGAAGTTTACTCCGAAATTAAAAATATATTTTTATGTTACAAAGGCCCATTTTATGAAGCTCCTAATTTCCGCGAACTACATGTCCCACACGTTGCTAGTCACGAATCGTGGACGCGAATTTTTCTATCGTGTTGTAAAATTATTTTGAGCGCATAGATTTATTTATACACCGCAGGTTAGCAATGATTTAGATGGCCATTCCTAGAGCAAAATACCAATTGTTTGATTAAGTTATACGAAATAATGCTAAAACAAATTTGTCATTGTTACATTACGGACTTGATGTTTCAAGGGTTTACGTACTGAAGAGTTATTTTATGATGTACGTAGGTATCGTAATAAAATCTGTATAATCTATAGGTGCTCGCATTGTCGGTTCGGATTGTCGGGAATTCCTAATTGGCAATGTATTGATTTGCCAAATTGATTTTTGATGTTGTTTGAGTGGTGGTTTTATATCTTATTCATTATTTCATTATTTAGGTACTGAGTTTGCAATAAATAACATTGTAAGTAGGTACTAGCCGTGTGCCTGAGGAGATTTCTTATCTACAACATCTAAGAAACCATCAAAATTTTATCAAATGTTAAAAGTTTTTAGGTAGCCTACTCTACCCATGCCTTCTTTGACTTACCAACTTCCATATTTCTAATTAAAATGACACACTTCCCATACAAACTTTCGTCACATATTTTACCTTTTAGGGGATAAATTTTCAAAAGTCTTTTCTTAATGCTCACCTACCTACCTATAGATGTAGCTGACTGTGTGTGTTCTGTCGGTTTTAAAAGTATTATCAAGTTGAAGAGTCAGTTACAATATTTTTTACATTTATTAATATTTTTAATATACATGTTAGCAATAAATAACAATTATGTAAGTATATTATATTATTGACATTCCGTCAAATTAATTTAGGTACATAGTTAATATTAATTTTCGAATACAACATTTCACACACTCAATGAAGTGTTGCACGTATCATTCATGTGTATAGTAAGAATTTTCCATTATAAACTGTTTTATTGGATCTAAACAGGCTTTTCATAACAAAATAAAGTCTTCAGTGGAAAGAACACAGTCCCGTTTGATGTTTATTGTATGTGTGTGAAGTTTATAGTATTTTTGCACGTTATTTGTTGTTTGTATTTTTAACAGGTTTATCTTAAACTATATTACCTATAATGAATGTTATTATTGACTCAGTTATTTGGTTTTACATTTGAAATATTAAATGTATTTATAAAGACTAATATCAATAGTAATAGGTAACTGCTAAATAAAAGTAATTTTAATTGGTATAATATTTTATTTAAGATTTGTTAGTATTCCAAATACATATTATAATATTACTTAGTAGGTATTGTGAAGCAACACCTTATATCTTCTATATATTTTTACGTTAAGAGAATGCTTCGGACCCATTTTTAAGCATATTACGCACACGGAGGATTGTGAGATTTGGCATGATTAAAGTTTATATGGAGGAGGAGTGCAGAATCCTATTTATATATATCTGTAACAAATATATACATTTAGTTAAATAAAATAAAATAGTAATTGTTTATGCTCACACTGACAATGTCTGAATATTAAATCTTGCAGCTGTCGTAATAGAACAATATTCAAATAATAGGTCGTGTTTCGACCACTACGCGGCTACTAGTTTAATTAATTTCAGGATATCTGTTTAAAGTACCTACCAACATTATTTGCATGCTCTAGGAATTAAAATTTTCTATTTCAATAAGAACGTGAATTCCCAGCTTGCCTAGATTGCATGTTGCCTCTCTGACAAGCGGACTAGGCTTGGTGGTTATAAGAATCTTCATTAAGCCACAACTAGCTTGTAAGAGCCCTAGAATGGCCTACAACTTTTATTAAATTAATACAAGCTCAAAGTTGGTTGGTCTGAGAACTAGGTATAGTATTGTTGTTGCCAAGAAAATGGTGTTAGTTTAAAGGCCTACTTATACATTCTAGTAAACCCATATTGTTTATTAGCTGCAGTCATCATAAATCAACATTTTTAATATTTCTGAGACATGTGACATTTTCATAAATCGCTTCAGAATGTGACACGAAACGACTTCTAGAATTTCCAAATAAAACCGTTCTATCCGAGTGCAATCTAATCCCAGCATGCGTGTAACTAATTCGCAAGTAGAGGTTATATTCTGAAAGCAAATCATCATCACACCGCATACGATACGCTCGCCGCCGCTCGCCCCGTCCGCGTTCCAGATACGTCGGGAGTAGAGTCCGCTGCAACTGGCAAACGGAAATCGCATAGAGACAACATTGTTGTTAGCTCTCGCCTGTTTCACTACAAACATCTATATATTACGTTTGGAACCTAATAACTTACATCATAAACAATATCTAGTAATAAAAACCAACTATACTCTACTATAACCTCTAGTTTTGCATTTTATCCCCTGCAGTATACGGCTTATCAGACTAGCGCAACTGCTTATCTAAAAAGCTTTGTTATATTAGATAAATTGATAACGTGTATATTATCACTAAGCTTAATGCTTGTTTACAGGCGATGAATGCTTGACCACACAATGGACCGTCAAGATGGTTGGAGTGGTGGAGAGGCGACTGCGGCTGAGAACACTACTGAGAGCTCACACGCCGCCGAGCGCGACCGAGTGCGCATCGAATTTTATGCCACATATGACGTCATGACCGGTGTGCGCATAGCCGCTACGCTGGGCGGCTTTTTTGCATTAATGGTCTTTTTGATCGTTTACAAAAGCCGTAGTAAATCGGTGAAGGCTCTGAATGATCCTAAAATTGTAGAGTTAGCGGAAGCTGTCGTCGCCGAAGAACAAGCGGTCGAAGAAGAACGACAGCTCACGGCTGCCTTGGAAGAGGCACTGTCAGAACGAGCCCGGTCCCGTCCGTCTATCGGCGAGGAACCACCTTGGCCGCGGACATCGCGCTTCGCTTCGTACGGTGGCGGCTACGGCAGTCTGTTGACGCCGCCTCGTCGGCTGTCTGGCCCTCGTGGGGAGTCCCTTCCAGGTTCCTCTTTGCGTTTTGCAGAGCGGCGACCGTCTGCGGGACCACGCGACCGGAGACTCAGTTCTGTGACTTGTTCGAGTTCAGGAAGTTCTTACCTGGAGCGTCGTGGCTCCTCAGTGGTGTGTTCACTGCCGGAGCGTCGCTTGTCGCCGTGTCCGAGCGAACGCCTCGCGCCGCTCGCGTCCGTGGGGAGCGTGGGCCCTTCCTATGCCGTGGAATGTGAATTAGCGTCAGTAGGTGCTGACTCTGTGTTCGCGGAGGACGATGCGGACTCTACGGATGATGAAGTGGAACAGTTCTCGACAGACAGCGGTGGTGGTGAGGCGGCGGCGGTCGGCGAGTGCACCGAACTCGCCAGCCGCCCCGTTCAGTTACCATTACGGTTTGACCGCGCTTCAAATTCGCGGGAAACGTTGTTCTAGTCGCTGATGGTAGAGCTTGCCATCGGCTGTTATGTGTTAGATGGCAAATTGAAGTATCGACATTGTCATTTTCATATAATACGATATTAATTAATTTCTGAATTGGCATTTAACATATCACCCTAATAAATTTTACATATCATTTGTTTTTAAAATATACTGAATAAAACCTTTTATATAAATGCGGTATCTCGTATAGTTTTTAAGCAGTGTAATTGTGACTAAAGAAACCTAAAGAATTTGTGCGAGGTACCGTATTAAAATATTTCTTTGATGTACATTGAATCTATACATTTTAATAAACTTGAGTATATGCTGTGAAAATGCTTACTGAATATGAAGATTTATGTAACGAACGACAGTGTCGATACGTTGATTTGTTTAAATTATTAGTAATTCATGTAAATAGTTTGTTTTTGTTATGATATTGATGTTTCATGTTCATCACGTTGATGTTCTCATGCCACGCCAGTATCGTGAGTTATGTACCTGCAAACGCTCATACCATGTATCATTTATTTTGCTCACACATGATCGGTATCTACAATAAGTAAAAAAAAACAAGTTCGAATCGCTTATCTTCGCTGGCATTATTCACCATAGTGTTCCACGTAAAAACTATTTAAAATAAATATCCGCCGAATTAGTCTTTTATAGGCACATACATTGTATTATTTTATATTATTAGGCAAGTTGAATAGTTTTTGACGACTTTTAAACCTCTGTATTTACGACTTACGACACGACCGATCTATTTACAATGTTTTCAACTCTCCCGGGCTAACTGCCAACCCTACTGTCAGTGAGGTTGTCTTAGCATTATATAAAAATGTTGCCGACTCCATGGCGTTTGTGAAATGTAGATAATTATGTACTAACTTGTTAGGGTAGATAGTTGTCAGTGAAGTCAATTCAGAATGTGTAATTTGTATTTTGCATAGTATCAAACCGATTCAAATCAACTACACTCTTTTACTTTGAACATGAAGGGGGCACACAAGACCAATACGTCCTTTATCAATAAATGAAGTTGGGGCGGCCTAATGCGCACGTACCAATGAAACTTTCCAAGTAAACTGCCACTGTTCTTGTTTAGGAAAAAATGTTACACGGACACCGGAGTTTTATTGATTCTGGATGTTCTGATTCCGCCACGGCAAGGCGTGGTTCCGTAGATTGATTAAAGTCGTTTTTATTACGATTTAGATTTACGTGTTAGTGTATGTAATGTTCGTTGCTCGAATTAAAAAGAGCTCCCTGTAGCCTGTAAAATGTTGAAATGTATGTAAAAAAAATGTAAATATAAAATACAACTCATCAGTTGTTTCATTTTTCATGATTACAATGTCGGTTTCTTAAATAAACATTAGCCGCTTTATTAGTGAGGTTTATACTACGTATAATATAATATTAGCTATCAAATAATTTTTATGACCGATGTACCTACGTCATTTCCGCGGATACTATAAAGAACTTATCGTGAAAACAAATTAATTTTATTATTTCCTTTGGATGTTTAGGGTGTTATGGTTTTTGATCAATGGATCTTAGAATAATTACGCTGTTACACCAAAAAAGATGTGATTTTTTATGTGGGATCTTATTCTATTTACAGCGGATACATTTATAACTTCTATATCCCAAATAACTATTTCCTATTAGGTAATAATAATAATAATATGGCTTGGGTCCTAGGCCTCTCGCCATTGGAGGGTGATACTTTTTATATTTTTAAATGTTTAATTTTTTAAGTAATTTAATATTTAAAAATGTAAAGAAAACTTTTAAAATAAAGAGTACTGTACATATAATAATACACCCAACAGTCACACACATAGTCCTGACCCCACACTAGGTAAACCTGTATCGTGGGTATCAGGAACTACGAGGGACTTGCGGTCCCACAACACCCAGCCCCAAAACCAATATTTGTGGATCACACAAATATTGCCTGGAAGCCATTAGGGGAGGCCTATGTTCAGCAGTGGACGTCTTGTGGCTGATGATGATGATGACACAAACATTTGTCTCGGTGTGGGAATCGAACCCACGGCATCTCGCTTCGCAGCCGACTACTCGCCCGCTGCGCCACGGAGCTGTCAACGTAATGTCTACATTATTTTATTATCACCATCTAAGTGATTAGAGATAGATAAATCACTCAAGTAGGAATATAATTTAGGTCATATGTAATTTGGCCATACATTCTAGTGCAAACATGTAATTACACAAACTTTTTTTTTCTTCTTTATGGCTACGCACTTCTTGTGCTTAATTAAACAAACTTTGTATCATAAAAAACCGTGAGGGTGATGGGTACAGAAAAAAATCGCCATAGGAGTATAACATTAACGTATATGGTCGAATGTCGGCACTAGCACGCCTTCAATTCAATTCTAAATCCAATTTAATTTTCGATACTTGAAAATTGCAACTCGAACCTTCGATTAAATAAGGTAACTTATTTCTTCTCAGATCAGTCATTTTGGACATTCATTAACTCTAGAAGCAATATAATAGTTAAATATTTCCTTGTTATTATTCCGTATAACCATGGTGATTATTTGCTCAAGATCATTTTTTTCTATATTTAGTCGTAATATCGAGCTGCAATTTTTATAAAATCTAAATCAATTGAATTTCGCGGGCTAGTACTGATCTTTGAGTCGAGGCATTGCACGCGCAGCCGCGATCCGCGATCCCGATCTCAAGCCGCGATTTAACCTTCTCTATTTTTTTTTTTTTTTTTTTTATAATTTATTCATGTCCATGGATACAAGTCCTTCAGACGCATACATTTTGTTTTCTCAAGAACGATGAAACGGGGTGTGGCCAATTTCAATGTCTTGTTGGAGTTTTGGTGTTAATTCCTTTCAGTTCAATGCTTCTTAGACGACTTTCTTCAAGCGGATCGAACGCACAAGGTCGATCGATACCCTTGGTCAAAAATCACCTAAATTCACTTATTTCAATGTTTCCATACACTATTCATCAGCATTAATGATTATTGCACAAAACCACACCACTTTTATACAACAAACACAACTTTAAACCAGTTTAGGAAATAATTAAAACAAGAGAGCCACCGCACTGTCAGAATTCCCGCCAAAACTCCTTAACCTTCTCTATATCGAATTGTCTTGCCAGATTGTATAATGGGTACAAAAACTGTTATTTAAAATGTGTGTTTTTGATGCTCTTTTTAACGTTGATTTTAATATACATAATTATTGCATGTAAATAAAAAAAAAAAACAATAATAAACTATCTCTGTCTTTATAATTTTTCCATACCATACTATAATTTCTATATTGTTGTATCTAATTCTGAAAAATACTGTAACAGGCGAACAAATCTTAGCAACACTAACTAAGACGACTGACGGGGGATGACGGCCTCTGATTGGTAGACGCAGAAAATCACGGAGTGTGCTTGTGTGAAGAGATCGCAGATAGCAGGATCGCGGTAGGAATATCGAAAGTGACAAAAACTATCGTTAAACAAATTGTTACAGAAAGGTGTGGTCATATTTATGGGTCATTACTTAAACTTAACAGTGAGTATTTATGTACCGGATCTTTCAAAACCGAAACATCCTAAAATTTCACTTTTTTTAATCACTCGTTTAATAAGATCGATCACATCACTCATAATTATTATGGACGAACTTACTTTTTACGGCCATTCTCAATAGCTTATTTACACATGACAAACAGTTAAAATACCTATTTCTAGTAGCTATCTGCATTTCAACAAACAAAGTTAGATAGGAATACTATATCCGTGACATTTATGTGTCTGTCGGAGGGCCGATCGGTTACCATAGATATTTGTTTCATAGAAAAAAGCAAAAGAGCATTTCAGAACCGCATTGTAACTTACTGTCAGTAGCTCAAATGACCAAACGGATACAATTTTTAGTTACCTCACAATTTCACAAAGACATCGGAAAGATAACCAAAACTCTTAAACTTTTGATTAAATATATAATAAACTATCGGAATCTGAATGTGTATAGGTGTAGAATTGAGACTGAAAAAATTAAAAGTAGACGAGTCGAGCAGTTGCGTAATGTCAAGCCATTAATAATCTTTCACACATATTAAATAATACATCAAACTATTCTTCTATGAAATGCGTTTGAAATGCCTCACATAATCTAATGTTGCCAACTTTTACTGCAAAAAGTAAAAACCACTAGATTGGGGCTTTCATCGCTAAGCCCCGCCCCCCTATCTCCATCCCTATCTCAGTTAATTATTCTGTGTTTTGGTTAATGAAACTGCAGTACTTAACAGTAAACATAATATATTTATTTGTTTATCTCGGATAAAAAAAAACAGATAAATGTTTGTAGGTTATTGAGAATGGCTGTAAGAAAAGAACAATAAAACAAAAAGATATTTTTTTATTTGGATCATTTTGTGTATAATTATTTTTATTGTGTGAATCCGATCGTAGACCGATTTGCTTAGTTGTCATTGAACTGTCATTGTCAGATTCAAGTGTCAAGTGGTAAAGATTTGAGGAAGGCGTACTGTTCGATATTTTTAATTATTTTAATAAGTTTTTGCTGCTGCAAAGAATTATTTAGAAGAAATAATGGATGACGATTTACCAACTGACTTCCAGGTGATCGTCGTGGGCACGGGTAAGCGTTATTTCACGTATAAAACGACAGCCGGCATTATGGCGAAGCGGGCAGCCTACTTATCGATCCTTTTTTTTCACTGCTGTACAGTCATCACTGCTGAAAACCTTTTATTGTGACACCTTGCGAATGTCACCACCACATAGTGAACACTGGGAACAAGAGATTGATTGATATGTAGGGACCGACTTTTTGATATAAATACAGATAAATATGTTTCAAACTGTTTACCGCAATTGCTTACTCATTAATTAAATATTTGCCGTGTTCGAGCTATTGTCTTCACGGGTTCTGAAAGTATGCACATTTACAGTTTTTATGCATGAATTCAGATATTGTATCATGCTTTCATGTTCAAAAGTATTTGAAATATCCATTTATTTTTTATTCCTAAGAATGGAGTCAATGAACTTTCAATGGGTGTTCCTAGAAAACGTATAGGTGTCGTGATTTTTTTAATGTTATAAGACAATTTTTTCAGTAGCAGTGTAATTTTGTCACCTATTTCAATGATAGGTATTTTATATTACTGACAATATATTTTTATTTTAAACTAGGTATGATTAATTTACGTGAGACACCTGTAAACGCGATTAATATTAAATATATTATTATTTATATATAATTAAAATAATTTTAAAATACCCTATTCAACTAACTAATAATATTGATATTAAATTACACAATTAGTACAATGTAACATTTTAATTCTACAGAAATTATGTCGTAAAAAAATCTTATTCATATATTAAAAGTTGAATTTTATGTCTGCTCTCTGACTTTTAAAAGTAATCTAATATTTCCAATTTATTGTTACTCATTGACTACACCCAATCATTATGCTGCTGTTTTAATAGATTTTAATAAATTTTGGTGTTCAATATGCTGCAATAAAATCACTGGGTTGCTAGATTTGTCATTTCAAACATCAAATTGTTCATAAGGATGATGCCCTAATTATTTAATTTTTCATTATAAAACTACAATAACTACAGTGCTTCAGAAATACCCATTGGTCTGAGAAGTAGCACGAAAAAACTTTTATAAATAGTGCCAATAATGTGTTTAGGCCTGGTGGAGTCCATTGTGGCAGCAGCTTGCAGTAGAATAGGCAAGAATGTTCTCCATTTGGATTCCAGTGACCACTACGGAGGTCTCTGGGCATCATACAATTTTGATGGTCTCCAGAAGTTCATTAAGGAGGTGAACTCAGACCCTAAGAGAGACCTACAAGTCTATAACTTATGTGAGAAGTGGTATATTGAGAAGTAAGTAAGAAAAAATAATTCTTTTTAATATTGTTTTGCTTAAATTAATTAATTTTGTAAGAATATATTCATTAAATAAATTCTGTAGATATTTTTCTGCTTTAAAATAAGTTATTCCTGTGGATTCATTTATACTTCCTACTATGATATTATAAATTATAATAGATGTTTGTAAGTTTGAGAATTTAGAATTGGTGAATGTTTTTTAATCATCCACACCTTACTGGCTGGCCAGATTTGGATAAAATTTAGTAAACCACTAGACCACGTCCTGGATTAGGGTATACATAGTTCACTTTTTATCCTGGTAAAGAGATGCATACAGACAGAGCAGTGAGCATAAATTAGTTTTAAATAAATCATATACACTTTTTGGAAGTACACCATAAAATTATGCACAATATTATATATAAAGGGAACCTGCTGAACCGAAAGATGAAGGTGAAGAGAACAGAACAGATGACAGTAAAGCTGAACCAGCCAAGAAGACATGGAGCCAGAGTGACTTTACTGCTGAGTACAGGAAGTTTAACATTGATATGACACCTAAGGTATGCAACAGTTGCTATTCTGGTAACCACCTCAAACAATATGTGACATTAAAATATTTCATGGTAATTGGAATTTTTGTATACATTCGTCAATTATATAATTATCCGAGATGTATTTGCCAAAATAATTTACTTATGTGAACTACATTAAGTACCAAGTATTAATATCTTAGATTTCTTATAAATCGTATGTATTGCAAAATGTAACACTATTTTGTCATATTCTCCTCGTTTTTTAGTGTCTGTCACCTTTTATCTACTACAAAACAGTAAAAAATGTATAAGAATATTGATTTTTTATAGTAGATTTAATTATGATGGTCATACAATGATTCATTTGTTATTGTAAACATAGTTGTTTGATGTAATGTACTTGACTTTGGCAATGTTTGACCTTAGCAGGGACACTGGTGTGCTGCCCTTTATTACATGGAGAGTTATGTCTAACTTTGAGTGTAATTGCCAACATTATTCAGGTGTTGCAATGTAACTACTACATAACTGATTGTCTTGCTATTTGCACATTGATAAGTTTGACGCATCAGTAAGTTTCTACTGTAGATGTACATAGATAATATCATAAATAATAACCAGGGTATTCAGGTTCAAAATTCAGATCACAATTAAATTAAGGAATACAGATTAAGCACTAACGAATGATAGTCAAAGTTCTTTAGCTAAGCAATATTGTCTCTTCACATATGGGACTCGAACACATGTTACACGATTTATGTTTTCAGTTGAGCTCATCAGTACTACCTGTAGATAATATGAAGTGGGTCCCGCAGAAATGCGGGCACCACGAAGTTAGAGTAATGGTGGAGGCAACACTTATAATACCTATTTGAAGCTCGACTTTATTCGTATTTTTTTATTGCCCTAATAGGGAGACGAGCTAGTGGCCCGCCTGATGGTAAGCGGTCGGCTCATGGACTTCCGCAATGCCAGGGGCACAGCCAAGTCGCTCGCTGCCTACCATTGTAGGAATACTCTTTCTAAGCCTCGTTTAAAGAATCGTATGTCATAGCGCTCGGGAAACATCTAGGTAGGGAGATCATTCCAGAGCTTACACGTTTTTGGTCAGACAGTGAGAAAAAGTTATAAGTGTGTGTAGTATTAGTTATTAGTATTAGAGAGTTGCCTTCACCTTTACTCTACCTTCGTGGCGCACACTGTTAAGTGCAAGCCGCGCCGTGAGCTAAAGGCTTATTTACATGAACTATTTTAAGTGTTAATCTTGGATGAATCATTCAAGGTGATAAATCATTCAAGTGTAAATTACGTTTCAGTTTTGTTTCATCCAAGATTTATGAATTTATTTCACTATGCGTGATTCACTTTGGTTGTAATTATGTACATCAAAAGTGAAATAGTGTAAAATCCGTTTAAGCTAACTTAGCTCACAGTGTAGCTTCCGCATTAGTGTCGCAATTGGTTATTAGTACCGTGAGCAACGTACAGTGCGACAATTTTAATTTTGCGCTTCGGTAATCGTCGTTTGTTTTGGGACACACGAAGTGCGATATTGATGATACAATGCAACATAAGATTATTTACTTTTGCCTGACGACTCTTTAAAGCGGGACAGTGTTTCCATATTCGTAATAAATCGTAAAAACCCAAGTAGCCGCAGCGCAAAGCGTATGACGTTATCTGATAGGTCTATAGATATTTAGCAGTACAGTGGAGAGTTTTTAAGTCTTCATATAATCTATAATGCCAGGTTGAAGGAAGCTCATCGGAGTACTGAGTATTTATTCCTCCCATAGCTCCTGTTCTCTCGAGGCCCACTAGTAGAATTGCTGATATCTTCGAACATCGCGCGCTATGCCGAGTTCCGCTGCGTCACGCGCGTGCTGACGTGGCTGAATAACCGTCTGATGCCGGTACCTTGCTCCCGGGCTGACGTGTTCGCCACCGAAGCAGTCACCACTGTTGAGAAGCGGATGCTTATGAAAATGCTCACCTCCATCGTCGGCTACAATGAGGACGAAATGAACAATGAGTTTAAGGGTATGTATTTTGTAAAAAAAATACTAATTTCCAGGTCGTTTTAGGCCACGCAGGGGTTTTGCGAACCCTCCATTCAGAAAGAAATTGGCAGAGGTGTAATCGGTACACATTTATTTCGCGGAGCTTATGAAAATGTGATAGCCACAATTCTAGACTCCGGGCTGATAATAGAAAAATGAATTCGTAATAGAAAAATCTAATATCACTTTTACCTGACCAGGGGATCAAACCCGAGACTTCAGCACAGTAGTCGTAAGCAACTCCGCCACCGAGGAAGCATCATGCGTAGATTTTTTAATTTGACTTGAATAAGAAATACATCAAGTTACGGTACTTTTGGGCCCCTTTAGCCGTGAGCAATAAGGGAATGCAGGATACTAGACCCTGGTAAAGATGTGACTACGTATTTCTTTCTTAAGGGCGCGATCAGATTGTTCGCTTTTCGGTTGTTCTTTCAGTTTCCCCTTTACACAAGTTATGAATCGTGTGAACTTCAAGTGAAACGAAATTGCCGCTGAATCGAATGAAATCAAACGAAAATTAACGTTCTCCCCGAATGAGCTTCCTTTATTACCCTTAAAAATATTAAGATGATTATTCAAAACATTAAAAACGATGATTTTGGTTAGGCTTGCTATTGATTTTTATTTCTTACGCCTTCATTCTTATTCGTTTCCCATTCCTCATTTAGACTGGAACGACAAAACCTTCGAAGATTACCTGAAGCACAAGGGTTTGACGCCAAATTTGATCCACTACGTGCTTTTCGCGATCGCGGGTGGCAACAGCAATATGCCTTGCCTCGAAGGTGTGAAGGAGTGCAAAAAGTTCCTCATGAGCCTCGGCCGATACGGCAATACGCCATTCCTTTGGCCCATGTACGGAAGTGGAGAGCTCCCACAATGTTTCTGCAGGTAAGTCAATGCTTAACATAGACATAGATCTAATAGATACCTACCTGAAGTGTTAGGTACACTTCTTACATAGTTGTAATAAATTTCCATAAGTAGGTACTTAGGGTGTAGAAATCAAAACGAAATCCTGGCCATGTGTTATCTGATTTAGTCAACACTCGACGCGACATTGCCGCATGTACCAACACTACAGCCGAATACAATAAAAATGCCCTTTCAAGCCGTAAAGTATTAAAATGCTCTAAAATATGATTTGAAGGTGTTTCTCATTACTAAATAGTTCTTGTGACGTCATATGCGAAATGCTTAATTTTCATAAGGATTGGTGTACATACGGCGTCTATTAAGATCTTGGTCGGTGTCTAGTTTTTGCTCCATTCAAGGTTTCACATTTTTGTAAAGAACTAACGCAATCGAAAATTAACAATCCTTGTCGGTTACAAATGGATGTTGCACAAGTAACTCAATTGAATACATTGCATGGTTATAGAAATTATTTAAAAAAAAATTAATTAAGGCTTCGCATTTCCATGCATATATCCCATGACAAGTATATAATATATTTTCAAGGATTCACAAGAAAGATGGAAACACCGGCGTGGCCGATTTCAAAGTCTTTTGGTGTCAATTCCTTCCAATACGATTTTCTCCAAGCGGATCGAACGACCAAGGTCGATCAATACACTTGATCAAATATCACCTAAATTCACCAATTTCAATGATTTCATAAACTGTTCATTACAGTCAATGTTTATTGCATATCCTAAAACTCCTAGACATTATTGTGTAGAAAGTTGTAAATAAATAAATACACACAACAGTCACACACATAGCCCTGATCCCACACTTGGGTAACCTGTACCGTGGGTATTACGATAACCTAAAAGGGACTTACGATCCCGTAACACCCAGACGGCATACTCGAAATAAATAAAAAAAAACTCGGTGCGGGAATCGAACTCGCGGTTTCTCGTTTCATAGATCTACTTTCTAGCTTCACACCGGTAAAGTTAAATTTCGCGGATTGTAACTTTGTTATACAATCAAATGACGAGACGAACAGTTAGCTCGCCTGATGGTAAACACCACGCCTGCCTATAAACAATAGCAACATCATTCAAAAATAGTCAACCTCTGTGTGGTATTTTGTCTACGAACCCTAACATGACGTAATTTTATCGTATGTTGACATTTTTAATGTCGCGAGATATGTCGTGTTGCATATGCTAAGCCCGCAGCACAAATGAGTTGTCCGTGGTTGTACAATGACAGATTGTAGTGTGTTAATATAGGTTAATAATAATACTCGCCATGTATACACGCCCTACTGCTGGGCACGGTCCTCCTCTACTGAATGAGATGGGTTTGAATGAATTAGGCTTTAGTCCACCACGCTGATGTAATGCGGGTTGGCAGACTTCATATACCTTCGAAATCCTATGGAGAACTCCTCAAGTATGCAGGTTTCTTCACGGTGTTTTCTTCATCGTTAAAGTACCTAAGCGATAATTAACAATGAATACATACATAACTTAGAAACGTCAGAGGTGCTAAGTGTGGTGAAGATTTGTCATTGTGATTGCAAAAAGTGCATCATGAAAGTGTCCGATGCGACGGCCGACGGCACCCGCCGGTTCAATGACCCAAATGTGCATCAACTTGACTAACGCAAACAAAATTGAAGCTACTTTCTAATGTTGCATGCCGCACGATTTAAAATATCGTAATTCCAAAGATTTATTGTACTTTATTGTTAAACTAGCCTTTGCTTGCGGCTCCGCCCGCGTGAACGGCCTTTTCCGGGATAAAAAGTAGCCTATGTTACTCAGTGATAATGTAGCTTTCTAACGGCAAAAGAATTTATGACATCGGTCCAGTAGTTTTTAAGTTTATTCGTTACATAAAAAAATACAAATCTTTCCTCTTTATAATATTAGTGTGATTGGAAAAGTAACAACGATGACATAGGTTGTTTTATTAGCCTGAATGACGAAACGAGCAGGTCGCTCGCGTAATGGTATGCGCCATGTGTTCCCATAAACAGAAGCATCACAATACAAGAACCTTGGATTACAAAGCGCTGCATGACTCTGCATGGGTCTGTATGACATTGTTCTGCGCTCGTAACCCTGAGACGGAGAGTTGCAGTAAGCAGTTTTTGTGCTTATCCAAACACATCACGCATATATAGCAAGATGTGCAAAAAGGAGCCAAAATATCTATACAAGTTAATTGACCAACTTTATTTATAGCAAACGTTTGCAAACCAGCAAGTGGGTCACCCGATGGTAAGTGGTTTCCGCAGCCGATGAACGCCCATAATACCAGAAGAATACTTTTTTACCGTGCCCAAAATAGTTCTCTACACGCGAGCAAATTCGTGTACATTGTTCATCCAAAAATGTTATGTGACTAACTAAGCGACTTTATACTTAGAAATGATTTATAACGCTGCTGATTCATCGTCCTCAGCAGTCGCGTCATCGTAACAACTAAATACATAATGTTTTCTGCACATTCCAAAAGTAGTCTGATCGGATAATTTGGACATAATTTGCAATGACAAGGTTACTTCTCATAATAGGTTTATTGACTCTGTTTTTTATAGCAGTAGGGCGGGAAACGAGCAAGTGGGCCACCTGATTGTAAGTGATCTCCATTGGTTATGGACACCTACAATGACAATAATTATAGGTGCATTTTCGAGCTTAAGGAAAGGAATGGCATTGGGAAGGTTGGACCTTTCAAAATCTCGTACTAAGCTTAGCTTCACATACAAGGCTTTCGGCATTCACAGTTACGTAGGTTAGCTAGAACCTAAGCCAAGCCTAAGATAGTTAGCGGTCGATACCATTATTAATATATCCACAACTGAGTTAACCTACAGCTAGCTAAGCTTAGCTTTTGCGCGACAATAATTCCTTCAAATGCTTGTCAAGATTTTTTCTGGTGAAAGGTAGGTAGTAGGTACACGTGTAGATTAAAAATCCTGCCCTATCTTGTCGACTGGATAGCGAACACGGTGAAAAACCCGCCATAGTAGCTCATTCCGGCGGTTCGCGTTCAAGGACCGGTCAATAATATCAGACCGACATTCTTACGGCTGTTGAAACATACAATGTCTCTCGACGGTCGACATTGTATTCGGACTGCACCTAGCTTACCATGGCATGCACTGCAGTCACTATAAAATAAGGATTAAAAAAAATTGATAACTTTACCTGTTTAATGTATGTTGCTAAGTTTGAAATGAAATTATCAAACGCGCCGGTTTCTTCACGCTTTTCTCCGTCAGCGCCAGACCGTGATGTTTCATATGACTATGAACACAATATGTTTGTGTTATGGTTTCATAAAGTAGTTTACATTATAATAAACTTATTTTTACAATGTGACAAGTTATTTAATTAACTCCCCACTGAGCTATCGCTGCTATGAATATAATAAGCTTATTATTTAACTACGAGTATAACTCAGTATAACTACTGAGAGTAAATTCGCAGATTACAAAACCAACTCGAAGAGCATGCATTGATGGACTTCTGACTTTTTTAAGTTACGTGTGTATTAATTGTTAATTATCGCTTGCTATAACGGCAAAGGAAACATCGTGAAGAAACCTGCATATCTGAGAAGTTCTCCAACAGAATTTTGAAGGTATGCCAAGTCTGTCAACCCGCATTAGGCCAGCGTGGTGAACTAAGGTATTACCTCTGTCATTCAGTAGAGAAGGGTCATCCCAGGCAGTGGGCTGTGTTTAATACAGGGCTGGTGTTATTTCATTTTAATAATACTTCCTGACAACTTCTCTGCTGATTATCGGACGAGGCAAAGGCGTAACTTGATTCCCATTGCGGGGTGTGGGCGTCAGACGGTGGCTTGCCCCTACATAAATAACAAATCAACCGTCAAATCATGATTGAGGAATGTAATTCCTGGCATTAAACCAGTATAACGCCAGAAAGATATACTTTTTGACAGCTCTATAAAGGAATCCGATAGGAATCGTGTTATATGAAGCCTCGCCACTGCAATACAGCTAGCATAATACAACAAACGCATTTTCGTAGGTGCAGTCTGATCCACGTATTCAATTATGGATTAAACATTAGTTACACTGGCTGGTTGGGATCAATTTTATTTTCAAAACACTAGGGGCTTTGCCCATGTTTTTCCACAAAACATAAAATAAAAAAAAAACTTAATGTTCGACGAATATGAGACATATCTTACTTTCTTCCCCACATTCGTATCGGTCTCGACCCCATACCCCCAGCGGTTTCGGAGGAGATAGCGTGACAAGCTTTTAGCAGCGGCGGCGTCGGCGCCAGTTACTTCTTTTTAGAATAGAGAGATAATAATATAACTTACTCATTTAAAAATAATTCCTCACTCCAGATTATGCGCAGTATTTGGTGGGGTGTACTGCCTGAACCGACCTATTGATAAGGTAGGCACGAAGACCGTCGACGAGGGCAAAACCGTGGTCACGATCGAGAGCAAGTCGAAGACGCTCAACTGCGACCACCTGGTCATCGGCATCAACGAGTGCCCTAAGGACCTGATCTCCCCTGAGCCTGCCGACCGCTGCGATATATCCAAGGCGGTGTTCATAACGAACGGCTCGATCATGACGAGTGACAAAGAGCCGCTGACGTTGCTCCGTTTCCCTCCGCTTGCTGAAGATGATAATGCTGTCACTGTCCTCGAAGTAGGACCGGCTACCGGCTCCTGTCCTAAGGGATTATGTAAGTATTTATTTATTTATTTATTTATTTAAATCTTTATTGTACACCAGAACATACACAGTATGATAAAAAAAACAAAAAAGGTAGTCAAAGGCGTACAATCAATACAAAAAACTTAAAAATACATTTGAAATAAATACAAATATATATATAATAAATAATAAATATCTATAAGTATCTATGTCTGCAGCCAATTAGAACATAATATATTAGTACATTTCTTTCTCCATCCATTACAAAACTAAACTTAGGTGTTGAGTTTAGTGCGGGCTTTATTTTAATAGCTTTTTACCAGGTCGCTCGCCTGATGGTAAGCGCAACGCCTGCCCATAAATAAGCAATACCACAAATACTTTGAATTACAATGCACTGCATGGCATTGGACTGCGCTCGTCACACCGAGACATAAGATGCTAAGTCTCATAATCCCCGGTAATTTCACTGGCTTCAATATCCTTCAAACCGAAACACAACAATGCGTACACACTGTTGCTTGGCAGCCGAAATAGACAGTGCTGTGGTACCAACCCAGCCGGCCTTTCGCATACGAGAGACCTACCACCTTCTAAAAGGCTCCTCCGAGGCCTCCTATCACATAATGGGACGGAAATCACCTCGGCGAAATGTGGGTGCACTAGTTACCCCTTCGGGGAGTACAGGCGTGAGTGCGTACGCACCCACACGTCGTGTTTTAACTGCACTTTGAAAAAGTTGTAATTTGTGCAGACAGACCGCAAAGTGAAACTAAAGTAGTTTAGAGCGCACGAAACCGTCCCAGGGTCATGACTTGCGAGCTAACTTTTTGCTGGTTTTTTTGTCCGGGTGCGCCGTTCGGAAACACGTAGGTGGGACTTTTTTTTATTTTTATGTAGGTACGGTTGAGTCATTATACTAGTTCGTAAAAAGTGCCCATTTAATTATAAAATCATGTATGTGTGTATAAGGCAGGTAACACAACTCCACTGTCTAAAAAAACGGACGAATTATTACACGTGTCTACACTTTTCGTACTGTCATTAAAATTATGCGCTACGGTATTCTTTGTTTTTTTACTAATTAGTATGGGTACGCACCAATGGTAGACCGTTCGAGCTTGCCCGCTTAGCATGAGACCACGAGATATCCCGTGTGCAAAAGAGGACTTTATCGATATTAACTAGTTTCTCGTTTGTACCGTAACGTGCATCCCATGACATAGATGATAGAGATAAAGCTATCTGCACGAGAAAACGAGCCTACAATATTTTCTTGTGGCGAGATAACCGTTGTTAGCATTTTAGCTTCGATAGACATGTTGAGATCGAACGAGGCGTTATGTTAGCAGTCAACAAAAACTCAACAAAGTCACTCAACAAAAAAATATTACATATTCTACATACATATATACGCACTCACGCCTATAATCATCGAAGAGATAGGCAGAGGTATATCACATTTCACCAAGCTTGTTTCCGTCCCATGATGTGTTAGGGACTCTATTGCCATACCAGGCACAATCTCAGACTCCGGGCTATACTGAGGATTCGAAATAGAAAAACCCAATATCACTTTTATCTGACCCTCGTATCATCATCATCATCGCGCCTTCGTATTTCGGAAATATACGAACATTGCCGGAGCGTATACCTTTAATCGCAGTACTGTAATATTTGGATAATTTCAAAATTAAGGTTATAAACCCATTTGAATAATCAAGCGTTATAGTTGCGTGTATGACTCACTTTACAATATTAATCGATGATATTGTTCAACTGTTGTTGTGGTAGAGCCACGCTGTAGACAATTTTGTCTACAGTATGAATGGGCCGGTTCGTCCGGGTCGTTACCACTGTCTTACAGAAAACCGGCGTAAAGTAGCAGCTTGCTGCTGAGTTTCGTACGGTGAGTGAGATATCCGGAGGCCCAAATCCCCCTCCCCTTCCCAATCCCTTATTATCCCTTTCCTTTAAGGTCGGCAACGCACCCATAATTCTTTTGTATTGTGGGCGTACATGGGCGGTGGAGATCACTTACCATCAGGTGACCCACTCGCTGCCACTTGAACTTGCCATAAAAAAAAATTGTTGCGTGCATTTTACAATATTAATCGATGATATTGTTCAACTACATTAAGGTGTATGACATTAATATTTGTATACGGTGCGTTGTAACAATTCTTCGCTTAGTTTACCGTAAATAATCTTTTGATAGCGCTACAAACACGTGTATGTTATTTTATTCGCTAAGCGCTTTTATGAGAACGGCTCAAAAAGGCTCGTATACACGCACTCACGCCTGTAATGCCCGAAGGTGAAGCAGAGGTGTAACCAGTACACTCATATTTCGCAGAGCTTATTTCCTTCCTATGATGTGATAGGGACCCAGCCTATCGCCATACCGGGCACAATTTCAGACTCTGGACTAAGCATAAAACCGAAATCACTTTAGCCGACCCGGGAATCGAACCCGAGATCTCAGCACGGCAGTTGTATCGCGTATGCATTATAACTGCGCTACCGAGGCCAATTTTGTCATTCTTATAACAGTATATATAGGAACGGATGTAACGTTCAGTGTCACTTATTATGGAATTTACTGCCGTATTCATAAATGTTACTATGAGGCCTCATAGTGTGCGCGAACGCATACGATTTCTGTACACGCTATTAGTTTTTGGCGCTAAATATAAATAGACCAAAGGGTATCTCCACACTACGACGGACGGGACGGACAAGTCATCACCGAGTTGTCTGGTAGAGCCATGCAGTAGATAGTTTTGTCTACAGCACGAATGGGCCGGCTCGACTGGTTCGTTACCACTGCCTCACAGAAAACCGATGTAAAGTAGCGACTCGCTGCTATGTTTCGAACAGTGAGTGAGATATCCGGAGGCCCATTTCCTCCCCCCCCCCCTTCCTCCTTAAATTACCCCTTTCCTTAAACGTCGGCAATTCGTCCATGATACTTCTTGTGTTGTAGGCGTACATGGGCGGTGGAGATCACTTATCATCAGGTGACACACTTGTTCGTTCGCCGGCCTATAATATAAAAAGAACAAACATTATAAAATCTATTTGGATTCGTTCTGTTCGGTTGTAGTATAGTGCTGCTCTAATATTGGGAATTCGTAGATAGTAATAATTATAAGGTGTTACACAAAGGTGTGGTCATATTTAATGGTCATTACATATACCTGACAGTGACTAAGTAAAATAATAAATATTATTTTAACATGGTTGTTACAATTTATTCCAGTTGTGGTGTACTTCATAGCTAACAAATCTAAGGACGCCGAGACTGACTTGAAGGCATACGCGGAGAGAATCTTCAACATGTCCGAAGGTGACACCGATGCGTCGGGCAAGCCCAAGGTTTGTTATATAAAAAAAAAAACTATAAATTTAAAAATAAAATAAGGATTACCAAAACTTAAAAACCGACTTCAAAATAAACACACTGATAAGTTAAAAATAAAGAAACAATTATAGGTATTTTTGGAGTCGGTGCAATTTTATTTGACCGGCAGCGACACAGGCACCGAATCTAAAGAGACCCATAGAAATTGTTATTTTGGACTTTTCAGTGTTTTTATTTTTCAATTTATAGTGGTAGTTACAGTAATAGCATGTAAATTCCAATACAATAACACAATCGCGACGACTGTACTATTGTCCGTTGAGGAGTTTAATATTTTAACTCCGTACTCCGTCATCAGATCTTAACCAAATTTTTATGGGACCACATCGCAGCTAAACTCAATCGAATGAAATGTTTTCAAACAAAATTGGCCCAGAAATCGATGTACATACATAAAAAAAAACGCGCCGAATTGAGTACCTACCTCCTTCTTTTTTGAAGTCTGTTAAAAAGTAGAAAATCCCGCAGCATTTGTTCGAGCTCACCTTTTCTTTTAACTGGCGTTATCCCAGCTTATTGCCGGGGTTCGTTTTCCTACTTAAACGTTTCAACTTACGGTGTGTAAACACTCTTACATTTAAACTCGCCCATTCATCAATGTCTTGAAAACGCTTCTTTACATTTGGCAAGTCTCGAAATAACAGCAGTGTAATAGCTACTTCAAAGCCATGTCTGGATTCTTGCCTTTTGTTTATAAATATCGCTTTTGTGGAAACTTACTTTGATTGTCGGTTTTAAGATCCTGACATAGTACAGAATCCTCCTCTATTTAATTTAGTTTCTCTATTTTGACTTATAAAACCGGGTGTCTTGAATTAATGTTTGATAATTTTACTCGATGATTAAATTATTGAATAAAGATGGCTCATTGATCTAGTGATGACGTTACTAATTTCTCAGCCTAAAACGCACTTCGGTTGAGAAATTAGTGAGGTTCTGGGTTTATATCCCAGATCGGGCAATCACAATTTAATGTAAATTTAAAAATTACACATGAGTAAATTTGTGCTATACGCTCGCTCGGTGAATGTAGTAGTTGCACTTCTGCTTATGTTTTGAGTGATACAAGCGTGAGTTTGTTATGTGTGTTGTATACAACGTGTTACAGATAGGTGTGGTCAAATTTAAGCAACGTGTAGTGTACGATATAAATATTGAGTATTACTAAATCCGATTGCATTGCTGGGACATAAATAAAGCATGAGCAAAAAGCTGAGCTTTTGTCACACTCCAGTATTGCTATTCTCGTTCACGCACTTCAATTATTTATAGTGATGTCATCGATAAGATATCGATCGTAATTAAAATATCACCTTTCTGTAACACGTTGTATAGTTATTTACATACATACATGCGCACTTACGTCTGTAATCCGCGTAGGGGTAGGCAGAGGTGTAACCAGTACACCCACATTTTATTTCGATTCCCGCACTGAGACAAATGTTTGTGTGATCCACAAAAAATTGACTCGGGTCTGGGGTGTTGTGGTTTGGCAAGTCCCTCGTAGTTCCTGATACCCACGTTTACTTAGTGTGGGGTCAGGACTATGTGTGTGAGTGTGACTGTTGGGTGTATTTATTTATATAATATCGTTTTAATGTGGCGGCAGTGCTTGTGGTCGCTGTTCTACAACGTGAAGGACACGAGCGCGGCGGCGGCGAGTGCCACGGAGCGCGTGCACGTGTGCTCCGGACCTGACTCCGGTCTCGACTTCGACCGCGCCGTTCAACAGGTACGAGTAACATTTCATTCCGCAGGTCTAAGGATCGTCTGTGGCGGGGCAATAAATGGGTGGACTGCGCTGGGCAGTAGTGGACAACTCTGCAAGGTGTAAACCTGGTAGAGCTGGCCACGATGCCCCACAGAACGTGTCTGAGCTGCAGCCGAAACCTCAACGGTGGAGACGCGTTGGCTTGGCTAGATATCTCCATCCCTGGGATCTCCCGCTGAACGGAACGGAACGCTGTACAGGCAGCAGCACCTAAACTGGGATTAAGGGTTCCATGGTTCCATTAATGTGAGCCGATCACACTATCAGTACTGTTTTTTTTTATAGTATAAGCCGGAAACGAGCAAGTGGGTCACCTGATGGTAAGTGATCGCCCATGTACGCCCGCAATACCAAAACGAATTATTAGTGCGTTGCCGACCATAAAAGAAAGGGGTAATTAAGGGGAGGGGGTTTGTGCCTCCGGATATCTCACTCGCCGTACGAAACGGAGCAGCAAGCTGCTACTTTACGCCGGTTTTCTGTGAGACAGTGGTAACGACCCGGACGAGCCGACCTATTCATGCTGTAGACAAAAGTGTCTACAGCGTGGCTCTACCACTCAAAAAAAGTATTATTGAGAAATTCACCATAAGAATTTCGAAAGTATATATATTTTTTAATTAGCTTTAGTGACGAAACGTGCAGGTCGCTCGCCTGATGGTAGGCGCTACGCCTGCCCATAAACAGAAGCAAAACTACACAGGACTTTGAATTACAAAGCACTGCATGACATTAGACTGCGTTCGTCACCCCGAGATATAAGATGTTAAGTCTCAATGCCCAGTAATTTCACTGACTTCAATACCCTTCAACCCGGAACACAACAGTGCTTACACACTGCGGCTTGGCGGTCGAAATAGACAAAGCGGTAGTACCAACCCAGACGGCCTCTCGCCTACGCATACCTACCACCTTGTAAAATGTGAAGTCTGCATAAGGCCACCGTGGTGGACTCAGGCCTAATCCCTCTCATTCTGTAGAAGAGACACATTGTCTGGGACATGTATTATACAGGGCTAGTATTCTTATTCCTTACTTTCCCACCACGGAAAGTATCACTGCAAGCTGTAGTATCACTGTCTCACAGGAACCCGATGCGAAGTACCACCTTGTTGCGTTTTGTACGGGTGGTGAGATTTCCGATTTTAGACACCCCCAACTGAATGACGACACGAGCAGTTCGTTCGTCGGGTGGTAAACGCCAATAAATGCACATTATTAGAAGCAACTCTGCACAAAGTAGGCGATCAAAAATCACAAAGTAGGCGATCGTGAACTCCGCTGGTTACATAAAATTTTAAGTCTCATAATGCCCAGTAATTTCACTGGTTTCAATGCCCTTCAAACCGGAATTCAGCATGGCGGTTTAATGGTGTACGATGCGCTTAATGTTATGAAATAGTCTGTGTCGTCACTCGTCACTACATCTTGTGTCTTTATCTATTTGCTGGGCGCGCCCAATTTCGCATAAAATTGTCGGTCATAATGTTGAAAGTCCTAACAACTATCGCATAATTTTTAGTTGGCATAACTTTGAGAGTCATAAATAGTGTTTTAACCTAGAATATAAAACGCATAACCGCATGAGCCCAGAGCTCTGAGCAAATTTAATAGGTTATGGTGCGGTGGTGGTTGCCCAAGCCGCGGACATGTGTGTATAAGTAACATTATTCATAATAAAATAGGTATTATTATATTTTAGACCTTTTAATGTTATGCGAATATATTTAAAAGTTTATGACGATAAACTTTAGGGCTACAGATTGTTATGACAACGGATATTATGCAAAAATTAAATTGTGCCTAATCGGTTATTACATTTGAACGTTATGCGGAGTGATGATTATGCCAAAAACAGTTATGCGATTGAAAATTATGACATAAAATATTATGCACGTCAATATGGACCCCTATATACATACCTATGTCTAAAGATAGATTACTTAGCACGACGTTAAAAATTAAAAAAATTTGGAAAACCATGTTCCAATTATTTTGTGCAATTACATAACATTGGTCCAATTCAACTATTCAACGCATATCAATATTGTGCAATATTTAGAGTAATAACACAATTTTATGGTGCAATAATAGTCTCTAATTACCAATAAAAGGTTGTTAATATAGGTAAGTAATTAAAGTAATTTGATATAAACTATTAAAAGTAATGTATTTTTGATGTTAAATTAATTTTATATTAATTTTATTATTTAAATTAAACAAACTAATGAGTTTTAGAGGACCAACAAAACATGTTAATTGTTTAGAATGACATAAACACAGAGTAACAACCAATTTATCAATCATTAGATAAATAATTTTATAACAATCTATCTCGCATGACCGATTAACCCATAACACGTGTAACTCAATAATTGTTTTTAAATTGAATCTGAATAGTTCTTTTTTTAATTTAGTTAAGTGTTTATATTTCATATAATGATGCAATCAATACTACATAGTGTATTGCCATACCAGGTGGTCTAGCATATGCAACACGAGACGATTTTGTCGACTAATTTTGTCGTGAAAAACAGTTTTACTAGGTTATCTCTATAACTATCAAAGCTAAACTCGACGCGATGTCAAAAGTAGACAATGTAGAGAAATTAGAACTTTCAACCTCGCTGTGGTATTTTGTCTACGAACCCTAACATGACGACGTAATTTTATCGACTCTTTAAACTTTTACCCGAGATATTTGTCGTCGGTAGTTACGAGTATATCCCTCGCGCGCGATATATGTCGTATTACGTCTTTAGCCCCAAGGTCTAGAAATTATGTATAACAAACAGCTGTGGTCGGTAAAAAGTAGCGCGGATTCTTTTCTTTCTACTTTGTGTATAAGGTATCTTACGATAGATTTTAAATTTATGCATCTAAAATCCCTGACCAAAATGTAGAAAAGGGACATCTAGTTTTAACAATCAGATTATAACAATATTAAATTATAGTAAATTACATGTGGTAGAGAGCCTCAAGAATTCGTATCTTTTAATGTTATTGCTTGATTTCTCCATTTGGAGGTGTGTTCACACACCCTCGTTTCGCTTCGTGGCCTAATCAAGTAAATAATTCTGTAATTTCACTTTTGTATAAACGTTCACGTAATGTTTCAATGAACTAGGGACAACGTCCGTCTACGTCACCCTGAACTCCAAATAGCACGCAATCATCACGTGGCTTAGCGATAACCCATCGGTCCCGGCTAAATGTTTTAGCTAAAAAAAAAGATAAGCCAAGATATTTTGAACAAAGGTTGGTAGACAAACTATTTTATCGTTATACAATGTAGGTACCTATCTTATTTACGTTTAATATCCAAGACCAGCTGTTAGGATTGTTTGTAAATGGGGAGGCGTTCAGCGATAACGGATGAAACGTGTCTTGTTAAATTATGTAGGCATCGAGAATTTGTAAGACTAGCCATAGAGGTAATCTTTACGAAGATGTGGGCGCAATATATAAAATAAGGGGCGGTGTCTTATAATATTATTATTGTAACGCATATTATTACTATTTTTTTATATGTTCCCGTTGCAAGTTGTGGAGGTCAGACGGCGCGGCGGTAACATAACATAATAACACCACGATTATTTTGTGTCGTTGATAGCAACAACTACGAGATACTTTCGATCTCACAATACACTGACACGAAACATATATTAGTCTCGGTGCGGGAATAAAACCCGCGGCCTCACGTTTGACAATCGGCTACATGCCCACAGACGCCACTGTCATATTGTAAATGCATAAAAAAATAATACCACATGTACCTATCAACTAGTTTTACTAGGTAGTATGTCCTATGCGAGAGGTCGTGGCCGTCTGGGTGGGTAACAATGTTTTGTCTATTTCTGCAGCCAAGCAGTAGTGTGCACACGTATTGTTGTGTACGGTTTGGAGTATATAAAGCCAGTTAAATTAATGGTAATTTAACATCGTATGTACCAGGCCGTAGAAGTCTAATCACCATACCTGTTTCAGAAACGTAAATAAATATCTAACAAGTAATCACTTTTCAAGTATATTCTTAGTTCTAAGCTGTCAATTCGGTCAAATAGAATAGTATATCTATTATGTAAATTGAAAAATGGGTAGATATTTGTTTACTTTTCTGGAGTGAGTACTCCGATTGGACTCTAGTAGGTACTTTGTGATGCAAAGTTCTGAGTGGTGTTTATGGGCTGGCATGGCGTTTTACATTAGGCCAAATACCTGCTCGTCTTGTGTTTTGGCGAATAAAATAATTACCATTTTGGGATAAATTATATGTGTTGGTGCAGGCTGAACAGATCTTCAAGAAGATCTGTCCAGGCGAGGAGTTCTTGCCGCGAGCACCGGATCCAGAGGAAATCGTATTCGAGGATGACGTCACGCACGGACCCGAGTTCCAGCGCGACCACGACGACGATGAGACCAAGGAGTAGTTTCACCCTAGACTTACTTTACACTACACAGTACGTCTCCGCGTGTCGATAAGGGCCTGTTTGTAATTCACGCCGACTTAATTATGACGTAATTACTGTTGACGTAACAACCGGCTCATTATAAACAAACCCTTACTGTGCTTCCAGGGCCGGACTTAGAAACAAATCTGATGTTAGGGCTTGAAGCGGATGACTGAATTGACATAATCATGTAGTTTAATCAATTAGTCAATACGGTTTTTAATATGCACAAAAATGCTACAATTCACATCACGTTCGAACATTTCTTTAGTCCGCGAGTATGCCGAGGTAGCTATTTTTTAACGTTAGTTATAAACGGACACGCCAAGACGTACTGTTTATTATAAGATGTAATCTCAATAAGATTTATTATATGCTTCGGTAGCTTGACTTCGTGCATTCCGGCTGGTGCGTTGAGTAGAATATTTTGTTCTATAAGAAACATCAGTTTGGTAGTGCCGACATCTGCGAGATAATATGGTAGTTTAATATGTTATATTTTATATATTATTTTATAGGCAACATTAAATTATACGAAAAAGAAACCCTTTGTTAAAAGTACAATCAAAATTGGGTTAAAAATGAGACCGAAATTATGATTTTAAATATTAGTATGAGCAGAGGTAGGAACGTAGTGTGGACATCTCATCATCAAGACGCGTGCACAGTAATTGCCATTTTGATTGGCGCCTTCAAAGTTAACGTCTTCTGTAATTTTTCAAGTTTCAACAGATTTGAATGGATTTTAACTTATTTATTTTTGGGCGGCTATTTTTTTTCTGGAATATGTTTTGGGTAACGTAACTTATTAATTTGAATTATTATGAGACATCTAAATCCCTATCCGTTTAGATATGAGCGTTTCTGATGTTTATGACGTTAACTACCGTTTATCTTAGCGCAGTCAGTAGTTAACAGCTAGGTTGTCTTGATGCAGTCAGCAAGATTGACTTATAGCATTTCGAGGCTATTTTCTGACATCGATGCTTAGTAACGGTTCGTGAAATGAACTCGTTTAGTATTTGAAATGTTAACAATTTTGTTTTTTAGTTTCTAGTGTAAATGCTCTCTATAGAGTTCATATTTTTGGCAGTATTGATAAATTATAAACCAAAGTATTGAAAATTACCGATGCATTAGATTAGCTAGAAACAGGTTTAAAAATGTTTAATTACATTTCGAACGCACCAGTCTTAATAATAGATTGTAGCACATAAAATACTTTTGATTAAATTATTTAGCACTTTTATGATATTTATTATGAAATGATAATAATCATGCCTGCGCCAGCTTGTGCATTTATAATTCCAATAAAATGTGATTATTAGAAATAATGTTGTTTTTTATACACCTTTGTTTTTCTCTAGTCCCCAGTAAATTGACTACTATTGCAGTCAACTTTACTTACATAATGATCTACGAAATTTCAGAGTAACTAATGTGTATTGTGTACCTACATAATATTGAATAAAAAGTGGTTACCAAGCTTGCTTCACTTATATGTTAGATATTTTCAAAATGCAGTCATTATTAAAGAAATCAAAACAAACAGTAGTGAATGCTCAGGAGATTTCACGCTGTAAAAGTTTTAGCGGCGCGGTTCTCGCGTCTATTGTTTTCAGATGGAACAGTTTTATCATATGACGTGGCTTCCTAAATGACGGTGTTTAGTTATATTATCGCTTGTTATACCAGAAGCTATTTAAACTAACATTATCTAAATGGGGCTTAAAAGCTGACAAGAGGTTATTTTGCACATGTACAACAGTTTATTATTGAATTAGAAGGAAGCCAACGAATGAGTGAAGCCTTTCATGTACCTAATGAGATTAAATAATATGATCTGATATATAATTATTATCAGAGGGTTTAAGGGTCAGTTAGAAAAGACTACATTTTCACAAAATTTATTTCATTACGTACATATCATTCACTTCTGGTCCATATTATAAAGCACTTATAACAAAAAATAAGACTATGTATATCCTTATAACAATTTCCTTTTCTCTTAGTCTCAAAGACTGATATACAAATAAAGCGAATCCATCAAGATTACTTACAAACATATATGGTTTACATCAAATTAGGATACAAAAGTTTACAAAATATTTAATTTTTACTAAAATAACCTTTTTTCATATGAGAATAAACCATGTACATTGCCCTCCAGTTGAGCTGAATATGTCCTCTTCATAAATCTCAGATCACCAGAGTAGCTCATTTCACGCAATTTGGATACGGACCGTGCACCAAGATCCTGACAACTATGCTGCATGCCAGCCTGGAGGTATGGCAAAAAACGTAGCACAGACCCCTTGTCAACTATACTGCCACTCACACCCTGGGCAACCCTGTGTTTATCAGACTCTTTGTGGAAATAGCGACTCATCGCTGATCCCTTACCATCCTTATTCTCCATGGCCTCCAAGCTGCCCATTCCTCTGTATTTTTTCAACCTAACTCCATCTGAGAAGAAATATTCTCCTGGTGCTTCAGATGTGCCTGCTAGGAGAGAGCCCATCATCACTGTAGACGCTCCCAATGCTAGAGACTTAATAATGTGTCCTACAGACTGGATGCCTCCATCAGCAATGACTGGCACATTGAATTGTCGGGCATATGATGCAACTTGGTACACAGCTGTGGCTTGAGGACATCCACAGGCCATCACTTCTTGAGTTATACAAATAGAACCACTTCCCATTCCGACTCTCAAAGCATCAACTCCTGCATCAATGAGATTTTTTGCCTGCATCCTAGTAACAACATTTCCACCTACGACTTGAATGTCTGGATAAGTTTTCTTTATAAATTTCACCATCTCTATTTGGTATATTGAGTTACCTTGTGATGAATCTAATACTATAACATCTACACCATTACTCACCAAAAGTTGGAGACGGTCTCTATCAGCCTCTCTGGTACCAATGGCTGCTCCTACCAGCAGTTGTTTATTGGAATCTTTGGAAGCGTTTGGATAGCTTCGTGCCTTCTTTAAGTCAGTTCTTGCGATGAGTGCTACAAGCTCACCATCTCCATTAATTATTGGTAACTTTCCTTTCTTACTCTTTTCAAGAATATAATTAGCATCTTGTAGAGTGACTCCAGACTGTGCAGTGATCATGTCATTTATTGGCGTCATCACTTCCTTCAGGCTGAGATGTGGATCACCCTCCCTGAAATCAATGTCACGTGATGTCACAATACCAATTAGTCGACCACCTAATTTACCATTCTCTGTGATGGGGTAGCCTGTAAAACCATTTTTCTTCTTAGCTTCCAACACATCAGCCACAGTGTTCTCAGGGCCCATACACACTGGGTCCCTGATGAATCCATGTTTGTACTTTTTAACTTTGTGTACCTCATTGGCTTGGTAGTCTGGAGTGCAGTTGTGGTGAATGATGCCTATGCCGCCGCACAAGGCCATCGAAATGGCCATGTCTGCCTCAGTCACGGTGTCCATGGGCGTCGATACCAGCGGTGCTTTCAAATTGATCTTCTTAGTGAGCGGTGAAGTTAAGTCAACTTCTTCAGCGGTGAAGTCTATGTATCCAGGAAGCAACAAAAAGTCGTTATAGGTGAGGCCCTCGCTGTTGGCGAAAATTTCGGTAGCCGACAGTCCATCTCGGAGATCGCCTTCTGTCTTGATGGACATCTTCAAGTGTTCTCGTGTACACGAGCTGGGTTAATGGCTCGCGGCGGGCGAGCGCAAGCTACAGATTCTCGCCGTAAAATATGTTCTTGAGACTTGCGACTTGAGAACAACATGCACCCGTACACGTGGTAAATTCTTGGCAGTCTTCAGGAGAAAAGCTACGGTATGAAAATTTGTAAATTGTCAATAATTATTCACATCTTTTACTGGCACGTCGTTTGTTATAAATTTTATGGTCTCAAAAATAAAAAATAAAAAATATTTCTTCTACAAAAAGAAGCACGAATATGTACCGGCTTCTTCCCTTTTTATTTGACACTGTTAAACAGGGTTACCCACAGAACAATTTTATTCAGAGGAGTGTTACCAGTAAATAGTAGTGCAGTTGAGTGTGATCTACGCACAAAATTATATAATTTTATATAGAGAAAAAATACGCCAATAAATAAGTAATTTATTTAGTTACTTAAAAAAGATATATTTATTTATAATTGGGTCCGTATTTTAAATAAAAATGTGTTTTCCTTCTTGTGGTGTTGGAAGAAAACAAACAATTTTTTTTTTACTCTGGCTTCACATGTTTATTTTGTATGATTTTACCGGATTTTACTGTGGTTTTTAGTTTTTACGCATGTGTGGAGTCCCGTCAACGAATATAGTCCGACCTAGTCCGACCAACTTTTCTGTGAAGTGGCGAAAATAGAAACTACGGATGCCATGTTGAAATATCCTTCGATTGTCAGCGTACTAGACGTTGGTCTATTACGTTGGTCTACTACTTTGTATTGATTTTGACAGTGATTTTGTTTTTGACTGTTCTGTGTGTTTTATTTCAGTTCACAGAAAAGTTGGTACCACTATAATCGAGGAAGCAACACTGTAGAAATTAGATCTGTGTCATTTTACCAGAATTGTGTAAATGTAGGTCTATTTTAAGTGTATAGTGGTTGTAGGTAGGACGCGTTATAGCTGGCCGGCAGATATTAATAAAACATATTGTAAACCTTCGTTTTTTAATAATAATATAAATCTAGTTGGTCGATGCCGGTTGATACGCTGTAGGTGTGGACAGGGATTTGCACAGGACAACAACGGGGTAGGCGCGGTCAAAGAGAATAGGCGCGGTGCGCAAGGCACCGGGAAGGCGGTGGTCCGTGAGCTCCGGCGAGCGTTTTCGCGCCATCGGGCGAGTTTGAATGAGTTGCACGTAAGAAGGCGCCGCAGTAAACACCTATTTCTCATCATCATCTCGTATTTAAAAAAATATCGTCATGTTTTATTCGCATCCTTATCAGTAGTACCAACTTTTCTGTGAACTGAAAGGTGTCGCTACTGTCTTTAGCAATAAAAATGGCAATAAAACACACGGAGCACTCGAAAGCAGTGGACGCTGACAATCGAATACTAAGTTTATTTTTATTTTGTGGTTTGGCATGTCAAATTTTATGTTATTATCTTAGTTATTATAATTGAATTACGAAATAACGGAAATATCGGTGTACGATATTCTCATACCCAGAGAGCTCATACCATCGATGTATTGCAATGACTATCGCGGGTGATAAATAATAATGTCACGATTGCGTTGATCCATTCTCTTTTTCCCATTTGATCTCATATACGAGGGACATATGTTGTCCATACAGTATTAACACAAACCTATATCTTTCCGAAATAGACGAAAATTTTCAAAGTGTATGTAGTAAAAAAACGCGCTCTAAGCAAAGACTAGTTGTAAACGTTGGTACTTGGTAGCAAGAAGTTCACAATATAACTTCACTTAGTATAATTATTCGCTTATTATGAAACCGAGTTGACTTGAAGTGGTAGCTTTGAGCCTGCTATTGCATTTGATACGGTAAATGAATTTTCTAGAGGCCCAATAGCTCCCCCTACTCCTAACGATCATGCCTTTTCTTCATGGGCTTATACTTCTTCTAGTTCTTTGAGAAATCACTTACGCTCAGGTGACCCACTTGCTCGTTTGTCGGCGTTCTGCTATAAAAGAAATAAGTATAGTCTATACTTAGCATTTCATATTGAGAGCCTTTTAATGCTATGTGCTAACGCACACATACTCAATACCTACTTGACGAAACGAGCTGGTCGCTCGTCTGATGGTAAGCGTACCATAGACAAGCAACACCACACAGAATTTCGTATTACATACAAAGCACTGCACGACACTGAACTATGCTCGTGACACTGAGACATAACATGTTAAGCCTATAGTTAATTTTCTGGCTTGATTATAGGCTTCAATGTCCTTCAAAACGATGACAATGCTTACTGCTGTTTGATGACCGAAAATGTAAGATCAGGCGAAGCAAGTGCACCGACAGGGTAGGTACGTGCGCCTTACCCTGCCTTAATATATATAGGGTAGACACCCTAATTATATTATTTACATTTATGCTACAAAATAAAACACAGTTTCACTTCACAATCGTCGATGGATCTGTTCACATAAATTTGAACGCGAGTTCGATTCCGGCACAGCGACAAAATCTTTGTGTGATCCAAAAATATTTGTTTCGGGTCTGGGTGTTTTCTCCCAGAAGGGTTGACGTCAGGCTGGCGACTGGTCGATAAAACTGCCGCGCGTTGCCGACCTTAAAGGAAAGGGATAATAAGGGATTGGGAAGGGGAGGGGGATTTGGGCCTCCGGATATCTCACTCACCGTATGAAACGCAGCAGTAAGCTGTTACTTTACGCCGGTTTTCTGTGAGACAGTGGTAACGACCCGGACGAGCCGGCCCATTTATGCTGTAGACAAAATTGTCTACAGCGTGGCTCTACCACTCAATAAAACTTTTAAAGGTTCTAAAAACTTAGTTTGTTATTCCAGGGTTCTTTGGAAAAATCGGAATGTGCCTATAGACGTGGAATATTTCTCGGTAGAACCTGCAGAAAGCATAAGTAAACAATCTGGAGGCCGTTTCTCGTAATTTTAAATGTTCAAAATATCATTCCGATCTAGTCTCAGCGTCAAGAAAGTTGCAAATGGCATTCTCTTAAACCAATAATCAACGTCAAATGTGAACATAGATTGTATAATGAGATTGAATGTAGAATAAAAGTTGACTGAAGCCAAAACGGTATAATGCTACTGCTAATGCTAGGTGCATTTGACGTTGATTAATTATTGGTTAAGAGAATGCCATTAGCAACTTTCTTGACGCTGAGACTAGATCGGAATGATATTTTGAACATTTAAAATTACGAGAATTAGCCTTATGATCTGCGATTTTTTTAAATTATCTAAGTTAAAAAAAAAACATGGATTTTAAAACTATTGTCCATGAAGGTATGCACTATTTATAGCTCATAAAGAAATACTGAGTTAAATGTTTTAACCAATTTCAAAAATAATGAGGTTTGTGATGCACGTCATGGGTATATAACCAACATATTACGTTCAGACAATAGACATCGTGACGAAATAACTTATGGAATAGCAGCAATGGTTCGCTCGTACGTCATACCTACATACTTATTATCGGGTTCTTGGTTTTCCCAACCATTGTCATAATAATATCAAGGCCGGATCTACTTATTCAAGTGCCCCGAAAATAAGTAAAAAATAGGGCGGGTGCGAGTCAGACTCGCATATCGAAGGTTCCGTACCCACAGCATAAAATTGTATTTTTACTATTTGTTAATAAGACAGCCTCAGGTGAAATTGTTTCACTGACGTGTGCTGATCACTCGTCTGTGCAACACGCACACGTCCCCATAATCAATAAAAAATACAAAGACTCCGTAGCACAGTGGCGAGTAGCCGGCTGTGAAACGAGAAGCTGTGGGTTCGATTACCGCACCGATGTTTGTGTGATCCACAAATATCCATATCCATAAAAATCTGATTCACAAATCCTACTATTTCGTACTACTATTACAAAATAAATACACATGAAACTTTGGATGTTTGTGAGTTTGTGAATTTGGATGTTTGTTAGTCCTTTGTTAGCCTTAACAGCTGAACGATTTTGGGTGAAATTTGGCACACAGGTAGATCGTGACCTGGATTAGACCTGGAGCAAAAAAAGGTAGGGTAGACAGAATGGCGCGGCGTAGGCTCTGTAATAATGTTAGCTTTAGATGACGAGATGAGCAGTCGCTCACCTGATGGCTAGCGTCACGTTTGGAAGTAAACAGAAGCAACACTATTCAGAAATTCGAATTATGAAGGACCTGGATTGCGCTCTGTTAGGCGGACCCTATTTGTCTTTAAAAAAAACTACTTGTTTCATCACACGTAAAGTTTATTGGGAAAAACCAAACATTGTTACAAACACACTAAAGTTTGACTTCCAGATTTCTATGTTAACGAGTCGCTAAAGGAGAGAGTACCGCTAGTCGCGAATGCTAGGAACTAACTGCACTAAATGAAATGGAATTAATAATCACGCTTTTCAAAGTAGCAATTCAGCATTTTGTATGCAGTAAACAATGAATATTATGTTTTTTTTTTCTTTTATTTTATAGCATAGGCCGGCAAACGAGCAAATGGGTCACCTGATGGTAAGTGATCTCCACTGCCCATGTACGCCCACAATACTAAAATAATTATGGGTGCGTTGCCGAACTTAAAGGAAAGGTATAATTAAGGGATTGGGAAGGGGAGGAGGTTTGGGCCTCCGGATATCTCACTCACCGTACGAAACGCAGTAGCAAGCTGCTACTTTACGCCGGTTTTCTTTGAGACAGTGGTAACGACCCGGACGAGCCGGCCCATTCGTGCTGTAGAAACAAGTGTCTACAGCGTTGCTCTACCACTCTAGAAATGCTGATGATTCGATAATTACTTAGAAATTAGGATTTCTAAGTAATTACCTTGGCAGCAAAAATAACCAAAGCGGTGTTTCTTTCACAGACGGCCTCTAGCATACGAGGGACCTAATATTTGTTGGTACCTTTTGAGTACAGAACTCTCTATAATATTTTCTTTCGTAACTGTTTGATAAGGTGTTCGGCATGAGATATCGCTGTACCTCTTTGACCCGTTCAGTTTGTTATTCGAATATGTATCCCCTTGACCCTGGCACTGAGCAACTAGTCGCTTGATTGGCCTTCCTTTCGTGTTTCTAAATCTAGTAGAAACAATATATCAATGGTTGTACATCTCGAAGTATCCTGGTGGATACTTGTGGGCTACTTGTGCGCTGCAAATAGCCCGCTGTAAAACGAACGGCCGCGAGTTCGATTCCCGCACCGCGACAAATGTTTGTACCATATGCACTCACGCCTGTAATCCCCGAAGGGGTAGGCAGAGGTGTAACCAGTACACCCACATTTCGCCGAGCGTATCTTCGTCCCACGATGTGATAGGGGGCGAGCCTATCGCCATACCGGGCCCAAATTCCAGACTCCGGGCTGATACTGAGCATTTCGTAATAGAAAAACCCAATACCTCTTTACCCGACCCGGGGATCGAACCCGAGACCTCAGCGTTGGCCTCAATCGTAACGCGTACGCATTACAACTGCGCCACCGAGGCAGGCACAAATGTTTGTGTGATTCACAAATATTTGTATCGGGTCGAGTTTTGTGGGACCGTAAGACCCTCGTAGTTCCTAATGAGTAGAGCAAAATGTGGTAACATTATAACAGTAGTTCTATTGGAAACAGAGTTATTTATTGAGTAGGAGCATTTTTAAAAATAAAAGCTTTATACCTAGCTCTTATTGCACTCAAATTTCAAGTATGATTAAATAATTTGGTGTTTATAACTGAAAATATACGGTACAATCAATTTACTTAACCGTGAACACACTACGTACGTAGCTGTAATTGAATGCATTTCAAAGATTTTGCCTACATTTATCTTAAATCATTATCATAAATCTTTAAAGAGCTAAATACCCTAGAAATTGTAAATTAGTAATACCAGTACGTCCATTTTTGTTCCAGTTCTGCAGTAGTGGAAAGATGATTTAGGTCACGTTTGAATTCTTGATAACCTGTTAGGAATATATAGTAGTTTCACCTACTAACTACATATTTTTTTTAATATAGTAGTTTGGCCCTTGGAGGTCCTGGGAGTGTAAGTGCAGCACGTTAAGACGTTTGGACCTAAGGGTCCAAAGGCAACCTCACCTGCACGTGATTTACGGGCTTTGCTGATTAACGGACGAAGCAATGCCGAAACTTAGTTCGCGTAGCTGGTTGTGGATCAGACGGCAGGTCGCTCCATATATTACCAAATACCGTCAAATCGATAATATGAGAAGCCGTACCTTGGCACTAAGCCGGGATACCGCCAGGCAGACACAAAAAGTAGACTGGCCCTTATTATAAGTAAGTATTTATATTCTGTAGGTATTATATAGCAGGGTGGCAACACTAAACACAGGCAATACTAGCCGCTAGCCGCTAGCCGCACGGGCCTCCTACTGAACACAAGCACAAGCAAGATTCATAACTTGAAATTGCATGACGTACCTCGTGATTAATGAATGAGTTTTCTATTAAATTGTTGCATTTGTCCTGTAAAAGCCTCTCCACATTTAAATAAGGCGTCATTTTCAAAACAACTCGTAAGTAGATAGTGTGAACAAACATTTTTACTTATCTCACGATGACCTCTCGTAGTAGGTAGGTACAACAATTTTATGAATAGTGTTATATAATGTGGATCTCAATTCTCGATGTATTGAAATGTACCTATATCTTCGAATTTACACTAAACGACTGTTTCACCATCTCCGAGTAAATGCTACTTTTTACCAAATAAAATATGACATCTATAAGTCACTCTGAAACCAACCTATTAGGTACTTTAAAAAATCTTTACCCCGGGGCCATCGAAATAAGATGACTAGAACGATTAACTCTCACATGAATCTGCCAAAAATACGTCTCTACTTACTGACACATGCAAAGGTAATCACGTAACAAAAATTAATGAACGTTCAAAGTCAACTTTATTTCAATCTAAATATTAAATCTCTAGATCGAGATACGTCGTTCTGCACCGCGCAACAAATTAGACGTATTAAGTGTCAACTAGAGATCATGAATCCATTTTTATGAATTGATGAATGAACGAGCTGCATAGGCTTTTATAGCCCCGCCCCTTGCACAGAGTTGTGTGGGGTAACTTTTTTGCTTGAGTTACGTTTCTTATCATCTCATTTCTGACTTTTCGAAGTTATGTGCGTATTCATTGATATGACTCGCTTTTACGGCCAAGGATCATTGAAGAAGCCTGCATACCTGAGATTCTTCCAAATAATTTCCTAGGTATGTAATGTTTACTAATGGCGTATTAGGCCGGCGCGGCATGGGGGACTAAGGACTAATTTTTATCATAAGTAGGGGAGGCCCGTACCAAGCAGTGAGACAGTAGATACGATATAATACATGGCTGTTTTGTTATTTAGGTATTGATATAGCGATAGACTTGTTCCCTGATTATGAGATAGATTACAGTTGGCCAATTATATGCACGCTTTGCCTTCTGCAGAGTTTTGCCTAACCCTTCGGAGATACAGGAGTTATGGTTATTTTATTCATGAGATGTTTATTTACGTAGGTAAGTAGGTATATCAGGTTCTCGCTTTTTCCTCTTTACGCATGGAAATTATCCAAACCACAGACTACGTTTTATTTAGATTAAAATCTGATGTTACATAATGCGTAATATGTTTTAATTAAAAATCATTTCTATTAAATACTTATTTGAATTTGAACGCAGCTACACTATTTTTTTATTATTTCTTACTTAAAGTAACTTCACCTTAAGCATTAATTAAAGTTATTTTTAGACTTGAGTGATATTTTTCCATGCCGTATTCAAACTAATAAGAAAAAAAATACGTATAAGCCGGCTTGGCGTGGCGGCGAGCGATGAATGTAATAAGTAAGTAGTTAAGCTTACACAGCAGTGTATTCTTGGTCTTGAACAATAAAAACAACGAATAAATCAAATGTTAAATTAAATGTACTTATATTTATTTTATAAATCTTCTAACGACTAACGTAGAAACTAATTCTTAAAATTACTTACACTATATACAGAGTATTATTTCGTTTGACATTCAACAAACCGGTAGTAATCGTAGCTCAACTAGCAACACATAGTTCTGTACACGAGTATTTTGGTCAACGTCCAGCTGACCATACGGCGGATATGTCGCATCGTTCATATAATAAACACACACATCACAATATTGGGCTTCAATCAATCCGTCTCGACACATTTTCCATTTACCCGAACATAGCCGGTTGGGCACTGGTCTCCATCGAAATTGGATCGTTCGTCTAAAGTTACGTTGGTTGTGAGCGTAGGAACCACAACCGTGGGCTTCTCTGGTAATACGGTGTTGTCCTTAGTCGTCCCATTCTCTGGTCTGACAGGTTGCACTTGTTTCGGAGACATTTTCTCCTTCAAATCTTCTTTTTGTCTTGCGTTATGTCGCACTGTATTATTTGTTGTGTTAGACCGACGAGTTTCGTTTGTTTTATTTGAAGGTAGCTCCATTCTGGCGGGTTGTCTGGTTACCGATATAGTTTTAATCCTCGGTTCGTTCTCTATTATTGTTGCTCGGGATGGAAGACCGAAGTTGCTTCTGTCGAGTAGTTCCGACCTGTCGCGATCTTGGAATGAAGGTTGCTGCGGAGGCGGAGGTGGTTGTAGCTCTCTACTTATTTCCTGTAAGACGGTCTGTCTGTGATTCGAAGATACCGCCGCAACTTGAGAATTTATAACGAACGAGGCGACCGTATCCTGTCCGTGGATTTTTCCTACTGCCAGTGCACCGACAGCGATGAGTAATGCAATCATGACAGGATTGACACAATCCGAGGGACTCTTTTGTAACTATGAATAATGTTTGACAAAATAGTAACGCGATAATGTGTTTGTTGGAACAGCTGACCACGCAATAAGGAATCTGCTTGTTGTCGATTTGACTTGACGGTTTTTGCACTTAAGGCGAAGGCGATTTATGATAATGATGATATCATATGCGATAGCTACGGAATTACGGTAGCGCTGGCGTCAAACTATAATGTGAACAGGTTTGTTGAGTCATTATGGAATTTTATACGAACGTACGCAGATACACTGTTAGTCATTTTTTATTTACTTTCTGAATAAGTTACAACTGTTCCTGATTCAACCGAATGGGTTTATTTATATACGGTTAAACACTGTCCATAAAAATAAATGGATTGTAACTCGTAAGTAAGTATATACGGAAAATTTAGTTCATAATTGAATGTATTTGTTGCAGGAATTTAGTGTTGCATACAACCTCCGTGGCGTAGCGGACGAAGCGAGAGACCGCGGTTTCGATTGTCGTATCTCGAGGAAACGTTTGTGTGATTCACAAATATTTGTTTCGAGTCTGGGTGATTTCTCCCCAGGGCGCTTGACGTCAGGCAGGCGGCCAGTCATAAAAACTACAGACCTATCTTTCTGTAACATGTGTTAAAAAGCATATTACGCCGACTCTACTGTGAGTGGAATAAGGACAGGTGGAAGAAGAATTTACTGTTGCGAAATCTCGAGAAGTCGGGAAAATACTCTCAAAAAACTTAAGTGAAATCTTAATTAAAACCACCTTGTTCGCCGTATCATAACGTGTTATTTAAGAAACAATAAATCCGAGTCACATAAGGTATGAATGTCATAAGATATGTCTTCTTAAATCTGATAGACCGATTCTTTAACCATCGTAATGTTTCACATACCTACTACAATACATTGAGTACTGAGATACTAACCTACCTACTTATTAACATAATTATTACGATTAAAAGATGCTGACATATTCTTGATTTCAGTATTAAAAATAACATATTTTACTTTTTTGCTAGTTCTGTAATCAGCATATAAAATAATTAAACCGGTCTAATTAAAAAGGTGGTTATACGTAGCTTAAGTGCCTACCTACATAAATTATGCATTTATTATTTTCAATAATTCTTGCATCCGGGAATTTCTCGGTCGATAGGTACCTATGTAATATTTTTTCCATGGTCTCACGAATACTAAAAATCTAACAAATCAAAAACTCTAGTAAGTAGGAATCCACCGAGTTACAACAAAGAAAGATTAACAAATTGGTTTAAAAATAAGATGACATCTTAAATCTATATTCCGGGCACAACGTTTCAATCAGAATTGTATTATTTACGTTATTAATGTCTTAATGAAAATACATACATACATACGCACTCACGCCTGTAATCCCCGAAGGGGTAGGCAGAGGTGTAACCAGTACACCCACATTTCGCCGAGCGTATCTCCGTCCCTTATGTGATAGGGGGCGAGCCTATCGCCATACCGGGCACAAATTCCAGACTCCCGGCTGATACTGAGCATTTCGTAATAGAAAAACCCAATATCACTTTACCCGACCCGGGGATCGAACCCGAGACCTCAGTGTTGGCCTCAATCGTAACGCGTACGCATTACAACTGCGCCACCGAGGCAGTCTTAATTAAAAATAATCATTTTTAGTAGCATATGATATTCTCCTTAAGACGACTATTCATAGAGTATAGAGTCTGAGACGCGCCACAAATTATAAGCATAACAATAGGAACTGAAGGTAAAACTGCAGATTAGAGGCAAACGTTTTTTACGTTATGAGTGTAATATTTTCGAGGTTACGATATTATAATATTAATTTATGTTTTATGTTTACTTCGAACAATAGCTTATTAGAGGTATGCTGTTTCAAATAATTTGTATTCATTCATCATAATAGGGTAGTTGACTAGATTTTTTTAATATTTAAATCAATATGTTATGTTACTCAAAATCTATCACAGAAAGAATTGTATAAATCGGACCAAAAATAAATAAGTTAGAAGCCATTCAAATCCTGTAGAAGGGGTAATTGTCAAATGACAGACGACGCAAACTTTGACGTCACTGTGTAAAATGTTCATTGTGGTGCACGCGTGTAAGCGAGATAGTGAGACGCTACTACGCTTAAAGTCATAACTGCGGGCACACTTCAGAACCAATTTTCATTGTGTTTTAATAAAAGGGTTTTTTTTGCGAATCATTTTCTTTTGCTTATAAAATAATGTATAAAATTCAATATAGGAAACTACCCTATTGAGACAGCCTCCGTAGCGCAGCGGGCGAGTAGCCGGTTGCGAAGCGTGAGGCCGTGGGTTCGATTCCTGCACCAAGACCTATGTTTGTCTGATTCACAAATATTTGTCTTGGGTCTGGGTGTTGTGGGACCGCACTTCCCTCCTAGTTCTTGATACCCACGATACAGGTTAACCTAGTGTGGGTTTAGGACTATGTGTGTGACTGTTGGGTGTATTTATTTATAAAAAAACGGTTAAGTGCGTGTCGGGTGAAGGTTATACACAGTAAAGGGTTCTAGAGTCGGAAAATATCTTATGTCTCAAAAACTATACAACCTAACTAATTAAAACTAATTTTCGGCGAAAGTACCTTTTAAGTTATACTACCTTGTTATTTTCAGAATATTCCTCCCAATAGTTTAAAAGTTAGAGAGGGGGGGGGGGGCACATATTTATCGACTTTGGACACGCATATCTCGCAAACTTGTACTTGTATAAAAAAATCATTTAGCAGCTTAGATATCACCTATACAATGATATTGTCTTAGTGCGATAGAAAAAAATATCCTTCAGAAAAAATCTTATTAAATATCTCCATAATTCATATTGTATGGAGCCAAAAAGAAAATGTTTATTTAAGTACACCTTAGTGTAGCGGTTCATAGAATCCATCTGCTATCCAAATTTTATCCAGATAGTGCTAATAGTCTCAGAGTAAAATGGCTGTGATATACGGACGGACAGACAGACATGACTAAATTATAATACATTATTATCGTTTTTGCCATTTGACTACGGAACTCTAATAATGAACTCAAAAAGTATTGGTTCCTGAAGTCTACAAGTGGCAGCCACACTGTAGACAAATTAGTCTGTAGCATGAAAAAAAATTGGACCACTGTCTCACAGAAAACAGTTTTTTACGGAGAGAGATGTGCGGAGGAAATGAAGCTCAGGCGACCTGATGACGTCTTGGTAATTATGTGGCAAGAAATAGATTCAAAATTTGATTCCCCGGATGGGGATCAAACACGTTCAGAGGCAACCGAACGTATTCGCTTTTAGGGACACCATTATTCTATGGGGACACCTAAATGGAGACAATCTTAATGCGAACTTAGAAACCACAGACGTAGATGTAAATTGATATCGCAAGTAGTACTTGAATTTGTATGTGATTTTTTTGTAGCTGCCTCTGTAACGTCACAAGAGCAATTTAGTGATGCTAATCACCCTTTAAATGCGTCTCGGCGAGGAAAGTAGGTAAGGTTTACTGGGGCAATTCCGAAAAAGGGGTTATTGTAAGAATTTAAAAAATCTGCCAACAGAAGTAAAATTTTCATATGGGTAATATGAGTCCAGACCCCAAATTTAATAAACTCGTCGCATCAGTCGTCGTGTCAACACTGCACGTGTAGTGTTAAGTTGTGTTGGACAAGATTTTGGCGCCATTTTCGGTAGTTTAAAATAACCCCAACGCACTGTTCTCGCAATTCTGGTAAGTTATTTGAATAAGTGTTTGTTTTTTTTTGTAGATTATCGCTTTTCGCTTATTTGTAAAACGATCATAACAACGTAACTGTATTTAAAAAAAAAATTATCACCCCTTTGGGGTTATTCCAATAAAGATTATTTTTTAATAGTAATTGCTAGTGATTCTCAAACTATTAGGGCACTATCATTGTATAAGCAGGTACACTTGCATAATTTCTAATTGTATTGTATGTATATCAGACTCAGCGAGGCCCATTCGCTGGTGAGCGAACAGGGAACGCAACGGGTAATTGCGTCGCCAACATACTTACTATTAAACTCTCAAATTAAATGTTGAGAACCACATATATAACCACATATCGTCATGGGGTAATTCCGAACTATTAGCGGCGTAAACACGAGATAATTAATAACCCGTAACAAAACTGATAATATTTTCTGTAAGGGGTTATCTCTGTCGAAAAATATGTAAACATTTAGTCAAAATGCAATAAAATCAACTATTTGATAACTTCTGATAATTCACTGGGGTAATCCCCAGTGATATACGTACTATCCCCTAGAAAAAAAATATAACCTGTTATTTCAGATGTGTAATATATATAACCCAACTATATACATAAGAATCTAATATAAATTTTTTATACAGCATTTCATGAAATAGATAGAGGTTAAACATCAAAAGCAGTCATTTAGAAACTACTTTCAATAATTAATAGAAATATGGACCTCTAGTCATCTCATCCAAATTCCTATCGGAATTGCCCCAGTAAACCTTACACTTGCGATGTCTATTTGGATCTATATCTACCCGTAAATTTAGATAAAAATCTGTCAATAGTCTGTTCACTTGAAATTAAGGAATACACCACCGAATGATATTATATTCCAGGAATTTGATTCACGTTGTTTGTGTTTCTATCTCTAATAAACTTAGTTAAATTTGCGTTCATTTATGTCAATAACAGTTTTTCCGTGCATGATTTCATTAAATATAAGTACTTACAATAATATTTTCCAGGTAATAAATCTTGATTACCTACACTAGAAATACAGTCATTAATGTGACACGATCATGTTCTTAGTATATTCTAGATAAACTTTGTTTACTTCATCTTTTAAAGAGATGTACATAATTAGGTCATATAATATAAAATTAACATGTAGTGTTTCGATTAAAGTCCCAAAGAGTGCCAATGAAACCCTATTACTAAGCCTATGTCACGTCGCGACATCGTCTCTCTGTCCTACCTTTATAGAAGATAGATCCCTCTAAACTTTATATAGGCAGCCGGCAGAAATTTTCACAGAATAGGTATGTGTTATTATGGCGGATAACTAATAAATGCATAATAACACATAGGTATTCTGTCTCTGTAATAAAGTTCCTTTGGTACTTTTTGGGTAGCTATGCAATTGTAATAAAATGAATTTAAAGTAAAAAATAAAGTGTCTGGGTACAGAACCCTCCGTAGGCGAGCCCGACACATACTTGGCTGCTATTTTGCGATATACTTAGTACCTACGAATATGCAGTCAATATCCGACCATTCGAACCGGGTTAGTTATTGAAGAGAAAATTATTATAGTATTTCGCTTGTATATGCATATAGATGGAGAGATATACAAATATTTTAATTGGCTAAGCTCATAACTTTAATAGTAGTACTGTACGTAGTAGGTATGTAATTTATTTATGCGCGAATCGTCACTGTTTCGTGTTTTTTTTGTATAAATCTGCATGAAGGATAATGTTTTGTTGAAGAGTTGCTTAATATTTAACTATTTCAATGTTTTAGAAAAGTTACGATTTATATATATTATTTTTTTGCACTGATGGATTAAATAAAACTTCCTTTTTTATAAAGAAATTTATTAAATTATAAAACAAAATTAGATTATACTATTTGTCTTTGATTCGTATATCTATGCCAAGATCTTCGTCGTCGTCTTCTGCTTTTGGTTTGTCATTGGTTTCTCTTTTAGGTGCATTCACCTCGATTTTATCACCTCCATATGTATATTGGTTGGGGTTTAAAGGCACAAATAACGGTGCATCGTCATCAGGTTTTTTCGTAGTCGTACCTTCATTTTTATGCTGGTGACTGGTATCTTGTTCTTCGGTATGATGTGTGTTATGAGTATTTCCAGGTTTATCATATTGGTGGTTTGGATTGTGTGAATTTTGTCCGCCGTTGTTTAAATTTGTCTGTCCAAGATCGTTGTGGTTTACATTGGTGGGTTGATCTCCATAACCGGGTTTATTAGGCTCATTATTATTTTGGTAGCCTGGCTGATTCTGTTCTAAATTATTTGGGTTACCTTGATTTGGTCCATTATTTTGATTGCCATAGTTTGGTTGATTAGTTTGTCCGTATTCAGGTCTGTTAGGTTGCTCATTAATACCTGGTTTTTCGACGGAAGGTTGGTTGGGTTTTCCATAGTTATTCTGGTTTCCGTTGTTGGGTTGATTGTTATAGTTGGGATTATTAGATTGTTCATTATTTGGATTTTGGTAACTTGGTTGATTGGGCTGACCAAAGTTATTTTGATTACCTTCGTTGGGAGCATCAGATGACCCATAGTTGTTCTGGTTGCCATTGTTTGGATGATTATTTTGCCCATAGCCAGGCCCATTAGGCCGATCGTTATGTGGATTTTGGAAGTTGGGTTGTTCAGGTCGCCCATAGTTATTTTGATTCCCGTAGCCAGGCCTGTTGGGCTTAAAGTTCTGATTGTTGTAGCCCGGTTGATTTTGTTGATCATAGTAGTTATTGTTATTATTTTGTTGATTAGATGGATCAAAGCCATTTTGGGTATTGTCGTAGCCGTTTTGGTTGTTACCATTCCAGTTGCTGTTTTGATGATGGTGATGATGTCCGTGTCCGTGTCCGTGACCATGACCATTGTTAAAGTTGTTTGGCCTATGGTGATTGTGAGGTGGTCCATACCCATTTGAGTTGGGTGGTCTGCCGTTTGGTGGCCGATCGTTTGATTCTTCTTTAACGACTACGATTATCGTTTCTGTTGGTTTGTTTGGCGGAGGTCTCCTCTGATCGTTTGCACTGACGCCACCCTGGACATTGAAGTTTAATCCTTGGGTTAGGCCACCGATAACAGCCCCAGCGGTACCATGTATTTGCTTGTGTATTTCATTGGCTCCAGACAGCAAGCCGTCCAACAATCCGCCATTACACTCATACACGACTAATAAAATAAATAATATTTTTTTCATTATGATATGCGCTTAATTTCACGTGAGACTGACTCAGTGCGGTGTACACTTGCGATTGACTGGCGCGGTCATCTTCATGTTCCGTTTGATAACCTTTTATAAAACCTGTTTTGAATACAAGCTGTAAGGCACAAAATACGATAAATCTTTTGCAAATACATAAAAAAATCCCAATTTGTAAACACCAGTGTAAGCATATTATTTAAATTCTACTCGATTGCTTTGATTTCAATGTGCCTTGAATACTTAGTAATAGTCTCAGTGATTTCATTCTATTACTGACTTACAAGAAATTTACTACCTAACGTAATAACTTTAAATTTATCTACGTTTCTACACTTAAGGTAATAAAAAAAACTTCACCGTGCACCACACAGTGGTGAATGACTTGACTCCAGAGTCCAGACTAATGACAGTAACTTTAGAAAAATCGGCACGACTACATTTTTAATTACCTTTATTAATTGCATTGTCAATGATCTTCAACCCGGATATGATGATGTTATACTAAGAATAATTATACATATGTTTTCCTCTATTTGTATACGCTAACGTAATTATTGGATGTGCGTCTCCATTGTTAGAAGATACATTCATCGAACGACGATATGTCCGTCGCTCTGTGGTCACCTTGATGTCGTCGAGGTCATTGAGTGGTAAATACGCTCAGTCGAGGCCATGAATTTATAATTGTGGTGAGTTGACGGATATTATATCTTGTCAGAGTCACATTTAACGGGGATTTAGAATGCTATTTGTCTGGCGGGATTCCAGTTTGTAAGCCTGTTGAAGTTGTTTGTCGAGATATCCTGGCCGGATCAAACGGCTGCCGTTTAGTATGTGGTGCAAAATAGTAGGTACCTGTTTAGAGTATCTTATAAATATTATTTTAATCAAAGACTGATTGAATATGGGATATTATGTATATTCTTGATACTTTCCGTGTTTTTACATAATTTATTGTACCTACTGACATTGGAATAAAAACAATTGGTACCTGCCTACAGTTAATTTAACCTTAATAACGTCTAATCGAAATATTATTTGTTGTTGAGATTTGTATAAAGCGATTATTTTAGCGGCCAATAGGAAATATTAAATACCTACAGCTAAAACAAATGTTTAAAACCAACAACTTTCTTTATATCCATAGTTTAAAGGATATTGCCTTCATTCATTTTAAATGACTAATTGAAGGCGATCTACTAAAGCTTGGTGGTCACTAACCACGGCCAGTGACATTAAGTTCCAAGAAATATGTAAGTATAAATCTAGACAACTTTTTGATAACAATCGAAATAATAATTGAGGAAAATATTTTTACTAGTAAGTATTTACCTACCTAAGTACCTACTTTATCATTTCACATTAAACGAGTCAAAAATACACAACGATTAATTGTAGGTGTTATTGTAAAAATATTCATACTGACTCCCGAGGAAATACCTTTGCCATTTCACTTTCTTATTATGACTATGTATTTTCCGTTAATAAAATTATTATGTTTTTCTATTTCTACTCGTATGTATTGTTCCATGTTCAAAGTGTTGTTTATTAAAATTAAATCTTTTTATCAGCTTCTTTTTACATCCAACAAACGTATCGATCGATCTACACGTCGTATAGTGTTCGTTCAAATTGTGGTTTAAACCCTGAGAGCTAAAATATATTTTTGAGCAAACATATTATATTAAAAATAATGATTCTCTCTATTCTAAAAAAAAGTAACTGGCGCCGCCGCCGCCGCTGCCAAAAGCTTGTCACGCTATATCCTCCGAAACCGCGGAGGGTATGGGGTCGAGACCGATACCAATCGATGCAGAATAATGTGGGAAGAAAGTAAGATATGTCTCATATTCGTCGGACTTTAAGTGTTTTTTTATTTTATGTTTTGTGGAAAAACATGGGCAACGCCCCTAGTATAAAAAAAAGAACCTAACCGTTAAAAGAGCAAGAAAGAGTGTAAGACAAGGGGACCGCCTATCTCCAACTATTTTCGGCGGTACTGGAATCAATCTTGGGTTTCTCAATGGGCTCTTACGACAGGCAGGGGATATCGTGGAAGAATTCTTCAAATGCTCCTAGTTCACAGGGTGGGAGGCGCCGCTCAGTCATCATACCGGTGTGGCGCCTCCTTCTGCGTCATGACACGGTCGCAGAAGGAGGCCATTGCACGGCACGACCTCCGTCTGTCGCCCATGGTAGCTACCTCGGCCGGCAGAGACGTGTCTGCCGTCGACCTGAGAGCGCTGCGCTCTTCTTCCAGGGCTGGGCACTCTGTATACTAATCATCCTTATGTATGGCAGCCAAACATGGGCTTTAACACAGAAAATTACAAGCAAACTCACAATCTGCCAGTAAGCAATGGAAGAAGTATGTTGAACGTGAATAAGTTAGACAGAGTGAAAAACAGTCATCCGAAACATGACAAAGATCATAGACATAACATGCAATATTAGAAGGCTTAAATGGCGATAGGCATGGCACTTGATAAGAGTACAATACAAATGGAGTATAATTGTGACACGATGGTACTCTAGAGAAGGAATAAAACGAGACAGCTCCCAGAAAACGTAGGTTGACGACATCAGACAAGTGGCAGGAGCGATGTGGAACATAGTAGCTCAAGAAAGTTATGAATGGAAAAGGTTGGAGGAGGCTTTTGCAGACTGGCAAACAAATCTACAGAATGCAAGAAACAAATAATAGAAATAGTAGTAGATTAAATATTGATATCTTATATGTAAATAATTGAATAAAAGGCTATAAGTATTATATTATGTATATATTATATTAACCATTAAAACCTCCGACGTAAATTAGGATAAAATAACTATTGTATATCTAACTATAAACTGCTGATGATATCGTCTTCAAAGTAGTTCAAACACAACTATATTCCGATTAAACCAGGTTTTAAATAAAAAACCGCTTTATAGCGTTCCATCAGTTTAAATTCAATGCCACAACCAGATACAACACACACACACACTAGCAAAGGTGTATAACTTATAACCTCCCTTTTTTGTTGGTAGTTAAAATAATAACGAATATAATACCATTATACATTTTTAACTGTATTAGAATTTTTCTTTTACTTACTGTGTAATCTATGATCGAAGCCTAAAAACGATGAACGCATAATGGATTGGTTGTTACATTATACATAAATTATATGATTAACGGGTCTAGACAAGAACATTTTTCTATTAGCGTTCTTAGTGCAGCGTTTGGTGTGAGCAGTTACAGCTGCGTAGGGACATTGCCTCCTTTCCGTTTTGTATCGTCTGTAGACGGTGAATGCTCTGAAGAATTGTTTGAACTTTTCCTTCCTCACCTTTCCTTAACAGAACCACGCGTGATGGCTTGCGAAACCATAGTTTCGTGGTCTCTTCCAACTCGGCTCGGACCAAGAAGTTCGCTAAATCCTACTTCTATCAGACCATAAAGCTGTGAAATAGTTTGCCGGCGCACGTTTTTTCTCCTTCCTACATGAGATCCTATAAACGGAGTGTGAAGGAGCAATAAAGCAGGCCGACATAATCTACGATATATACAGTGTCTATCGTTAGTAGATACTATTCTTGGATTTCGCTACACTTACCATCATTTGTAGCGTAGTCACTTTGCCGAGCCAGAATAAAAAAAAGTATATATGAAAGTTGATACCCAAAAATATGAATGCTGAAATGCAACCTTGGTCTATGAAAACGTTATTCCAATAATCCTATTTATCTAAAATGTCCACAGATTTTAAATTTAAGGGCAAATGAAACCAGTTTGTTTTGTTAATTTATATTAAATAACGTGAATTATAAATCTAAGACAAATTCAACAGTAGGTACGCGTACTTAGTGACATGGGTGACGATTGCTTTGGTTTCAGCTTTGTAGAGTACAATTAATAAGAAAAGTCCAGTGTTCAATTCCTTAATTCGTAATAAAATGTACGGATATTAGTCGCTGCGACACGACTGCCATACTCGATATTTTATCACTGATTCTTAATTAATTACGACTTTTGTTGCTAATTGTACTTTTGGATGCGCGTGAGATTCAATTAAGCGTGTAGATATTAATATTTCTCATAGTTTGAAAGATAATAAAAAATATGAAGACGAATAAAAAAAATACGGACTTATAATAGAACTGCGAACACACATTTACATAATGGAAATAAGTAGCTATCTAAGTTAAACGCAGTGTTTTATAAGGCTTGCGCCTGACTACGATATATTGAACGCAGATAATGATTCATTTTCCATTTTTCTTATATAAAAGAAAATCGTTGTCTAAACACTTTGTCGTGGTCAGACGCGAGCCTAAAGCCGGATTTATATAGGTCTGACGTGACGATGGTCTGTCATGATGCGCTGACTTGCCTTAGAAGTACTGGATACGGTTTTATATCAGCTACAGACTTCTTAAAAGTGGATATATGGAATGATCACTGAAAAGCATTAGTGATCATTCCATGTATCCACGGCTTGCTCTTGTTGCATTTTAAAGAAATACGATGTTCCGGTATTCTCACACTATCGATGTATCGATGTTTTAGAGGACTTAAGATCGATATAAAAACATAGATGTTTTTCTACTAAACATCGATGAATATACATTATCCCTACCGCCGCTCTGACGGAGATCGGTATCACTCCTGATGAGACACGACAGAAGCCATCACAACATATCACGACACACAAATATAAATGACATCAAAATGTTTTAAACAGATACCGTTCTGACACAACGGCTTAAGCTTGACATTATGAAAATATTAAAATAACTTACTCGTACATAAATAGTAGAAAAGATTTTATCAACGTTATTTAAAATTTGACATTTAACATTGAATGTTAGCAAAAGGTATAAAACATTAAGTACCCGTCCGTAAAACATGTTTAAGGTTTTACACAAAACATCAATAGAAATAAAACATAAAAAATACTACCATTAATAATTATGAGTACAAAAAAGTAAAATGTTATAGAATATTAATTATAAAAATAAGATGAAAACAATTTAAAATGTTAAATGCGTTAGAATTTGAGTATATTATATTTTTATAGTTAGTCTATTCATCAACAGGATATTTCTTCATATGATATATTATGCACTCATCTGGATTTCTATAGATATAGACATTTACTATCTTATAATTTATAAGGCACATTTTATACTTATTCATAAATATTTGGTTAAACATGGAATTATCTTAGTTTTTACAAAACATAGGTAAAACAATTTTTATGTAGTATGTACAGTGTACATGCACTGAAAGGTATAATTTATTCTTTTTACCCAATTTGTTACCAAGATTGAAAGTGAGACGAACTTAAATTAATGTAACTACTTAATAGACATAACATAAGCTCACACCTCTATCCCCGAGGGACTAGGCAGCGGTGCAACTAGTGCACTAACTAATAAAGAGTAGGTAAGTATTCATTTTATTCATCATCATTCATTAATCTATTTTTATGCCAGTGCCTTAGATTAATAACTGTTTAATGACAAATTCTTTGGTCAGTGCATGTACTGCAACGTTATAATAAAAAAATATAAATCTAGACTACCTTTTTTGAAAGAGTGTAATATTTATCGAAACAGACAACAATTTTTGATCTACATTACTTATTGACGCCTCTGTACAGATAGGACTTGTTTAAATTTACGCCGATTCAAACACTCTTCGATGTGTCAATACACATTTATTGTACAGCTAACAAAATATCTATAGCACCATTATACATATTGGGGCCAATTTGATGTTTCTTTAAAAAAAGATAAGCGTCTAGTCAGAACTGCCTCCTCTTTTTATCACTTAAAAGTTACTAAACTCCCCTAATTTAGGTATTCCAAAAGAATGCATTAAAAAAAATCAAGTGGGAGTAACACTCCTGCCTTGGGTTCCGTACCATAAAATGTTTATACATCGTATTTATACCGTTCAAAACCTAATAACATTCCGATTGAACTCATTCAAAAATCTAAAATTGTTCAAATACGACCCCTTCATATTATACTACAATCCTTTAGTTATGAATTAACATTTAATTATTTGCAAATGTATGAATAAGTGCTTTATACACCGAATCTGCCGACTCCGACTTGTATCGGCGTGATCACGTCGTCGCATGACACGACATGAACGACTTTGTCTTGGTAGTTAGTGATTGAAGTGAAAACGTGTCCAGCAGGCCAACCATGAGTTTGTCCTAGTAAAATCGCTAGCGACTACGTAAAATATTTGTATGATAAAATTTAGTTTCTCACGTATCCGCTAGAGGTGCCACTGAGTTTTTCATATAAATGTCTTACGTTGTCGCTAGTGATTTTACTGAGAAAAACTTATGGTTGAGGCACAGATACATTAAATGCCAAGCCGATGACATGATTCAAATAAAGTCGTCGACACAAAGCCGCTCCGTCATGTATCAGCGCCCAACGGGTTCGGTGTGTTGAGCACATTAAGATACATTTATTGATATAAATTCGGTCGCGGTTCCTACTAATTATTACAATCGAACATTATAAAAATCTATACAATAATGCAACATTCGATGAACACATTAAATGAAACTACGATGCTAAGATCCCGTTTAGATGATCAGCGTTCACAGTGAGTTACCTGAACATATTTTCTATTGAAACGCGCTGTAGTGTCGACGTGCCAACGAGGGTTTTGATTCAAGGACTCGTCAACCTTTATGGCCGATCTGAAGTTAGTAACTTCATCCGCCCTGTACGTATCCAGTCATCCTCTTTTCTCTTGAAAACACTAATTGCTACGCCGCTCGTGACTAGCTTTAGACCGGCCATAAACATTGACGAGACTTGTAAGAGAATCTATCTAACACTCAGATGTATTAACGAGTCATCTGAACGAGCTCGAAATGAACGAGATTCATACAAAATTGATATTAATCGTTGCAGTCGATTATAGTTTATTAAAATTAAATTTCGACCTCGTGATTTTAATTGACTTATCGCAGACGATCGAATTTGTTGTTAATATACCTACGATAACCGATTCCGAAAAAACCCACATAGGTACATTATAGGTTATTTAGTAACTTGCCCAAGAATAACAACGGTTTCTTTTTGCATATTCTAATGTGTTTTAGTGATACAAAAAGTGTATTCATAATTGGATATTAATATATTCATAGCAACTTGTGGCTTACAGGATTTCGCATATTAAATTCACTTGATAAAACGTCCTCCCTGTATGGCTTAAACGCAACCATGCCAACCACCTGTAAGTATATCAAAGTCGATCATCTGCAACAGGCCTAAACTAAGTTAAGGATACTGAAAAAATATCGATGTTTATGGCGATATATTTTATTTAGTTTTTTTATGAAATATCGAAATATCAAGAGCGATATTTTTTCCAAGAGCAACAAAGTTTTCACTACTTATTTTCGACGAGAATGGTTGTCCGTGTGTGTCAGAGTCCATATATCGATATTTTTTCTCTACACTTCGAAATCAATATCAAAACTTTTAAAAACATCGATACGATAAAAATCGATATTTTTTGCACGTTCAACATCCTTACACACTTGTAACACTCAACATTAGGAGGCAGGACGCGCGCCAGATGCTTCGCTTGTGTCGTGACGTCACGGCGTGTGCAGAATGCAGACGCACTACACTGTTCAGTTTATATGCTAACATTGTCACTGATAGTTGCGATGGGCGCAGCGGGTGTGTCGCGCGGGTGCAGGGGGCAGGGCGCGCGCCTGATGCTTCGCTTGTGTCGTGACGTCACGGCCGCCGCCGTCCCCCGCGCCCCCGCCCCTGCCGCCGGCGGCCGTGCCCTCCCCCGCGCGTCCCCCGCCGAGCCCTTGTCGAACACCTTGCGGGTACTGGACGGCGTTGGCCGAGGTCAGTCCAACACGTGCTTAATCTTCACGTATAGTACGCAAGAGAATAAAAACCCGAATATCGGTATGACGGACATCCCGACGCCGACTGCTGCGAGGATTATCAGGTGGTCTCGTATGTGGTTTGTAAATTGGCGTATGCAACCCTGAAAGGAATAATTTCAAATAATCAATCATAGGCGTGGCATGGCATGGCATATGGCATAGTAGAGCCACGCTTAAGGTATTATTGTCCACAGTATGAACGTGTGTGTGCGTGCGCGCGCGCGCGCGTGTGTGTGTGGGGGGTGTATATATGTGTGGCCTGGTCTTACATGATAGTAAATGTTGGAAGGGTGGTCTCTGGTCCCACAGCGTGTTGTAATGGTTTTACAACAAGAGTCCGGCACCAGCAGCCGAGGGTCGTGTTCGTGCCACCTGCTCTTCCGCCAGTCTTCGTACCGTAACGCACCGCAGCATTTAAACTGGAAGGATAATAAATAAATAAAATTAAACAAAAAGCCTTTTATTTCTTGCCTTTACATTGAAAATGATTTAAAATGGAAACAGTTTTATGTAATTTTTTACATTTACAAGTAATTAATCCTATTAATAGTGTAACAATAGTGTAAAAAAAAAAAATAGTAATATTTGATACATTTGTTTGGCAAGAACCCCTTATATACAGGTGAAGGCCTCCTCAAAAGACATCCATTCGTCCCTATTAGTGGCTACTTGAACGATAACAGGCCGTAATTAAAACATAAATGAAGACAAAACGTGAGCAATTTAGGCCGACTTACTATGTTTGATTTTCTTCCCATTGTTTGATCAGATTATTACATCGGTTTCACTCCCTAGACGACTCAGACGTCCGATCCGGCTATCGGATTGGATGTGTATTGAATCCCTTCTTCCTATTATGACATAGGTCGGGTCGGAAACAAGCAAGTGGGTCACCTGAATCTGATGGTAAGTGATATCCACCGGCCATATACGCCGAAGATACCAAAGAGTCATGGGCGCGTTGCTGACCTTAAAGGAAAGGGATAATTAATGGATCGGGAAAGGGACGGGGATTTGGGCCTCCGGATATCTCATTCACCGTATAAACGCACGTACTTTACGTCGGTTTTCTGTGAGAAAGTGGTAACAACCCGATCGAGCCGTTCCAATGATGCTGTAAAAAACTATTTTAAGCGTGGCTCTACCACATACGAATGTTAGATTACCTCTGTCTGCATGCTGTCCACAGCGTTGGTGACTGTGTTGTCAAGCGCATAGTTGGTGAGGAATGTGTCATTCAGCTCAGCGTGGAGCTCGTCTTCCACTGCCACCTCGTAGTAGTAAGCCAGCCCGCCAGCACCGGCCTCCAGTATGAACGATATCAGCAGAAAATATGTATACTACAACAATAACAAATAAATGTAATTCAGATTATAACTATTGCTAACTTACGACCATTTTTAATTAACTATCTTGTTTGATTCTCTACATAAATCGCACAAATAAGCCAATCAGAATATAGTTTCGAGATCAACAATCAATCAATCGAGAGAAAAAACAAAAGTAACAACATCAGTTTATTGTGTCAACATTAAATGTATTTGTTTAGATTTTTGCCACTTTGTACCCTGAAAGTCGATTTTGTATAATTGATCAGAAACTGCTAAAATCCATGTTCTTGAGTTTAAAATGTATTTTTAATGATTTTTAGTGGCTGCTCTGAATAACTACACCGTCAATGGTAAGTATTGGGTTTTTTACGAATTTAGTGACGTGTAAAGGCTTGTACATACAACATGACGTCACATCAATGTGCTATTTTATTTTATATATTATTTTTAATCACCGTAACATCCTTATTTGTTGATGAATAATGAGGATACATTCATAGTATGTTATGAATGACTTATTCATAAAAATATTTGTTACAGTGACAATTTACAAATTCAATATTATTAAATCGGTTGTATTTTAGGATTTTGCCAATGGCGGTAGAAGGTGCCTATAAGACAGTTCTTCAAGAATATATGTGGAAAATGAGTAGCGGTGTAAGCATCCAGGTTTTTTGGTTAATTGATTTATCAAGTGAGGCCAATTTGGTTCTTTGTAGGTAAAAAATTGACGTTCAGCATAAAAACATCGCAAAAAATACCACAATAATAATTATTCACTTAATTGAACTAAAATTAATTTTTCGCTTATGTACCTAAATTGTAAAGTTCTTGTATCCAATTAAATAATCTGGCAATCCTGTTCTCAAAATGAGTTATAATTTGCGAGGATATTTGTATCTCAATAAAACTTGATATACAAAACATAGGCTGGCAAACGAGCAAGTGGGTCACCTGATGGTACGTGATCTCAACCGCCTATGAACGCCCACAATACCAGAAGAATAATGGAGCGTTGCCGAACTTTAAGAAAAAGGACAATTAAGGGATTGGGAAGGGGTGGTGATTTGGGATTACTATATAGAAGAAAAAATAAGGGACACAAACATACCCTAAGTACATCTGCTTTGTAAGTTTAAGTATAATCCCCATTTTCAAATAAATTTAATAGCAATCACAAATTTATTAGCGCTTAATAGCACGTGCTACATTGTGGACGTGGCACAACAGTATAAACAACGTTTTGTTACCACGTTTTTTACCACAATATATGGCGTTATTTTGTATCGCAAAGAAATTTAGTAATCTCTATTATGTACACAAAATGACTTACACACAACAAGCTGGTTCTATTCTCAGTCTTCAGTCCGCAGCAGCCGAGGGCGGACAGGGGTACCCCGATAGCACCTGCTATAATAAGCAGGTACGCGATAGCAGGGTATGTTGGGGTCGGTAGTAACGCTACGTATCTGTGCCTGTAGGCAACCGTCCATGCGCCGACTGCGAGCACGGCTGCGCCTGCAAACTATTAAAAAATACATTAACACTCATATTATGACTTTTACATGGGAACCATAGACATATATCTAAATAGACATAGTGAGTATTTCAACTTATATGAAACCAAACTTATCACATTTTAGCACCTGCTTTGACATGACATTTCATAAGAGCAATTTCCATAAGCTCACGCAGGGGTACGAGACTATCACGTCCACACACACGCCACTGTAACTCCTGTGCACCAGGATCAACGTGGCAGGCACGCAGGGGTAGACACAGGTGCAACTACTGCTACAACCATGGTTCGCCGAGCTTATTTCGGTCACATCATGTGATAGAGGGGGAACCTATCGCCATACCGGGTACAATTTTTAATCGCGGGACAACTTATGTGTGATTTATTGAATCAAAAACAAACACGAATTATGACCTTCGGTTTAAACCCAAGACCTAAGACCCAGATTTCTCAGCCTAAGTAGGCTGTTAATAGACCACTATGGCGATTTAGTAGAACGTTAGAGAATAATATAATAATAGAAGATTAGGCGTGTGTACGATATGACACTTCGTCTCGGCACGCGAAGTAGGTACACTTGTGATGATCTGTTTCGATTAATGTCTGTTTGTCAACATCTGTCGGCACTGAGGTCAACTTCACCGGCCTCTGGTCCAGAGGAGGCGATGCCAGTCCACTGATCCGTATATGGATCACCGTGGCTGACGGGCCAGTCCCTCGATTCTTTTTTTATCGAATGATTTCTGGATAACCTAGTATAATAATAATAATAATACACCCAACAGTCACATACATAGTCCTGACCCCATACTAGGTACACCTGTATCGTGGCTATCAAGAACTACGAGGGACTTGCGGTCCCACAACACCCAGACCCGAGACAAATATTTGTGGATCAGACAAACATTTGTCAAGGTGCGGGAATCGAACCCACGGCCTCACGCTTCGCTACCGGCTACTCGCCCGCTGCGCTACGGAGGCTGTCGTATCAAAGTTTCAAGCTACCTGAAGGCCTCCAACTTGCTTTACCGACTGCTGTTAGTTGATAACAGTCTGGACCGACATCTATGTGCCCTCAGAAGCACGGAGACGCTGAATTTAAATACCACTAGGCGGTCATCCATCCATAAGACTGACGGCGTCAATGGTTGCTTAATTCGCTAGTCATTCACCGATTAACAACTGGCTGTGTCTCTCCCATTAAAATAAAGAAAACCCAGTCTGATTAAAATAGTTGTAGAGTAGGTACCAGGTACGTCTGTTCTGAACAATAAACTAGCTATCAGGCCGGAAAATCTATTAGTTTCTAAATTAATAAAAACATGATTTCCCTGTTGCTGTTATTACAATATCCACTATTGTTTTTTTTCCACAACACAGTACACGTTCAAAACTAATTAAGATGAAGCGAGATATGGAATTCCTTTTGCCTAATGTTTAAAGCATGGTTTGGTAGGGAAAACCTGAACTATAGGACGGCATGTGAAGGCGCCTCACACCGATTGAGCGGGATAACTCTTTATAAAAATAAAAAAACCGGAACACAAAGTGATACATACGGCGACTACGCGCTGAAAATTGCACTTGTACCTATTCCTTGTATGCTAACATGACGTTGTTAATTAGTTACAGATTAACTATAGAAGTAATAGAATAAGTTATTATAATATGCGCACATGAGTAATATTTATTAAGGTATGATAATGGAAAATATAGAGCGGATGCTTATATTATGATAGAGTTTACTGCGTGGGGGATTACGCCGTAGTCTATCACGCGGGCTCACTATGAGTATTTTTTTTTCTCCGACAAAAAGAGGTGTTTATACTAGCTTGCGTGCGCGTGTGTGTGTGTGTATGTGTGTGTATGTGCTTGTGGCATCATGGCATTGCAAACTAATGGACATATTTGAATGCGTTTTTTTTTGGTTTAGAGGTAATTTAATCGAGGTGGTTCTTAGCTATATTTGAAGAAAATCTGTTCAGCTAGGTAAAAGTTAGATATTATTCTGATTGTCGTCGGTTTTTTTTTAAATATTTCTTACATTTTCTTTAGAATGTTGTAAAAGGAATACTTTTTTATTCGATCACACGGCTTTTTGGTTCAGGATTCGCGTGCATCGATAAGAAAATTCACTTGTTTTGAGTCAAAATACTTGCGATGTCTATTTTGATCTATGACTGTGACCTGAAATCACCCGGGGTATTTATGGAAAAAACTGTGGAAAAGTTGAAACAAAATTGTTGACATGGGCAATCGCTTCAATTGTGAGTGGCGACGTATGACCAAACCTGACCCATGGGTACATACATTGACTTATTATCATTATAAATATTTATTTTAGATAATCAATAATGAAATAAAAAATATAATATATCACACACTTGATATGAGCAAGTCTGTGAGGTCATAATAACATAAGCTCACGACTGTATTCCGATGACGTCGGCAAAGGTATGACTAGAACACCCACGGTTCACCGAGCTTATTTCCGTCTCATGATGGGATAGGTGGCGACCCTATTGCCACATCCATCACAAATTCTTATTTCATCATCACGATTTTTCCAATCGGAAACTCAAACACAAATTGTTACTGCACGATCAGGTATTTGAACCCAGGACCTCACAGGTTTAAAAGCGTGAATGCGCTACCACTAGACCAATGAGGCGATAATAAATCTAAACATTAATATCAATATGTACAAATAGTTATAAGGTATTTACATACTTGCATACGTACTCTGACCTATAATCCCTGAAGGGGTAGGCGCAGAGGTGTAACCAGTACACCCACATTTCGCCGAGCGTATCTCCTCGTGTAATAGCGGACGAGCCTATTGCCATATCGGCCACAATTCCAGACTTCGAGCCGATACTAAGCATTTAGTGATAGAAAAATCAAATACCACTTTTACCCGACCAGGGTACGACCTCAGCACAGCAGAGGTACCGCGGTCACCGAAGCCATATTTCATTTTCTTCAAACAGCATTTAGAACCCTTAAGCTTATCAGTACCTTCCTATAATTATATTTAAATAAAAATATATTTAGCTACACTTTTTTACACCCATCGTAGTTACGGATATTGTACACATGATTTAAGATTTAAATTTAAAGTGGGCGACCTCACGCCCACGTCGCAGTCATGTTATTGATGAGGCAATAAATTGCACAACCAATCTCAAAGTCGAACAATTACAGATTCGCGAACAATTACACGCAATATGTGTACAAAGATGTATTCTATTATTGTAATTTCATACATATACACACGCCTGTAATCCCCGAAGGGGTAAGCAAAGGTGACAACTAGTAAAACCACATTTGGCAGAGCTTTTTTGCGTACCATGATGTGATACGGTTCGCTCGAGCCTATACCGGGCACAATTCTAGACACAGGCTGATACTGAGCATGTCGTAATAGAAAAACCCAAATCACTTTTACCCGACCATAGCAGTCGTATCGCGTACGCATTAGTTTATTCATAGTTAATTATTGTAAAAAAACCCAATTTAAGAATATATAAAAACATGAAAAGTATTGATAGCTTAGCGGGGAGTGGTACGGACTGTGGAGACGAAAGTCGCAGGTTCGAAACCAAGAGCACACACCTCTAACTTTTCTAAGATACGAGTATTAATTGTTTATTATCACTTGCTTTAACGGTGAAGGAAACATCGTTTGGAAACCGGCATACCTGAGAAGTTCTTCATAGGAATTTAAAAGGTTTGTGAAGTCTGCTAACACGCATTAGGTCAGCGTGGTAGACTAAGGCTTAACTCCCTCTCATTCAATAGAGGAGGCCCGTGCCCAGCAGTAGTACGTATTTATATACGTACAGAACATATACAGGGCTAGTAAAAAATACTTACCAAAAACACCACATTGAAGATATGTAGAACGCATTTAAGAAAATTGACGCTACAGCAGTCGGCATCTCTCGATTTCCTTGGCTTTACTTTTTTCTTTTTTGCTAAAAGTGCGCTTCCATCTTTTTTCTTTTCTTCTGCCATATTTTTGCGCAACGTAACAACGGAAGTTTGCTCGGTTTCACCTTCGACAGCTCATTATGCTTGCAATCTTCTCAATTAACCTAGAAAAAAATGGAAATAATTATCAGAATGTTTAAACAGAGATTACGTCACCAAAATTTGCCAACCATACTTACAGTTGATAAAAAGTAACAAGTGTAAACAAGGAAGTACTTCTTGTAATCATATTAAAAGCCGATAAAACGAATTACATTATTTATTTAAATTAGCAAGCCCTAAGCTATCTTACAAAAGTGGAATATAATACAACGCTTACTCTAAAATTATACAGCAAATAATTGATCCACAATTAGTGTAATATTGAAAATAAAATAGGTATATGGTAAAATAATATCTAACACGGAATGAAACATTTAAAAATATTTACATACATTTTTGTAGTTGATAATAATAGTTAAAAACCAATGTGTAGGCATTACAAACTTTAAACTTACATTCAGTCATAAATTTCATCACAATGTAAATTCATATCATAAAATACACTAATGCCCTACAAATCCTTTGGATTAAATGTTTTAATGTGTTAAATTGATCAAGTTCACTTTTCATTTTGATTAAACACGATATTACAGTAATGTTTCGTTACATATGCTGCCCCTATTAGGGTTGATATTGTATAAATATTTTATAAAACCTAGCAATAAGAGACAATATCATCATCCCTGGTTTACCATAAACACCAAATTCCATAAAGTTCGAATAATCCGCTCCTAAATTCACAGTTCTCAACATCAATTCCATTCAGTCACAACTGATTGTTTATTCATCGTAGTATCTCAAAGTCGTTTCTAATTTATCAACAATCTTTTTATAAAAAGTGATTTGTTGTCTCAAGAATTTTTGCATTGTAGCCTTTAGATCAACAGTTCTCTCAGACTTAAAGTGGTTGATTTCGGCAAGAAGCGCATATGATATGACATCAGTCCTCCTTAAAACCTCATTTAACTGAGCCACTTCCATTTTGTGTTCAGCAGTCAGTCTTTCACACTCCCGTTTCTTTTGTACAGCACCCTTATGATTGGCCAACACGTCGGGAAAACTGCCTACAATTCCTTTGTATAAATGGAATTTATCTCCAAGTGGTTCCCAGTCATATTTGGGTTGTTCATCATACATTCTTCCAATCTCAATGTATATTCCACCAGTCATTGTTATGGCAGATGTCAACTTTGATTTTGACACTATTGAACCTTCATCTATTCCTAAAGAGTTCCCTAAACTATAGAATGCTTCACCAACTTTCTGGCAATCAGCCTTATATGGTCCTTGGAATCTCTTTGTTTGCAATACGCACATGTTAGACACTGCTTTGACCGAAGCATCCATGCTGTTAATAAAGGTGTGGCACTGTTCAGTTATATGATCCACTTGTGACTGTAGTAATGCCTTCTCGGGAACTATTAGTGACACACAGTAGTTAAGCCCTAATAAATTATCCCTTTCAGCTTGTCTCTTGCCAGCTTTCCACCTTTTTTCATCAGTGCAAGTTAAGAAATGCTGCCACACCTCACTTTTTGAGAGCACTGGATGTTTGCACATCCAATCAACAAATTCTTGAAGTTGAACTCGTCTGCGTTCAATCAATTGCTCGTCATATCTTCCCGATATCTGCTTATCTGGCAGTGGTGGGATTGGAATAAGTGTGAACTTCTCCTGTAATCTCTCATGTAACCAGTCAAAATGTTTATACCTCCTAGATACTTGTATATTATTAAACGAAGGTGTCAGTTGATATGCTATGAAACTCTTAATGCCTTTAAATTTAGACTCCTTTTTTGGAGATGCTACAGTTACATTATATGGCTGTGGCAATGGTGACCACACATAACCCTCTTCATCTTGTATGATATACACTTTTTCTGAATCTGGCACCTCAACGTTAAGTGTAGCGAGAAGATAGCTCTCTCCACTGATTTTTGATGATGGTGCAAATTTATTTTTCCTTACTGTGCCCACAGAAGAGCCGAAGTTTGATGTGGTGTCATCAATCTGATGATTGTAATCATTGATTGGCATTCCTGGAAGTGGTGTGAGTGGAGCCTGTGCATTGTATGGAGGTGCCCTGTTTTGTTGTTGTGCAGGACCAATTTCTGAGTATGTGTCGTCATCCCAGTCATCATCCCAACCATCTTCATGAGACGCACCTCTTTGTAAGTTATTGTCTCCGGCACTGAACTGTGAATCTCCCCAATCATCAGCTGCTTGATCATATCTCGGAGCAGGTGGAGCTGCTTTAGTATGTGAGGTTTCGTCTGGTGTGAGTTTCCTTACATATGCTGCTGGGAACAATCCAGTTTCTCCTTTAGAATTCCGACCCTCCCACCATCCCTCACCAATCTCGGTATTTAGTAATGTGAGGATTTCACCACATGTTATGGTCATTTCTGTGGTGCCTGGCTCCCCAGTGAAGTCATACAGAGCTTGCACTTGGGCCGACATTGTGACCCCTTACCTAAAACAATTTCAAACAGTATTATTTAATAAACCTAAGTAAAATTATTACAAAGGAATGAACATTGAGTACTTGTGCTATCTTATCAGTGTTATCTGAAATGTAGGGAATATAAATGCGATAATTCATACATTCATGTGGATATAGTTTCTTGCTTTAATACTAGTATAGTATGGATTTAGGACACCGCTCAGCGCGGGTTCGCAAGGCGCTGACACATATTCATAATAGCTATCAATTAAGCAGGGCTTGTAATTGACAAATTTAGAGGTGGACATTGTTTTGTGGCCTGGTTCGACCAGACCAGAGGCGCAGTTAATAACAGTTATTGGCCATGTTTATACATAACACAAAACAAGTACGTAGAACGGAATTTGAATACAAAATGTGTAAATGAAATTATAGATTTTGATTTAAAACAAAATGGTCAAACTCCAAGTAGTATTTATATTGGAACCTTGTGTAACACTAATAACGATGTATTTGGCACTGCAAACACGTAAAAGAATTTGATGAATTCTTTGGTTTTGGAAATCAACTCAATGACGTCAATTTGTGAGCGTGTATGAAAAGCCATAGTAGAGTAATACAATCACACTATATTTCTTCTACCAATATTAGACACAAATACCACAAAACAAACAATGATAGAAAAATAAACACATTTACTTACTTTTACTGACGATAAAATATAATTTCAAGGCGGATTCACCGAATGTACAGTCATCTGTTTGACAAATTAAACGACAGGCTGTTTTCTTTGCACCTTCAACCTTGTTCTCGATTACATGGCGTGTTTATAGAAAACTGGCTAAAAATATTTGTAGAAAATAAAAAATCTCTGAAAACAGCCAATGCTGAGAGACTACACCTTTGTAATAACCAATCACAAAATGGCGTTCAAGAAATCTACCGATGCTAACTCTGAACTGTTTTCAAAGATTGCCGCTAGATGTCGTAACTAAATGTCAAATCTACGAATACAAAACATACAAAACCAACGTTTCGTTTTGAGATAACGGTTTATAAATTTTAATCCGAGTTTGATAACAGCTTTATGCTGATATATGATATTATTTTTAAATTTAAAGTATTAAACTAATTGGGGAAATTGAATTAGGGACAATAAAAACCTATTTAGGAGCGAGATATTTTTGACGTAAATACCGTCACACTCAAATCTATCTTTGCCAAGGGGCAGGCAGAGGTGCGATAGTAGGTAAGTATATTAAAAAACTAGAAAGAGAGCCTATTGTTACATAAAGGCGCGGTTCTAATCTAAATCTTATTAATTTTAAACTCTTAAATCGCGCGGGTCGCGTGTTTCCTCCCGTCCAGACGACTTCTTTGTGAAGGGTATCGATAAATTGCTACATAGAAATAAAGAATATGGAAAAATACTTTAACCTTTTGCGTACAGGTACGGCAAATTCATCTATAGGTAAAAAAAGACGACGAAAGACCTACAAAGATTTCGTGTTAAAATGATATTTATTAACAGACAAACAGTAGCTTCCCTTAGTACCTACTTAATCTGTGTTAATAGACCCGTTACGATTTTAATTGATTGTGTATATGTACCTAACATACATCTTTTTTTCGTCAACGAGTGAGTGGATGCTTTGCCGACCTTAAAGGAAAGGGATAGTTAAAGGATTGGTATCGAAGGGGAACACCGTACAAAACGCAACAGCAAGCTGCTAGGTACTTCACGTCAGTTTTCTGTGAGACAGTGGTAACAACCCGGTGGAGTCGGCCTATTCATGCTGTAAATAAAACTGTCTACAGCGTGGCTCTACCACATTTTTTTTTATTAGCTTGAGTGACGAAACGAGAGGTCGCTCGTCTGATGGTAAGCGCAACACCTGCCAATAAACAGAAATAACACCACACAGAACTTTCGATTATAAAGCAATGCAAGGCATTGGACTGCGCTCGTCACCCCGAGACGTAAGATGTTAAGTCTCATAATCCCCAGTAATTTCACTGGCTTCAATGTCCTTCAAACCGGAACACAACAGTGTTCAATCACTGCTGTTTGGCGTTAGAAATAGACAAAACTATTTTTGAATAGATACTCAAAGAAAGCGGCGGTATCAACCCAGACGGCCTCTCATATAAAAAGACTTTAATGTATACCACTAGACAGGCTGCACAGTACACAGAAATTGCGCCACAAAGTTACGGTCAATTGGCCGTAACTCAATATTGCCATTGCTCTAAACTAGAACCCCTCTCGCGCACCCTGTCTGTCAGCGGTCAAACTCTCGCGTAATGTCATGCAATTTTACTTCTAAACAGCCCATCTAGTAGCATACATTAAAATCTTTACTCATATACGATGGACCTACCACCTTGTAACCACATATAAAAGCTATGCAAAAACGATCCAACCAACAGCAAGTTCAGTTGGAGATATTCAAATTGGAGTTGGAGATATTCAGATTGTTTAAAACAGACTGCAATTATTTTTTTTATAAAGTCTTCAACTATGAACTGAATTTAACAAAATTTCATCAAGTGTTGGCTGATTCGTGAAATGTACTTACTGCTCGCAGTACAAGTTCTGTACGACTTATCGACTTGCGCACAAAACTTTGACGCTGGCCGGTAAAGTCAATTAAAGTATAAATTATCTGAGAATTTTCTGTAGGTAATCTAAGTAGGTAGGTTTAAGTTAACACTAAGTTCTTAATGGGAAGTTCTTATTCGATTTCTCAAAGGGATTAAAAGTTTTCGTATGCCTACTTTACATTATTACCATATATTATTAGGGATGGACTGCCTCGGTGGCGCAGTTGTAATGCATATGTATTACGACTGAGTCTCACGCTGAGGTCTCGGGTTCGATCCCCGGGTCGGGTAAAAGTGATATTGGGTTTTTCTATTACGAAAAAGCTTAGTATCAACTCGGAGTCTGGAATTTGTGCCCGGTATGGCGATAGGTTCGCCCCCTATCACATCATGGGAGGGAGATACGCTCGGCGAAATGTGGGTGTACTGGTTACACCTCTGCCTACCCCTTCAGGGATTGCAGGCGTGAGTGCGTATGTTTATTAGGTGTTTCAGAGTCGTCAATTAACTTTAATTACCAATCAGACATTAGGTAATTAGAATTAAATTCTTTGGTTTCTATTCAGAATTGGTTCGATCAAGGGACAAGGTTTTCAGTCGGCATTATTATTTACACCTACAAAGTTTTTGATTCGATAATATTTTCCTACAATAATATACCTACTTCTTAACTGTTTAAACTTCTGCCTAGGAATATGAGGGAATAAATTGAATCAAAATAATTACTTGCCTGAGTGAGCAAGGCCCAGACAAGTCAGTGGACCTAAAAGCTAAAATTAATAGCCTAAAGGGGTGAAGGGTGCGGGAAAAATTGTACGGGGAAATAATAATGTACCTGTCAAAACTTGCTAATCACTAGCGGATCCATTGGGCTAAGGGGCTTAAGCCGGCCGGCTGGGTTGATACCACCGCTTTTTCTATTTCTGCCGCCAAGCAAAAGTGTGTAAGCGCTGTTGTGTTCCGGTTTGAAGGACATTGAAGTCAGTGAAATTACTGGGCATTATGAGACTAACACCTTATGTCTCGGAGTGACGAGCGCAGTCTAGTGTCAACCAGTCCTTTGTTATTTGAAGTTGTGTGTGGCGTTGCTTCTGTTGATGAGCAGGCGTGGCGCTTACCATCAGGCGAGCGACCTGCTCGTCTCGTCATTCAAGCTAATGAAAAGAAAGATAACAAAACTGTCTATAGCATGGCTCTACTCTAAAAATTCTGAAAACTCTCAGACAAATTGATGATTTACCTACAGAATACCTATGTGTTTTTGTCACATCCAACACTCAAACTCATATCACTCCAGTAGAATCACGTTACCAATAAAATTATCCTTCAAGCTTCATGCCTTTTTACCTGTCAAACACGGAGCTGCGCAGTGGACTGCCTTTACAAACGTTTAGTAGCGTTTTTTATTTCCTACGTATAAAATGGTATGTGAGGGCAGAGGCGGAGATTTCCTGCACTCCACCATGCTCTGTTCGCTTAAGATTCCATTTCACACGCTCGCTGAACGGTGAAGATTTATGTTTGTAAGGTAGTAAAACGCGCGAGGATTACCTCCAATGTTACTTTAACCATATCTAAATATTTGTATGTGATGTTATAAGTGAACGAGATTTGTTCTATATTTGTTTTTGTTATTTTGTGTGAATTAGCGGTTACCTGCTACTGATATCGTGGGAATATCGTGTTCTTAATTGTTAATATAGAGTTTACATATAGGACCGTCGTATGTGGGAGGCCGGCTGGATTGGCTTTGTCTGTTTCTGCCGCCAAGCAGCAGTGTGTAAAAATTGTTGTGTTTCGGTTTAAAGGATATTGAAATTACTTGGCATTATGGGGCATGACGCTTCTCATCATTAAAGCTAATTAAAAAAGACGAAATTGGAATAAAGGAAAATGTGTATTTCCTTTTTAAAAGTGTACAGTATTTTGATAAAGCGTGTTGTTAGTAGCAACAGTGTTACAATATTTTTTTACACGAAATACAGAGCCAAGAGCAGATTCCTTCGCTCTTGTGAAGGAACTCAAAGTTTAGTTTCAAAAGCCCCGGATATCCTTAAGTCAAGCACGTTGTATTAGGGTTGCTATTTCAAGTCCTTTTAAGGACTATCCTTTAAATTTAAGTAGGTACCTACTTATATGGAGTTAATAAGGTTTTATCGCATCTGTAGGGTAAACATAGTAAGATAGTTTATCTTGTAATATGTATTCCACATTCCCAACACTATGTTCCTTACTTCTACCTGTCCTTATACCACACATGGTGGGGCAAGCAACATGCTTTTTAACACATATTACAGAAAGATTTCGCTTGCAGTTTTTACGACCGACCGCCTGCCTTACGTCAAACTTTCTGCGGAGGAAACACCCAGACCCGAAAGAAATATTTATGGATGACACTAATATTTTGTCTCGGTGCAGGAATCGAACCCGCGGCCTCTTGCTTCACAGTCGGCTACTCGCCTACTAGGTCGTGGAGGCTGTCTGTATTCCGAATAATATCTATTTCATGTAACACACAATATACCTTTCAGTTTTAGTTTTTTTTTCTGTGGTTCCCTATTGATCCCAATGGTATGGTTGTTATTTAAAACCACAAGTCATAAGTAATTTTGTATTTATAAATGTGACGGCATCAGTATACCATGTGAATTTGGGAGTCAAATAAATCATTATGCATTCCGTAGATGTACGCTGTGAAGCATGACAGCCCTGTATGCATCATTGCCTAGGAGCATCTGGTGGCGACAGCGACAGATTGCGCCGCCTTCCACACCAGACAGGCGACTGCGTTGCCTTATACGATATACCGGGATAAAACGTTTACATTAAAATAACAGATGTAAGGTATCTGTTGTTGTTTGTAACTAATTCCATGCATTTTAATGATTGTTATAAACATTAAACGAATATATCGATGCATGATATTGCAGTCCCTATGATCGTGTTCATTATTTGAAAATGCTTCGTGTATTTGATTGAACTGACTACCTCGGTGGCGCAGTTGTAATGCGTACGCGGTACGAGTGCTGCGGTGAGGTCTCTGGTTCTGGTTACACCTCCGCCTATCCCTTCGGGGATTACAGGTGTGAGTGCGAACGTACAATAGCTTTCCTTAGCCTTAAAGATGGTAACACTAATAGTGCTATATTAAGATCCGGAACTTTATTGTAAAAACGTTTACGAAGATCCATACAAGAATCACGGATTTTGTGAAGCCTGGTTTTATAATGAGCCGGATTATTTATAAATAAATACACCCATAAGACACACACATAGTCCCCAGGTAAACCTATATCGTGGGTATCAGGAACTAAAAGGGACTTGCGGTCCCACAACACCCAGACCCGAAACAATTTTTTGTGGATCATACAAACATTTGTTTCGGTGCGGGAATCGAACACATAGCCTCTCGCTTCGCAGCCGGCTACTCGCCCACTGCGCCACGGACGAGTTTCTCCACAAGAATTGTGAAAATATGTTTATTATTTCTGACTTATTCATTCGTACTCATTACTTAAATACAATTCGTTCTATACGAATGAGATTTTTTGTAAATCACATTCAGTGGAAAAGGGACTTGTTCATACTTTCATCGAATGCTTCTTTGTATGAAATTACCTTTTTGAGTATTTCTTTATGTAAGCGATTATTCAATAAAATTCTAAGAAGTTCATATTCATTATTAAGCATATCAAAATAAGTTCAAATTTGCGATGCGAAATAAATACAGTTGATCGAAACTTGATAAGATTTTTAAAATGCATCACTGGAGATGGAAAGTGCGCAATAATAACATTTCCATTTTGTTTCTTACAGTTTATGGGCGAAATGTAAATAGATTTTGATGAATTATTCAATAACGAATGCTCTTGTGTATTCTTTTTTTATTATTGCAATTCATTTACATATCTGGTATATGTTGGGTTTTTAAATGTGCACTTATTGGTCCCTTTATCATTTCCGACTTTAGTTGAATTTCTTTCTGTACCCAGATATAATTTAAAATCAAGCTTACTATAATGAACAATTACAAAGATTGTCATATATTAATTCAACGATAGTACACTTTCCAGATGACTTTATAACAAGTTTTAATTAATTTCAAGATTTTCAGTTTCGTTTGTTGTTTGTTCCTTCGAAACATCTTGCTTTGAGTTACGAATTATTGTTACGTCATGGCTCCCAAATATTGAATACTTTGGGAGGTAATTTTTACATTCTGGACTTTAGCTAATTAGTTCTAGTTCTAGTGTTCTAGTTGTTTATTAAAACAATTCGTTGATTCGTCAGGGTTTAAAACTGAACTCCAGCATTTTCTCAAAAGCTAATAATTCCTTTTTGATATTTTATAATATGTTTGATTTAAGCAATTAGTAGGAAGGCGGACCCTGACACTAGCCGGAATAACGTTAGGTATAAAGAAACGATTGAAGAAATTAGTTATAGGGGTATCTATAAGGTTATTATATTTAGAATCATATAAATACAACGGATACCTATGTCAAATTATTATATTTAAAGTTGTTTGGACAATTATTTTCTATCCTTGTACGTTTAAACCAAGATCAACAATGGCACGCATATTTCGACACCGAGCAATGAAGCACGGCGATTCTCTGGGAATGCAAAGCTGTCTTTACTCCGCAACGAAATTAATGAAATAGAAAGATAGGGAGGAGTTGGAAATAAAAAAAAAATCACTTCTCAGCGTAGCAAAACGGATGACAAAATAGTAAAATAAGAAGATAATACCTAAAAACCTCAAGCTTAAGGTCATTTAAAACTGGATAGGCCAGATGTAAACCACCACGGATGTTATTTAATGGGGCCTATAATGCGATCTGTTGAACTTCATTCCAGTAATGGTTATGGCAAAATCGCTGGAAAGCACGGAAATTAACCTGTTAGTTGCCAGAAGATCAATATAGTATACAACTCAACATGGTCGCGATTCCAAAACGTACAGATATAATTGCATACAAAGCGGACGTGGCGCTGTTGTCACGCGTCCTCGTCTTTTATCTCGGTCGCGCACCTCAAAACTTTCCTATAGCGTTATAATTATTGACTATCTTAGAGACATTCAAAGACAAGTGCAAATCATTTCCAGAAACTAGTTACTTATATGTGGATGATTATAATTCTATTACACATATTTTACTTATAAGCTTATTCATATTCAGTAAACAAAAAGCATACTAAAACAACGAGAAAAAGCACAGACCAATCTCCCGAAATTAAGCCCTTAGAAGCTCTCTAAACAAAAGTTGAATGGACTTTGCTTGGTCGATCACTTTGTTTATGTGAAAGGACAAGTGCTGTCAAAACTTGACGCCACTCATTCGGAAGGCCTATCGGACGAAACACTTCAGGTTCCGAAACAAACAGCGGTTTTGGGGGTTTGTGTTAAACTGACGACTGACTTGACCCTGACGACTGACCTGACCATTTTATTTTCGTAACGTAAGCAACAAACATGTAAAGATACGTCTAGTGTTGAATGGGACGTGCAAGACGCAGTATTCAGATATAATAATTTTAGTGGTTTAAATCGATTGATACTGCTGTTAATATAGAATTTTATTGAATGGTGTACTTCATAAAACTGTATAAAAATAGAAGTGTGGTGTAATTATCGTTTTGACGGTGAAGGAAACACTGTGAGTAAAGCTACTTAACTGCGGTAACCTCGCTGCGGTCTATTTCACTTGCAGGAAATTGCGGAGTATAATTGGCGACCTCTTGGGTACAACGTCGCGTGTAAATAGGTTTTCTTTATTAGCTTTAGATGGCTAACGAGCAGGTCGCTCGCCTGACGCCTGCCCATAAACAAAAGTAACACCAATCAGAATTTCGAATTATGAAGTACTGCATAGCACTGAACTGCGCTCTTGATCTTGAGACATAAGGTGTTAAGTAAGTCTCATAATGTCCAGTAATTTCACTGGCTTCAATGTTCTTCTAGCCAGAACACAACAGTGTATACACACTGCTGTTTGGCGGCAGAAATAGACAAAGTGGTGGTACCTACCTAGACGGCCTCTCGCATACGAGGGATCTATCACTAGTAAATATAATTTTATAGTCTCTTGTAGAAAACAATTTAAATCTTAAGATGCTGTTACGTAGTGCTGGTGGCAGGGTTCCAGATACAAGACTGGATAGCGACCACCACATAGTACACATATCAGTCCGGAGTCTGGAATTTGTGCCCGGTATAGCGATACGCTCGCCCCCTATCACATCATGGGACGGAGATACGCTCGGCGAAATGTGGGTGTACTGGTTACCCCTCTGCCCACCCCTTTGGGGATTACAGGCGTGAGTGCGTATATATGTATACGTACAAGGTGAAAAACTCGCCATAGTGGCTCAAGTGAGTTGCTTTCCGGGGTTAGCCGGTGTATATCCCGTAACTTCAAGCCAGCATAACTATGCTGACTGTCGAGAGTCATTGAGTCCTTCGACAGCCAACATTATATTCGGACTGTATAGTTTTTTTTATATATAGGCCGGCAAACGTGAAAGTGGGTCACCTGATGGTAAGTGATCTCCACCGCCCATGTACGCCCACAATACCAAAAGAATCATGGGTGCGTTGCCGACCTTAAAGGAAAGGGATAATTAAAGGATTGGGAAGGGGAGGGGGTTTGGGCCTCCGGATATCTCACTCGCCGTACGAAACGCAGCAGCAAGCTGCTACTTTACGCCGGTTTTCTGTGAGACAGTGGTAATGACCCGGACCAGCCGGCCCATACATGCTGTAGACAAGTGTCTACAGCGTGGCTCTACCACTCAAGAAAGTAGATAGTACAAGATAGTACTTGCCATCAGATCTAATGTAGTTACTTTACAACGTCACGATAAAAATAATGTTAATTTAGCCGCTTTTCTCTGTGATAGGAGCAGACAAGCAATTTTCTTGACTATTTTATGGCCTACAAAGTTCCGTTCATATATTTCTTGATGTAATTTATTGTTATACTTATAAAAGATTCTCGTTTCTTTTGTTATCGAAAAGATTTTATAGAAAAATCTTTTTCCCAGGGATTTAATCTTGCAGGTTTTACCTGTATAAGACTTGATTACAACACGCAAGATTCTTTGATCTTTCATTTGTATTGTGAAATCTAGATTTATACCTATAGGTAAAGGTTATGGACAAACAACTAAAATAAATTGAAATTATCTTATGCACCGTTATTGAGTACAGAATTAATTGACATCTCTAATAACGGTTAATGGACAATTAAAGTTAATTGACATATCTGAGTGGGCAATAGAAAGAAAGAAAGAAAGAAAGAAAACATTTATTCAGCACGCATACACAACATAGACAGACAATAAGACCTCACGTTTTTATACCAAGACGATGGAAATTGTTGTACTCGAAGGTAGACCACTTAGAACTAAAAAATGATTGATTATTCAATAATTTAGCGGCTAATTATTGAATTGTAATCTAATTCACATGAGAGGTGAAGTCAGAAGTTTAGACAAAATTAATTAGTAATAAATCAAAAGTTTCATTGTTTAATTATCTGAAAATTCATCAACAAAGTACAAAAACAACATTAATATTGGAGCATGTTACGTACACAAAACTGTAAATCTCACTTTTTAAAAAAAATAATGCGATAAACGAAACTTTATTTTATCAATATAATGATTACAACTAATTATTTATGGCTATGATCATCTTTGTTTAAGTTATCCCATGCCCTACTCAATATTATAAAAGTGAGTAAGTTTGGGTCTTTAATAGTTAGGTGATTTTGTGAATTTGTTAGGTACTTAATAAATGACGCCTTAACGGATTTTGAGGAAACTTGGCACACAGATAGATTATGACAACATTAGAACTTAATAGTTTTTATTCCGGTCATGCGTTTCCGTAGTCTCGTGGTTCTCGTAATATACGTCTCTCGTATATAAGACATTCACGCGAGCAGAGCAGACGCTATTCAACAATATCTAATATTGAATGTGATAAAATCCAATTGCCAATAGAACTGGATGTCCTCTTTGTTGAAAGTATCAATTAATAAGCCAGAGATAATCTTCAAAATACTCCAGTCGTGATGTCACTGGGGACAGACGAAGATCGATGACTGTAGATAATGACTGCGCCTCATTGGACCGTTGGACAGCCTCGATAATTAAGTCCACTGATGACTTAAAAATGTATCTATCAAGCGATTAAAGTTGGAGCGAAGAAAATTTTGTAAATAAGACTCATAATATCAACTGTTATAGGAGTATGGATTAGATATTACAAAATTGGAAAAAAAACGCGAGCAATAGAAGTTAATGTGGTGATAGAAGCGCAATGTAAAAAGAGTAAGAAATTATGATAATATACGCCTACCATAGTATTTCAGTAGTATAAAGTCGTAAAATTACCGCAATGTTTATTACGATTACTTCAGTGATAAATCTATCATCAACCATCAGCCTAAACTCGTCCACTGCTGAACATAAGTTTCTAAGTTCGCGCCACTCTTGTCAGTCCTCCAACTTCCTCATCCAACCGCCTTCCACTACGTTTCTTAGGTAGTCGGTATATTAACATATGACGTTGTCAATAATTGTTATTAAAATAGCATTAAAAAAATATATAATTGAGCCGATATTGATTCGGAAAACTTTAAAATAACGTTTAATTTTATACAGTAGTAATAAACTATAAATGTTAGCGCAAATATTTGGAACACCAATTGCCGAATATTATATTTTATGTCATGAGGATTATACTGAACAATGCGTACATATTCGGACTATTATTAGTTATTAAATAAATAGGCCTTTTGTTATGAAATAATTTTAATAGATAAACACATTTATGTGAGCTTATGGCAACGGTTAATGTGGCGCGTGTGTTTCCAATGGAATTGACAAATCGCATGATTGCGTTTCCTGCATAGGGATGAATGTTTGAATAATCCTGACTAATTCTTGTAGTAAGCCATTCGCATAACAAAGATGTTATTGTCTATTTAAGATCGACTCGTCCTAACGGGGAATTTAGCAATCCAACGGCGGAATGTTATTATCTTATGATATAAAACAATATCTAAAACAAAATGAAATGAAAGTGGTTTAACTCTTGCTTTTCCACCAAAATGTCAACTGCTTATATAATCCAAAATTTACCGTACTCAGGACCAGTACACTTGAGAGTTGAGACAATACAAAATCAAATACGAAAGGGTTTGAGTGAATAGATATCGAAAGGTCGAAGAATACGACAAAGAGCCCCTTGAGCGAGACATTCGGTTACTCGGCGGGAACGGTAAAAGGCTTAGGATCTTGGATATAACGTATTCATCTCATTAAAAGCATGACCTTCTGAAAGAGTTCTCATGTCAGTTCAAAGTTATAGTTGCTAACAAATTTAAAAGCATTTTCCTGAAGGTTCTAAAAGGGTTCTGGCCTTTTACAAAGTTTTCGACACTCACCTCAATTTATAGTCTTGATATCTGAAACAGAAAACAATGTGTGAGCGTATTTACATAAATAAAACTTTATTCTATCTTCATATTTATCTATACACTAGCTTTAGCTCGCGGCTTTGCTCACTTCATGCAATTATGGCGAAAACATATTTTTCGATAACTTTCTTGTAAACTTAGTATGTAAGTAATGCTTTAACACAATAGGTAATAACAATTATTTGGTTCCTCACTCTGGGGTCCTAACTACTATTTAGTGTCTAGAAAGGCCTCGTAGTCGTATTCCGTTCTATAAAAAAAACGTATGAAGTAGTATGAAATACAACCCCTTAAAAATGTAAATTTCCAAAAATCCCTTCTTAGTGCACCCTTAAATTACAAAAACTATTGCTTTAGTAAAAGGTCAGAGTTTTTGAGATTTCGTGATTAATCACTTAGTGAGTAAGTGAATGGTATTTCGCATTTTGAGCCAATACAATTATTTGCAACGGTAATACATCAAATAACAGGTCGAGTTTCAAATATACCTAATAGGTACTCTTATTATGCGCATAAAAATCGTCAGAATATCTTGCAATCCATTAAATCAGCGAGCGATGGAATCATGATAGAATGAATTTTCCATAAACAACCCATGGCGAATGCATAAAATATTCGATTAAGTGGCAGACAATGGACGAATGTAAAGTAAGGTAAAACAGGTAGCTACCTATCCAATTTACATTTATATTTTCGTTAACAAAACTTAAAACCGACTTCAAAAAATAATGATGTAAAGTCAAAATAACAATTTCTATAGGTCTCTTTGGAGTCGGAGCGATTTCATTTGATCGGTAGCAACACAGGCGCTGACTCCAAAAGACCTATAGAAATTGTTATTTTGACTTTTCAGTGTTATTTTTAATTGTAACCAAAATAAAATGTAGTTTTATATCATTAGATATAGAAATAAATTATTAATTCAAAAGCAAAGAAAATGTATATAAAATAATACCTAACCGATATAAAGGCCCCGACGTCAAGTAAAAACATTTGTAGCTTCTAAATGGCTGAACAGATTTTTTTCACACATCGTTTAAAACAAAAAAAAGTAAATCGGTCTACTAGTTAAGGCGCTACTATGCCACAGACAGATACACACACAGACAGACAGTTAAGAGATCAAACTCATAACAACCCTCTTTGTCATTGGTTAAAAATGATTTCTCTAGATTCATGTGTCATCTATGAAATAACATAACCGTCTTCCTACAAGCCTATAGCTACTAGATATGAATATCAAGATATCCGAGTGAATTTTGTCGAAGCGAAATTGATAATGGAGGGGAGGCCTGATTCCACATTCATTGCTTTCATACTTATCCAAGCGTTTCGGCATTTCTTATTTCGGCGGACTTTTATCTGATCTTAGCATATTTTCCTGTGGCAGCGACAAGGAAAATATTTACAGTTTTACACAAAAACAAGTATGTTACATAATTTTCATGCGAATGTTGAGGATGTAGAAGGATTACATTCAGTCACTGACAAAGAATGTTTCACCCGACGATTTGTTGTGAAAAATTGTGTAGGATGCTTGTGTCCTGACGAGATGTGATCAATTCATCTCTTGTAAAGCATTTTTTATTAGCCTTAATAACGAGACGCGACTTGTCGCTCGCCTGATGGTAAACACTAAAAGTATATACTACTGCATTACAAAATACTGCATGACATTGGACTGCACTTGTAACTCCGAGAAGTTACAAAGTCTAATAATGCCCAGTAATTTCACTGGCTGTAATGTCCTTCAAACCTAAATATAATAGTGTTTATACATTGCTACTTCACGTCGGGTCGGTGATGTGTAAGTAGTTATATAAGTATATAAGATGTAACCGAGTTACCAATAAAGAGTCTAAAGCGAACCACCGGCGTATCGTCGTCACTCGTCTACAAATGGCGTTCATCCACTACATGGCGACCCTGCCAGAATTCTGTAAGAGAGTGGTAACAACCCGGTCGAGTCGGCCCATTTTTAACCCCCGACAAAAAGAGGGGTGTTATCTTATAATACCTCTTTGTCTGTCTGGGAGGTTATATGTGAATCTGTCTGTGCCGATGTAGCTTCTAAACGAACTTTCAATGGAGTTTTTTTGTTTGATAGCTGGCTTAATCGAAATAGCTATGTTTAAAGAAAATCTGTTCAGCCGTTTAAAAGTTACAGCTGTTTTTCTGATTGACGTCAGGTGTTTTGAACAGTAAGATTATTAGACAGTTTTGTCTACATTATAGACCCTACAGCATGGCTTTGCACTTTATCGCTTCTAGAATCCATTGTCAATATTTGATTTATAACATGACGTGTAAGTGCGACAGCTTGAGTAGCCGACTGTGAAACGAGAGGCCGCGGGTTTCGTTTCCCGCACCGATACAATATGCTTGTGTGATCCACAAATATTTGTTACGGGTCTGGGTGTTTTCTCCCTAGAAAGGTTGACGTCAGGCAGGCGGCCGATCGTAAAAACTACAAGCCAGATCTTTCTGTAACATGTGTTAAAAAGCATGCTGCGCCGACCCCACTGCGAGTGGGGTAAGGGCAGATGGCAGGAAATGGAGGAAAATGTAAAAGTGCTCTTAGCGGCCTTTTGGATTTGAATAGAGCATTTGAGAGAGAGAAACCCTACGACAAGCGTAAAAGGGCATCCGAACCCAAAGTTTAAAGATATAATACCTTGTACGTTTACGTAACGTTAGTAATTATATGTGGTCTAGACACATCAGGGCTCTAATCAAATCGGACCCATGGTTTCATGTCTACTCTGAAGTCTGAACATGTGAATTTATAATTCTAATATCGTTGAAGTGGCGTCGAATCACGTTAGAGGATGCCTTTGATGCTTGAGTGCCAGTTGCCTTGTTGACGTATGGATAATTGTTGAAATTGACGCTTCAAGTGAGGGTTACAAGGTAAACATAGCATTACAATGTAGTCAGTAGTTACGTCATGTTGCGACCGAGTAATGGCTGACTTAGTAAATGTACGAGATTAGTAAACTCGTAAAATGACGGGTGAATTAAGAATATTTATTTTATTTATTTATTTATAAACTCTTTAAACAATAAAAACTTAAAAGTTATAGCGAAGTATATGGCGGTCTTATCGCTAACTGCTATTTGTTCCAGAAATACTATATTGTGTAGAAACACATAATTGAATATAAGTAAAAAACTGTTCATTTTATAAAAAAATACTCTCTTCCTTCTGCCCTTATCAAACTCGCAGTGGGGTCGGCACAAGATGCTTTTTAATACATGTTACATGAAGATTTGGTTTGTAGTTTTTACGACCGGTCGCCTGTCTGGCGTCAACCCCTCTGGGGTGATTTTATAAAAAATAACAAATAATAAAATTGTCGGTGCTATTCCATTCGAATCACAATACAGTATCAGATGGTTACAATTCAGTCGCAGTTAAATACGAGAATTGAATACCTTCTGGTCAAAGATTGATAGTACCGACTTAAAATAGTTTAGTTATTATTGTATGAGGAGCTAATTTTATTTCAACTTTTTAGATTTTGATTCGATTAATTATTAACTGAAAGTTTTTTGTTTGGGATTCCTAGTGAAAATTATAGAAATTAGTGCATAAATTCCCAAGATTTAGTGTTTCATCTTTGATTCCAGCTTCTAGAAGTGGATGTTTCCTTTATATTAATATGCGGCCAACTTTGGGATAGCCCAAAGTATTCTTGTTGTGTCCCTTAGTTGTCTATTAAGTAGAGTATAAACTCTACTGAAAAAACATAAAAATTATGTGTTATATATGTATAAAAAAGACACGCGTCTTTCCTTTTTCTCGTCGGTAAATAACCGTTAGTAATCAGTGACTTAATTTATTATTTAAGCTAAATTTAACAGCAAAATGTCATAAATAACGATCATATTTTATTGTAATTTAGTGGTAAATACGAGAAGATAGATAATTTACAGTACCTATCATTAAAGATTACAGTGTTGCGATCCCGGTCTCTGGAGAGATCCTTACAGGAGTCTCGAAGATTCTGCCTTCTATCTCAGTTTACTTGACATTTTGTGGATCTCAAGCTTGGTAACTTTACAGTGTTATATGATTTTTAACGGACTATAGCTTATAACGGAATATAAATTTAATATGAATTACGTAATTTTCTTGTAAAGAACGTGTTTTACGACTAAATACGTTGAAATAAAATTTATTTTGAAGGTTTTGTAATTTAAGAGCCTGTTTGACGACGTTCTATTGCGATTAATCACCAATTAAGGTATAAAATAGATTTATACAAAAAACATGGTAGACATATGCTAGTATGTCAGAGCGTGAAAAATAATTGAAGTTTTGAACATTTGTTTTATCTCCATCCTATGGTTGCCTTTAAGAGATTGCCCTGAGCGAAAAGGCCGCCAATTTGACTTTGCTTAAATGTATATTGGCTTTTTTAGTACAATACCTAAAGCATTATAATTAAATATTTAAACAATTTAGTAACAGAGATAAAAAACAATATTGATAGAAAAAAGATCGCATTGGGCATGTTTATCGATTTGAAAAAGGCTTTTGACACCGTGAGTCATGACCTGCTTTTGAAGAAATTAAACAATATTGGGATAACTGATACGGCTTTTAGAATGCTAGAATCGTATCTCACAAACAGATCTCAGCAAGTAAAAATCGGATCTTGCCTCAGCAGCCCTAAATCAACTAGCTACGGGGTGCCACAAGGATCAATTTTAGGACCACTACTGTTTCTTGTGTATATCAATAATATACATGAGTTAAACCTCAATGGTAATCTTACATTATATGCAGATGACACAAGTGTATTTTACTTTGGACAATCTATCGACACAATTATACAGGATGCGCAGGACGACCTAAACTTATTGCATATGTGGTTCCAATGTAACTTATTAACAATTAATACCTCCAAAACAAATTACATCATATTTAAATCTAAAAATAAAAAAATGTATAACCATAAATCTCTTAGCATAAATCATATAAGTATTAACGAAAGCAAAAGCGAGAAATATCTTGGTTTAATCCTTGATAATCATCTTACATGGAAACCACATATAGAAAAAATTAGATCAAAAATGTCGGGTTTAGCAGGTCTATTGCGTGGCATATCTCATTGCCTTCCTCGTAAGGTACAGTACGTTATTTATAATACCCTTATAAAACCCAACTTTGATTATCTAATCGAAGTTTGGGGAACGGCTGCGAAAACCAATTTGCAACCTGTTCAAATCTGCCAAAACAAGCTAATAAAAAACCTATTTAATTATGACTTCCTTACCCCATCGAATGAAATATACCGAAAAACTAAATTATTTAATATTACTCAAAATTACCATTACAATACATGTCTCTTAATCTACAAAATTATAAATGGCAAAATACATTCGGATATTATTTTTACAAAAAAGAACTCCATTCCACACAAACGCCGTCTTAGAAATTCCCAAAATATAAACTTACGTCCACCTCGAACTAACTACGGGAAAAAAAACATAATGTATGAAGGAGCACAAATATTTAACAAATTACCGAATAACTTAAAAGAGTCACGGACAATACAAACTTTTAAAACAAATTTAAAACTACATCTTTTAAATCAATTACGCTCATGAGTGGATGCCACATTCTGTTGTTATAATTCTGTGGTATGCATTTGCGACTACCCACAAAGTTAATGTTGAGCGTAAGCGATAGAGAAAATATTATTTGTAATGTATACCTTCTTAGATAATATTATCATAATGTACGTTTTTAATAATCTGCTTTTATTTTATAATTTGTGATTTTTAAGTGAATTATATGTTTGTTATTCTTTCAATACAAGCTTTAGAAATATAAGTGACACTACTATTGTGTACGCTCTTACAACTGTTACATAGTGTATTAGTGTAAGTTTCTCAAGTAAGTGAATTTTTTGTAATTCTTTTGAGAAATAAAGTAATTCTAACCGTAAATAAATAAGTAAATATTTTACATATATTTTGTTTCATGAGTAGAGTTTACTCAGATATGGTGAAAAAGACTTGATTACTCTACATGTATAATTTCTTTGTTCTACCTCACTTTATTTGCTTCATAGGTAACTTTATAGGTAATTTACTTTGAGATTAAAAATCTTTTACTCTGAGGCGTGCACGAAAAGTGTTATATATATTTATTTACACTTCATATTAAACATGGAGTAGCATGGCGGAATCAATGCTGTAGGCATTCTCTCTCGATCAACTTTAGGGTGATGCAGCTGTAAAGATGGCGAAGAAAAGGAAATACAGAACATAAACATAATATTGTAAAAGTTATTGTCGTTAAGACTACAAATATCTTCAGTACTAAAACAAGAAACTAAAAATATTTTAAATGAAACGTCAAAGTGTGTTTATCCCTAAAACATTTAGAGCTAACTAGTTATTGGCGTTATTGATTTCTCAACATCTAGTAGTAGAGCCGTGCCGATGATAAAGTAGCTTCAATATTTTTCTACATTTTATAACTTTGCGCAAAGCTTATAATTTATCGAGAAAACCGAACTGGTGTATAGTTCAGTCACTTTGCCGGGTTCTATTATTTTTTCCATCAAAAGATTTCTCATTTCCAGTCTCCTGGAATCGAAGTGGTTTTGACAACTTTTGAAGGAGCCGAGTTCTCTTCGCGTTGAATTATTCAACGAATTTGAATCACTCCGTGGAATACACATTTATTACCTTGTACGTATAAGAAATGCATTAGGGATTGATTTAGATATTAAACAATTCGTGATATTTTTGTGATGGATTCATTTACTTTTGAATGTATTTGTAATTATTTGAGGTTGCTGAAATTACTATCGTTTTGTCTATTTCTGCATCCAAGCAACAGTATGTAAACACTGTTGTGTTTCGGTTTGAAGGATATTGCAGCTGGTGAAATTACTGGGCATTATGGGACTTAACAACTTATCATTCGGAATGACGAGTGCAGTCCAGTGCCGTACAATGCTTTGTAATTCAAAGTTCTGTGCGATGTTGTGTTTGTTTATCGGCAGGCGTAGCGCTTACCATCAGGCAAGCGACTTGCTCATTTCGTCATACATGTTAATTAAATAGAAAACAGGCGATCTTAATGTTAACGAATGATCCATGCCATTCATGTTAATAATTTTTTTTAGAAAAAAGGCGATCCTAATTTTATTGGATGATCCGTGTATTAAACGTCTATAGGTACAATTATAACATGAAAGTATTCCAGGTAGATTAATTAGACGTTATTATAAATGGGTAACCTGGATAGTTGCCATCATAGCAATGAAAAGTTAGGACTTTTTACCTATTGGCTACTACGATATTCTTGAGAATTCATCGAGTTTCGCACTACGAAATTTTGCGGCAGAAAAAATACCGAATGAATGAATGGTTACGAAATTAAATTATGCATACAACTTCCTCTAAGTCCACGGTCGTAACAATTAGTATTCTGCTCACAAGTTCGCACCGCTAAAATAAAATTGTCCAATTTCATCGCTAATTACCACTTTCATTATGTGTTTTATTAAGTACTAAAATGTTTTACGGGTTCGACATTTTAATGTATTTTAAGCAGTTTGAGGAGCTGCTATGGCTTTATCTGCTAATATTTGTAACTTTATGTTATCTATAGCAAAATATCTTATTCAAATTAACTATGCAATGTATTTGATAGCTTAACTTTTTACATTTTTACCCGTTCAATATCAAAAATATTTTATGATAAATATTCCGCAAACAATAATTTTAGTTTACGATGTTGGTATTGTGTACTGACAACATTGTAAAGTTATTTTATTGTTGGTAACCCTGTATCTTCATGCCTCATTTGAGAGATGTGTGATAGCGTGAACGGCGAGGCGGTAGAATGGGAGGTTGTCCCGCTTTTTGCAGGATAAAGACGCAACCGACTGTGTGGTATAATAAAAAACAAAGGTTACTTGCCTAAATATTTCACAGGGTTTTTACTGTCACAGATTGAGCCTGATAAACCGGTGTATTGCTTATGTGTTCGTGGCCTAAGCCGAAAATATGCTACAAACCCAAAATAATAACAGTGGTCAAAAATTAAATAAAAGTTGAGTATAATGAAAAACATATAAAGGGCAATTATTTTTAAAATGTTTTTTTATTAGCTTTAGATGACGAGATGAGCAGGTCGCTCGCCTGTCATTATTTTAAATATGATCCAACTCGCTCTTGGCAACCGGCACTCACCCCACTAAGAGTGCTGTACAACTTAGGCGGGAATATAACACAAATCTGTGATTTACAAGACCGTGTCATATGATTCTTTTTCAAATCGCATGACGCGGCCTCGTGAATAACAGTGTTCTGTTACATTCTTGCCTCGGTAGAGCTATAAGCTCTACATATAAATAGAGCTTTATAAACGAGCTACAGATTTTCCGAGCACAACGCAGCTGCTTTGTAATCACCGTCATTTCTTATTCGATAGAAATTCTGTTATTTATTTTAGAGAGCCGCAGCTGTACCTATATTCCTAGTTTGAAATTACTATAAATATAAAAATGATGTTAGGAAAAAGTTATAATTCGTTATTTGTGCATTATTTTTCTTTATCTACAGATGTATAAACGTATATACGCCCCGTTTTCTTTCGACCCTTAGTATGCTTACGTAGCAAAACGTTTTAAAATATCAAAAAGTTATATTTTTGTAAATAATATATTTATAAATAAAATATATCTGTTTAGTAAACGTAATATATAATTTTTGTTCTTAACCTCCTTATAATGATAAGTCCTTATTAGTCGGTTTATTATAATCAACAAGGAGGGATTTTAAAAACAACTTAAAAAGGGGGGAGGCTATTAATTCGTCTGTATTTTTTTGTATGTTACGCGAAATCTTCACCAAATATAGGCTGATTTTGATGATTTATGTGTTAAGGGTTTACTGGTGGGAAGGTTGACCTGATAATTTCTGTACCCGACTGGATAGCGACCACCGTACATGGTGAATAACCCGTGGCTATTGGATAGTGGCTCGTTCAGGCGAGTCACGTTCCGTGGTCAGCCAGTGTATATCCAGTAACTTCAGACCGGCATAATTGTGTCGACTGTTGTTTGACGGTCAACATTATATTTGGACTGCAATATCCTTAACATCAGGTCCAGTATAGTCACTTTGTCCTGCTGGGATAAAAAGGGGTGGTGCTATATACATTTGGTTAAAATTTTATGATAGCGTACGAATGAAAATGAGAATCTTTTAAACGTAAAACAGCAAATACTTCGCGATTCGGTTTTTGAAATTATCAACTCATATAAACTATAACATTATGAAAGATGTAATGTAGCGACTAAACATAACCTAAACAATTCAGACCATGAATATTCTCTTCTCAAAGGTGCTTCAATACAATGGGCGCGATTTATTTCAACACAAAGTACCTAGATGAGAGGGTGTTTGATTCATTTGCGCCACCAATAGTGGCGGATAAATTAGAGTGGTCCATTTATACCTTGTCAAACACAAGTTTCCTCCAGGTACAGACAAATAAACCTAAATTCGCTACATTATAACGCTCACTTTTCAGCGACTCGAGACACGCCTAGGGTTGCCAGGGTCTAAAATAAAAAAGCCGGACTCGGCGTTGTATTAGGCCGGACTTACATACCTTTTTAAAGCCGGACATCACATTTATGATAAAAATACGGTTATGTTTGTATTCAAGTTGTTTATTAATTATTATTCACTAATAAATAATTTTTTCAAGGCCTGACCCCCTCTCATTCAGTAGAGGCCCGTGCCCAGCAGTGGGATATGCATAATACAAGGAAAGTAAAAAAAACATACCTAGTTTTTTTTTACAAAATTGATGTTTATTATATATGAATTTTTATTATGAATATTTATGTTATATATGAATTTTTTACAAAAGTCAATGCGCATTCTTTATCACCTACACCATGTGGTTTATGCTCATATGCGTACAAAACACTTGATCCACTTCTGCACTTTCGCTGACAGTGTATTTCTTTAGGTTTATTGATCTATAGCTGCAGGCTTGAAATCGCTGTCAAACTAGATGTAAGTATAGATAATTCAGTTCATTTTTGCAATCTTGCTATGTGTGCGTGAGCTTGTCAACATGCAATTTAGATTTGTGTCACCGTCACATTAGATAGACATACCGATTTATTGCCTCTATACGTAAGCATAGCAAGAAAAGATGAACTGAAATATGTATATACTTGTCACCCGTGCGAATGAATACTTTGGTTTGCACCGATTTTGTCAGAACAAATTACTAGATTATACTGTTAACAGATGGCACTGTTAATTTTACACCTCTTTTTCAAACCTATAATTTTAAAACTGCCTCGGTGGCGCAGTTGTAATGCGTACGCGTTACGATTAAGCTAACGCTGAGGTCTCGGGTTCGATCCCCGGGTCGGGTAAAGTTGTATTGGGTTTTTCTATTACGAAATGCTCAGTATCAGCCCGGAGTTTGGAATTTGTGCCCGGTTTGGCGATACGCTCGCCCTCTATCACATCGTGGGACGGAGATACGCTCGGCGAAATGTGGGTATACCGATTACACCTCTACCTACCCCTTCGGCGATTAAAGGCGTGAGTGCGTCAATTGCGGCAAACATAAGACTTAAAATGGTGTGTGAATCATTAAATTTGATTAAGAATTATGGAAGTTATGGCGTTCTAACAAAAACACTTTTGTGTATACTCGTATATAGAGATAGCATTAATCAATCTATATAGGAAGTGAACGTTAAAAGACATGTGTCTGGTGTTGACAGACGGGTTTTCAATCATGTGGCAGGGAATTTGTCCTGTCTAGTGGCCACATTGATATTTGGTGCTCGTTTATGGAGGTGGTTGTGACGTATAATTTATAAGAGCAGAATGTGCAAACATAGGGAAAAAGTGCAAAACATATTTATATTAGGAATATAATTTTTCTTCTTCCACCTGCTTTTATCCCACTCGCAGCGGGATCGGCGCAGCATGTTTTTAACATATGTTACGGAAAGATTTGGCTTGTAGTTTTTACGACCAATGTCAACCCCTCTGACGAGAAAACACCCACACCCATAACAAATATTTGTGGATCACACAAACATTTTGTATCGATTCGGGAATAGAACCCGTGGCCTCTCGCTTCACAGCAGGCTGCGGCAGGCAGCGGGTGCCCACTGCGCCACGGAGACTGTCATAGAGTACTGTCATTAAAAAGCACTGTATGGCATTGGACTGCTCTCGTTACCTCGAAACATAAGATGTAAAGTATCATAATGCATAGTAATTAACTGGCTCCAATGTCCATCAACCGAAACACAACAGTGCTAACAGACTGCGATTTGGCGGCAGAAATAAACAAAGCGGTAGTACCAATCCAGACGGCCTCTCGCATACGAGGGACCTACCAACTATTAGAACCCTATTTCTTAATACTTCGCATATTTTAGGCAATTTCAGGATGTTTTAGTTCCAGCTCTCGTTAGATATCGCGTCGCGCGTCGTCAAGAAGTAATCAAAAGAAAATAAAGATTCATATTTAGCGAAGGGGAAGAGTCGTACTCTTATGTGGTTATTTATACCAAAAATATCTTCGGCCATAAATACAGCTGCTCGTAAAAATAACGTACTGTTAGAAATATATTTGTTTTATCATAAGGCATTGTGAATTTATGTAACGGTAATGTAAGGCATTCTGCCTTAAATTGTCGCAAATGCATGGAAATAATATATCTCGCGTGATACCTTAGAAAATGATGCATTGTTTGCATCCATATTAAGTTTTATGTTGTTCAGTGTTACTAATGTTTCTCGATAAAATAATAGTTTTAAATCACTGGCTGGTAGGGTAGGTAGGTATAAACATATTGTGTTCAGACCTAAAATGATTAATAAATGGCATTTTTTTTACTTACGTAAGATTTTATTTTTTATGATTTTAGTTTATTGTTTTATGGCAATAGATGCAACTGAATTTGTAACTTTTTCAATGCTGATGAGAGAGCTTTACAAACAACTAATAATAAAAATATTTATCTAAGCATATAATTATAGTCTAAGTTAACCGTTTAAACGACGTCAATTAGTAAAATATCTATAACTTTTCGGCAGCTGAACAGATTTTCTTCAAACATAGCTAAGAACCATCCCAATTAAACCAGCTTTAACAAAAAAACGCATTAAAATCGGGCAATCATAATAGACGCTACGATGCCACAGACACACAAGAAAGAAATGGGGTCAAACTTATAAAACCCGTATTTTTTTGTCGGGTGTTAAAAATTCAGGAGAAAATAATTGATAAATTCGAGTTTAAATCGATAACCTATAGTAGTAGTAATAATTTACCGCACACTCCAGATAAATAATTAATTATAGGAAGTACGGTTGTGCAAATATATGTTTCGTTGTGGGATGATTCCTGTCATTTTAGGCTTCATAATCAGTTTCAAAACCGCTGAGCGCCGAAATTCACAATATTAATCTCCATGCTGGCACGGATTCTTGAGTTGATGACGTGTTATTAGGTACTTATGCCTATGTATAAGTCATTATGTTGTTATATGCTTACTACTACAAAATTAAATAATAGTGGTGAAAACTCTACAGTAAAAGCGAATTTCTACAGTTTCAATTATTGGATCATAAATGAAGAAAATAATGTAGATAGTGAAATATTTTTTAAATTGATTTAAAAATGTTACACAATTTAATATTTTAAAACAATAATGATATTACCTACCAGTTTATATTGAATTTGTTGTCACATTTTTATACAATTACTAGCTTTTGTTCGCAACTCCGTCCGAGTTGAAGTCTTTCCTCTGATATTTTCCCGATAAAAAGTAGTCTTGTCACGCTCTGGCCCATAAATAACTCTATACAAAAAATCAATCCGTTGCTGCGTAATTGAGTGACATACCAATAAACACTTTCGAATTTCTAATATTAGTACAGATTGACTTTATAAGATACTAGCTTTTGCTCGCATAAGCGGTCTTTTCCGTGATAAGAAGTAACCAATGTCCTAATCCAGGTCATAATCTGAAACCTGAGTGCAAATTTCGTCCAAAATCGATCAGCCGTTAAGGCGTGATTCACTAACAAACATCCAAATTTACAAACTCGCAAACATCCAAACTTTCATATTTATAGTAGTAGTAGGATAGTAGGATTAATGGTCCAGTTTATCGACGCCTGCTAGCGCGAGCCAGAAGGAGCGCAACCTATTCATGTACTACATGAAGCCATATATCGTTTTTTCATAGTAGCTTGTAAAACTTCGTTACTTTTAGCGACGCTCCGTGTCTTCCACCTAATGGTAAGTGCAATCCAACCATAGTATCAATCGTCGAGAGACATAGCGATATTGTAGCCAAAATGATGTCCGCCTGAAGTAAGTAGACTTCTTATCTTCATATCTGACCTTTGTACAGGCTGTACCTAAATTGTATTATACACATTACTCATATGAGTAGAAAACCATATTGTGGAGCCGGAACAAATCATTTTATTATAATACCGAACTCGCTTCGCTAAGCTTGAAATGCTGGCTTTAAAAGGCTACACAAAAGATCCTACCACGAATTCGTCTATTTGGGTATTTAATTTGCGGCGGATTCTCATTTGGAACGTGTCCAACAAGAACTCGGATAATTTCAACAGCAATTCCGATGAACTTGCACGGAAACTAAAAACTTTTAGTTCTTTCATTACGGTACTGAAGGCGATTGTTTGGACCCGATCCTGACCCTGTTCCCGTACTTATTAGTGGAGTTTATTGTTTTGATTTTGTTTGAACAGATTGGTTTCCAACAACTCGTATGCGCGTAATTTTTATTCGTGGAGTTTTGTACACCGTTCATAGGTTTGAAATTTTCCAACATGTATATTTTTTAATAATTTATGTAACATAAGATCCGCAGAGGTAGGTACAAATGTCACTGTCGCACGTACGGTTCGCCGAGGAGTGTCCAACATCTTAGGTCCAAAGTCAACCTCACCTCCACGTGGTACACTCTGCTTATTAATGGACGAAGCAATGGCGAAACTAGGTTCTCGTTGCGACGGTGGTCACCCCTATAGGATCAAAGCCACCGTCAAAGTATAATGAAAATGTGGACTTTGGCATTAACCCGGGGTAACGCCAGGCAGGAGTAAATAAGAAAGATGTGGGAGTAGACTTATCGCCATCTCGGGCACAAAATCCAAATCACGTGTGATATTTCACTTACGGCCATTTTCAATAAACTATCTTCGTTTGATTTACCGGATAGATCAATCAGAATACAATGTGAAAGTTACGCGTACAAATTAGGTACTTACTTTGATTGGTTGATTACCGGGATCTATCCCGATAATCAAACTGAGATGGTTAATAAAAATGTCGTTAAGGTGAAAGATCAGCAGTACTAGCCCGCAAAATTCAATTTGAGTTTGGTTTTTTGAAAGTTGCAGCTTGATCTTTCGATTAAATATGGATAAAAATGATTTTGCGTATACGGAATAATCTTCTTTGCACCTGTCATGTACATCTCTACATCACTCTAAGGTTCACTGGGAGAGAATGCTAATAGCATTAAGCCACCTTTATACTCCATGTATATGAAGTGTAAATAAATAATAACAATGAAAACTATAAATATTGCTTCTAGAGTTAATGAATGTCCAAAATGACTAATCTGAGAAAAAAATAAGTTAATATTTATAGTTTAATAGTTGTAAAATAATAAGTCATAACTTTCGTACAATCACTTACGAATCCTAAATGCTAAATACTGAAGATTATGACAAGGAAATGATCATAGAATTCAAACATTTTCTATTAGAGCAAATAACACTTAGTTCTATTTTAAGTCTCATACAATTAATTGGCTCAGACTAATCTAACAAAGGCTTATTCATTCCTCAAGGACGGTAACACTGGCGAAATAAATGTAATCCAAGTTGAATCTGACAAAAACACCAGAGTCGCCTAGTATTACTTTAATGAAATTAAAAAAGTTTTAGCAAAAGACGCAAAAAGTGAATTACTGGGAATTTCAACCGACTACGTCGAGGTGTCGAGTCATGTTTAGCACAATGACGAAGAGTTTCCCACTCGGAACAGTGTGAGGCGAGCTTAATCGAAAAATTCCTTCAAGCATACCAGGAATCCTTGCATGATTGAAGAGGCTGCGATGTTCACGCAACTAACCTGGTAATATAAAAATGTGGCAGTAATGTAGTAAATAATGTGCTTGGATTAGCAGTTTATGTCAGGTTGTATTAATTTTATTTCATTTGAAAACAAACTATCTTAAATCTATAACAAACAGTTTAGCTAGTTAATTGCCATTTCATAAGTTTTCGTATATTAGTTACTAATGCATATTTATTTTAAGCATAGCCTGCCCATTCGTACTGTCTACAGCGTGGTTCTACCACTATAGAATAGGCAAATTAAAATAAAACCAAAACATTTGAAAAGAAAACGAAGAACTAGGGCTGAAATAATTATTGAAGCGACTCAAATTAGTCGTAATTTTAAATGCGCTTGTAAATAAAGTATACATACATAAGATATAAAATATTATATCAAATCTTAAGATGAGAAATTAGAAATGAGGAAGAGAATTATACCCCTCTTGAAGTTGAAATAATATTGATATGCTGCAGTAAATTAGAGTATAATCTCGTGGAAATCTTATTAAAATAGTAATTATTATATCCGTATCTTTTATTTCGACTTCTAATATTCTTGTTCTATATCGAAAATACGAACACGTGCTAAAAATGGTGTAATAATACAGACGATGTCGACGACAACGTGAAGTGGTGGTTTGTTGATGCATTTCGTACGGTGAAACCCAAAACCCCCTTCCTTTCCCGACTCCCAACCGTCGTTCAGCACGCATAGGTACATGGGCGGTGGTGAACATTAAGTTTTTTATTAGCTTGAGTGACGAAACGATCAGGTCGCTCGCCTGATGATAAGCGTCACGCCTGCCTATAAACAGAAGCAACACCACACAGAACTTTGAATTACAAAGCACTGTATGGCGCTGGATTGCGGTCTTCATTAGTTGTTATCAAAACATTAGTTATTAGGTTTCATTATGCCCAATAATCTCACTGGCTTCAATGCCCTTCAAACCGGAACACAACACATATTGCTCGTGGCAGAAATAGAGATAATGGTCGTACCAATCCAGACGGCCTCTCGCATACGAGGGCCCTACCAACTTGTACTACACTTACCATCAGGTGACCCATTTGCTCGTTTATTGACCACTAATATAAATATAGTCTTTTACCACACCTTGTTTCAATTCTACATAGATCTAATAGCTCCACGCCATATGGTTAAGGAATTCGATTGGAATCCCGATAACGCAACACTATCTAGTAATTAGTAGGGCTCTGTGTAAACAAGATTTTCTTAAGAAATGTAGCAAAATATATGTTTTTTCCATTTCCTTCGCACAGCAACGTGTTATGCGTTGACTAACATCTCATAATAGTTTCTTAACCGGCCCAATCGTAAACTGTGCCAGGCGTGGAGTTGGGATGGTTTCCGGGGGCACTGGGCTTACGTTTTTTATACATACATACATACTCACGCCTGTAATTCCCGAAGGGGTAGATGTAACCAGTATCCCCTCAAAAAGACTGGGTGCCATAAGTGTGACCTCTTTGTCTGTCCGTATGTTTGTGTATGTATATCACTATGGGTTCTAGTTAAGAATAAGCGAGATGGTAATAAAGTTACGTTAAATTTCTCCGTAACTTAGTGACACAATTTCTATGTACTGGCGGTCTAGTAATATACATTAAAGTCATTCCTAATATCTAAAAACTAAATATAACAGCCCTTAAAGTTTCGATACGGCCCTGTCCGGTTGTGGTAGCGGAGGGCAGTTAATTGAGTTTATAATGTAAATATAAACCACATGGCCACAGATCGATCGAGATCCCTTTCAGGGCTTCCAGTTCGTTATTACTTTAAAAGGATTTATAGTCGCTGCTAACCTTTAAATGGATAAGTATGAATATTAAGTGGGGTTTAATGCTCCCATATTCATGGTCTCTGAATATATGACGAATATGCGAAAAAACACAATAGAACTTCGTTCGCAGTTTAATTTTGTTAGTTAGGTGGTAGGTCTTCAGTATGCGAGAGGCCTTCTGGGTAGGTACCACCACTTGGTCTATTTCTGCCGCCAAGCAGGAGTGTTTAAGCACTGGTCGGTTTGTAGGAAATTGAAGCCAGTGAAATTACTAGGCCTTATGAGATTTAACATAATATGTCTCGGGATGACGGGCGCAATGCAGTGCCATGTAGTGCTTTGGAATTCAGACTTATTCAGAGTTCTAAGTGGTGTTGCTTCTGTTTATGGGCAGGCGTGATCCTCACCAGCAGGCGAGCGACCTGCTCGCCTTGTCATTCAAGCAAAAAATAAAATAAAAAAACGTTAGATTTTGAATTTGGAAGTTGTTATTTATTGTAATTTGTAGAACATGGTTTGAATCTGATGTTGAAATCTAACGGTCATGTCGAAGTTCTGTATACCAGAATTAATAAATAATAAGGTACTAAGAATGGATTCGAGAATTGAAGTTCGGCTACAAGGAAACTTAGATAAAGTCTTGAAGTTCGCAATAATTATGAATTTCGATATAATTATAAATAAAAATACGTGTACGCACAGTGAAGTGTTCTGTAGTGAGAGAATATACCCCAAAGAGTTATTTCCTAATTTCACTACACTGTAGTCTGACAGTTCCTAGAATACATCTATCATCCAAATTTCATCCTTATAGTGCTAATAGTCTCCGAGTAAAATGGCTGTGACATACGGACGAACAAACGGTCAGACAGACAGACGGATATGACGAAATTATGAGGGTTCTGTTTGTGCCATTTGACTACGGAACCTTAAATAGGAGTGCCTAGTGGTAGTGATAAAGTCCATTTAATTCTATTGGAAAACAGACGCTAAGTATATTAGGACTGTGGTTGGGACGAAGAAGTTATATTTAACCTCAGTTAAACATAAAACATTATTAACTGCGTCGTATCGTATTGGCATTTATCTTTCAAACATACTAAAATAACGAGCAGCGAACAAAACAGTAGGTCTCTCGTAAGCTAGGGGCGGTCTGGATTGGTACCGTAACTTTTTCTATTTCTGCCGCCAAGCAGCAGTGTGTAAGCATTATTGTGTTCCGGTTTGAAGGCATTGAAGCCAGTGAAATTACTGGGCATTATGAGACTTAACATCTTATGTCTCGGGATGACGAGCGCAGTCCAGAGCCATGCGGTGCTTTGTAAAAGTTCTGTGTCGTATTGCTTCTGTTTATGGGTAGGCGTGACGCTTACCATCAGGCAAGCGACCTGCTCGTTTAGTCACTCAAGCTAATAAAAAAAAACGCATACTTACAATCTTAAACTGAAAATTCGCTAATGGACAGATTTGCATACTGGCAGTAAAATTTTGACACTGTTTTGTATAGAAGATCTGTCAAAACAATACTGATAGTAAGCAAATCTGTCGATAGATAGAATATTGGGAACGGCCATTAGTGTGATTTGTTTACTTGCAACGTAACGCACACAAAAGAAATGTCAGCAAAAATTTATTTTCCTAAAAATATTATAATTTGTAGATGGGCAAAAAGTGCTGCATACATTTTATAAATGATGATCATAAACATAATATGGTGAGTAGTTATTAGTATAGTGAACGTAGTTTGAAGCCATAGATGGCTTCAATTGAACAGCTTAATTTTCATGCGTGTACTTAAGTTACGTTTCTATAAGTTATTCTAAGGGAGCAGCGAACACATCAGCGATGAAATTATTTACCCATTCGATGTTTAAATGTTGATTGCTTTAAAATGACCGTAGTTTAAACTGAAACTGTGAAATCATCACAAAACATCAAACAATAATTACACCCAACATCGCGAACAATGACATCGCTGAGCATTTTCGCACTTTTTTGTTCATTCACGCAACCATTACCGCTTGCTGTGGCGTAAATTGCGAATACAGAAGTCTTATAGTCTTCAGAGGACATTTAGCGAGACAATAAAACAATATTTTATACACAATTGCACCGAAATTGCACTTTAGCGTAAATAATGGAACGTGAAATTTCGAGTTAACCATTCCCTTCGGAAATATTGTTACGAATTAAAAACAGTAATCGATTTCCATTCAGCGGGGTCCCGGACAATCTAATTTGTAATATTGATTTTCTATGTTATTTGTACGAAAAATATAAAAATAACGTTTTTGGTTGTATGACACAGCGGAAGTTGAAATTAATTGGGGGAAATGGAACGTAAAGCAATAAAAAATATACAAGAAGGACATCAATTTGCTCAGACAATACAGTGTTTGGATGGAATACAAAATCGGTAATTTTTTAATGGATTAAATACTAAATTTATTGATCAATTAATCGATATCAACCGGCATAGCTGACATTAAACAGCGACGCTCTACGAAGTCTGCAGTAGCTGAACATTCAGAGGAAGGCTCCAAACATTACCTTAGATTTGACAAACCACAAATCCTTGCCAAAGAACACCGATTCCTACCTAGGATGATTCGCGAGGCTATTGAAATTAAAAAACACCCAAATTTCAATAGAGAAGATGGTTGGAAGCTTGCACAAGCCTGGGATCCAATTATAAATTTAATTAAATCGGAACCCAAAAGACCAACTGCCAGACCTCAAGACACTGTGAGCTCTTTCTGCGTAGATCGGACTAGTGTCAACAAACTTTTTTAAATATTAAAAAATGAATGTATAATTTTAAAATGAAGGTAGCCAATGTAACATTAACTTTTCGAGACGGCCTACACCTCAGTCTCTCCCGTGACCACGAAGGTGAAAAACTTTCGAAACGTCGGGACTAAAATAAAATTAAACCGCGATAAAATCCGTATAAACTAGTTTTATTTCAATGTGTAATATTCGCGTAAACATAAGAAATCACTAAGAATATTCAGTTTTTTTTGGATATTTTTTTATAGAATAACGAGCAAGTGGGTAAGTGATCTCCACCATAAACGCATACAATACCAGAAGAATTATAGACTCGTTGCTAACCTTCAAGTAAAGAGACAATAATCAAAGGATTGGTAAGGGATGGGGAGATGGGCTTCTGCATATCTCACTCACCGTAAGAAACGCAGCAGCAAGCCGCTACTTTACATCGGTTTTCTGTCGGGCAGTGGTAACGAACCGGTCGAGCCAGCGCATTCATGCTGTCGGCAAGACTTTAGTCTACATATGATCGAAGAGTCTACAGCGTTACTCTACCACTTTAGATAATTTTAGGTTAGTGTCTCTTGAACATTTCTGAATGATAAATACAATTCTGTCGTGAAGTTTAAAACCGCATTTCTACCACGAAGCTACCTAATCATCAGCTAAATACTTCCCGACACGAGTGCAATTAATTATAAAAGTTATAACTTAATAAAGATCTTAAAAACATTAAATTGCGGCTAGACGCGAACTGTCAAGAGCCTTAATTACGAGCTATTGCCGGCGAAGTTTTCTTGGAAAAACTATCTTGAACAATAGAAACTAATTTAAGAAGTTACGCTGCCAGTATAACAAGCGACGTCGGACTGTGTTTTTGAGTTATGCATTTAATAACTCGTGGATAGCGTTGTTTCTGCTTTTCAATGTCAACATGTCATGTTCAGTTCAAGGAGGACAGATATTAAATTAAAGTTTTATACTTCTGTTTACATTTCATTTTCGAAATATCATTATGAAAGAAATTTAATTTTGTACTTGTGTTATTTATATAATTTATACTCTACGAGGTAGATTTGATGGTATTTTTTATTAGCTTGAATGACGAGACGAGCAGGTCGCTCGCCTGATGGCAAGCGCCACGTCTGCCCACAAACAGAAGCAACGCCACACAAAACTTTGAATTACAAAGCACTGCGTGACACTGGACTGCGCTCGTCACCCCGAGACATAAGATGTTAAGTCTCATAATGCCCAGTAATTTCATTGGCTTCAATGTCTTTCAAACCGGAACACAACAGTGTTTACACACTGTTGCTTGGCGGCAGAAATAGACAAAGCGGTGTATCTATCCAGACGGCCTCTTGCATACGAAGGACCCGCCACCTTGTTAATATCTAATCTTACTTAACACCTGAGGGGCTAGCACGGAAACTTGCGAAAAGTTATTCGATCTGTCATCGACAACAATTTCTATAAGATTTTAGTACAGCGCCTCTATCGTACGTAAAATAAACTAATATATATGGAATATTTATTTTATTTATTTATTTTATTTTAGGAGAACCAACAAATAATAATAAAAATAACAGTAAGATATAGAATATAGAGTCCTAATAATAGGTTCTCACGGATAAAAACTACATCTATACATTTTAGATGCGAGCACTAATTATTATTAGTGAGGAAAGCGAGTAAAAACAAATTAAAACGAATAAATCATCCACGTTACAATATAACCATATCTACTCTGTTGAGAAGAAATCTCTGCTCAGCCGTTGCCTTGCCGTGTTAATATTTGTGCAGAAGGTATCAATGTCCATGCGCTTACTTAGCTTGTTGAAATTGTCGCTTGTTCGCCACAAAAATGAGTTTTGTCTATAATTTGTTGCTACTATAGGAAGATATAACGGGGCATTAAATCGAGTCGGCTTAACAGGAACACTTAGATTAATTTTATTAATAATTTCGGGACAGTCAATCGCGTTAGAAGTAATTTTCAAAAGGAACAATAAATCGGCAATTTCACGTCTATAGTAAAGTGGCAGGAAGTGAAATTTCTTACAAAGAGTAGCGTAGTCGTAATTGGAATAGGGAATTTTTAGGCGAAAACAAAGATATTTCAAGAACTTAGCTTGGATCCGTTCAATCCTAGAGATATACCTCTCATACCTAGGGTTCCAGATTTGAGAGGCATACTCAAGATTGCTCCGGACAAACGCGCAGTATATTACTTTAAACGTTTTTGCTTGATTGAAATCAGTTGAACTTCTCATTATGAAGCCCAGAGCTTTTGAAGCTTTAGCGACAATGGAATCTACGTGAGTATCAAAAATAAGTTTTGAATCGTGTATTACTCCGAGATCCCTAACCACATCCGTTCTGTTTAGAACCTTACTTTTTAATGTATACGACGATGGTATAATATTTTTTTTCCTGGAAAAGGTTACTACAGAACATTTGGAGGGATTTAAATCTAATTTGTTGAGACTACAATATGTGTCTAATCTAGATAAGTCAGCTTGCAGTTGATTAACATCATTTGTTGATTTAATAACACTAAATATTTTCATGTCATCGGCGAAGCAAAGCACTTGACTACTATGAAAACAGTTAGAGATGTCGTTTATAAAAATCAGGAAAAGTAGGGGCCCAAGCAGAGAACCCTGAGGAACACCACTAGGTATGCGTACCCAACTGGAAATGTAATTGTTAATTACAACTGCTTGGGTTCTATTCTCAATATAAGATGCAAACCATCGAAGTAGATCCCCACTTATTCCAATAAAATTTAATTTGGACAAAAGCAAACTATGGTCGATTCTATCAAATGCCTTACTGTAGTCTGTATAGACTACATCTACCTGGTTGCCTGTAGCCATAGCTTCCGTTATATATTCATTAAAAAGAACGAGATTAGATGTTGTCGATCGACCTTTTATGAATCCGTGCTGAGATGGGTTGAACGAGCTACGCAGTATGGAATACACTTGATCATAAACAGCTTTTTCAAAAACCTTAGCAATTATGCAGAGCTTGGAGATCGGCCTATAGTTACAAACTTCAGTCCTAGACCCTTTTTTATGTATCGGCGTCACATAGGCTGATTTCCATATATCGGGGAATGTACATGTCGAAATTGATTTACGAAATAGTAAGGTTATTGGCAAAGCGATGCTCTTAGCGCAATTTTTGAGAAATATAGGGCTTATATGATCAGGGCCAGCTGATTTTGATAAGTCAAGTTTTAGAAGGTGGGTAGACACAGTGTCAATATTAATATCAATATGACGAATATCAGCAATTTGCGGTACATAAGCATTATCTGAGATTGTGGCAGTGGTGGAGTTATCATTATGGCACAAGAACGTAGAATAAAAATAATTTGAGAATGCATTACAGATTGTGTAGCCAGTTGTAGCCATTACATCTTGGTAATTCAGATAATTTGGTATGCCGTTTACTTTAGAGCGCGTTTTTAAGTAGGACCAAAATTGCCTTGGATTACTTTCAATACAGGTTTCTATTGTTTCTACATACTGCTGATATTGATATTTTTCTAGCGATTTTACCCTGTCTCGTAGAAGTTTAAAGGTTTCCAAGTCCGATTTATTCCCATAAATTTTAAACTTGGTGTGGTATTTATATTTTTCTTTTATAAGTTTCTTAAGTGCAGGTGAGTACCATTTTGGATATGAATCGTGTTTCACAAGTTTTACAGGAATATACTTGGATTTCATTTGCTCTAAGTATGAATAGAAGAAATCGATGGAATTCTCGCGCCACGCATCGCGGCCTGGTAAAACCTTAAACGTACCTTTAGGAATGCTTTTTAATACTAATAAGTCTAGACAGTCTCTGTAGTGCAGTGGGCGAGTAGCCGGCTGTAAAGTGAGAGGCCGCGGGTTCGATTCCCGCACTGAGATAAATATTTATGTGATCCACAAATATTTGTTTGGGGTCTGGGTGTTTTCTTCGCAGAGGGGTTGACGTCAGCAGGCGGCTGGACGTAAAAACTACAAGACAAATCTTTCTGTAACATGTGGAAAGCATGTTGCACCGACCCCACTGCGAGTGTGATAAGGGCAGGTGAAAGAAGATTTAATACTTATAAGTACTTAATAGTAGTGCTAAAAAGGGATGTTATTACTGTTCTAATCCCTGGTTTAATAAAACGGTAGAGATCTGTGTCTGTCTGTAAATTTGTTAGCCCATCAGTTTAAATTGCTGACCAGATTTCGATGTAGGTTTTACTACTGCATTGATGTAAGTTTCTAGTAAACATATAGGCTATGAAAACCTACATTTTATTGCAGAACGAGACTTTCAGCCGCGAGCTCTAGTTAGTAGTTATCTAGTTTAAAATAAAGAGCTTTTTAGATTTCATTAAATTTCAATATCAGAACTATAATATTAAGTATTCATAATGGTTCTGTGTTGAGCTTTTATATATTTCTATAATCATGTTCGATTATGTATTTTTTACATTCTCGCAATCGGAGAAAGGGTATAAAATATGGCCGATTTGGCAATTTTTCTTTCGTGAGTTTGTCAACCTTTTTTTTATAGCTGATCAAACTCGTGAGCATATTGCAGTATTTGCTTATTTAATAATAATTGCTCCTAAACAATAAATGACAATTAATTTCACTTCTCATTTTCCGCTCAACAAGCTTAAAGTAATTACAACAATTAACAAAATATCACGTAGAAGATTGTTGTCGTAAAATCAGTTAACAAGTTGTATTGGCTTGGTAACTTCCGTAGATTTCCTTTAATATCGCTCTCTCTGCTTTTATTAATGGATGTAAATAGATTTGAGTTTTGTTTTCTGCGCTTAAAACCGTAGAAGTTTAGGATTCTGCGAAACTCTCTGTAAACTGTTACTGAGAGTTCCAATTGAGTTTAAAAGCGAACAGTCGCCGAAGTTGCCAATTTCCAACAAACGTTCTCTTGTAAAACAAGACTTTTAGATGAAGGTTAGGAATAATTGTTTTCTAATGTGACTGTTGGGTTTCCGTTTTTAATAATTTGTTTTAAGTAGACAACTAGGCTCTGCTCTTAAAAATTATAATACAATTACAATTTACATCACAAGACCACAATTATTACATCTAGTAGTTCTATAGAATAGAGAAAGTTTTTATGAGACGTAGAAGCTGTTTATTCAATAATAAAGTTTGCGACACAAACGATGAGACGAGTAAGTTAGGCCGTGTACGGATTTATGGATGCCCTCATAGAATTTATGACGCCTATTCCTTTCGGAGTTGAACTCTATAGATAGCTCGTGTGCAAACTTTAGAGGTTCATGCATTCGTCGTGGGTGGCTGTAGTTTCTATTTTCTGCGGTACTTACTTTGGCTTTAATATTTCTTGAGACAGGTTTGAGGGCCAACTCTAGAAATTAAAAATGTTTAAAATATCATTGCAATCTAGTCTCAGTGTCAAGAAAGTTGCATAGATCGAAAATAGACTAAAAGTTGACTGAAGCCAAAATGACATTCTGCTAACATTTTTAAATGACACATGTCCTTATATAAGCGCCAAAATTATGTCTTGAGATTGTAATGGGATCGAGATGATATAATATTAAAACCGGACTGAATTAAAAGCGGAGTAGAATATCATTATTTAGCCAAATCATAATCTAATCTCGGTTCGGTTTAACCACATTCAGTAACAGTGTACTTAAATACGAAAATTGACCTTATGATTTATTGTTGTAGTGATTTACAAAATCTTCCTAGTTAATGTAATACTTTTTTTTCAACATTACCTAATATATTTTAATAGGTGACGATCTGGTTTGTTAGTCTAGAATACGTCAAGGTGGTATTTTATACCGAGGACATGCTATTTTCAATTGGTTTCCTTTTCAACACAAGAAAGACTTAAATCGTCTTTATTGATCATGTAGACTAAACCTTGGACATTTATATGGCGCTCTCTCCACCTCAAATATTAATGGCCATCTTATTAAAATATAAGTCTGCCTGTTTTGAAAAACATATTTTCAATAGATTTGAAAGCCCGACGATTATAATAATATGTTAGCGAGATGAGTCTGTCGCTATCTGATTGCTAATTTTGACAGCTTATTATAAACGTCAAGAGTGGCGCGAATTTGCAAAGGCCTATGTTCAGCAGTGGACGAATTCAGACTGATTATGATGATGATTATATACATGTCCAATTTTCCAAAAATTGACACAGTTGACTTATACTCGTAATTGTCGCACTCTAATTTTTAAATCACCTCTCTGTAGTCCAGTGCTATACGTGATAGGCACGGTAAGCCGTCATCAAGGGCGAAGTCACCCGGCTCACATGAAGTGCCGTCCCGCGACGTTGACAAATTGCCTCACTGAACGTCGGGGGAAATTATTTAAAACACTCTGACTCTCGCGGATGGGACGCTAGCTCATTTGGCTGGTTGAAGATCATTCATCATAGTTATGATGTTTTTTATAGGGTAGGCAAAAGAGTATCTGAAGGTAAGTGATCACCATGCATGAAAGTTCATTATACCAGAAGAATCAGGAATGCTTTGCAGGTCTTAAAAGAAAGTGATTGTTAAGCTATTGGGAAGGGAAAGGGGAATTTGGGTATCTAGCTATCTCAAACATCGTACGAAATGCAACAGCAAACTGCTACTTCACGTTGGTATTTTGTGAGACTGTGGTAACAACTCGAGCCGGCCCATTCAAGCTGTAAACAAAATTGTTTAGAATGTTGCACTACCACTTATTATTGATAGTGAAGCGAAAAAAAAGTTAACTAAAGAAGTTGTTGACGTCGTTAAAACTACAAGTGAAGTCTTTTTGTAACATGTGTTAAGAAACATGTTGCTCAGATCCCACTGCGAGTGTTATAGGGCAGTTCGAAGGAGAAGAGGTTATAAATGAAATATCACGTAAAAGTGGATTCGATTCGGAAATCGTCAAAACTACACATGGATATTTTACTAAATTACCTAAAGGTGTTGAAATAAAACTTGTTTATACGGATTTTAACGCGGTTTAATTTTATTTTAGTTTTTAAGAAATCACTATACCTAAATATGTTTTACAAAGCAATTGCGTGTACAAATATAGGGGAACAGTTGGTTAAAGAAGCTATTTCGGCGTAATGTGGATCGTTTGCGTCGGAGGAACTCCTGAGAAAGATAAATCTTTGAACGCGGCGATAAAGGGTAGCTATTATTGGTGGCTTATATGCCGTAGCTCATGTCTAAGTCACGGGAATATCGCCCTGGAGTCAGAAACTTGTTTCGTTCTCGATTCTCGCAGTTACTGCGTAATACTCGCAATGAAACCTCAACACGTATTTCGAAGCGAGATTTCTAACTGACTAAATCCAGGACTCGTCAGTTTAGCGAATAAAGCGAAGAATTTGGTTTCGTCTGGTAAATATTGTGAAATATTGAGCAATATAGACGCGAACGCAAACGTCTCCCGGGATTTGGTCGGCGTAAAAGTTCGTAATTCTCGAAAGTGACACAATTTTCTCAAAACGTTATGTACGAGCGGGAATTAGGGTGGGACTTAAAAATGAAATAAAAAAAACCATTTGTAATTTGGCTAAAAGTGCCTAATTCGTGAAAATTGAAATTGAATATTTTACAAGGAAGGAAAAACCGTTGTGTGTGTATTTTGCGCCTACTTCATTATGCGGACAGGTTGGCATCACTCTGTAATATGAATTTATTTCACGCTTTACCCATCCTTTTTGCGATTTTCTTCTAATAATGGAATTCTATCTTCTTTTGATGAATTATATGAAGTATTCTGGAATATTAATTTGGTTTATTTACGTTATTGCATATTAAACTTCGCGAGTGAAATTAAGAATAGGTTATTTTTAGGTACCCGCCCTCATTTTTATGGCTTTGCGGTTCACTGTGCCTGTGCCATAATTAATTATAGATTAATTTGATATCATACATACATAATTAAACAGGTTTCCTTACGCTGCGTTTTTCACTTTTACAGAAAGCGATAATTAACAATGAATACACAGGTAATTTAGAAAAGTCAGAGGCGCATGTTCTTGGGGCTGGATTCGACTGCGAACCTGCGACTTTTGTCTCAACAGTCCGTACCACTAAGCTATCGCTGTTTTTATAGGTTCATATTATCTTGGTAAAATTATTAGTGTTACGAAATAATAAAATTGTTTTGGAATTATTTTCCAGCCCTCTTCACTACTCAATCAATTACAATATTTCTGTGTATTTTAAATTTCATCATTTAAATAACTTACTTTCGTTCGATTTAATAAACGACCATAGATTGAGTCTTCCGATCAATAAGCTAATCAATTGTAGACAGTTTTGTCTACAGCATGAATGGGCCGGCTCGTCCGGGTCGTTACCACTGTCTCACAGAAAAGCTACGTAAAATAGCAGCTTGCTGCTGAGTTTCGTACGGTGTGTGAGATATCCGGAGGCCCAAATCCCCTCCCCTTCCCAATCCCTTAATTATCCCTTTCCTTTAAGGTCGGCAACGCGCCCATGATTCTTTTGTGAGTGATATCCGGAAACCCATTTCCCCCCTACTCTTATCAATACCTCAATTATTCCTTTCCTCAATGTGTTCATGATTATGTATGGGTGTTCATGGGCGGTTGACGTTCACATCAGGACACTCACTTTGTACGTTCGATTGCCGGAATCTTCTGTACAAAAAATATATTTATGTATTTATTCATTTTAGTTAACTGTGTTCCAACAACTTTAAGGCTGTTTTATTTAAAACCCATTGCCCTGCAGTGCTTTGTAATTCAAACTTCTGTGTGGTGTTGCTTCTTCACCAGGCGACCTGGTTGTTTCGTTAGTAAAGCTAATAAAAAACATAGGCAATTATTAATTAAGACCGTAAGCTAACGTGTGTCGTACAAAACATTAGTTTAACACACGCTTGCACAATTTGTTACCATTGAGGCCGTCAGCGGAGGCTGGGTATCCGGAATTAATCACATTGCTTTGTGAAGGTTGCCCTTAAGTCTAATTTACATGACAAGGGCTCGGTGGGTCTGTAAAGCCTGGCTAGTTTGATCTGGGCCCCAGATGTGTGTTTTGATATAACTTTTCGTGTGGAGAAATATATCACGTCATTCTCTATTTATAAATATTTCTGTAAGTTTTACTTTCAATCCAAAATGCCTTTCGGGTTTAAGGCTCACTTACACGACGATCTTAAATCTAGTTTAACCCACTAAACCTGTTTAAAAACGTCAAATCGCGTGCAAATTTGACATCAGCAAATAAGTTTAGAGGTATCGTAAATCTCGATTAAGGATCTCGATGCAAGTCGGCCTAAAACTTTGTACGACAGATTAAACCATGTTCGATTATCATATTTCTGGATAGAAAAAAATAAATGGAACATCGTCGGCGTAGTCTTCGACGTCGTAGTATGCAAGAGCCTTATGGGAAATCCTGTTGCCCAATTTTATATGACCATTTTTTTTTCCTTTTAAATACTACAACTGTACTATGATGAAAGTAAGAAATGAAATACTGACAGATGAAAAGTTAATAAAACGACGTTTGAGGCTGCTAAAAAAGTGTGAGCGACATAACTTTTTTAAATTTCCGCAATAAAACTGTGAGGTTGGGACGGTCTTTCATTTCCGGACACGTACAGAACTACTGCAACTCGGAGTTACTTGGAAATTACACATGCTTTTATCTTTACATTGGATTTCAAAGTTTGCATCCGATTTATCACGAAAGATTTTTTTTTCTTATTCCCTTATAAAGAAGTTCTTATAATACTAACCCAGGATCTGAGAGTTGAGTAGTTAAAAAACTATTTAAGTATAATAGGTAGGTAGTTTGACAGCCTCCGTGGTGCAGTGGGCGAGCAGCCGGTTGCGAAGCGTATGGCCGTGGGTCCGATTCTCGAACCAAGACAAACGTTTTCGTGATCCACAAATATTTGTTTCGGGTCTGGGTGTTGTGGGACCGCAAATTCCTCGTAGTAATTGATGCCCACAATACAGGTTAACCTAGTGTGGGGTCAGGATGAATCCAAGATGTTTGTTGGTCACTCACAGTTTAACGTCTGAACAGTTTTCGATGCAATTTGCCACACAGGTAGATTATTACCAGGATTAGAACATAGGCTACTATTTATCCCGGAAAAGGCAGTTCACTAATGCAGAGCCGCAAGCAAAAGCTAGTTAACACGCGGATGAATCTGTTTATGTAAAAACACATAAATCGCCAGTGGATTCAGTAACGCATGTGTGATAATGAATCCGAAACCTAGTGAACGAACCGACGGCCGCTCGTTAGTGGAAGCCTCCATGGATGGGATTTTGTTCCAGCAGGGATTTGAGTTAATACCGGCTATTAATTAACATTATAATTATCGTATCGATGAAACGTGAAACGGGAATGTTGCTGTGGGTTGTTTTCGATTTTGGATGGGCTATGCAATTGCAGTCTTTGACGCGAATGTATAGAGGAAATTTTAAGTAGGTAGATGGAGTTAAATTTTTTATAGAATTACATGAGCATTAGAAATGTCTGTTTGCTCTTAAAGACACCAAAGCGAATGTTTGTAAAAGTGCGTCTATACTTCCGCGATATAGCTCTGTATCTGTGCGTGGTTGTCACACGAACTTGTTACGCTAATGAGGACGGGTGTTATAACATGCTTGTGTCATTTTGCCGTGACTTAAAAGGTGACAAAATCTTAAATAGCATGTCACGGTAAATTTTTTACGGGGTCTCAGAGCGGATCGCTCATTAATATAGGTTGTAACATTTGACAACCGTCTAAACGCGTCCACACTTGATAGATTGTCATTTGTGTTTATCACAGTCACTCCTCTCGGTGCGGCGAATGTCATTAATGGAAACGCACTATTAAAGAAAAAAGAGTGTAATTTTGTAAGTGGTAAAGACAGGTAGACAGTTTTGTTACAGCATGAACATGCGCCCCGACCGTCACTGGCTCACGGTCGACGGATAACCAACATACCATAGCAGTTCAGTGAGTGGTAGAGTCACGCTGTAGACAGTTTTGTCTACAGCATGAATGGGCCAGCTCGACCGGGTCGTTATCACTGTCTCACAGAAAACCGACGAAAAGTAGAGGTGTGCTACTGCGTTTCATACAGTGAGAGAGAAAGCCGGAGGCCCAAATCCTCCTACCCTTCCCAATTCCTTTCGTTGAAGGTTGGCAACGCACCCGTAATTGTTCAGGTATTATGGACGTACATGGCCGGTGGAGATCACTTACCATCAGGTGACCCACTTGTTTGTTTGTCTATGCTATAAAAAAACATAAATATCTACCAGGTTATTTATTAGAACAGGTGTTACAACATAGTGTTCTTTTCAAAAACTAAAAATGTTTATTTAGGTTAAGTGCTACTGTTACATAATTAAACAAAGACGAGGATGTTGCTAATTTTATAACAATTTTGTTATTAAAATCATGAACAACATTAATGAAAAGAAACTTAGCTCTTGCATAACAATTTTTGGTTTTTGTGTACAGTAACGTGTTCGCTTTGTCAATTTTTGTTCTTTATGATTTAGCATGAACATTCAAGGAATTCTCGGCTCCGGTCAGTCTTTTTTTCTGCCTGGTGCTATCCCGGCCTGGTGCCAGGGTCCACCTTCTTGTACCATAGATTTGATACGGGGCAAGCCGCCGTTTGACCCGCACAAGGCAAAACAGAACCAATTATCACGGTTGTCTCGTCCCTTAATCAGCAGAGTGTGCCACGTGCAGGTGAGGTTTTCTTTGGGCCTAAGATGTTGATGATGGACTTACACTCCACACTTTTAGTCAGTCATTAAAAAAAAGTACATTACCTAATGTAGTAAGAGGCCTCTATTTGGTCATCATTATCATGACACGTTCGTATTTTCGAAATATACATTGAGCGCATAATTTTAATCATGGTACCGTATTATTTTGGTGAGACCAAATCCGTTTCTTCTTTTTAGTTTGATAAATAAGGACTAAGTGGGTTTCACTTTGAGGGTTCACGCCGTTAAAATGCTTTTAGCCGGCACATCACCACACAAACGCTCTGCTAGATATCGCAATGGAATTCCGCTCTAAAATCTTCAAGAATCCGGCATCGTACCGTCGCATAAATATTAAAAGACGATATTAAAGACGCGATTTATTTTATTTATGTCGAAAATGCAGTATCGCGCCTCAAAAATTCGTCGGTCAGCGCCCGTTGGTATGTGAGTAATAAATACTTTGTCAACAAAGAAGATGACATTTTTTGAGCAACATTTTAGCTGTTTTTAGCGTTGTTTATATTACTAGAACAGATTGCGAAACTAGCTCATACATCCTTGTAGTTAGATAGATTAGTGAGACGCTATTTTAAGTCACTGCTGGAATTGTAAAGTGCAGGCGGTTGTATGACAACTACATCGTGAAAAGGGTCTTTAGTTTTGCTTTAAGTGGTTTACAAAGACAAAAATCTATTTGATCAGTTTATCTTCATCTCTTATCTAAATATAGATTTTACCAGCTATTGTTCACGCCTTCGCCCGCGTGTAGTAAATCTGACTAAAAATATTATTTCCCATACAAATTTTGCCATCCCTTTTCTTCCGTTAGGAATTTTGAGAAATCCCTTAATAAACGATGCCTACAGTATAAAATCAAATTTGATTTGTAGTAATTACTACCAATACTTCGAATTTCTATGCGTAACGGTTTGGGCTGGGCGAAGACGTCACGATCTTGCCTTTTATAGTATGCATATAGAATTTTCTATGTGTATTTATATAAGATTTCTTATAATTTTTTATGAAAGAGGAGAGAAAATGGGCAGGTGGGTCACCTGATAGGTTAAGTGATTACTTATATTACCAGAGGTATCGTCTGTGCGTGGCAAGCTTTGATGGCAGGCCTTTGAAGAAAAAATGAACTTCTTTTCTTGAAGGTTCCTAAGTCATATCGGTTTGGAAATGCGGCTATGGATAATCACAAGAATTAATGATGTTATCTACCTCTATCTACTGAATATCGTAATCGCAAAGCACAAATTTAGTAATCCCAACAACTTTGCAAATTCCTAAAATTGTCCCCGAAATTCTGCAATATTAGAAAACCCTAGCAGTTTAGTTTGTACCCGATAATCGTATTAATTTAACAGGATAACGACGGGGTGGTGCAGGTAAAGTGGGACTGGAAATTGTCACTAGATCCAATCAGGGTGGATTGTCAAACTGCTGAATAATCACCCGCTGGGTTGGCTCATACGACCCACAATAAATTGCCGTGCGTGGTATGAATGTAAAAATCGACATAATTATCAATACTCCACTGATTTAGGGACTGTAATTGTATTTGTACTATGGATTAAACTCTTTCCATTCAGCGAGTTTAGGTCTCACGTGTTTATTTATTTCGTGTATACTGGTATGGCAAAGTGACTTCATTACGCCTGATGGTCAATACAGTTCAATCCAAATGTAATGTCAAATTATGCAAACTTGAACTTTATTTGATCAAGTAGTGTTAAATATAATATGTGTTTGAACTTGATTATTAAGATTTTAGAATATAAGCTAAGTAATTCACACATTACTCTAATTCCGTTCCGAAAATAAGTTGCTCTTAGTGGGAATCATTTATTTCTTATACTTGAGATCAATTATAGTAGATTTATCAATAACCAATTTTAATAATGTAGGAACCCCATTAACTACTACATTTCCAGCCAGGCATTTACCAATTTATTTGGCAGCGGCGAATTCCGTTCAAATTCGCAGCGAGCGCCTATTTGGATTCACATTTGGTGGAAAGCTCATCGAATACGACTTCCAGTGTGATTTCAATTGAATTGCGAATAGCGAAAATAGCGAAAGTACCATCCCATCACAGAACGAGAATTAGGGCGAGCGAAATTCTAGTGAACAATGCAAATACTGTTACAATTTCAAACCTTGTTTTAATTTGTCTCAAACAAACTTTATATTGTCTGCATTTGCTTTATGGATATTCAAAAATAGGCTATGTAAATATGTATTATTTCCTTACAATGTAGTTCATATTTGGAGAAGGAATTTTGGTAGTATTATTGAGGTTTGAGTTTTCAATTCGAAAATTACACATGAATTAATTAATTTAAGTACTAGGACTACTAGAGCCACGCTGTAGACAGTTTTGTCTACAAGGTATGGGCCGGCTCGACCGGGTTGTTACTATTGTCTCACAGAAAACCGACGTAAAGTAGCGGCTGCTGTGTTTCTTACGGCGTGTGAGAAACTCTCTTCATGTAGATGGGGCTTAAGGGATCACAGCTAAATCGCAGGTGTCAAAGTGACACTGTAGCCATAAGAACCGACTTCAGAAAAGGAGGAGGTTCTCAATACGGTGAGTAATTTTTGCTTTTTATGTATGTACATCGATTTCTCCGCCAATTGTGGACCGATTTTGTTGGAAAAAATACATTCGATAGAGTTTAGCTACTAGTTACTAATAGTAGTCCCATATAAATTTGGTTAAGATCTGACGACGGAGTACGGAGTAAAAAAATGAAACTCCTCAATGGATGGTAACATAGTCATCGCGATTGTGTCATTGTATTGGAATTTACATAAAATAAGTTTTAATAAAAATTAATAGCTGACTTATAAAAATAATTAAAATATTCAATTTCATTTGACCGGCAGCTGCACCGGCACTAACTCTAAAGAGGCCTACTTAAATAAATTATTATTTTTGACTTTTCAGTGTTATTTTTTTGAACTCGGTTTTTAAGTTTCGTTAATCTACAATATAGATTATAAAAATATATTTGTCACCATAATATTCCTCTCCTTGGAACAACAACAAAGTCACTAATCTGGACGAGAGCCACGAGTCACTTGATCTGCATATTTCTTGTTTTGATAAATAAAGGGCACCTAGGTACGTGACAATTTTATCAAGTTATCCAAATATTAAAACACGATATTTTTGTTAAATAAAATAACGATGCTGTCGACATTCACATTGAGCAATAAAAGGCGGAAATGTTCCAGAAGGCGGCGGTAAATCTTATTTGCAAGGAAGTTGTTTTGCTTCGAGTGGATGGAAGTTTAAATGATCTTGCGCTTTGCAAATAATTGTTCTGTGTTTTATGTTGTTCGACAGTGCCAACATTTTCGTGTTAACGTTTTTTTGTTTTATTTAACAACTCTTAATTAATGCACTTTTAACCAATACACAAACTCATGGGTTCAGTTTATATTACACCAACCTAACAAACAAAATATCAGGGTGTCATTATCGGACGAACAGTGTACCAACATTTAGGTATGTACAATGAACATCAAGTACACCCTTCCCGGGATTATATCCTTTATGGTTAGGGTTAACTGTATTTGCTCGGAGATCACGTATTTTATGTGCGAGTTACAAGAACTTTCGGTATTTACGCGTTCATCCGAAGGGTTAAATATAGCATAGTTTCCCCGGTACGCACACACTAAATTGTTTTGTAGTGCACAAACTTTATATTTGAGTACATTTATGTTACAGGGTCTAGTTTAAAAAACCACTAAACCATTTATATGCCGCAATACATAAAAAAATCAAAACATTTAACATAATATAGTAGGTACCACAGTACTTGATTATTGTATGCATGTAGCGAGGGGCCAGCTCAGTATGTACACTGATTTTCAGATGGTTCCTCTCAACTTAGTAAGAAAATATATGACTCATGCGTGACAGTTTGGTCAGTAACGATCAGAAAATCAATAAAATTTAAGTGTAGGAACAATGCGTATCCGGTATTGTGGGCGTACATGGGCGGTGGAGATCACTTACTATCATGTGACACACTTGCTCGTTTGGCGGTCTATGCTATATAAAAAATAAAGAGGGACCTATTACCTAGTATGTCTGTCTTTGGCATCGTAGCACCTGAACGAATCGACCGATTTGAATGCGGTTTTTTCATTTGAGAACTTATGTTATCTGGGTATAAAGAAACTCTGTTCAGCCATTTAGGCGTTAGGGGTATTTTTCTAATTGACGTTAGATGGTTTTATAACCGAAGAAAAGAATGCGAAGAGATTCTAAATTCATCTGTATATATTTCTTTTTTCCTTTTATTCGGTTGCGCAGTTGTAATGCATACGCGATACGACTGCTGTGTGGAGGTCTCGGGTTCGATCTCCGGATCGGGTGAAAGTGATATTGGGGTTTTCTATTATAAAATGCTCAGTGTCAGCCCGGTGTTTAAAATTGTGCCCGGTATGGCGATAGGCTCGGTCTCTATCACATTATGGGACGGAAATAAGTTCGGCGAAATGTGGGTGTACTGGTTACACTTCTGCCTAATTCTTAGTCGATTACAGGCGTGAGTGCGTGTGTATGTCCTTAACGGATAACAACAAAGTTTTAAAATTTTTAAACATATAATCAACTATTGCACAAAACTTTAATGTAAGAAGTAGGGCAAATTCTATCTGTATTTAGTTGGGAGATGACCACTGTCGTTCCAACTGAAGCACAACCAGTGTGCAGCAATTAGTCGTTTGCACTCGCTGGCTTATTAACAATTGTCATCGGACAAAATCTTTTTACGGGAAACTGGTAGTCGATCGAAACAATTTGCCAGCTATTCGCTATCACTAGTTGGGAGTAAGGTTTTGTTTTTGAAGTTTTTTGCTGTCCAGAATGTTAGCTTTGTAAATAGTAATAGCACCGTTTATTAGTGTTATAGAGGGTAATCTGGAGAATAACTATATCGAGTGGGTAGATGTAGGATTGTGAGGCATGGTGGAGGTGGTTGGTGAGGTATATAAGAGGGTGTTATTAATTGAGGGAACTCAGTCGAGCTTAGGACTTGTACGTGGAAAGGCTGGTCAAGTACGGTTGTAATCATTAGAAAAGTGATAGTCATCCTTCAAGAATTACTTTTATTGAAGATGATATAACTGCACGCGAAACAACCATGGTCGTGAAAATCCGAAGGATTTCTCAGTGTGAATATATTATGAAATCTGAATATAAACTGTTAGATTCTGAAAGGTGCAATACTGAAATTAATCAAGTTGAAAATCGAAGGCTAATTAATGAAGGTATTATTCCACCTTTACAATAAACAAGACTAGTTTTACCTTTAATAGTCTAGCTTTTGCTCGCGGCTCCGCCTGCGTGATCGTTATTTCCAGGGATAAAAAGTAAGTTATGTTCTAATATAGATCAAGGTTTATCTATGTACCAAATTTCATTCAAATCAGTTTAGCCGTCAAGGCGTGTTTGATTAAGAAACATCCATACTTTCATATTTGAAATGTAAGTATCATGACAAGTGAATATAGTGTAATATTCTTTTATTCCTCTCTTTGCCCTTTTTTAGGGCTATGTAAACAAACCTAAAAAGTCTCTAAATACACATTAGCTCCAGAAAACAGGCAGGCCGTCGCACGTCATCACCCAGTTTTTGCGACCTGACACTTGTTAACCAAGCCCAGCGAGTTTTTTTTTATGATGACTAATTGGACGTGGAGACAAGCCTTTACATAAAGGGTGAGGTGACCTTGGCGTTTACAACTCACGACATGTCGTTACGATATGTCGTTAAGATAACGTTTCTATCTCGATTCCATCGTGTTCGTGTTGCGTATTGGAAACAGCTTTATAATCACAAGGGATTGTTTAAGCCGAATAGAAAGTATAGGTTAGGGGAACATAAATTGGAAATGCTTAAAATATAATTTTGACCCGACTTCTTATCATTATGTAATTACGAGTATTTTTTTTATAAGAAGTTTGATCTGCATTCCCGATTAAACATGATCTGTAAAAGTGCTTTTGGTGAGCTAATTACTCTCCTCTTTTTCTTCCACCTGCCCTTATCCCACTCGCAGTGGGATCGACGCAACATGATTTTTAACACATGTTACAGGAAGATTTGGCTTGTAGTTTTTAAGACCGGCTGCCTGCCTGCCGTCAACCGCTCTGGAAATCCTGATTACTAAATAAACTATTTTAATTCTAGTTATAGAACGGATTTTGCATAGCCTTCCAGCGTCTTACCACCCGCGTCATTTGGTTACACTCTTGTGGCAATACAATACTGCTCATTTTAAATTATCATACCTTCAAAGCCCCCGACGTCAATACGAAACACATCAGTAACTTCTAAAAATATCTTCTTCAAATACAGCTTAGAACCATTTTGATTGAACTAACTTTCAAATAAAAAACTCAGTCAAATTGGTTCCTTTGTTTAAGCTCTCCAATGGATACACACACATCCACATACACACACACACACATACTGAGACATACACAGACACACACGAGCATACAGACAAAGGGTCAAACTTATGATACCCCTCTTTTTAGTCGGGGGTTAAAATGGGTCTAATTGATTTATTAATAAGGAATTCATGTATACCATGCTAGCGAATACCTTAATAATACCCAATGTTCTTGTGTAATTCTTTGCATGATTTTTATTATCCTGACTTGGTTGCAAATGATTCAATCAAAAGTTTAATACTTTGAGCCTGAAAAATATACCTAAAAGAGCAACATAATGCCAGCGCCACCGTACAAAAGATCCTTACAACTTAATTGTTGAGGCAGTAACTAACTTCCGAATAAGTTTGTAAACAAACACAGAATCGCACTTTGAATGAAAGGGAAATGTGAAATACGAAAAACAAAAACATGGGTTTTTATAAGAGGCGTAAGTACACATTGTATTTTATTTAACGGAAATCTCATTTTACTTCCATTCCAAATTAAATCAATATGTAGCTTCTTTCTTAAACACAGCTACCGAAGGATTTCGGCCTAATGATTCAACTCATGTTGTTTTTTTACATTTTATGTATTCCTGATATACATATATTGCAGATAACGGCAATTTATTTTAAAAAAGTTGTGCAAGTTAGTTGAACGCAGTACTATATTTTAATAGTCAAATAGCCATACTTCCCACGACAGCTCAAAGTATTTTATTTGTGTTGCAACTTACTACTAAGTTTTAACTCCTATATTTACGATCACTCGCCTACTTGACATCATGTCTCCTTTAAATATATTATGCGTTATAATCGTGATTCCTCTGTTCTTCCTGCTAATTCTACTATACTCCTTCTTACTAATATTATAAATAATTCAAACTTTCAAGTTTGGATGTTTGTAAGTTTGTGAAATGGAATGTTTGTTAACCAATCACGCCTTAAAACGGATTTGGATTAAATTTGGCACAACACTATATCATGAGACATTTGCTACCTTTTATCTCTGAAAAAGATGTTCACGCTAGCGGAGTTTCGAGCAAAAGCTAGACAACTATACTACTATTAACACTATACAATTATTATCTATTACTTGACTGTTTTAAAAATCTCAAGATAGCATCAAATAACCGTAATACGAAGTAAAACGTTATCTTTACGGTGCAGTGTCAACGTGTCTAGCCACGTCTGATAGCTCAGGTAATGTTTTGTGCTTTTATTTTCTCACGGTGTTACCGAAAGAAAGAAAGTTACCGAAGACATAAAATCTCACTTAGAACACTATTAATCTTTTTATTTGTATCACACTTTTATAAAGTTGAGATAATAAATCTTCTGGTGGTAAAATATATTCTGGATTTAGTTCTTCCTTCTATGTTAAGGTAAAAAGTAATATCCTAATTTTATTATTAATATGGGTAATGTATTCCTAAATAAGATTATATATTTACGTAGATATTTTTTCTAACTCATTGTAAATCCTAACGTCACATATTGTAGGTTACATCAGCTGTTGATAAAGTTTACAATAACAAGCAATGTTTGACAACATCTACGAATTTGAGATTTCGATGGTACTGAAAACAAGTGATACAAGATATAAAACATAAAATTATTGCTTATTACAGAAAGCCGGGTCACCGGCACATGTTTTTCCCTACAGACTACACAAAAACATATACACAAAACAAATTTTGTTTATATACACACGTTTTCTCCTGCTCAGCGATTTTTATTTGATTAGTAAAACATAATCTGTCAAAAATGGCTTCAGTCGTGCATGTGTTCCATGCGTGGCTTTGACAGTTAGAGGCGAAACGTGTAAATGTTTTCCATCAGACATGGAAAGCAAAAACATTGTCTCCATTTACACAAAATAAAGTTACGTCAGCAAAAATATGCAGCAAAATAGTGTTTTTGTGTAGTGTGTAGAGAAAAAAATGTGCCGGAGACCCAGCTTATCTTGAACATTAACCGACTAATGTTTTAACTCACAAATAGTGTCGTATAGTATAAAAGCACCGAGCGTGAATTCGTCTAATAGTGTCATGTTACCCTGCCATTACTCACTGCAAACATTTTCAACGAAATTGAAAATATGAGGCAGAATATAATTTATTATGTAGGTACAGGTTACATAAACCCTGATGATGTGGGACACATTTTTACAAGCGTATTCCGCATATTATGTTTGCTTTCTCGGCTGTTGATGCTTGTAATATTAATTTAATTGTTCACTACGGTATATGTTTTTTATTAATTTGATTATTTTCGTAGATAATTTATTTTATGATTTTTTTTATGTATATCTCATATGTTACATGCCAGACGTCTCGTTGAATACTACCATTTCTCTATTCCTGCCGCTAAGCAATTCTGCGGAAACATTGTTGTGTTCCAGTTTGAATGATATTGAATCAATCCAGTGAAATTACAGACGTTTATAATATTAATTAGTAGGAAATACAGCTCCCGTAGCGCAGCGGGCGAGTAGCCGGTTACGAAGCGAGAGGCCGTGGGTTCGATTCCCGCACCGGGACAAATGTTTGTGTGATCCACAAATATTTGTTTCGGGCTGGGTGTTGTGGGACCGCAAGATTCCGTAGTACCTGATACCCACGATACAGGTTAACCTAGTGTAGGGTCAGCACTATGTGTGTGACTGTAAAAAAAAGTAAAGTAAGTAAGTAAAAATAGGATAGGATTTTGATTCAATCAAAATACGTTACGTATACGTTCTGAATTTGAAACTTCCATCAATGTATAGTAACATGTACAGACATTACTCTTCGAGTCTGTGAGGAGAAACTTGGTCCTCCATGAGATCCGTACATCCAGTTTACTATACAGAATCTGTTTGCAAGTTAGCGGGATTTGAAATGCTGTTGCAAGTTAGTTCGGACTTATTGCCGAGGCTTGTGTAGAATGCAAACGCTGAATGAATTATTCAATAACCAACAGGGTTTTTGCAAGCAATCGATATTCATGATCGCGTATGTAATGTCGGACGCGGTCAGGGTGCAGGCGGGAGCATTAATATATACTTAAAATATAAGTAATAAAACTAAAAAAATCGACTTCGAAAACCTGAATTGTGGCGCGTTTGCTGTTATCCATGCAGGAGATCCCATTTTCCCTCGTACTTCGTTAAGAGACCTAGACAACATTTATGTGGGACCATTACAAAAAAAACATCTTGCAAACAAAAAAGAATAATCCATATCGGTACATATTTGTCGGAGTTATGCATAGACATAAAAAAAATGTAAAGATGAATTTGAACCACATTATTTTGTATGTCTGTATTAATAATTTGTTATTATAAAACGTTAAAACTAAGATAAAGAAGATTCTCAATATAAAAAGAGATTAATTGCATAGTGCAGCAGATAGAACTGAATGCCATGTACTTACCGACTTAAAAAAGGAGGTTCTGTTAACGTACTATGTATTACATTATTATGCTTATATTAGCGAAATATTATTAATATATACACTTAATAGTCCTGATTAGCAGTTATAGATGTATTATGACTGTACTTCTATTCTTCAAGTGTATCTTTACCTACTTCTTCTAGGATACCGAGAACTTACAAAATTAAATTTGACAAAAGGAGGGAAACTGTGTGTTCACAACAGTCAACAACGTCCTTGTTTAAACCTGTCAAGAGTTTATATCTCAGATTAACCAGCACGGCACAAAGTTTGTGTTGTTCACAAGAGGATAGTTTCTCTTGTCAGCAAAGCCTTATTTAGATGGAGAGATTTTCTTGTACGACACAGTCGAAAATATTGCAGAAAACTGTTACTTATAAGGACGCGTCATCAGATTCTTATTTTCAAATTGTTTAAGGCGGCCTCGTGAATGACATTTTTCTGATAAGAGTCCATAATACCTACTTCAGTTCGATGTTAAATTTCACACTCGCTACCGTTAACCCTAATTTTACCATACATTTATTAGAAAGTGAAAGCTGCAGTATTGTTGATATAATATAGGATCATTTGAGTTATTATGTACTTTTAAAGTCTTGCCTCAGTCTAATTCACTCCATCTATTTAACGGTAGGCAGCGGTTTGGCTTTGGTCTGGCATTGCTAAAGTCCAGAGGCGGCGGTAACCATCAGGTAGGCCGTCTGCTAGTTTGTCTATCTGGGCAAAAAAAAAAACATCTAAATGAATCTTCATTCGAGTTAGTTCACGCTTACAGTATGACAACGTTTTTCTTTCTCGAAAGTCTGTTTCGGGAGCAACCTTCAAATAACATGTCTACAATAACAAGGATTATTTGTATTCTATTACTTAAGTTACGTAGCTTTTCAATGACTTACTCAAACGTATTCAAGGGGTATTAGCATATAGAGTTGCTGGACTAAATAAGTACCTGAAAGCAAAGAAAAGTAGATTTAATTTACAAACCTTCATACTGAATTTATATTATGATACATAAGAAGTGTATTTGGAAAGTCTCAATTAAGTTAGTTTAGTGTTTTTAAGACAGACTAACATAGTATTTTAGACTTTTTCTACTTTAGCTTTGATTTGAACATTATTTTTTGAATGTTAAAATACCTACTAGGTTACTAGTTACTACCGATTTTTTCACGAAAAATAAGTCGAAAAGTGTATTTTTTTTATGATTTTTGCAACTGAATGACGAGACAAGCGAGTAGCTTGCCTGATGGTAATGAAATGAAATGAAATGAAATAGTTTTATTCATCATGTAGGCAATTAAAATAGCGCTTATGACAAGTCAGTACAAAATAAAGAAACTTATGTAAGTACAGAAATCATATCAGCTAATATATACATAACATACATAGCATCGTCAAAATACACTGGGCAACTATAAAGTTTACAATATTTTTATATTAGTCCAGGATTGTTAAGTATTATTATTATTGTTATTTTTTCTCTGTTTTAAAGGTCGATATGGACCATAGGCATTACCGAAACGGCACGTGGTTTAAAACTACCACCGGATCCAAAACGACCCAACCTGAGAAGACCCGGCGAAACAAACTCAGTGGGCTTACTTTACCACTGGATTTTACGCGGCGCGACCCAGTCCTGAGAAGATCCAGCTAGTCAAACTCAGTGGGCTTGTTTTTGGTCCGATTTATCATACCAAAATAAATTAGGGAAATAAAAAGTCCTATTTTTATTTTAAGGTGATTGATACGGACCATGTGTACCTCTAAATTGTAGTTTTAAAACTGCCACCGGATCCAAACGCGACCCTGTCTGAGAAGACCCGGCGAAACAAACTCAGTGGGCTTGTTTTTGGTCCAATTTCTATAATCTCAACAATAATGACTTGTCAATTTAGAATTGCCAATTTTTATTTTACGTGATCGGTCGTCTTTTTTATTAGGTATTTAAATTTTATTGATACATTTATTTAATATATTGTTTTAGTGTAGGTATTTAATATTATTGTGCAATTTATTTATATCGTACTTACTTGAACATATCATATATTATTTACATTTATTAAATTAAATTAAATTATTCCCTACATTGTCTACAAGCTACAGGGCCCCAGGAGGTCACAGTATGCAAGGAGGAACCGAACGCCAAACATCTCTATCCTCTAGATATTGCTTAACATTATAATAGCCCCTAGTCATAAGCACACGTTTAATGTGTGCTTTGAACATTTTTTCGGGCATATCGATCACACTATTTGGGAGCTTGTTATAAAATTTAACGCTGTTACCCATAAATGACTTTTTAGTCTTAACTATTCTAAAAGCGGGTACTACGAGTTTATTTTTGTTTCTTGTATTAATATTATGAACGTCACTATTTTTACAAAATTTACAAAGATTTTTACGAACATACATAATATTTTGATAGATGTATTCAGACGGCACAGTCAGTATATTACTTTCCTTAAATACAGATCGTAAGGAATCGCGGCTACCCAGGTCATAAATAGCACGAACTGCTCTTTTTTGTAGTATAAATATAGTGTCTATATCAGCAGCTGATCCCCACAATAGAATGCCGTAGGACACAATACTGTGAAAGTATGCGAAATATACTAACCTAGCCGTTGAAACATCAGTCAAGCGTCTAATTTTCCGGACAGCAAAAGCTGCAGCACTAAGTTTACCAGATAATCTTTCTATTTGTGGATCCCATTGCAATTTACTGTCTAAAGTGATTCCTAAGAAAACTGATGAGGAGACTAGATCCAATGTTTCTCCGTTTAATTCTATGCGTGAATTTACTTTTGCAACATTTGGTAATGCAAATCGAATACATTTTGTCTTCCCTGCATTTAACAAAAGGTTATTTGCAGAGAACCAATTTAAGATTAAATTAAGAATATTGTTGGGTGTAACCAGATCTTCCTCCTTACGGTTTACTTTAAATATTAACGACGTGTCGTCAGCAAACAACACTATGTCTGTCATTTTTTCTACCATGTAAGGGAGATCATTTAAATAAACTAAGAATAGAAAAGGGCCCAGAATGGAACCCTGTGGAACCCCTATTTTGACTGAAGTGACACCGTCAATATATACCCTTTGTTCCCGACCTGATAAGTAGGATATTACAAGATCAAGTGATGTGCCACAAATTCCGTAATATTTGAGTTTAGCAATAAGGGTTTGGTGGTCGACACAGTCAAATGCCTTGGAGAGATCACAGAACACCCCTAGAGCATCCTGCGATCCCTCCCAGGCCTCCAACACAGATGTCATTAAAGCTGATCCAGCATCTTGAGTAGACCGATTTTTTGTAAACCCAAATTGATTCTTATGTAATATCCTATTCCTATCAAAATGCGCCAGCATTTGGTCCAGCATGATTTTTTCAAAAACCTTACTAAGAGCTGGTAATATAGATATAGGTCTATAATTTGAGGCGCTGTTTACACTGCCCTTCTTAAAAATTGGCACAATTTTGCTTATTTTCATTAAATCGGGAAAAATACCGTCACTCACACAAGAATTAAAAATATCTGCCAATATGGGAGCAATATTTACTATAATAGCTTCTATAGCTTTAACAGATAGCCCCCATAAATCTTCAGTACCTTTTATTTTAAGTTTCTTAAATGCTTTGATTATTTCACTATGAGATACCATGACCAAGTTAATATTAGGCATATTTCGTTTAACATTTTCAATTAATAATGATTTTGCTAAAGTCGCTGATGACTGCAACCATTTTGTTGTCTCTATAGGTATGTTAGTGAAGAAGTTCTCTAAATAATTGGCAACAGAGAGCTTATCTGAAACTAGTTCGTCATTTACATTTAAAGCTATCGAGTTGTCACATAATCTATTTTTACCAGTTTCAGTATTAATTATTTGCCAGGTAGTTTTTATTTTATTATTTGATTGTCTTAACTTTTCACTAATATGTGCGGCTTTAGCATGACTACATACTTTTTTAAATATTTTAGAATAATTCTTAACGTAGTTAGAAAAATTGACATCAGGTGTATAGGACCTTCTGTCGTACAAGTCATATAAAACATCTCTACTACGCCGTATGCCTTTAGTAGCCCAAGCTGCAAAGCTAATTTTAGGGGTATATTTTAATATTTTTGGTTTACAAGTTTTATTAAATTCATTGCAAATGTTACTAAATAAGGCATTATACATATCATTAGGACTGGCAGAATCTGGGGTAAAAGAACACAAAAATGAATTTAAATTATTACTACATTTCTGTAAATTGTTTTTTGACAGAGGCCTTAATGTAATGGGTTTATGTTTATTACATACATTTTTATTAAGTTTGACCATCTGACATTTATGATCTGACCGAACACCTGTTGTTACACACCTATCTTTTATATTAAAATTTGTTAATATATTGTCAATGCATGTTGCCGACGCACATGTAATTCTAGTTGGCTCAGTAAACAAACAATTGAAATTAAATGAGTAAGCACTACACCTGTCCATAAATAGCACCAACACCATTCAGAACTTTTAATTAAAAATAATGAAAAATCGTATGTCAAACGGTACTAAAGAGAGATCAAATATTATATATTTTTTCACTAAATAAAGTTTCAGCAACTCCAATTGATTTGACAGCGATGTCAACTCAAAGTTCTGTAAGTTGAATGTAGATTTGATCAGCCTTTCAGAAACCGGGCGTTAGAGTAATAATAATTCTATAATGTCTTGTTCATTGATGATCTCATCAATCATCATTTCCATGAAACCTTGCTGGATGAGATGGCTGCTTTCTTGTATTGCATTGAAAAAGTTAAAACTCTAATTTAACTTTTCTAAACTTACCCCATAGACTCTCCACCAAGCCGGCAGAGAAGCATAAAGCATTTCTATATTAAATGGAAAGTTAAAATTTTCGAAGTAAACAAATTTTCGGCGGCGGCAAACGTGCATCCGTAAAATAATTTGGCAGAGAGCGTGTAAGCAGCCTACCACCTGGATCTGTGCCAACCACACCTGCATACCGCAGTGCCCCGTAACTTGGAGGCTGTGGTGTGATGTAGCGGTAGTTTGACCTTCAGACAAATTGTTTAGATCTTGGGCAACCAGTGATGGCCTATTGCTGGAGTAGAGAAAGTAAGGAACGGGAGAATGGTGTGGAAGGAATTGTCATAGTGTACCACAAATTAATTAGACATACAATTTTAACTGCCTCGGTGGCGCAGTTGTTATGCATACGCGTTACGATTGAGGCCAACGCTGAGGTCTCGCGTTTGATCCCCGGGTCGGGTAAAGTGGTATTGGGTTTTTCTATAACGAAATGCTCAGTATCAGCCGGATATCAGCCGGAATTTGTGCCCAGTATGGCGATAGGTTCGTCCCCTATCACATAAGGGACGGAGATACTCGGTGAAATGTGGGTGTACTGGTTACACCTCTGCCTACCCCTTCGGTTATTACAGGCGTGAGTGCGTATGTATGTATAATTATTTTTTTTGGCAACCACGAGATGGACGGTAGCGCGAAAACATCTTGCTGACCGTACTACCTGAACTCAAGGAGGCCACCATGAGATTTTAGTCGGTACATCGGCGTAGAAAAAATAGTTCGGACCTATTTAGTCTTTTGGATATGAACTGGGTCAGAAGGCCGGAGAGTGCGGCATAAACATCTTTTCACCCTGTTGCTGAGAAAGTATCCGTAAGATAGATTAAAAAAAAAAACTCGTCTGTACTCTGGTCCTAAGTTTAAATTCGACCTACGATGTGATATGAAAGTCTGACATCATACCCGGTACAATGTCCAATCCTGGGAAACTCATGTGTTTTTGAATTTGAAATATTACACTTTTAACACTTCTGATTGCCTGATCTTGGAATCGTTCCACGACCTAACCGGTTTGAAAGAAAGAAATAATGAAATTGTTTATGGATCATGTAGCCAATTGTAGCGTTTATGACAAGTCAGTACAACACTAAAAGCAAGTTATGTACTTACTAGAAATAATAGCAAATTATGTGTACATAACTTAGGTACATAGTATCATCAAAAATACACTGAACAATTAAAACTTATTCACTTTATTTTATTTGGTATCAGAGCAAAAAATAGTTAAATTTATTTGGTCTTTTTAATAGGTGACCTATTAAATTGCCGTTCTGTACGAAAAAAGTTAACATATTTTTTCCATCTTTTTTATTTCTATTAATCAAAGTAACCACCCATGCTATCAATGCATCTCTACGACAATTAAATAGGTAAAGACTTATTACGAGTATTACATTTGCGTAACTTAAAAATGTCAGAAGTGCACGCTCTTGTGGCTGGTTTTGAACCTGCAACTTTTTTATTTCAACAGTTCGTAGCGCTCCTTGCTGAATTATGAAATTATATTTTTGATCTAAACGACAAAACATTACAGAGGATAGAAATGTAAAAGTATTAAAATTTTAAATGTACATAAAGGACTTTATTTAAATTCGGCGCACAAATCTTTTTATATCCGAGTCAGGATTTTGCATAGATTTGCATTCGTCGTCGGTTTGATCTCCGTCTCACATAATGCGAGATTGGTACAGTCGACGTTGTTCAGATATAAAATGAATACATTATTTAACAAAAAGCTATTTGTAATTTGCGGTAGCTCAGCGGAGAGGGTTAAGAACTGTCGAGATGAAACTGGCAGGTTCGAAACCGGTCTTAAATTATACACTACTGACTTTACTAAATTACATATATATACATGCATATACATACGCACTTAAGCTTTTACTTCCTGAAGGGGGCATTTCGCCGAGCTTATGTCCGTCGCATGATGTAATAAAGAGCGAGCCTATCACCGTACCGGGTACAATACTAGACTCCGGACTGATACATTTCGTGACGGAAAACCCCACTGTCACTTTTGCCCTACCCTGGGATCGAACCCAAGACATCAGCTCACCAGTCGTATCGCAACTGCGCCACAAAGGCATAAAACAGAAAAAAACGGAATAAAACAGTGCGTACACACTGCTTCTTGGCAATATATAGACAAAGCGGTACCTACCCAAATGGACTTTCGCAAACCCAAGACCTATCACCTAGAAGCTACCCTCTACGTCTGCAATATATGATATAACTTCGTATCCGGCATTTAAAACAAACTAATAGTCGTACAAACTATTTCAACACACAATTAAAATTGTCTCATTAATATAAACGCACATAAACACACGTTAACTCATTACCTTCACGCTTCTTTGCGTTCGTTTCCGTTACCATAAGTTCAAGGAGCGAAGATCCTTGTAGCTAAAGTAAAATTTATAGCGCATGCTGTCGTGGCTGTACTCGACTATACGATAGATATAATTTAGATAGAAATGCTTTCAGCTCCATATTCCGCAGCTGGTATAAAATCATTGAAAAGTATTGCGGGGCGTGCGACGCTGACTCGAGCACAGTTTTCAATAATATTGAATTTACCTTCCATATATCTACATTTATAAAACTGCCTCGGTGGTGCAGTTGTAATCCGTACGCGTTACGACTGCTGTGCTGAGGTTTCGGGTTCGATCCCCGGGTCGAGTAAAAGTGATATTGGGTTTTGCTATGACGAAATGTTTAGTATTAGCCCGGAGTTTGGAATTATGCCCGGTATGGCGATAGGCTCGCCCTCTATCATATCATGGCACGGAAATAAGCTCGGCAAAATGTGGGTGTGCTAGTTATACCTCTGCCTACTCCTTAGAGAATTAAAACCGGTGGTGTGTCTGTTTGTGTCACGTGACTTTTGAACGACTAAACACATTGGGGTTATATTCACATCGTATATTTGTTTTGTCCAGACTATGGTTTTTAGCTATATACCATCACGTTTAGACCTATGGGAGTGGAGCAGTAACATGCACGCTAAATGAATTGTACTAACTATGAATTGTAATTTAGTAATTTGTATATTGAATGTGATTATTATTTATGACTTGATCACTAATATCTGGGAGATATTTTGTAGTTCCTGAACTCAAAACCACTTAGATTTGGACTTTTGTTTGGATTTCCCAAGCATTAAGAAATCATTGATTTGATTTTGATCGTGTTTTTGCCGTCTAAAAGACCTTACATAACTGGTGTTCCAGAAATGTAAACAAATATCTATTTTTAAGTTAATCTTTGTTATTTGGTGTAATTGACAAGGAAATTATTTGCTTACATTCTTTAAACTTATAAGGCAATTACACTAGTCTGATTAGGTTGCTTGTACCGTGCTTCGTTCACAGTAAAAGATAATTCAACCATCAACTGTAAAAGTAATTATTCAAGAATAACAATTACAAGGTGGAAGGCCCTTCGTATGCGAGAGGCCGTCTGGGTCGGTACTACCGCTTTGTCTATTTCTGCCGCCAAACAACAGTGTGTTAGCACTATTGTGTTCCAGTTTCAAGGACATTGAAGCCAGTGAAATTACTGGGCATTGTGAGACTTAACAGATGTTTCGGGGTGGCGAGCGCAGTCCAGTGCCATGCAGTGCTTTGTAGTTCAAAGTTCTGTGTGGTGTTGCTTCTGTTTGTGGGCAGGCGTGACGCTTACCATCAGGCGAGCGACCCATCGTTTTGTGTCCTCAAGCAAATAAAAAAGAAAAAAAAGAATTTTTACTACATCTAAAACCAAAAAAACCAAAAAACCTCGCAACTGACTCCTAGGCTCACCAATCGTTTATTTTTAGGGTCGTAAACGTTAGGTACGACATTATCATTACCATAATGCAGATGAAAGCAGTATCAGTAACGACGGTCAAGTAGGATTGAAAACCCTTCCTGGTGTTGTTAAATAGGACCTTTTATATTTTAACAAATCCCAGGACGGCAGTAATGAGCATTCAGAAACACTTCCTTCGCCCATCAGCAAATAAGGCGTTCTTCTTTTCTTTTGTTATTTTATTCAAAACTTGGTGGGAATCTGGAATGATATTTGAAAACAGTGTAACATCAGCAACACCTCTACATAGATGATATCCTGGACCATTTTTGTTAATGATAGGAAGACTAAGCTTGGAAGGAAAGATTTTTTATTACATACTCGTAGTTTCAAATTTAAAGCTACAACAGGGTATAAGTTTTTTTTTAATAGCTTAAATGATAAGACGAGCAGGTCGCTCGCATAATTATTGAAATGTTTATTGCTTGTAGTTCAAAATAAGATACCAATACCAGAAGAATCGTGGACGCGTGCTGACCTTAAAAGAAAGGGATAAAACTACGGGATTGAGAACGAGTGGATGATTTAGGCCTCCGCATAGCTCATACACCGTACGAAACGCAAGTCGCTTCTTTATGTCGATTTTCTGTGAGAGATTGGTAACAACCCGGTCGAGCCGGCCAATTTATGCTGTAGTAAAGACTGTATACAGCGATTCATTACCACTGTTTCCTTATAGTTTCATCTACTAATGCTTAAATAACCTACATGTGAAACCTAGATGTGAACGTACACGCTTCCTGTCATCGAAATATAAGGGTGTCCCGAGTACGGTCAGTCATTAGTGGATAGCTAACGTTTACTTTGGCCTTGTCTAACCATGTAGCCGCTTCAAACGGCAGTCCGCTGAGCTATCGACTGATCTAAATGCTGTCTAACCGTGTTTCCAAGGATTGCTTTGTGTTTTGGGGAAATTTTGCATAAGTATAGATGAGGCGAAACTTGTAGCAAATTTTGTGGGGTAAGAAATAAATAAAACTCATATCTGGATTTATGCATAGATTGCATATTATAATGATTAGTGGATTAGTGGTAGAGCGACGTTGAGAGCCATGACAGTCTGCGTGGCGCAGTGGGTGAGTATTTGGTTGTGAAGCGAGAGACCGCGGGTTCGATTCCCTCACCGAGGCAAAATGTTTGTGTGATCCATAATTATTTGTTTCGGGGCTGGGTGTTTTCTCCCCAGAGGGGTTGACGTCAGACGTAAAAACTACAAGCCGAATCTTTGTGTTAAAAATCATGTTGCGCCGACCCCATTGCGAGTGGGATGAGGGCAGGTGGAACAAGAGAATGGTAGGGCCACGTTGAAGACAGTTTTGGCTCGTGTTTTAATTTAGTTTTTAATAACCTTAATCCTTACTTTTAAACGTTTTGTACAACAAAAATGAGCACGTTTTATCAATGTTTTAAATTATAAAGACATAAAATGTAATCACACATCGCAGTAGATCTTCCTACTCGTAGATAATTGACAGCACCCAGCATAACCTAAAAATCGGACCAGAAGTATTTTATATTACTTTACGATTACAAGCCATTGCGATGGACAGTGGGATTGTGTTCATCAAAGACCTCTCATCGTATCTCGACATTGATAATGTATTTAGCGGTACTAGGAATTTATCGCTGCCAGAAATTCTCTCGTGAATGTCGCCTTTTCACAAATCCACTTAAAAAGTAAATCCTCTTAAAGTCTGCGATTTATCTAAAGGAACAGGTGCTTGTCCCCATTATATTATTTGATTTACCTTCCAATAGTCAGGCACAAACCGGTTCAGATTCAATCACGTCCTTATTTACACGACTCATTTCGAATAGACTTGCGGCTCAACGTAATCGACAGCAAATATTTGGCTGTTTGCTGTGTTGCTGTCTAGTAACTGGGTACATTGAATGAAATACTCGAACATAATGTTGATGTGATGACAATTACGAGATACTTCATACTGTTTTTTCAGACATGATTCAGGAAATATCCCATTCATATTATGCGAGGGGTTTTCTTTGTTTTTCTTATGACGAGCAGGTCTCTCAGCAGCTATAAAACGCCACAACCGCCCATAAACAGAGCGATATCGCCTAGATTTTTTAACTACAAAGTAATGCATGGCACTGGACTGCGCTCATCACCTCAATACATTCGGTTCTAAGTTTTACAATGCTAATTTCACTGGCTTTAATGTCCTTCAAGCCGGAATACAATACCTACTGATTGGTGTTACTGAGGACAGTCTGACTGAAGTTTGTGATAGTAAACGTCACATTGATTTACAGACGGGACATATGTTTCACATTCATAGATGAGAATGTAAAAATTTCTCTTAACTTTATTTATTCGCATAAAATCAGAATAAATAATACCTACGAGTACATCGATTTCTTTCTTTCCGACCAAACTGAATGATCCTATCTCTTTTTTTATTAGCTTGAATGACTGGACGAGCAGGTCGCTCGCCTCATGGTAAGCGACACACCTGCCTAAACAGAAGCAACGCCACAAAGAACTTTGAAATACAAAACGCTGCATGGCACGGGAATGACACGTCATCCCGAGACATGAGCTGTTAAGACTCATAATGCCCAGGAATATCATTGGCTTCAATGTCTTTCAAACTCCCGTTTGAAGGACATTGAACCTTCATATATCATACAACAGTGCTTACACACTATTGTTTGGCGGCAGAAATAAACAAAGTGGTGGTGCCAAGACGGCTTCTCGAGGGGTCCATCACCCTCATTTCATTTCTTTGCGATACACACATATAGACAAAATTACAATTTGTATATTTGTTATTCAATCACGTCGTAGCGGAGCGGCTGAACGAATTTGGATGAAAGTTGGCACACAGATAGAGCATGACCTGGAATAGGACGTAGGAAAATTACGCGGGTGGAGCCACGAGGACAAGCTAGTAGAATTATAAACATACAATAGAGTCAGAGAATAGGATTATTCAAATCCGATAATAGTGTTGTCAATCTCGATATAAGCATCGTCTATCGATACGAAGTCATTTGAATGGAAATCGACTCCGTTGCGCTGATTGCTTTGCAGAGCTGGATAAGAATTTCTATTTGCACGTAATGTAAAACGTCATAATATAGTTACATTACGATGATTAATGTCATGCGCTTGAGCAATCTTCGTTGATTTCGGAAATGCAAACGTATGTACATATATACATATACGTACTCATGCCTGTATCTTTCTCTCTCTATGAAGGATTCAGCAGCAGTGTAACCAGTACACTCAAATTTCGCCGATATTATTTCCGCCCCATAATGTGATAGAGGGCGAGCCTATCGCACAATTCCCGACTCCGGGCTGATACTAAGAATTTTGTTATAGAAAACCCAATGTCATTTTTACCCGAACCGGGGATAGAACCCGAGTCCCCAGCACAGCAGTCGTAACGCGTACGCATTACAATTGCACCACCGAGGCATAAATAAGTACTCAATAATTAAAGTGGTAGAGCCACGCTGTCTACAGCATGAATGGCTCGACCGGGTTGTTACGACTGTCGCACAGAAAGCCGACGTGAAGTCGCAGCTTGCTGTTGCATTTCGTATGGTGAGTGAGATTTCCGGAGGCCCAAATCCACTCCCCGTCCCAATCCTATAATTATCCCTTTCCTTTAAGGTCGGCATCCATGATTCTTCAGGTATTGTGGATGTTCGTGGGCGGTGGAGATCACTTACCATCAGGTGTTCCACTTGCTAGTTTGCCGGCCTACACTATAAAAAAAGCTTGTAAATTCACTCTATAAATGTTCACAACTAGCGGCATTCCTTGCAACCGATTATTTGATTCAAGTCACGTAATATGATCCATTTTCTTAAATGCGAAACATATTTTTTCCTCCGCTCAGAGTTAGCGCTTCTCAAGGCCTATTCATGTAAAATAAGCAAAATTCTACATCAAATGTTAGAGCATTCGATAAAATGGAAATCGTTTGAGTTTTACGGTTACTGCTGATTTACAACACTATTTTGGCAAGGTAGGGTTTAGTCACTAGAGGGTAATACTAAGTTTTCGGGGCTATTTTTCTCTTCAAATTACCATACATACCAAATATGTATTTATATGATAATATATTTTGGCGAATAGATTGAGAAATAAGAAAGAACCGTGAGGAACCGGTTTCAATTCCCAAGTTGGGTATTTTTTTGGAATTACCTTGAACGATGAAACGAGCAGGTCAACTGAATCAGGACAACTGAAATCAAGGACGGGATGAGACGTGTAGGTATATTTTTCTGGAAATATATGCTTGTGGCATGTTTTTATTTACGGACAAATTGCGATACATTTTTTTTATTAGCTTGAAGGACGAGACGAGCAGGTCACTCGTCTGATGATAAGCGCCACGTCTGCCCTTAAACAGATATAACAGCACACAGAAGTTTGAATTACAAAGTACTGCATTGGTAATCGATGGTTTGAACTGTGTTCGTCACCCCGAGACATAAGATGTCAAGTCTCATAATGACCAGTCATTTCACTCGCTTCCTTTAAATTTCCTTAAATAAAGTCCTTTAAATCGGAACACAACAGTGGTGACACACTGCTGATACCCGGACAATTCATGTCACATGCCATACCGGGTACAATACCAAAATCCGGCGAGATACTGAGCACTTCGTAATAGGTAAAAAGCAAAAAACGCGCCGAATTGACAACCTCCTCCTTTTTTGAAGTCTGTTCAAACTTAGTATTACTTTAGCGTACACATTACAACTGCGCCACCGAGGCAGTCTTCAATAGACAATATTTCAAACTGAACATCGTTGTGAACAAGGCGTTTGTGTGAGCAACCGATAATTTGCTGCTCCGCGGTGAGACTGACCATACATTACGGAATGGTTCAGTTACCACGTATTGCACGGTCAATGTACAATACGAGGCGTATAATTTACTACACATGGTGCTAGTGGAAGTGGACCGCAGATGAATGAAACGATTGCTATATAATAGACTAGCTATTGCCCGCAGCTCCTCGGGTGTGATTAAGTTTAAGGTTGTGTCCCGCGTCAATTACCTTAATAAAAAAAACTTTATTTCAGGCAAAAGGTACACAGAAAAATAAATATAAGTAATAAAATAAACGTGCTGTAGACAAAACTAACAACTAACTGTCTATAGGGTGGCTCTAATCGTGGCTCGTAGTACTAGTATATTATAATAACTGACCGACGTCTCCTGCCCTGTGGATTGGGGGCGTTTGAAGAATTCCACCACGGTATCCCCTGCATGTCGTAAAAGGCGACTAATAGGGGCCACCGGGGGTCACGGGCTCGCAGCGGGGGGCTGTAGTAGCCCCTTTGTACTCTTGTACGTGCGACCTCGAGATGGACGGCAGCACGGGTGGTTGGCCACGTCGCTGCCGCTGACGCCGAAGGCGTCCTTTAGTGTGCGGGGGCTTCTGTGCCCCCCTCACAAATAAAGATGGGCTGCAAGGCGTCACTGCGCAGGGGCGGTTCCGGCTGAAGCCGGGGCGCTTCTCGCCTCGGGAACCCGGGGCCGTTTCTAATGCGCCGAAGATGGCCACCGCGGGGTTTTTGGTTGGTATTGCCGGTACAGGATGTATATAGTGTTAGGGACTCAGACCAGCGGTCATCTGGATTTTCTATTTCTCCTCCGGATCACTTTAGGCTGGGTTGTAAGACCGGTGAGTCCAACATAACCGTCCCGTCACCCCTGAGGCGGTAGCGATAAACTCGATTTTCCCCGCGAAAAAAAAAAGAAAAGTATATTATAATAACAAGCTATACATTAGTATTTGTCATTAGTAGTTGTATTAGACTGCCTCGGTGGCGCAGTTGTAATGCGTACGCGTTACGATTGAGGCCAACACTGAGGTCTCGGTTCGATCCCCGGGTCGGGTAAAGTGGTATTGGGTTTTTCTATTACGAAATGCTCAGTATCAGCCCGGAGTCTGGAATTTGTGCCCGGTATGTCGATAGGCTCGCCCCCTATCACATAAGGGACGGAGATACGCTCGGCGAAATGTGGGTGTACTGGTTACTCCTCTGCCTACCCCTTCGGGGATTACAGGCGTGAGTGCGTATGTATTAGTATTTGTTATATATTTTGCTAGGAATTATTTTAATCTATCTAACAGTCTAGTAATTATGTCGAATGGGGTTGGAGTTTTGTGCTGACTTGTACTCCAAATTGTGATTGGTTTCTGCATTGTTCCTAATGGATGTTCGGTAGAATAGATAAGCTTAGATAGACAACAATGGAAGCATTTATGTATAGCCAAATATTTCGATCGATTGGTTAACCGCCGAACAGTGGAATTGTCACCTATTATGGAATTGATGATAGTAAATATTGAGCTTGTGAGATGCCAGATTTAAAAGATTTGTTTACAAGGGATACTAATTTTAAATAATTGGGTATAAGAAATAATAATAGCTATTTATGATACCCAACAATCATACACAATAATATAATTCGGAACATACAGTAAGATACAATTATGGAACTTACGTCTTATAATAACCGAGCTAAGCTGCCACGGTGGCGCGATTGTAATGCGTACGCGTTACGACTGAGGCTAGCGCTGAGCTCTCGGGTTCGATCCCCGGGTTGGGTTAAAGTGATATTGGGGTTATCTATATCGAAATGCTCAGTATCTGCCCGGAGTTTTGAAATGTGCCCGGTATAGTGATAGGCTCGCGCCCTATCACATCATGGGACGAAAATAAGCTCGGACAATGTGGGTGTACTGGTTACACCCCTGCCTACCCCTTCGGGGACAACAGGCGTGACTGCGTATGTATGTACCCGAGCTAAAACAGATATTTGTGGATCGCTTAAACATTTGTCTCATTACCTGTGAGGAAATCGAACCCACATTATCTCCTGTCATCAGCCTGCGAGGCTGTCAATTCAATTATTCAACCACTTCCGTCTGACCTGAAAATAAAGAACCAGTTCAGTGCAGACATACGCTGCTAGACCAATGAAGCGACGTTGGAATTCATTTCACTGCAAATATATAGCACAACAAAGCGCATAATGCAAACAAGCTAAAACCTATATTATTAAACTTTACTACTATACGCAAACATTTTAGGATATTGGTTCTGTAGAATATTCTCAAACTTATACATTTTACATAAACGCTTTTGAAAAACTACAGTCAGCATTCTAGTAATCTATTAAATTTCTACGAAAATAAAATGAATTGTTAAAATATAATAATGCCCGCCCTATATTATACTGTCGCACTACTGGATACAGGCATCCTCTACATATGGATTTATACGGGTGATTAGTTAGTTCACCACGTTGCCCTAATGCAGGTTGGTAGATATCACATACCTTCGAAATTCTTAAGAACAATTCTCATTTATGTAGATTTCTTCACGATATTTCCTTCTCCGTTAAAGCAAGCGATAACTAACAATGAATTCACACGTAACTCAGAAAAGTTTGAGGTGCATAATCTTGGGGCTGGGTTCGAATCTGCGATATCGTCTCGACTTACTGTATCACCCCGTTGAGCTATTGCTACTTGTAAAGCATAGGCAGTTATTAATTTTCTCTTAGGCAGCCGGCACAGGGCTGCAAATGATACTGGCTGTTGGCCAATATGTGCTATTTTGCTGAGTGGTCCTTCGAGCCGGATATTAGTTATGCCGCTATAGCCAATATTAACAAATAATAATGTAGATATTTGGAGTCACGATTAAACGATTTTATGATCCAACGAGCCAAAGAATAACATTAAATCAAGGGTAAAATGAATAGTATTCATTGAATACTATGAGTGGTAGAGCCACGCTGTAGACACTTTTGTCTACAGCATGAATGGGCCGGCTCGTCCGGGTCGTTACCACTGTCTCACAGAAAACCGGCGTAAAGTAGCAGCTTGCTGCTGCTTTTCGTACGGTGAGTGAGATATCCGGAGGCCCAAATCCCCCTCCCCTTCCCAATCCCTTAATTATCACTTTCCTTTAAGGTCGGCAACGCGCCCATGATTCTTTTAGTATTGTGGGCGTACATGGGCGGTGGATATCACTTACCTTCAGGTGACCCGCTTGCTCGTTTGTCGGCCTATGCAATAAAAAAAAACTAAATTAATGGGTCCCGTCTTTGAATGTTGTTGAAAACAGTATTTACTTTAAAGCCGGCCGTTTAAGGTTTTATTATTCGTAGATATATGTATACATATAAATTATATATATGCATGTATACATGTAAATAAACATTGAAGTGTCTGTATGTGATTTCGAAATACAAGTTTTTTCTTAAGCTCCTATAGTTATAAATGCCAAACACGCTTTTTAAAAATGTTTGTGTGTTTGTCCGGGCTAGGCTTCGAAACAATTTAAATGATTTTGATAGGACTTTTTTTATCTCGAAAACATGATGGGACACAGGCTAGTAGAAACTAATATAGAAAATAACATATGCTTATAAAATATATATATATATATATTTATATATTTATAATATAATTTATAATATAATATATATTTCTCGAATTCATCCAATGTTATACATTATTTAGATTCTGTTTTTTTCTCAGTGTCAGACCCGAAGACAGTTTCAACTAAATAATAATGAGCAAGAAACTTTAGTGTTAACATTTCCAGGACTGGTTTACGGTATACTGACAAATACATTACTTAATTATGTTGTACATTTGATTTACACATATACAGACAAATATACTCACTGAGTGACTAATCTCGCAAAACTTTATAAATGCCGGTTTTGAGGTACACGACCGAGACAGCGATAGCTACACGTCTGTTTTATATGAAATTGTATTGTAAACGGTAGCTCCTGTCTCAATCACATATATCAGTGCCCATACAATAGGGTAGTTGACTAGTTTTTTTTTTATTATTGAAATCAATAAGTTACGTTACTCAAAATCTATTGCAGAAAGAATTTTATAAACTGGACCAAAAATAAATAAGGTAGAAGCCATACAAATCCTGTAGAAGGGGTAATTGTCAAATGACAGACGACGCGAACTTTGACGTCACTGTGTAAAATGTTCATTATGGAGCACGCGTGCAAGCGAGATAGTGAGATATCCCTACTACGCACGCACTTTTCCTTTTTAAAATCGTAACTGCGGGCACATTTCTGAACCAATTTTGATTGTGTTTTAAATAAAAGGGTTTCTTTTGCGTATCATTTTCTGTTGCTTATAAAATTAAATATAGGAAACTACCCAATTGCATACAATGCGGACGTGTTGCTGCCGTCGCATATCGCGGTCTCTCATCTCGGTTGCGCACCTCAAAACAGATCTTAATAAGTGTATTGCTTACAAGACCTAGTTCCCAGGGCCTAAGGCATGTTTCTCGAGTGGCGACCACGTACGGAATAGTGGAATGTAGGCCAGCTTTGCATTGGATAGTCACATGACCTTATAAATTCTTTAGGGGACTGTTGAAGGCGTTTACAATTCAGGGAATCTTGCGGGAATTTGTAGTGCTATATTTACTTATAATAATAAATATCAGTTTCATTTAAACGTAATAGGTTATTTTTGTTACAGATCTGAATGAAATATATATCACCAATATCGCCTGTTCCACCACCACGGAGTAAAAGCTACTTACTTTGCTACTTACAAAATAAAATATGACACGTTCAAATATAAAAGTCACTCTGACATATATGTATACTTAACGGGTAAACTTGGCTATAGTATACGTACTTTCAAAAATAGCTGGTTTATGCGTCAGTGGTTAAATCTTAGTTGAACATTGTGGAACAGGCCCTTAGAATAATTTACGATAAATTTGTGTTACTTAAGAATGGGTTACTAATAAATGAATACCTGTCTAATTTGTATAATAATTGTAAAACTTTTATTCTTCCGTCATTATTGCTCTAAAATACAAGCAAAGGAAACATAATTTCCTGGGAATAAGAATATATTAAGACTGATATTCGCTGCCGCTGGACTTCGGCATATAAATAACTTCTCATTATTGTGGGATTACTCCGTTGTCTGGCAGTAATATTGGTCTCATGCCTTTCTTATACATATTTTATAATATACCGCGTATTTACTGTTTTTTCGTGTACAAAGACACAACTTGGATGGGAATGAATTATTCTGTTACTTCTTTTATTTATTGTACGTACGCACTCACGTCTGTAACCCGCGAAGAGGTAGGCAGAGGTGTAATTATTGTTAATTCCGTCCTATAATATGATAGGGGCAAGCCTATTTCCATACTGGGCACATTTCCAGACTCCGGGTTGATGCTGAGCATTTCGAAATAGAAAAACCCAATATCACTTTATCCGACCCGGGGATCGAACCCGAGACCTCACCACAGAATTCGTACTGCGTACGCATTACAACTGCGCCACCGAGGCAGCAATTATTTTTTGTATACTGTATTTAATTATAACAGTGCACTAATTCATGTAAATAAACATTAGTTTTATTTTTTTGTGTATATTAATACACAACATAAAATACGTATATTTTATCAAAAGTTGAAAGAAAGAAAGGAAGAAGTAACAAAGAAATATAAAATAAATAGCATCTAATAATTCAAAACATAAATCTGTGGTGTTATCATATGATAATAAAAAAAATACTATACTAAAAAAATATATACTCAGAAACTATAAGATGAAAAATAATATCAGTTATTTTGCAGCGGTTTTCCAAGGTCTTAAAATCTGCAGTAGTTTTACAAGTTAATAGTAGTCACCTTGGTAGTCACGATAGTAGCACCTTTATGGCCTTGTAATGGCCCAAAGCCAACCTCACCTGCATGTAGTACCCTCTGCTGATTAAAGGACGAAGGATGAAGAAGGAGTTAATGGCGAAACTTGGTTTCCGTTGCGGGTTGTGGGAGTCGGACGCCAGGTCATAGTATCAAATACCGTCAAATCTATGGTACGAGAATGCGGAACCTGGCTGGTAGAAAGAAAGTACAAAACAAATATAATAAGCCCCATTATGATAATGCAGTGATAGCTCAGCGGGGAGTGGTATGGACTGTCGAGACGAAAGTCGCAGGTTCGAAACCAGCCCCAAGTGCATACACCTCTGACTTTTCTAAGTTATGTGTGTATTAATTGTTAATTATCACTTGCTATAACGGTGAAGGAAACATCGTGAGGAAACCTGCATACCTGAGAAGTTCATAAGAATTCCGAAGGTATGTGAAGTCTGCCAACCCGCATTAGGCCAGCGTGGTGGACTAAGGCCTAACCCCTCTCATTCAGTAGAGGAGGCCCGTGCCCAGCAGTGGGACGTATATAATACAGGGCTGGTATTATTATTATATTATTTATTATTATGATTTAGTGAGATGATTTTGTGACGCGACGACGTAAATACAGTATTCTGTTATATTTTCGCGCCTGTATCGGACGAGAAAAACTTTCCATCTATATATTGACAGTAGATTACGTTTAGGGTGATAACTTACGCAGTTTTAGCTTATTAAGTTAGTCTGAACAATTCAAGAATCAAATATATATGGAATCCGCTCGACGGGCATTAATTTAATACCTGTAAATAACGTAACTCCCTTTAACGCGAAATAAATCTGATTTTGAGACGGGGTGTTAATGTTTTATTAATTCTTACAGCAAAGACGTGTCGCTTGACTATCTTGAGCAATCACTGTGGTCACCAATTAACTCAAATATTATATCGGGGAAAATTTCATTCTTTTATTTTGTTACTTGGGCTCCAATGTATCGTGGAAGGTTAAACGGAATCTTTAATTGAATTTTTCCTTTGTGTATTAAACTCAAAGAATTTTTCTTTTCATTCGATATGGGTGAACTTTGCATTTTTAGATTTAAAAGGCTTTTTATTCGTGTCGCTGCGGGCTGAATGTAAACAAAGACGTTACGCTTGAATAGTTTAATTTTTAAGTCAAAGTTATAAAACAAATTTGTTATACGATTTAACGTGTTTTAATCGAATATTCGAATACGTAGTAGAATTATTTACTTTAAATTGTGATGAATATTTGTACATGTAGGTTGTGCACACTTTTATATATTTTTTATAGTAGAGGCCCAAAAACTATCGAGAGAGTAGTCTGCTGGTAAGTGTGGTTGAGTGGTAGAGCCACGCTGTATACACTTTTGTCTACAGCATGAATAGGCCGGCTCGTCCGGGTCGAGACAATGGCGAATCTTGGTTCCCGTTTCAGGTTGTGGGGGTCAGACGGTGGGTCGTCAAATTATGGTGGAAATGCCGACCCTGACATTAAGCCGGGATAATAGCGCCAGGCAGAAAGAAAATTAAGTATAGAGTAAAGCCATATTTATTCGGAGAGAGTTTATTGTACTGCATAGGCGAGTATCGAATTTAAGCCGCATTAAAATCGTGTGATGTGACCTAGTAAATAAGTGTTTTCCGTCGTATTCTAACCTCTATCGTGCGATAAACATACATACGCACTCACGCCTGTAATCCCTGAAGGGGTAGGCAGAGGTGTAACCAGTACACCCACATTTCGCCGAGCGTATCGCCGTCCCATGAAGTGATTAGGGGGCGAGCCTATCGCCATACCGGGCACAAAATCCAGACTCCGGTCTGATACTGAGTATTTTGTAATAGAAAAACCCAATATCACTTTTACCCAACCCGGGGATCGAACGCGAGACCTCAGCATTAGCCTCAGTCGTAACGCGTACGCATTATAACTGCGCCACCGAGGCAGTCTAAATATAAACTCTCACTGTAAGTGCTATTGAAAATAACACTATACGGCTCTAATCCACTAACTAGACTTCCTTTAAAATGGTATTAGGTGATAGGTCCCTCGTATGCGAGGGGCTGTCTGGGTAGGTACCACCGTCTTGTCTATGTCAGCCGCAAAGCAGCAGTGTGTAAGCAGTGTTGTGTTCCGGTTTGAAGGACATTGAAGCTTGTGAAATTACTGGGAATTATGAAACGTAATACCTATGTCTCAGCGTGATGAGCGCAGGCCAGTGCCAAGTTGTCCTACTATTATAAATGTGAAAGTTTGGATGTTTGTGAGGTTGTGAGTTTATGTGTGAATTTGGATGTTTGTTAGTCAACCACGCCTTAACGGCTGATCGTTTTGAATGAAATTTGGCCCACATGTAGACCATGAACTGGAGTAGAACATAAACTACTTTTTACAGAAAAGGCTTTTTTGCGGGCGGAGCCGCGAGCAAAAGCTAATACTTCATAATTCGGAAGTTCTGATTGGTGTTGCTTCTGTTTATGAACAGGCTTACCATAAGGCGAGCAACCTGCTCGTCTCGTCATCTAAAAACAATAAAAAGGTAGCTTGTGCCTCGAATCATGTTACTCGTTATCGGTGTAAAGTTATCAGGTATTGCAATGTGATATTTATTTAATTTCTTTATTTCATTATAGGTAAGCTTGTGCCGACGTTTATTTTTTATAAAGGTCACCTACTTTGCCATTGAGTCTGAGATATCTAGATGAGAGCATTCTGATACCCCAGACAGATATTGTGTTCTCATCAAAAACTTTAACTGCGTTGTTGAACTTGTGAAACGCTTTGTATATGAAATTCTAAATTAGAAATATTACTTAGAATCACAATATACTCGTAGCTGTAAAAATACGCTGTCTTTAAAATTTAGGCGAACCTGAGAGCTGTAATAAATGCTTAAACATAGATGACGTTTTTACTCATTTAATTTCAAGAAAAGAATCTAATCGGTGAAGCTTTTGAGTGGTAGAGCCACGCTGTAGACAGTTTTGCCTACAGCGTTAATGGGCCGGCTCGTCCGGGTCTTCACCACTGTCTCATAGGAAACCGGCGTAAAGTAGCAGCTTGCTGCTGCATTTCGTACGGTGATTGAGATATCCGGTGGACCAAATCCCCTCCCCTTCCCAATCCCTTTCCTTTAAGGTCGGCAACGCGCCCATGATTCTTTTAGTATTGTAAGCGTACATGGGCGGTGGAGATCACTTACCATCAGGTGACCCACTTGCTCGTTTACCGGTCTGTGATATAAAAAAACCGGCGATTAAATATTCCAACTTCGTAATTTATGCACCGATTTTGATAATTCTTTCACTCCAAAACATTCTAAGGCCCCTTGCACGACGATCCTAAATCGAATACAACTCATTTAACCAGTTTAAGAAACGTCAAATCGTATGAAAATTTTACATAAGTAAATAAGTTTAGTAGTAAATCTCGATTTAGGATAGTAAAATAAAATCTTTTTACAAAAATAAAACCAACTGAAAAAAACTAAAGTTAAAAATAAAATATTTAATTTTGAGTTGGTGCCTTAATTAATATATTAACTATCGAAAAAGATAACTAGAACGATAACTCTCATATGAATCTGCCAAAAATACGGCTCCACTTACTTACACATGCAAAGGTAAAATCACACGTAACATTCATACACGCAACAAAAATTAATGAACGTTCAAAATCAACTTTATTTCATGAAAGTTAATGACTAAATATTAAATTTATTAATCGGTATACGACGTTCTGCACCGCGCAAAAAATTAGACGTATTAAGTGTTAACTAGAGATCGTGAATATATTTTTTATGAATTGATGAATGAACGAGCTGCACAGACTTTTAAAGCCCCGCCCCCTTGCACATGGTAGGTTCATTTTGTTGCTTGAGTTACGTTTCTTGTCATCTTATTTCGATGATATTAACCATTAAATTGCAATAGCACTTACTTAAAAGTGTTTATTTGTATTTAAAGATTTTTAATTTTTTGAGGCGATTATAATGTTAGTTTTTTATTGTAAAGAATACTTCGATCAATTAGTCATTTAAAATATGAAGAATCATCAAATATTACCTACACCTACTTGTGCTATATTACGAAGGATTACGAAGGACGAGGATTGAATTATTCATTAGGATGGTTGAAAAATTTCTCGTACGAAATGTGTGGAGATGAATTCCTAAAAAGGTGTGGAAATGATCCAGTTTCTTATTTGAATTCACTGGTTACACGTATTAAGTTTTACGTGTATATTTAGCATTAAATGTTTTTGTACGCATTCATAATAATAGTAATATCAGCGCTGTATCATACTGCTCCACTGTTGGGCATGAACCTCCTTAACTAATGAGATTAGGCCTCAGTCCAGTACGTTGACTTAACGCGGGTGGTAGACTTCATATATCATCGCAATACTTATAGAGAATTCTCATGTATGTGTCCAGGTCATGGGCTACTTGTGTGCCAAATTTCATCCAAAACGGTTCAGATGTTAAGGCGTGATTGGCTAACAAACGTTCAAATTCACAAACTCACAAGCATCCAAACTTTCACATGTATACTAGTAGTAGGATTCCACCAATTTGGTTGATATAGGTAGTTTCGGTGTGGTCAACCTCTACCGACTCTTTCAAACTCTTGTATATCTGTTTCGGTAGTGCCCGAACATTCATCCTTTCAATGTGACTTTTCGATAAATTGTATGTAAATAGTAATTTTACATTTAAAAATAGTTATACCTGTCTAGTTTCCATCACAAATCACCTATTACAATAAAAGTAAAATATCTACTTATAAGCGTACCTGTTTCCTCCACGTCTGCTTTTCAAGAATTCTAAAATAACATTGGGGTGAAACGTCATTGAAAAGAATTTGTAGCGATGTGTTTGTGGTTGTTATCCCCCCAGCATACAAAATGAGCACACGAGTGCTGAGTACGTGACGTTGCAGTCAAGTTGCCAGGCCAGTGCCGACAATCTTGCAAGCTGAAACTATCGCCTAGACTTTGAACATAAAGGCTTGCGGTGGCCCCATCTAACGATAGCCGCTGTTGGAGGACACTAGGGATTTATGCCGATGTGTGGAGAAGTTTAATTAAAATTTGGAGTTTCGAGACACTTAGAAGAATAACTTTGTAGACATTGTGAGAGTTGAGGTTGTGTGGTTGGCTAATCTGGGTTAGTTTATTGGAGAATTGTATGGATTATGTATTTCATGTATGTTGGAGATTTGTTGATATAAATAATAAATATAACCAACAGTCACACACATAGTCCTGACCCCACAGTAAGATACGAGTCTTTTGTCGTGGGTATCAGAAACTAGGAGAGGCTTTTTTGGATCACACAAACATTTGTGTCGGTACGGTGATTGAACCCGCGGCCTCCCGTTTCATAAACCGTTTACTCGCTCGTTGCGCCACGGAGACTGTCGGATATTTGTTTGATGAGTGTGCTTAGTGCAAGTTTTTCGATACCTGTCACGTAAACAGTATGAACTACGAAAAATAAAATAAGTTTTATCAAAACTTAGAAACCGGCTTCAAAATAAAAACACTGAAAAGACAAAAATAATAACTTCTCTTTAGATTTGATGCCTGTGTCGCTGCCGGTCAAATAATATTGCACCGACTGAAACGCTAATCAAGGATGGTGAGTCCCTCTTAGCTGCTGAAGTTGTATAAAAATATGTAGCTGTTAGACAGTTGAGTAGAGATTCAATATTCGGGCGAAAGACTCAATAAAATGGACTCAATTTAAGCCCACATTATAATTCACACCAATAAGAATTATCTTCGCACATTAAACAACTACTATCGATAAAACCCGAGGCTATAAGCTAATTAAGACTACCCAAATAGAGCGGGCGGTAAACGGCTATTTATTTATAAAACGGCATCAATCCGATACGGGTAGATAGCCAATTACAACCGGGACTTGTTAGTTGGTGTATCGAATATCGGGATCGCAATCACAAATCCCCGAGCGTTTTCGTCGAAATGGAATCCCCATCTCTCGTTGACATTCAAGACATTCGGTGTGCACTGACTTTGCGCTTCTGTAGCACAAGTTGAAATTGAATATTGCTCTCGGGGGATTAGCCTCCCATGTCGGAGCATCTGGCTTCATTTGAACGAATTAGCGAGCTAAAGACGAACTGTGATTTAGTTATGTATTATGTTGAAAGTTCTATATGTACTGAACTGTGACGACATAAGCATTATTTCACCTTATTAGTAGTTTCGACTGCCTCGGTGGCGCAGTTATAATACGTACGCGTTATTTTTGGCTTCTCAGTGTTATTTATTGAAGTTGGTTTTTAAGTTTTCTTATATATTATTTTACTTTAAATTTTTTGTGGTAGGTATGGTATGTAAATTCCAATATATATATACGCACTCACGCCTGTGATACCCGAAGGGGTAGGCAGAGGTACACCTCTGGTACTGGTTACAACCAGTACACCCACATTTCCCCGAGCGTATCTCCGTTGCATAATATAATGAGGGGCGAGCCTATCGCCATACCGGGCACAATTCCAGACTCCAGGCTGATACTGAGCAATTCGTAATAGAAAAAACCCAATATCACTTTTACCCGATCCGGGGATCGTACCCGAGACCTTAGCGTCAACCTCAGTCGTAACGCATATGTATGCATTACAACTTCGCCGCCGAGGCAGTCAAAATTATCTATAAACATTATTTATCATATAAAATTATCATTAAAAAAATTATCACGTTAGCAATATACAGTATGTAAAAAAACGCCTGTTGGCCCTTTTTAGGTCGTGAAGATAGACATATAGACAGCTTAATATAAATAGTTAAATAAAAAAAAAAAAACAGAAGCGAAATATTATCCTTACACTGGCAGCTTAGAAAAAATTACATATTTAAAAAATGTAATCTGAAAAATGAAGAACAGCTGACTGATGTGACGTTTCGACGAAGCCAGGCGCGCACGCAGCGCGGCGCGTTTGGTGCATGTAGACGCCGCCACATGCTATCTGCTTTGAGGGGGGTCGTAAAAACTACAAGCCAAATCTTGTGCCGACTCCACTGTGAGTGGGAGAAGTGTACTGTAGGTGCCAGAAGAAGAAGAGCTGAAGTAACAACAATTTTATGAAATCATAAAAAGTCAATCATGCATTCTATCTGAATTGTTTATTGAAGTAACAAATACAATTTACCTCAGATATGTGGAGTTTGGTTAATTTAGACAAATGATGTGTGATTTGCAGTTACATACGTTACAGTGTAATATCCCCATAGAATGGAAGAAAATGCAATGCGGGAGTTGCCATAGATAGCATTCGAGGGACGCACTCGGCAACACGATGCTCTGGAATTCCTTCCACGGCCACATAAACTTAATTAAGTTCAGAAGTCATTGTTTATCATTTTAACTAAATTGTTCTTTACGTGAAAATAGTGTGTATGTAGATCAAATGTGTGGTTTAGTTTTGCCAACTTGATCGTTAAAAAGATAAATATTAAACCACATGTTACAGAATAATTTGGCTTTTAGTTTTATGACCGGCCGCCTGCCTAACCCCTCTGGGGAGACATCATATAATGATGTCATGTATATTATACTAACAATAAATTATATACGTACCATCTCATGTAATTAATAAAATACAGAGACCGTAATCATGTAAATAAAAATAGAAATAAATACAGATTGAACATAATTTTCGTTCCTTAATGTAAACATAAATGGAAATATTTGACAAGAGAGTTCTCTTTGTTACAAATTAAAAAAAGAACATTAAAGTAATCGTAAATAATGTTCATGTTGTTTACGGTTAGCAAGAGCTCAGCTTACCAATCACGAAGTTATCTTGGCTCTGTTACAAAATAAAATGTTTTTTGACAAGCCGATATATTATGAACGTAACAACTTCTTTTTATGTAGGTACATAATATTCTAGTTTTTTCAAAGACTTATGTAGATAGATACAATTATACTTCTAAACAGCCCGTCTAGTAGATAGGCTAAATGTGTATAGTGCAAAATGCACTAAAACATACAGTCGATAATGTCGATCGATAAAATTCCAGTAGAATTTTATTCCATAACGCTTTTCAGACTTTTAGATCCATTGTTGTAGTCATATTACATATCCCAGGCTCGCGCCGGACAAGGTTGACCTTACATTATTATTCCATATGCAATTTTTTTTATGCGATTTTTTTAAATATAAAATGAAACACTGACGGAGTTTAATAGCACTAGTATGGCACGAGTCAAAGATAATATAACTATAGCACGAGCCTTCGAAACACTAAGTTAAATACGAAAGTTAGTTTCCTTATAAGTAAATACTATAAACGTAAAGTGAATGTACGGCGGCCACTAGAGTATAGAGAACAAACTACACTTGGAGAGTTTAAACATTTCAGTATACAATTTGAAATATTTCACAGCATTTTGTGGCGCCCAGACGCACCTCACTTCATTGTTCTAAACGACACTTTTGTATCGGAAAAGCATTTGAGACCGCAAAACGGTGATTTTCACTCCTATTCGATGCTGTATCGATAAAAATAGATGTTAGCTCTATTGTTGCGTTTCTCGCATTAGCGGTTCAAGTGCGCAGTCATTTGACGTCGGGTTGAGTGTTGACGCTATACTTTCAAGCGATTTTATCGAATATGCTCAACTAATTGCGATTTGTTGACTATTAGTGGGATCTGTATAATGATTATATAAAAAATAGCAATTTATAGAATTCTTTAGAAATTATTATTTATGACTCTTATTATTATTCAATTCTCAAGGTGGTTGCAAAGTTTGTATGGGAAATAATATTATTTGGACAAGCAAACAAATGAAATAGATTTTTTCCTTTCAGAACCACTTAAAGAACGACTAAGAAGGTTTTACGCTGTAGTTGTTGTACAATCGCCACTTTGCAATTCCAGCAGATACTTAAAATCCAAACAGTAGCGTCTCAATAATAAATAAATAAATACACCCAACAGTCACACACATAGTCCTGACCCCACACTAGGTTAACCTGTATCGTGGGTATCATGAACTACGAAGAATTTGCGGTCCCACACCACCCAGACCCGAAACAAATATTTGTGTGCGGGAATTGAACCCACGGCCTCTCGCTTCGCAGCCGGCTACTCGCCCGCTGCGCCATGGAGGCTGACTAATCTAACTAACTACAAGAATGGATGGGCTAGATTCACAACCTGTTCTAGCAACATAAACAACGCTAAAAGCAGCTAAAGTTTAACTCAAAATATTTCATCGTCTTTCTAAGGACAAACTATTTATTACTCGGATAACAAATGACACTGAGCAACGAATTTTGGAAGCCCGATGATAATGTATTTTTCGAGTGGCGTTTCGAGATCACCAGTGTATACCTTAGTATCCTACTACTATTATAAATGTGAAAGGTTGGATGTTTGGATGTTGATGGAGTTTGTGAAATTGGATGTTAATTAGTCAATTATGCCTTAACGGCTGAACGGTTTCCGATGAAATTTGGCACATAAGTAGACCAAGACCTGGATTGGGACTTAGGCTTCTTTTGATCTCGGAAAAGGGAACTCACGCGGCTGGAGCCTTGAGCCAAAGCTAGTATCCAATAAATTCAGGCCGCACAATTCTACCAACTGTCGAGGGTCGCAACGCGCTGTACTGACTCACCATCATGTATAGGAGTAGTGGGGTCACTACGACGTTTCAGAAAAAAAACGCGGGCGAATCCGAGAGGGAAATCTAGGTCTAAAACAGATTTTAATACGGAAACGTAAGTTAAGTATGCATTAATATGTGCATATTCCAGATGTCCCGGAAAGGTATATTTTTTCGGAAGCCCGGGTGCCAGTCAGAACGGTTATATATATAACAATAATAAAGTCCTACATTAACACACTCGAGCATTACCGTAGGAAACAATTAGCATATTTTATTTGAATATTTTTCGTTTCACTTATTTGCATATTATGCAAACATTATATCGATGTTCCCAATAGAATTTTATTCTTACTTCGGTACATAGTATAAAACAAAGTGGCTATCTGCGTCTGTCAGTTTGCCTGCTTATTTCTCCTAAACTATACAACGGATTTAGATGCCGTTTTCACTATAATTTAGGGAATTTATTCCGGAAAATTTATATGTATATCACGCATGTATGACCCATGGGAGCAGGGCAGTATCATACGTGCAGTAAAACCGCGAGGACTAACTGTTCCTGTTCCTGTTATTTTCAAAAGGTGAAAATTTTAATTGTTATGAATTTGTTTGTTTAATCAATAATGGCGTAACGACTAAACTGATTATGATGAAATTTTACACACAATTAGACCATGACCTGGATCAAGACATTGGGTACTTTTTACCACGGAAAAATACATTAATAACGGTGGAGCTGCGAGTAAAATCTATTGTTGTATAAATATGTCATATCGCAATTTGTCCGTAAATAAAAACATGCCAAAAGCATATATTTCCAGAAATATATACCTACACGTCTCATCCCGTCCTTGATTTAAGTTGTCCTGATTGAGTTGACCTACTTATTGTAGTGGTGTTGATACGTCACAAAGATGACAGCTGGGTGGATGTGTCGATTACGTATTTCACTGTCATCTTCAGCCAGTACGACATGCTCACTCCATAAACCGTATTACCATATTACTCTAAGTGTGAATTGCACCATACCTTAGTTAATGTTATTGTTACAAGCAATGGTTGACATCTATAGATTTTGAGATTTCGATAGCACTGAAATTCTATACGATTTCTGTGTGAACGCTTCTGTTTATGAGCAGGCGTGGCGTTACCATCAGAAGAGAGACCTGCTTGTTTCGTCACTCAAATAGAAAAACAAATTTTATATGACGTCAAGCATTGCTTGTAACAATAACTCTATGTGACTGATGGTGCCCCCTTAGTTAATAAAAAAATTACTGTATAGCCACCAATCCTTAGAAAATATTCCGTTAACAATTTGATAAATATGTTTATTATAAACTGGCTTTTGCTCTTGGCTTCGCCTGTGTGGATATGTTTTCTGGAATAAAGATTGCGTCTTAGTACAGGTCAAATTTGATCCAGTTCCGTTCAACTGTTAAGGCGTAATTGAGTATCGAACATTCAAATTTCCAAACTCAAGCATCGAAATTTTCGCCTTATTATAATAATTTACTGGCTAAAATCTCACTTTCCCCAATGCTACCTTATATAAAGACAAATTATCCGGTACGCAAACATTTAAATAGTCGATCAGTAATCATTATGTTGTACAGAGATAAAAAAGAAAATAAGAGAGATATAGAAAGAAAGCGAGAAAGACAATTTAAACTTAATTCAAAAAATATATGATAATCGTAATTAAAAGTAGCTTCCTGTCTGAAAGCCAAGAGTTGGTGAAATAATAGCTTTGAATACATGGCGCGAATCAGTGTTTTAACAGTCGCGTACTCTCCTTCTGACTTATAAAACTGCTTTCTTTATTCTCGCTTTTAAAATGAAAATCCGCAGCTCGACAAATCTTGACACAATATTTGAGTTAAGATGTTATTATGACTTAATTTTATAGCGCTTGTTCGCGTAATGGTAAATAATTGTTTTAATTTTAGCATCCTTTTGATCTCTACATTGATCTCGTGAATACTACGAGATCAGTGTATCTTACGTCATTTATTACATGTATTATTATCTTTGGATTGATTTGCCATCTTTGTGTCAGTCTTTAGTTCTATAGAACATATATTATGGATTACGTTTGTGCCTAAAATGGCGATAAATTCTATCATTTCTATCATGGTGTCGAAACGTAAGCGATTTAACGTGTGCAACGTTGTAATTCTGCATAACCCTTTGTTTTACATTTAAACATTTTATTGTTACATTATAATTATCCATCAGTACTTTCTGGTTATGATTTATATTCCGGGGTAACATAGCAGAACGAGAAGTTTCCGTCCCCAGTTCTTTCTTTCTGCCTGGCGTGGGTCCACCTTCTCGTACCACAAATAATAATAATAAATAAATACACCCAACAGTCACACACATAGTCCTGACCCCACACTAGGTTAACCTGTATCGTGGGTATCAGGAACTACGAGAGACTAATATTTGTAGATCACACAAACATTTGTATCGGTGTGGGAATCGAACCTACGACCTCTCGCTTCGCTGCCGGCTACTCGCCCACTGCGCCACCATAGAATTGACAGTGTTTGTATTATATCGACGCGGGCGACCCGGCGTCCGACCCGGCGTCCGACCCTCCACAACGAGAATCAAGTTTAGCCATCCGTTAATCACCAAAGTGTCCCACGTGCAAGTGAGGTTGGCTTTGGGCTTAAAATGTTGGTGTCATATTTCCTAATAGGAAACCTTTCGCATTATCTGGGAAATGTTGTCATCTAACCATGATTATACATAAGCTTATGCCAGTATTTCCGAAGGGGTAGGTAGAGGTGCAACTAGTGCTGTATTCACGCTTGGTGAAACTTATTTCCAGCCTATTGTCATACTGAGCACTAATTCCGATCCCAGGCAATACATAAACTCGAACATTTATTACGATTGCCTGTCCTGGGATTTGAACCCGGCGCCTTCTTGTTTCTGAGCCTTTTTTTTAATGACACCGCGCTTTTATATGTCGAATATTTGATTGAGTCGGCTGATTTCTACGATTTTTCTTGGAACTCAAGAACGTTATTACAATTCAGTCTGAAAGCGACATTAAAAAATTAAGAAAACACTCGTCAGAATCAAGTAAGGGACTCCGTCTTCAAATTGAGAAAGCAAAACTTAATTAGTGAAAATGTTTCCAAACCAGCAAATTCTTGGAACAGGAAAATTCGTGGACTACATCGGACGGTGGTTTATAATGAAGGCAATTATAATTTGAACACAACTTATTATTTATATAATGAATTTTAATTAAGCATTACTCCTCAGAGGATAATTCTGCAAACATTTGCCTCCACTAATTTGGGCAAGCATAATTTATGCTTAAGCACACATTTCCTTCGGTTAGCTTGCATTTGGTTTTCTGCGTTAACACGAGCTGTGAAAATGGTCTACGGTACAAAAAGGGGTACCTACACTGATTTATAGTTAGGTTTGTTTTGTGAAGTTTTAGACTCGACGGTTGTTTTTAAAGTGTTTTCACATAACACCGGTTATGATAATTAATTTATTGCTTACTAGTTTTATGAGAATGTAAGTGAGCAACCAACATCTTACATCTAAAGTCAATCTCACCTGTGCGTGTTACTCTGCACTCTGCTGATTAACAAACAAGGCAATGGCGAAACTTGGTTCCTGTTTAGGGTTGTGGGGATCAGACGGCGGCTCACCCAATATAATACCAAATACCGTCAAATCTATGATAAGAGAAGGTAGACCCTGGTATTAAGCCGGGATAACGTCAGTCAGAATAAAAGAAAATATTTTGACTGCTACCAGATAGCAGATTCACGTGGTTTGATTTTAGAACTGACTTGAATTACCAGATGCTGTATAGTTCTTGTTGATCAAATCGATTTAAAGTTCAGACTGTTCAAAGAGCATACGATTTAGTAGTAAGTAGATTAACTAAATTCCAACCATATGAACACGCTATGAGACGACGTGGCTGTTTGTATTCTTTACAATGACACAGATGCCCGCATGGTCTCAGTCGAGTTTGTAGTAAATTTCGGAGTTTACTTGGTACGACGCGTGGACATAAATATTGTTTATTTCAGGTTATTTATTCAAGTTGTAACCTCTTTGTAACAATGTTTTCTTAGAAGGGTTTCTTTCAGAGCTGTACTCTATTTGCATTAAGCGAGTTGCGAAGATTTTTTACAAAATAATATTTGTACGTAGCATTCCATACATTGAGTTTTTACAACAGGGTACTGCCTGACGTTAACCCGTCTGGGGAAAAACACCCCGACCCGAAACAAATATTTGTGAATCATACAAACATTTTATCGGTGCGGGAATCGAACCCGCGGTCTCTCGCATAACAGCCGACTACTCGCCTACTGCGCCACAGAGGCGGTCATACTAAGCCTTACAAATATTATAAATGTAGAAAGATAGACTAACAAGTCTATCTTTCACACAGCAATGGCGCAATGGAACCATATGGTGTTGTGCATAGATATGTTTAGTTTATGGACCCGAAACTGACATAGGCTTTTTATTCAGAAAACCAATACATTCTCAGGACAAAGTCACTGGCAAAAGGTAGTTCTAAATAAACAAACTAGAGGCTAAATAAATAAATAATTATTTTAAGTACCCGAAACGTGTGTAACGAAATAATGTGTGGGTAAAGAAGCCCACTAACCACTGAAACCGGTCCGGCCACCGCCGACCTCTGGGCCGTCGCGTACTCCGTGAATTATGGAAGGGGTGTCTGGCTCGAATGGGTGGTAGATGGCGGATTGTGTCTATGGTTAACTGTTGATGGCTCTTTGGTTTGTCTATGCCTATCGTTACAGAAGTATAGTATGCGGTATTTTTTTGTTTGTCGCAAAAAGTTTATCTTGAGTATCTTTGGATTGGACACGTGAATCGTATGGAAAAAAACTCGGAGGCATTTTGATCAGGTAAGGAAGAGATTGCATGATTAATGTCTCATTGCAGTTGCTGGTGCTTTATCGGTTAGAAGCGACAACCAGCAACTTTAAACGTCTGTTTTAAGGTTCGCAACCGCGACAAGAGACCGCGGCAAACACGCCAGGGACATGCCCGCTTTGTTTGCAATCGTATAGGCACGTTATGAGATATGCGAACAAGACAGGCAACCGCGACGCGCGACATACAATTTGAAACAAAGCAGAGTTGTCGCTATTGCCTGACTCACGACCACTCACGACACATGCCGCGGTCTTTCTGTCACAGCCCCTTAGAATACCATTGTGTGGTTGCATAACCTGTAACTGGATAGTGATATTATTGTATAAGGGTTGTGGGGGACTGTATAAATAAACACGTTCGTGTACTGTATTTGGTTTATTCTCTTCGATAGTTCACAAATTTCTTCTTTCTTTAATTTCTTTAAATGCAGACATATTGACGGTCTAACTACGGGTTGCCAATAGATAACAGTCTTGGTGACACCTACAGTGAAATTTTTGTCTGTAGCATGAATTAGATATATAGCAGTGATAGCTCAGTGGTGAGTGGTACGTCCTGTCGAAGATGAAAGTCGCAGGTTCGACACCAGCCCCAAGAGTATACACCTCTGGATTTTCTAAGTACGTGTGTATTAATTGCTCAGTACCAGCCCGGAGTATGTGCCCGGTATGGCGATAGGCTCGCCCCCTATCACACAAGGGACGGAGATTCGCTCGGCGAAATGTGGGTGTACTGGTTATACCTCTGCCTACCCCTTCGGGGATAACAGGCGTGAGTGCGTATGTATGTATGTATTAATTGTTATTTATCACTTGCTTTAGCGGTGAAGGAAACATCATGTGGAAACCTGCATACCTGAGAAGTTCTTCATAAGAATTTCGAAGGTATGTGAAGTCTGCCAACCTGCATTAGGCCAGCATGGTGGAATAAGGCCTAACTCCCTCTCATTCAGTAGAGGAGGTCCCATTACTAGGACGTATATAATAGAAGGCTAGTAAAAAGCAGTAGATGGCTCAAGTCTAATAAAAAATCGATGTGAAATGCCAAATAGCTATTGCGTTTTTTACGCAGAATAAGATTTCCGTAGGACCCTTCTTTCTTTCACAGTCCCTACTTCTTTCATCTGAGGTTGACAACACATCCATGATTTTTCTGGTATTGTGGGCGTAAGTGGCCGGCGGAGACCACTCAGCATCAGATGACCCATTTGTACTGTTGCCGGCCTTTGCTATAAATCAAAATGCATACCATAGCGCTGAAAAAACACTCTAAAAATAAATTTATTCCAGAGTCTGAAAGTGTTATTATCAATATTAAAAAGAAACAAGATAACGCAAACTTTCGCGAATGTAATAAAATAATGTGTGGTGGTCGAGTAACCGCTGAAATGGGTTCGCTGTCTGACCTTGCCGGACCTTGCTGTGAATTATGGAATAGGTACCGACCACAAATGAACACGAGAGTATTTGATAGTTAACTCTTTGTCTTTGGTAGACCATCCGTGGAACAAACTTGAAAGCATTTGCTTAGATATTAAATAGTTATTGGAGCTTTTTTTGGCTTTTATTACACTAAAAAAGCACTACTAAACATTATTTTCAAGTTTACCCGTGCAGGACATTATTTCGTCCCTCTTTTACAATATTAGAATTTCACAGAATAATAACGTATAATTTAGCTGAAAATAAAAAATAATTGTATTGTTTTTTTCATATTTTTAACAATGCGGAGGTTTAATTTAACATTGTAAGAAACCGTGTAAAATTAAATATCCGCGTTGTCGGCTGTTACAATATGTAACACAAAGATGTAGACATTGAGCACTTGTTTCATCGGTGACGAGTAGGGAGCAGTGAGTGAGTGTAGCGCGTGTTATTCGGCGAGTGTTTTTTTCGTTGATGGTCCATGTCGCCGCGAGGAACTCGCTGAGCTAGAGTGTTCGTGTGTGCGCGGCGGTGTGAACAGTCAGCGATCAAATATTTACATTTGCGTATTTATTTAATTTATTCTCAATGTTACATTATATTTATCTCTTGAATCTTTTTTTGAGCGATAAAAAAAGCAACTGCCTCGGTGGTGTAGTTGTAATGCGTACGCATTCACGCCTGTAATCCCCGAAGGGGTAGGCAGAGATGTAACCAGTACTCCCACATTACGCCGAGCTTATTTCTGTCCTATGATGTGATGAGGGCGAGCCTATCGCCATACCGGGCACCATTCCAGACTCCGGGCTGATACTGTGTATTTTGTGATAGAAAAACCCAATATCACTTTTACCCGACCCGGGGATCGAACCCGAGAATTCAGCACAGCAGTTAGCGTAAGCTTTACAACTACGCTATCGAGGCAGTCTATTATGTTTATATTTATGTATACGTCAGTGTCAATGGCCTATTATTAATCGGATTTTCAAAACTATGCGGTGCTCACTATACAATCAGATTTTACACTACCATCAAGCATTTTAGCCCAGAAACCCTCTGTTTGCTGAACTGCTTGACCCCTTCGGGACATGAAAGTACGTAGATAGCATTGATTTTCGATATGTACTTAAAAAGGCCTTAAATCATGCCAACCACAGTTATAAGAAGTGCCGTTGTCATTCATTCAATGTCCAGTATTTATTGCTAAAGTTCAACACTGATGGGTAATTCAAAGGCTAATATTTTTTTGCCCTTTCAGCCTGTCGCTGATTAAATCTTATTCTGCAGGGCCATCTTTACTGGATGAGGCGATAACGTTGAGTTATGGTGTTGTTATGAGTGCTTGTGGTTATCTTTATAGAGTGTAAAATGTTTTTTTTATGCAATGATTTTCGTTTTGAGTCTGAAGAATTTTAGTCTTGTTTCTGATCGTAATTATTTTGTGTTAGTTATCTTTAAACGCTTTTTAAAATAAAATATGTAGTATAATATATGCCATCATAAAATATATAAATTTAAACTTCACTTGATAATTCAGATTGGCCAGCACGACATAAGCAGAATTTTTATAATTTATAACCTCAGACTGAATTTCTTGGTGCTTCTTGGATTTGTGGGCACTTCAAAGCATCTGTAAAGTTTTTATGTAATTAAAGATTTGTAACGAATTAGGATATTTTGTCATTATTGATTTATATGTTATATCTATCTATCGTGTTTTATTTTGTGTTTTTGTACTGCTTTGATGTTCGTTGGACGTTAGGAGCTATTTAAAGTTAACCATAGGTGGGTGAACAGGGCAATAGGCATACATTACCGATGTGTGTAAAGACAAATAATTCAAACAAATAACAATAATAATAATAATAATACACCCAACAGTCACACACATAGTCCTGATCCCACACTAGGTAAACCTGTGTCGTGGGTATCAAGAACTACGAGGGACTTGCGGTCCCACAACACCCAGACCCGAGACCAATATTTGTGGTTCACACAAACATTTGTCAATCAACTACAACTACAACTACTACTCTTGACAAGACAGCTCTCGCTTAGGGAACTACATGTCATGCTAAAGAACAATACAACCTGCGAATTGAGTATTTCAATTGATTTTCACTACCGTTCATAACAACTGGGTTAGGAATTGAAGGTAAACAGGGTAAAGTGTTATTCAAATACTGTTGGAACCAAGGTCGCTTGAGGTTATAATTAGATTATTTGGTATGTCAAATTAACAGTTGACATTACTGTCTACTGTCAGCGTACTTTGAGAAATTGGTGAGGTCTCGGGTTCAAACCCCAGGTGCGGCAATCACGATTTGTGTTTGAGTTTTCGATTCGAAATATCACACATGAGTTAGGATTTGTGCCGAATATGGCAATAGATTCGGCTTCTGGGACATCATGGGACGGAAATATGTTCGGCGAATCGTTGATACACTAGTTGCATTTCTACTTAACCTCTTGGAGAAATAAACTTATATTTGTGTTATAAATCGTATTAAAATATTGTATTATACTGTAAATAATAAATTACTGCCTCGGTGGCGCAGTTGTAATGCATACGCGTTTCGACTGAGGCTGACGCTGAGGTCTCGAGCTCGATCCCCGGGTCGGGTAAAAATGGTATTGGGGGTTTTTTTTTTTTAAAAACCCTGAGTCTGGAATTGTGCCTGGCATGGCAATAGGACACAAATAACACATTCCTATCACATCATGGGACGGAGACACGCTCGGCAAAATGTGGGTGTACTGGTTACACCTCTGCCTACCCCTTCGGGGATTACAGGAGTGAGCGCGTATGTATGTAAAATAAATTATGTTCAATTTGATAAACTTTATAATGCTTCTAATCAAAGGACGTTAGCCATATTATTTCTAAAGTTTAAGGTCCCTCGTATGCGAGAGGCCGTCTGGATTGTTATCACCGTGTAAACACAGTTGTTTTTCAGTTAGAAGGATATTAAAGCCAGTGAAATTACTGGGCATTATGAGATTTAACAACTTATGTCTCGGGGTAACGAGTGCAGTACAGTGCCACGTAGAGCTTTGTAATACAAAGTTCTAAGTGATGTTGATTCTGTTTATGTGCAGGCTTTACGCTTACTATCAGGCGAGCAACCTATTCGTTTCGTAATTCCAGCTAATAAAAAAAGTACTTTGGACTAACTAAGAATTTCTATTCTAATCTATATTTCCATATTAATACTGTTATTCCACTCAAAAGCAAATCCAAAACAATGTCGTAATATATCTGAATACAGTAATTATTTACCCAAGACACGGTCATTAGCGGCACCGAACCTGCTAACTCACGGTGGGAGGCGATCTGTACACGGTACAAGGGAACCACGCCGACAAATTAAACGCAAACTTTAGCGGTAATTACTGCTACGTTGTTGATTTGTATGGACGTGTTAATAATTATTTTGGGTAACTTAAGTACGCTCTTTAATATGGTAGCTTAGGTTCTATGTAAAGCCTCGTGATACAGTCTTAGCCACTCCGTCAAATGTGAATAGATTTTGATGATTCTTTCATTAAACAATAGTGTAATAAAACTTTTTAACAAAAAATTATACCGACTCTAAAAATAACAAGCTAAAATAAAACTAAACAACAGTTTTGAATCGGTGGCACCAATTAATTTTTAAAATACAAAATTATGTTATGTTCAATTGTTGTTCTTATGTTCAATATTTCTCTTTTCATTCTCTTCTTGTTTACACCTGCCTTGTTTTTTCTCTGCACTACCCAAAGGTTGACTGGTAGAGAATGCCTCTGGCATTAAGTCTGCCTGTACATATATTATGTATAAAGTGTGTAAAATAAATAAATAAATAAATTGTTCTTAGTTGTTGTACTAAATTGTTCTTTGTTTTTTTTGTCGCTTTTATCAATTATTATGTGAACAAATATTTCACTTCTTTTATCTATTACGTCGTGTATTTTTTTACCGAATTCAAAAAAGGAGGAGGTTATCAGTTCGGCGCGTTTTTTTATCATGTCTGCTCCGCTCCACCTTTTTTACGAAACCACAAATCTCACCTCACGAAAATACAGCCATGTTACGTACCTGAAAACAAAATAACTGATTATTTATTTGTTTTTTACCCCCGACGCAACAAGAGGGGTGTTTATAGACTTTACCTACCTGTCTGTAGCATTATAGCTCCCAAATGAGGTAGCTTTAATAATACGTTTTTATTAAAAAATTGGTTTAATACGCGTGGTAATTAAAGTTTTAAGAAATCCGTTCAATTTACGTCTATGAGCTAAAGTAAATCTGCTTTACTGGTTTTGTTTTGTTTTGTTTTGCATATATTTTATTCAATTATTGTAATGCAAGGAGTTTGAGGAATTTCAGTTATAACATTTTACTGCCGGTAAGCAAATCTGTTGATAGACAGAATATTGGGAATGAACATTAAAAAACATATATCATTCAACACCCTAAATTAAGTCAGTAGACGATTGCAAATACTAACCTACTCGATTTTCGGACAAATAATTTGAATCGCGTTGATACTCAAACAAAAAGTTAAGCTTCTGTTGATGTTATAAAATCCAACACACGAATCCGTCATCCTTAATCGATGCAATCAAAAATTTCCATTTTGTGTACTCAGATTAATATTCGGTTGGGTGTTATAAAACAAAACTGAGTAGAGGTTTTGCGTATTGGATTGGGATGCGCGTCGGACGGTTTCTGGATGGAACGAAATTTTAATTAAACCTATATTGATTCGAGTATTTTAGCGAGCAGGCTTTATTATTAGAGTTCCGTAGCCAAATGGCGAAACGAAACCCTTATAATTTCGTCGTGTACGTCTGTCATATCACAGCCATCTACTCGGAGACTTTTAGCACTATATATATGGTAATTTGGATGGTAGGTGTATCCTATGAACTGCTACACACAGGTGTAGGTGTAATTAATAAAATATATTGGGTGGCTCTTTATACATGTAACTGAAAGGTAATTTAGGTAACGTTAAATAAAGGTAACGCAAACATACCTAAATTGCATCGGTGCGGAGATCGAACCTGCGGTTTCACGTTTCATAGTCGGCAACTTGCTCATCCACTGTGCTATGGGGGCTGTCAGGTTTTATTAGAAACTAGCTTTCCTCGCGACTCCATTCGCATGGCAAAAAGGAAAATCGAAGGCGAAAATTATATGAATATTGCAAATCCGTAGGAATTGACACTAAATCTCTTCAGGATAAAAGTGCTTTGAAGGCGACTGTAATGCAATTTTCCTTATTACTTTGCTTTTTTAACCTCCAATAAAAAGAGGGGGTGTTATAAGTTTGTTCCCTTTGTCTGTCCTGTCGGTTTGTCGGCCTGTCTGTTTGTCTATCTGACTTTGTGTGTCTGTGGCATCGTAGCACCTAGATGAGTGAACGAAATTGAATGATTCTTTTAATTTGTAAGCTTATTTAATTGAGAGGTGTCTTAGGCATCATCTTATCTTCTCCTACATCTTAGTTATCATCAGGCAAGCGACCTTCTCATCTCGTCATTCAAGCCAATAAAAAAAAACTAACCGTAGATTGTAAAATACTTCATATTAGCCTATTTTAACAGAAGTATAATTGAAGAATATTATATCTACCAAACATTAAATGAGTCATTTCAAAATGTTAAATATCTGAATTCGGTAATACCGACTAAGATTAGAAGACAAATCAAATATTAAATCAGATGAAACGGATTAATTCACTTTACTTGAGGATAAAATGAAATGAATTTGAATAAACGGTGACAGATGATTTGTTAGCAACAATGGAAAATTACGTAAATATATGTACATAGATCAAAAATTGCGTATTCAATAAAATTCCAGTACATTAGGCCGTCCAAAATAATCTAGGAACGCTGAAAAACAATGAATAATTTATTTCTAGTTAAAATATGAATAATGTATTAAAGTAAAAAGGTTGTAACACAAGACACTAGTCTATTTCCATGTGCGTGAAACTAGATAGGTAGTTATTGTTTTGCATATTCTTAAACTATATCACTATTTACATTATGAGATGTTTGTAATGAAAATGGTAAATCTCATACATATGGAAATGGTTACTGTTAGACTTTATTATCCCTGTTATAGGGATTCGTAATATGTACAAGGTAAATTATTGTTTTCCGATCGACTTCTGTACCTTAAGATTGATAAGCCTTCATGCATTGCCTGAAGTTAGTCAGTATTGTACATGCATACATTATTGTATCGTATCGTATCGTATCGTATCGTATCGTATCGTATCGTATCGTATCGTATCGTATCGTATCGTATCGTATCGTATCGTATCGTATCGTATCGTATCGTATCGTATCGTATCGTATCGTATCGTATCGTATCGTATCGTATCGTATCGTATCGTATCGTATCGTATCGTATCGTATCGTATCGTATCGTATCGTATCGTATCGTATCGTATCGTATCGTATCGTATCGTATCGTATTGTATTGTATTGTATCCCTATATTATACATGCCCCACTGCTGGGCACGGGCCTCCTCTACTGAGTGAGAGGGGTTAGGCCTTAGTCCACCACGCTGGCCTAATACGGGTTGCTAGACTTCATATAACTTCGAAATTCTTATGAAGAACTTAGGTATGCAGGTTTCCTCACGATGTTTCCTTATCCGTTAAACCAAGTGATAATGAACAATTAACACACATGTAACTTAGAAAAGTCAGAGGTGTATGCTCTTGGGACTGGTTTCGAACTTGCGACTTTCTTCTCGACAGTCTGTACCACTCCCCACTAGCTATCGCTGCTATTAAGTTCGACAGATTAATGTTAATAAAAAAACAAACGTGTGATATTGAAATTCAAAATTCCACATGAAAATTTAACCGTGAGATGGTTTTCACAAACGGTTGTTTTATACAATATTGTAAAATCTACGTTAGTTTTACGAATTCACCAAATTAATTGCGAGTGGCGAGTGGCGACCCCTTAACAACGCGGTAGCAGCGGTAGTATGAATAGCCCGGAATCAGAACAATAGAGCCAATCATTCTTTCAACACTCAGCTGCCATTCAGGCCTCACAAAGCTATTGTTGACTCACTCACTCACATTTATCTCTCTCGCGGTATCCAATTGTTAGGATCCCCAAATTTCACTCGTTTTATGAGCGTGAATCGGAGAATTCGTTAACGTTTTTATTATGATTTTTTTATTGTATTTAATTTTAAGGAAATCATTTAACTTAATTTTAACGACATCAGTACATTCTCTGCCTACTGTTTCAGTTATGTAACACAATATGTGAAAGAACCATAATTTCTTGTAGGAATCAAGCTAGTTTTATATGATACAGTCTTGGTTTCCTACTACTATTATTATCAATGTGAAAATTGGGATAATTGTAAGTTTGTGATTTTTTAAATTATCCTGAATGACGAAATGAGTAGTTAGCTGATGGCAAGTGCCACGCCTGCTTATAAACAAACACATACAGAACTTTGAATTACAAAGCACTGCATGACACTGGACTGCGTTCGTCACCCTGAGACATAAGTTGTTAAATCTCTTAATGCACAGTAATTTCACTGGCTTCAACGTCCTTTAAACCGAAACATAACAGTGCTTAACACTGCTGGTTACGGCAGAAATAGTCAAATCGGCGGTACAGACGGCCTCTTGCATACGAGAGACCTATCACATCAATGTTTATTAATGGGATTTGGATGTTTGTTAATCATCAAGTCTCGAATGAACTCCCTGCATCGGTGTTTCCAGATCGTTGTGACCTGTCCTTCTTTAAGCGAGACTTAAAAAAACTTTTCCTTCAACGCTAAGCAGCGGCTTGGCTGTGCTCTGGTATTGCTGAGGTCCATGGGCGGCGGTAACCACTTACCATCAGGTGGGCCACCTGCTCGTTTGCCTTTCCAAGGCAATAAAAAAATCAATCACCGGATTTGGATTAAGTTTAACAGACAGGTAGATTATAACCTGGATTAGGACATAGGCTAGGTACTTTTTATCACGAAAAAAGCAAGTAAGAGCTACTAATATATAAACTGATACTAATAAGTTGGGTGTTTAGTATATTTGTTTATAACTGGAAAAAAGGAAACAACTCGACAGAATACAAAACTAAAAGTAAACCTAACTGAAACAGCTTTAAATAAAGCTGTATGCACAAAAGAAGACGTCAAAAATGCTCACGGCACAATATCGTTTGAACACAATGGAGGTATATATAAATACACGCCGCGCCGTGCAAACAACGGAGCGTGTTATCTCTCGTATAGATTTATTCGCGACTATCGTGTAGGATTTAGGATTCCGTACCCAACGTGTTAGAAGTTACGTGAGACGAGTTTTTTTTTTTTAATAGTATACGCCGGCAAACGAGCAAGTGGGTCACCTGATGGTAAGTGATCTCCACCGCCCATGTAAATAATCCACAATACTAAAATAATCATGGGCGCGTTGCCGACTTTAAAGGAAAAGGATAAGTAAGGGATTGGGAAGGGGAGGGTAATTTGGGCCTCTGGATATCTCACTCACCGTACGAAACGCAGCAGCAAGCTGCTACTTTACGCCGGTTTTCTGTGAGACAGCGGTAACGACCCGGACGAGTCGGCCCATTCATGCTGTAGACAAAATTGTCTACATAACCATTTAACTATACCCTTCCACTACTATATCCCACCATTATTATTTCAGTGTACCCAACGCTTTCACAGTCACCCTCAATACACCAATAAAAGAGAATACGCTCTATATTTTGAACCGTAATAGTTAAAATTATCGTAAATTATACTTTAATATTTACAGCCTCCGTGGCGTAGTGGCCGATTAGCCGGCAGTGAAGCGGGAGGCCGTGGGTACGATTCTCGGTCATAAAAACTACAAGCCAAATCTTTCTGTGTTAAAAAGCATGTTTCGAATCGACTGTGAGTGGGATAAAGGCAGGTGGAAGAAGAAGAAGATGCCGGATGTCTTAATAAATAATGAAAATAACAAAAAGCAAACATTTAAGGGGGTCTTACTGAACCATCAGTGTGGAGTTTAACTCGCACTTAACCGGCTTTTTCTTGTTTTCCAACATATCTTTGTCAGGTCCCCAGAGATGGACAGTACAATAGCCTTCTGTTTTTTATTTATTCGTGGTTACGCAACTGGCTAAAGTTCCCGTCACCATTAATCGTTCTCGAGATTGTCATGTCAAGGATGAATTAAGCGCAAAAAGAAAATCAATATACTTATTTCGCTTTCATCGCAAGGAACAATGAAGTAAATCCCGCTGGGTTTTTTAATATAAAAATACAGTCGAATCGGAAATATGTTAACCTTGTATCTGAAAGGAAGAATCGTGATTGAGAAAAATGGTCGAAGGATTAAAGAACATTTTAGGAAATATTTATATCTGCTTTAATGTTCTCGTTTTCAGTATTTTTATACGTAAGTAAAGGATATAAATTTAAGGTTTTATACGCTATAATGTCACAAAAGATTACGATAACAACATAGTATATTCTATTATATATCGAATGGTCAGTAACCTATAGTATCAAAGCTTTCAAGCCGCCCGAAGGCCTCCGACTTGGCTTAATGACTGCATCAGTTGATAACAGCCGGAACCGACTTTTTACATACCCTCCAAGGGCGTAGGCGTTCAGTTAAAATACTATTAAGTGGTCACCCATCCGTACCAAGGCTTGCTTAACTCGCTATTTGTTTACCGATCAGTGAGTGGAACTGGCTATGAGAGCCTCCTACAGCAGAGTATATGCACTATATTTTATTGTAGGAATTAAGCACGTTTTGTAAGATATTGCCTTGTCTTTCTATATTATAAAACATACAGACATAATCTAACACCTGTATCCCCGAAAGGTTAGGCAGACGAGTAATTAATGCACTCTCGGTTCGCCTAGTTTATTCTTATCTCATGCTGAGAGAGGTGGCGAGCCTATCGCGATTTCGGGCATAAATTCTAATCCCGGGAAATTCATGTGTGATTTTTCGAATCCAAAAACAAATTATGATTACCCTACCTGCCATTTGAATCAAGGGCTTCACTGTTCCTTAGCTCAAGTATACTCTACCAATGGGTTATAAATTGTAACTATTATAAAAGTGTGCGACAAAAAGCGCGATAGTATTCTGTTGAATTTAATCGGTACAGAAAGTATGAAGTATGCCGTAGACGCTGAATGGGCATTCAGCGTCTACGGCAGCATATAGTATATCATTAGACATTACGTGCCCACTTCGTGCTGTTTGTTGATTGTATTATTGTTTTTATAAGACCATTATTGTCGCCAAGATGAGTTGATATCAACCAGGTGGCCGGTCGTAAAACATAAGCCACATCTTTCTGCCTCGTGGACTATAATATTAGTCTGCAGATCTCATGTAGGGATAATTATACAATTCGTATATCAATTTGTTTTTTATTCTGTTCCTTTTATAATTTAGGACGGCAAACAAGCAAGAGGATCACCTGATGTTAAGTGATCTCCACCGCTCATGAACGTCCACAATACAAGAAGGATCATGTACGCGTTGCCAACCTTAAAGGAAAGGGATAATTGGAAAGGAGAGGGAATTTGAGCCTATGAATATCTCGCCCATCCTACGAAACGCAGCAGCAAGCCGCTATTTTATAGCCGGTTTTTTGTGAGACAGTGATAACCCCAGCAGGCCAGCCCATTCATGCTGCAGACAAAACTGTCTACAGCGTGGCTCAACAACTATTATTCACCTGAATTATGAGACGAGCAGTTTGCTCGCCTGATTGTTACGCTACGCCTGCTCATAAACAGTGTCACACAGAACCAGGCGTGGATCTTTGTAGTTTCAGGAGGCGCCAAAATCATAATATAATATGATTTTGATTATAGAGTTTTGAGATATAGGCTTTAATGTCTTTTAAATCAGAACATAAAACTACTGCTTGGCGGCAGAAATACCATCAGTACTTCATCCATCTATGACTGGATGAGTGTATGTTCATAACAATTAAACAGTGAAATTAAACCGGGTTCATTAATTTAAAATCAATCTAAAATTAACAGTCAAATTAGTATCATTCATTGAAAGCAAGTTAATTTAAGCAATTAATTTCGTTCCGAGTCCATTTTGGGGGAGCAAAAAGTTTTAATTGCCAGAAGTTTGAAAAATTATATTCTGATGAAAGTCTATTTGAGTTATTTTTGGTAGTGGCTTTTTAATTTCCGCTCATTTATATCGTTTTGGGCTTGTTTTACAATTTGCAGTTAAATGTTAACCGCCAGATAACGCATTACGCAGCCAATTTATGGAGTACCAACTTGACACATTATATTGATGCCAGCAGCGATAGTTCAGCGGAGAGTGCGTAAGTCCCAGGTTCGAAATCAACCTCAAGAGCATGCACCTCTGACTTTTTGAAGTTACGTGTGTATTCATTGTTAATAATCACTTGCTTTAACAGTGAAGGAAACATCGTGAGGAAACCTGCATACTTGAGAAGTTCTCTATAAGAGTTTCGAAGGTATGTGAAGTCTGCCAACCTGCATTAAGGCCTAACCCATCTCATTCAGTAGAGGAGACCCGTGCCCAGTAGAGGGACATATGTAATACAAGGCTGGTTAATACCATTAACAACAATTATTGTTTTGACGCAGCGCAATCATGATTTTGTATTTTGCTGTGTATATTTTTTTTGAGAAGTAATGTTTACAAGGAAACTGTCACATTGGTAAAAATAGTAATGGTAAAAACTGTAAAAATGGTAATGGTAAAAACTGTAAAAATGGTAATGGTAAAAATTGTAAAAATGGTAATAACTACACAACACACATACACACTCACGCCTGTAATCCCCGAAGGCACCAGTCCACCAACATTTCGCAGAGCTTATTTCCGCCCCATGATGTGATAGGGGCCAGCCTACCGCCAATCCGGCACACGCCAGGGAGGCTGTCTTATTCTACTACCTATTTCTTCATCTTCCACTTGCCCTTATCCCACTGGCAGTGGGGTCGGCGCAACATGCTTTTAACATACGAGTATGTTACCAAATGATTTGGCTTGAAGTTTTTACAACTGTCCACCTGCCTGACGTCAACCCCTCTGGGGAGAAAACACCCAGACCCGAAACAAATAATACACAAACATTTTATCTCGGTGCGGGAATCGAACCCACGGCCTCTCGCTTCAAAGCCGGCTACTCGCCCACTGCGCCACGGAGGCTGTCTAATTCTACTATCTATTTAATATACATAAATGTGAAAGTTTGAATGTTTGTATACGCCCTCACACCTGTATTCCCCGAAGGGGTAGGCAGAGGTGTAACTAGTACACCCACATTTCGGCCGAGCGTATCACCGTCCCATGATGTGATAGGGGGCGAGCCTATCGCCATACCGGGCACAAATCCCAGACTCCGGGCTGATACTGAGCATTTCGTAATAGAAAAACCCAATACCACTTTACCCGACCTGGGGATCGAACCCGAGACCTCAGCGTTAGCTTAATCGTAACGCGTACGCATTACAACTGCGCCACCGAGGCAGTCCATTTGAATGTTTGTGAGTTTGTAAATTTGGGTGTTTATTAATCTGCAAAACGGATTAAGATGAAATTTGGCAAACAGGCAGACCATGCCCTGAGCCAGGTAATGCGATACTTTTTATTCCGGAAAACGAAATTCGGGCGGTGATTTATAAAGATAAGCACAAATCTTGATGGTAGGTCCATTGTATTCGAGGGGTTCTCTGGATTGGTACCACCGCTTTGTTTGTTTCTGCTTCCAATCAGTAATGTGTAAGCACTGTTGTTTCGGTTTGAAAGACATTGTAGGCAAATAAATTACTGAGCATTATGAGAATTAACATCTTATGTCTTGGGGTGACGAGTCCCATACAGTACTTTGTAATTCGAACTTCGGTGTGGTATTGTTTCTGTTTATGGGGAGGCGTGGGGCGCTTACCATTTGGCGAGCGTCCTGCTCGTTTCGTCATTCCATCGAATAAAATTGTAACATTATTTGTACAGATACATATAAACATACCTTGGCGATAGGCTCGCCCCCTATCACATCATGGAACGGATATAAGCTCGATATAACCTACCCCTTCGGGGATTACAGGCGTGAGTGCGTATGTATAAACATACCTTGAAGTACTATAGAGCAAATATGATGGTATTCCTTATTTGAATTATTTTTCTTACATAATCAATGTCAGACCAGATCAAAGTTCAGTCGAAATCAAAGAAGTTAATAAAAAAAATATATATATAGAATAGATTTTTCAACAGCCTGTCGTCGTTCGTCTATATAAACTTTCCCAAAAAGGATCAAGGCTTAAAAACTTTCAATGTCGAGAATATTAATTGTCTTTTTTACACAAACTTCGGAAGCCATTCAATTAACTTTCAATTTAAATTGAAAACTGAAAAGTGCTTTCTCAAACAATTCAAATATTTTATCCATTTTGACTGTCTATCTCGTTGAGTTTCAAGTCATCGACTAATTTATCGAAGAAAAGTAATAATAGCCTAACGGAGAATGGAACGAATGGAACGGAATGCCGAGACGGATATCGCGGGTTCGATTCCGACTGTTTTTTTAAAATTTATTTTTATTGCATCGGCCGACAAATGAGTCATCTGATGGTAAGTGATCACCACCGCCCATGTACGCCCACGCCAGAATTAAGTACTGATTTGTTTAATAATAATGTGCAACTAGATTTAATTAGAATTATATTTGACTCGTAACTTTTGTTATTAATAAATATAGTAGCGAGTATGAGTATGCAAGAGGCCTGTTCCATGCTTGTTTCCATCCTTAATGTTGGAGTAAGATTCAACCACCAATTAACGTACAAGACAGCTATATTTTGAAAGTACCTAGTTGACATCTTTCTGTCCGTATGTCAGTGTGTGACTTTTGTATCTGATATTAGTAGCATTTACTCAAAGGTGGTAAAAGACGCGCTAAATAAATAACATGGTTTAAAATGTGATTGCCAGCTATAAGTGCATTATAGTTTGAAAAGATCATAAATCAACGCATAATATTGACTTATTTAGCTCGCTCATAAACTTCCGTAAAGGGATCCGTACATGTCACGGGCCATAGTATTGAGTTGTTTGTGGATGTCCCTCTAGGATTACAGTGGAAGTGTGTGACTGACACTTATAAAAGACGGCGGCCGCGGCAGTCCTGCGGGACACGCGCCGGGGAACGTTAATAAAACTGTCAATCGGGGCTTTACGCTACTTATCGTGGGGTTTCGTGATTTCAGTACAGGGCAGTGATATTTTAAAGATAATGATTTACTGATTCTCAGAATTCTTTATTAGAATTTTGAAGGTATTTTATTGGCTTCAATTTTCTTCTAACTTCTAATGTGTCTATGCTTGAACACACGCGTGTTTAAAGCGGAAAAGATTGACTCAGTATTTTACTTGGTGGCAGATCTCTCTAAGCGAGACCGTCTGGGTTGGTACAACCGCTTTGTCTATTTTTAATGCCAACAGCTACGCAGTCCAGTGCCATGTAGTGCTTTGTAATTTAAAGTTCTGTATGGTGTTGCATCTTTTTATGGGCAGGTATAGCAATTCCTATCAGGCGAACGACCTGCTATTCTTGTCATACGTAATAAAAAATATATATATACGACTAGCTTTTGCTCGCGGCTCTGTCCGAGTGAATGTATTTCCGGGACAAAAGTATCCTATGGCCTTCTCCATGATATACGAATATATCTTCTTACGTTCAATTGATTAGCCATGGCAATTTAACTGACAGATAGACAGAGTTATTTTAGTATTTATAATATTACTGGCTGTCCCGCGCGGTTTCTCCCGCAACTACAGCAGCTCTACCTATCGGGTTCAATTTGAATCTAAATCATCCAGGACGCCATCCAAACGCATACAAACAAAATCATTCAAATCGGTCCAACCGTTTAGGAGGAGTTCAGTGACATAAACACGTACAGTAGAATTATATATATAAAGATTAGTATGGATGAATATGGCGAGGTAAATCAAGAGGTTTACTGTTTTAAAATTGTTGCGTTTTAAATAATTCATAAGCATCTACAGAAAGAAATATATAAAGTACGAGGCGGTTACAGAAGGAAAATTTAATCTTACTAATTAAGTTCATCTCGCAACTGAGGGTGAAAGTAAAAGATGAAGTTCATAAAGTATTTTTCCTTTGTACCTAGAGTTCTTCGTTGAAATATTTTACTACGTAGAATATTTTATGGCCTAAGAAGTAGTTGTAGAGCGTCTTTTTTATAGCATAAGCTAGCAAACGAGCAAGTGGGTCACCTCATGGTAAGTGATCACCACTGCCTATGTGCACCCACAATACCAGAAGGATTATGGGTGCGTTTCCGACCAGTAAAGAAAGGGATAATTAAGGGATTGGTAAGAAGAGGGGGATTTGGGCCTTCGGATATCTTACCGTACGAAACGCAGCAGCAAGTCACTACTTTACATCGGTTTTCTGAGACAATGGCAACGATCTGATCAAGCATTCGTGGTATATAGAAAACAGTCTTACTTAATTACAGTCAGACAGTCAAGAATATCTAGAATATTTGGGTAAAAGTCACAAAATTCAGAAGGAAGGTATATAGTTGTTAAATAGAGAGATTCATTGCTTAGATATGTGAAAGTACCGTTTTTAAAGTACATGTAACAGTTACAGTGATCGATATAATAGAAGGCCAAAATAGACGAATATCTAAAAAGTTTCCTATTTCATACCAAACTATTTTCCAACACAATTTAATTTGGTCACTCTACACAGATTCCCCGCGGTAATAAATTAAGTTAAGTAAGTTGTTCAGTTTAACTAAGCGATAAATTAAAGCTAGATGCCGCGCCAGATAGTAACCAAATTTTTTCGTTTGTCCCACTTGATAGTCTTTTTTATAAGCCTGAACGTCGAAACGAGCAGATGGCTCGCCTGATGGTACGCGCCAAGCCTACCTATGAACAGGCACAGCACAATACACTGCGTGGTGGCAGAAATAGACAAAGAGGTGGTGCCAACCCCGACAACCTCTCCAATACGAGGGACCATTACCACCACTTACTGATTTGGTTTTGGACATTAGGCATTATCTAAGTGCCGACGATTTTAAGTAGACCTCTAAACTGCAGTACTATACATTTTTTCTTTCTTTGAAAGTGATTTTCCACTCAGACCCAGGAGAAGCGGGACGGTTATGTTAATAACACGGGTTAGGCTTAAGTACATCACGCTTGCCTAATGTGAGTTGCTAGACTTTACATACATCCGAAATACTTATGCAAATTTTTCAAGTATGCAGATTTCATGTTTTAATTCACCGTTAAAGCCAGATAATTAACTAATACACACGCAACTTCAAAAAGTCTGAAGTGTTTATGGCCTAAGGGGTCGAACCCGTGATCTCTGGTTCGGTAGTTCGTTCCACTCCCCGCTAGACTTAATGCTTATATTATTATATTATACATAAATACATACGCACTCACGCCTGTAATCCCCGAAGGGGTAGGCAGAGGTGTAACCAGTACACCAACATTTTGCCGAGCGTGTCTCCGTCCCATGATGTGATAGGACTGTGTGATGTGTGTCCTATCGCCATACCGGGCACAATTCCAGACTCCGGGCATTTCTTAATAGAAAACCCCATTATCACTTTTACCCGACCTGGGGATCGAGCCCGAGACCTTTTGTATACCCACATTTTGCCGAGCTTATCTCTGTCCCGTGATATGATAGGGGGCGAGCCTATCGCCATACTGGGCACAATTCCAGACTCCGGACTGATACTGAGCATTGCGAAATAGAAGAACCAAATATCACTTTTACCTGACCTAGGGAACGAACCCGAGACCTCAGCGTCAGCCTCAGTCGTAACGCGTACGCATTACAACTTCGCCACCGAGGCAGTTATTATATTATATGAAAAATAAACACCTAAGTCAATAAAAGTAAATAAATTGAAAGTGTTATGTGGGGCCGTGTAAAGTGGAAGTCTATGTCTACCCCTATGGAATACAGGCGTGATGTTATGTAAAGCAGTGTTCTTACTCCAGAAGGCCAATTCTCGTAATTTTAAATATTCAAAATATCATTCCAATCGAGTCTCAGCGTCAAGAAAGTTGCAAATGGCATTCTCTTAAACCAATAATCAACGTCAAATGCACCTAGCATTAGCAGTAGCATTACCCCGTTTTGGCTTCAGTCAAATTTTATTCTACATTCAATCTCATTACGATCTATGTTCACATTTGACGTTGATTATTGGTTTAAGAGAATGCCATTTGCAACTTTCTTGACGCTGAGACTAGATCGGAATGATATTTTGAACATTTAAAATTACGAAAATTGGCCTTCTGTTGTATGCGCTTCGTCTGTCCATTTGCTAATGTAGTCACTGTATGGGACAATACATTAATAATTTCCATACTGTGTTTTTCACCATGAATGCGTTGGTTATTCCCAGACTTATTTTATCACCAGGCTAACATCAAGCAGCGCTTTTATCCATAATTTAGATCCATATCACCAACAATGGTTACAAACTTCGCGTGTTACTTTGCTACGAGTCCTTGATTTATAGTGCCAATAATTTGCTACGAAGTCTACGTTGCTCTACGTGGGCGTGCTACGTGCTACAGCTACGAGCTTCTATTTCAGCACCGTTTACCTGTTTATATAAATTTCTTTCGTGATCCTTATATGGATTTTTACGTGTACAACCTTTGTCGGGTCGTATCTATATAACATTTATTATGTATTCCGTCTCATCTTTTTTATTCATACTAGTGGTCAAAATTCGACACCTATATTTTTTTTATTTGCTTGACTGACGAGACGAGCTCATTGCTCACCTGATGTTAAGCGTCTCGCCTGCCCATAAACAGAAGCAACACCACACAGAACTTTGGACTAATAGAACTGCGCTCGTCACCCCGAGACATCGGATGTTAAGTCTCAAAATGCCCAGCAATTTCACTGGCTTCAATGTCCTTTAAACCGGAACACATCAGTGCTTACACACTGCTACTTGGCGGCAGAAATAGACAAAGAGGTGGTATAAACCAGAGGGCCTCTCGCATACGAGGGACCAACCACCTTGTAAAATGTATGTTTCTTGACAATTATTTACAATTTTGAATTTTGTTATATTAAGTACGTCAGTTGCGAGCATGACGATTAATGTGTATTGGCAGTGTAAGCGGAAACAATGAATGTGTTATTCTCAGAATAACTACTTAGTTTTATTCTGTTTAATTTAATTTATAATATATAAGTAACTGTCTGCACTCCTCCTCCATAAAGGAGTCCAAAGTTTCCTCCTAACGTATTAGTTTAAAGAAGAAGATAAAAATATTTATTCAAGTATCGGTACAAACTCAACGGCAAACAAAATACTATTTTTATATTGTCTATATTTCGTTTTATACACTTTAAAAAAAGTATTTTAATGAATTTGTGAGTTGTAGGTATTTTAATTAAATTTACTTGTATACTTGCTTTTTTGAGGCTCGTTTTTAATGCAATCCTTATAAAAAATATTGTTTTATAACCTTTATTACTGGAATTAAATAAATAAAACTTATACCAGCACAGTTAGAGCATTAAAAGCATTATCTCGTAAGAATCATACATAATTCATACCCATACCACAGAATGTGTTGATATAGTTTAATGAATTTAACCGCATTTCACGCGACATGCCGTTAAATTGAATTGTCTTACGCGAGAAGAAAAATGAAAAGGTAAATAGTAAAAGGGTTAGGTTATTCGTCTTCTGTGCGATTAATCATGTTCTCAAATGACGCAGAGTCGCAGGAAGACTGTAGATATAGACGTAATATAAAAGGTCTGTTTCTTTTTAACCAACTTTAAAATAAAAATACTGGCCATATTATTTGATTGGCAGCGACATAGGCACCGACTCTAAAGAGACATATAGAAATTATTATTTTTGACTTTTCAGTTTTTTTATTTTGAAGTCGGTTTATAAGTTTTGTTCAAACGTATTTTATTAGTTCTGTTTTATGACATATACGTCAATCTGTATATAAACCACTTTTACTAGGTAGTATGCCCCTCGTATGCGAGAGATCGTCTGGTTTGGTACCACCGGTTTGTCTATTTTTGCCGTCAAGCGTCAGTGTGAGTGTGACTGGTATGTTTCGGTTTGAAGGATATGGAAGCCAGTGAAAATAACGGCTATTATGAGATTTAACACCTTATGCCTCGGAATGACGAGCGCAGTCCTGTGCCATGCACTTCTTTGTAAAATTCTGCGTAGCGTTGCTTCTTTTATGGGAAGGCGTTGCGATTGCCATTAGGCGAATGACCTGCACGTTTCGTCATTCAGGCTTATAAATAAAAGGTAGGTAGACATTACCATCTAAGTCAATCGAGTCGGTATATTCACGCTATAAAACTTAAAGTCAGTAGGTCCCTTGAGGCAACTTAGCGGCTTTTAAGACGTGACGATAACCGCGATGACCTCCAATCGAGGCCTGCGGCGGGATATTATTCTATGGTAGATTCTCTAAACGTCAGTGATATTTTTATGGCATAATGGCTCTTATTAATAATACATTAAGTCTCTAATTTGAAGGACAGTTTGAGTTTCAATAAGGTTGAATTCTGCTTGTCAAAGTAGTTTACCGGTAAACGGCCAGGACAATCGGGTTAAAACGTGTTCCGAACGGCACGAAGAGTTTACCACCGTTCAGTGCGCGTGAAAGTTACACCGCGAGAAACGTTGGTTAATCACGTCGGTCTTTAAAGTAAACATGTACTTTACTTAAATGGCGTTCTTCAAGAACTTTAGAAAAGTTGAACGCTGAACGCGCAGTTACATTCGCGAGGAAGGGGTGCAAGAAATGTTGTTAAAATACGTTTCATTGTTAAACATACTCGTATGTAAAAGATTTACGCCCGGTTTCTGAAAGGCTGATCAAAGTAAAATTAACTAATCAAATGTCAAGTCGAAATTGAGTTGCATGAAGCGTGGTCAACACCTTTGATTGACATACACGTAGTTAACATAACTCTCAAATGAATATGAAAAATCGTATGTCAAACGGTACTAAAGAGACATCAATATTATTATTTTTTTTCACTAATCAATGTTTCAGCAACTGGAATTGATTTGACAGTGGTGTCAAAATAAAAGTTCTGTTAGTTGAATGTTGATTTGATCAGCCTTTCAGAAACCGGGTGTTAGGGTTGATTTCAATGCCCGAATACATTTACGCATTATTCAACCAATTTTCGTTTGAATTTGATATTTTTTATTGGCAGCGTGATAATTTTGTATTTTGCAGTCTTAAATTTCTTTGATAAGTAACGTTTCCTTTGACTTTATGAAATGGGCGCTTAATATAGTAAGATTGTCAGAGGTAATCGATTTCCAGAGAATGTGTGAATAATTGTTAAATGCGTAGTATATTAAGATTAGCATATTTTTTTAAAGATAAGATTGTCAACAAATAGAGAGTTTGATTGTTTTAGCTAGTCAAAAATGTTTCACATTAGAAAGTTTACTCTAGACAGTTCTATAAATAACTGAAAGCTAATACTCCCACGTCATATACTTCGATCATCGCGCCCGTCACAGCCACCTCATAATTTAATTAATAATGTTTTGTGAATGAATAAAACTGTAATTATTGGTTCATTACTTCACCTGTCGCTTACCTGCCAATTACCTTACTGGCAAAGCTTACAGGAATTTATTAAATTTCCTGCACACAGTAACATTGTACGTCAAAATAATTATACATTGTGGGTAATTTTTAGCATAATCAATTATGACAGTTATTAGGAGTAAGTGGGCCAACAGGATCTTAGGCACTCAGTCAACGTCTTAGGCCCAAAACCAGCCTCACCTGCACGTGGGACACTCTGCGGACGAGGCAAGTGTGAAACTTGGGTTCTGTTGCGGGGTGTGGGGTTCAGAAGGCGGGTAACCCCAAATAATACCAAATTCACCGGCAAATCATGATAAAGGTAGGCGGAACCTGGCAGTAAGCCGGGATAGCGCTATAAAGAAAATATTATTAAAATTACGAATACTTCGTTCTTCTATAATTGTAATGAGCACACTCGTGCCAAATTATGTTTATTACAATTACGGTTATTGTGGTTTAATATCTTTTTTTATACTGGCAAGGCAAAGTAAATACACTGCACCTGACAGTAAGTACAGTGAGATCTATTCTCGAGGGACGTTGCTTCCCGCAACAGTTACCAGAATTATGTCAGCCTGGTTTTTCACCGGCTGATCCCAAACGTGACTTGCAGGAATCAACAACTAATGACATGGTGGTATGTAGGTCTCTCGTATGCGAGAGGCCGTCTGGGTTGGTACCACCGCTTTGTCTATTACTGCCGCCAAGCAACAGTGTGTAAGCACTATTGTGTTAAGGTCGAAGCCAGTGAAATTACTGGGTATTACGAGACTTAACAAATTATGTCTTGGGGTGACGACCGCAGTCCTGTGCCATTCAGTGATTTGTAATTCAAAGTTCTGTGTGGCGTTGCTTCTGTTTAAGGGCGAACTGCTCGTCTTACCATTCAAGCTAATAAAATAAAAACTATGGTGGATTTTTCATTATACGTACGGTGGTCGTTATTCAGGAGGGTGCAAATACGAATCGGGTAGGTATCGATAAAACTGTTATACTACGGAGCATCGATACGATAAAAACAAATACACCTTTCTAAATACTTTTCTCCGCATCACGTAATATTTACAGGCATGTTTAATGCTATTTTCAACGGACCTTTATCGAACATCAAAAGAAAAATACATAAATAGACTCTCGATACACGTCCATGGCTCGTACAAGCAAGCATACGTAAAATATTGATGTATCTTTTCTTCGATCTACCAAAATTTTTGGCGATATTTCGATACTTTTTCGATATATCAGAATCGATATCAATAAATTTATAAAATAACATTACGATATATACCTACGGCAGTTTTTCTTCCGATGTGTCTAGGATCGTATACTTGAAATTAAATAACATTCGCTCTTACCAAATCTTATTACTGTTGGGATGGGAAGGCTTTCTTTCAAAGTAAACAACGTCTATAAAAGAGGGTTACAAGCTAAGTTTTTTTTTGTTGACGACCAATTTGAACTCGTAATAAAATCAAGTTGAGACAAGGGCATTCTATTATTTCAAAACTGTAGGATCAGTGTAAGATTTTTATCTAAGTTTTAGTGTTATTAGAAACTAGGCCTTTTATCTATAAAATATAAATAATAAAACAGTAGGGAGTGCAGTCTCTCCTATCTATCTGTGAACTCATAGATCTTAGACAGCCTCCGTGGCGCAGCGGGCGAGTAGCCGGTTGCGAAGCGTGAGGCCGTGGGTTCGATTCCCGCACCTTGACAAATGTTTGTCTGATCCACAAATATTTGTCTCGGATCTGGGTGTTGTGGGACCGCAAGTCCCTCGTAGTTCTTGATACCCACGATACAGGTTTAACCTAGTGTGGGGTCAGGATTATGTGTGTGACTGTTGGGTGTATTTATTTATTTATTTAACTTATTCGCGGATCATGATCATCATTTATCGCGTAAAATCCAGTGGTAAAGTAAGCCCACTGAGTTTGTTTCGCCGGGTCTTCTCAGGCTGGATCGTTTTGGATCCGGTGGTAGTTTTAAAACACGTGCAGTTTCGGTAATGCATATGGTCCATATCGACCCATAAAAAATAATAATAATACTGAATCAATTCTGGACTATTCCTTAATAAAAATATTTTAATAATTATTGATGCCCAGTATATTTTGATGATGCTATGTATGTTATGTAGACATTAGTTGATAAGATAACATAAGTTTCCTTATTTTGTACTGACTTGTCATAAGCACTATTTTAATTCCCTATGTGATTAATAAAACTATTTTATTTCATGAAAAAAACCGCTGAACGGATTTTGATGCAGATCCTGCCACCATGTTGAGCAAACCTCCAGTAAACATATAGATCACACATCTTTTGCTCGCGGCTCCGTCCGCCCAAATGGTCTTTGTCGGGATAAAAAGTAGTAGTATTAGTAGTAGTATCCCTAATTCAGGTCATGGTCTACCTGTGTGCCAAATTTAATCCAAAACCGTCTATTAAGGCGTGATTGACTAACAAACATCTAAATTCACAAACTCACAAACATCCAAACTTTCACATTTATAATACATATGTATACATATGCACTCACGCCTGTAATTCCCGAAGTCGTAACGTGTACGCGTTACAACTGCGCCACCGAGGCAGTCACATTTATAATAGTACGAGTAGTAGGATAGTAGAATTATCAGCTGCATCAACACAAAACACTAATTTAAATCGTTCTTTTTAGTCAAATACAACATATTTTTAAACTCGTAATTACTTGTTGTATAAGTTCTTGCCTTTATCCCCGGAGGCAGAGGCTTTCGAATCAAAAACTTAAATAAGGTGTGATTGCTCGTCCTGAGAATGGAACCAAGTTGCCATTATACCAATGAGGTCTTTATTCTTCTTCTTCTTCTTCTGACATAGTGAAACAGGGCCTTAACTTAGTATTTATTCAAATAAACAGTAAATAATAACACGCATTATTACGAACGATAAGGCTGGTCACATCACATCCCTATCACATCATGGGACGGAGATACGCTCGGTGAAATGTGGGTGTACTGCTTACACCTCTGCCTACCCTTTCGGCGATTATAGACGTGATTGCGTATGTATGTACATTATTAAGAAACGCAATGAAATGATGATACAGTCGACCTTACTCCATTTTCATTACAGAAAAATAAAAGCGGAAAACTGTACGTTAAGACTATAGAGTATTATGGCGTCGTAATTTTGAGATTTCAGGGAAAACTTGCGGTGCCGGCGTGTCTGACATTATTTTGGCAACTACAGGATACACAGCGCTCTTATTTTCATAACGCTTTTTTTTAATAGTATAGGTCCGCAAACGAGCAAGTGGGTCACCTGATGGTAAGCGATCTCCACCGCCCATGTACGCCCACAATACAAAATAATTATGGGCGCGTTGCCGACCTTAAATGAAAGGGATAATAAGGGATTGAGAAGGGGAGGGGGATTTGGACCTCCGGATATCTCACTCACCGTACGAAACGCAGCAGCAAGCTGCTACTTTACGCCAGTTTTCTGTGAGACAGTGGTAACGACCTGGACGAGCCGGCCCATTCATGCTGTAGACAAAATTGTCTACAGCGTGGCTCTACCACTCGTATAAGTAACTCACTTTTTGTGCTATAAATATAAACTATTATTATTCATGATTAATAATTGACAGCCTCCGTGGCGTAGTGGGCGAGTAGCCGGCTGTGAAGCGCGAGGTTGCAGGTTCAATTTCCGCAACGAGATAAATGTTTGTGTGATCCACAAATATTTGATTCGGGTCTGGGTGTTTTCTCCGCAGAGGGGTTGACGTCTGGCGGGCGGCCGGTTGTAATTAGGTACTACAAGCCAAATCTTTATGTAACATGAGTTAAAAAGCATGTCGTGTTGACCCCACTGCGAGTGGGATAAGAGTAGGTGGTAGAAGAAGAATAATTATAAACATTTTTTACTGTTATATTGTATTATAGTTAAAACTACTTATTTTGACACTCCTAGCATGCACTAGATTGCGTGACAGAATATTTTATTAATTACTTAATTTTTTAATGTCATATCACCACGATACACACCGTAGGTGGAGCATTATAAGTCAAGTCCTATATCTATATTAATATTATTAATGCTGATATGTGTTTGTTGGTTTGTCTTCGTTACAGAACAATCAATGGTAGTCACGTTTTAATAGAGATAGTTTATGGAGCAGAGTGGCATAGGCTACTTTTAAACCTAGAAAAATAATGGACTGGAATGGAAGACTGCCTCAGTGGCGCAGTTGTAATGCGTACGCGTTACCATTGAGGTCAACGCTGAGGTCTCGGTTTCTATCTCCGGCTCGAGTAAAGTGGTATTGGGTTTTTCTATTACGAAATGCTCAGTATCAGCCCGGAGTCTGGAATTTGTGCCCGGTATGGCGATAGGCTCGCCCCCTATCACATAAGGGACGGAAATACGCTCGGCGAAACGTGGGTGTACTGGTTACACCTCTGCCTACCCCTTCGGGGATTACAGGCGTGAGTGCGTATAAAAATAATGGGAAATATCCTACTACTACAAAATAACCTAATATACCTAATGGTTCCAATTCGATGACATGGCACGTACTGATAACTTAAACACTCACAAACTCTAAACTCCTTACAAACATTCTGTTAGTACCTTTTTACTGTAACCGAGTTAAGTTACTTTAGCTTTATTTTTCTTTGCTTTATACGTGAGAATTACCAGTAGAATTCTCTAAGATACTTAATACTTTATCCAACTGAATGATAAGAGGAGTCGCTCTCTTGATGGTAAGTACTTACTGTCCATAACTACTGGCCACACCACACAGACCTATAAATAAAAAATTTGTATAGCACTGCTCGTAGCAACGATACGCGAGTTTGACTGTTATGTCATTTACAGGTTTTTAACTTCAAAAACTATGATTATCTAGTACTTACCATCATTTAGTTGTAAACTTTTTTTTACAGCTGTGGTTAAGGCAGCTAAAAGTACTACTTAGTCTACAACGATCTAATACTCAGAAAAAATAATGAGATATTTAGACCACGACCGTGTTGCATCGTCCACGGGCAACCACACGCTCAATGAGTATAATAATTTCAGTCCGCTATTCAGCTTACATTTATATTGTTAGAAAGCGTTTGCGGCAGGATTGTTTCATTATGCAGGCAGTTTGCATATAGCGATCAGTTCTGCGTCCATATAAAGCTTAAGTGCGCGCTTAGCTAAGCGTTGATTTATGTATGTAGTACATTGGTCCGTTATCGTTTGGCGCCAAAAATGTACCAATCAAGTGTTCGGGATTCGGGCGCATTAAGTAGTCTCATAGAAATGATTATGAATTTAGGGTTAGACTCAAAACGGGAACTCTGTCCGATTCAATTTAATATTATTTAGGTACTAAATGGATTCTTTTCGTCATTAGTTTAGTGGTAAGTAAAGTCATAAGCTGAGTCACTGGAGAAATATTGGATTAAAATTTCAGTTCGGGCAATACGTATTATTTATATTAAAAAGGTGGTCGGTCGTATGCGAGAGGCGGTTGGGTTGGTACCACCGCTTTGTCTATTACTGCCGCCAAGCAACAGTGTTTAAACACTGTTGTGTTTCGGTTTGAAGGATATTGAAGCCAGTGAAATTACTGGGTATTATGAGACTTAACAACTTATGGCTCGGGGTCACGAGCACAGTCTAGTACCATACAGTGCTTTGTAATTGATGTATGTTTATTTTTATTTGTGTGACCGTTAATTTTTACTATCCGGACGATGTGATTATTTGGCACAAAATACAATGTTTTTCTAGGTATAAAAATACGTCAGAAAGGGAAGAAACCTTTAACGTTTACAGCGTAGCGTTCTAAAGGACCGCTCCGCTATTCCACGGGACGGGCGAAAGGACTCGCGTGACAGGTACAAAGGAAAGATTGCGCAGTACGGTTCACAAAGAAATTAAAAAGAAGAGCAACATATTTTCGATCATGTTAGGTATCTGGCAGGATGAAATAGTAGCTTTAGTTGGTGATAATATATGGGTAGAATAAACTAAAAAAATATATTTCGATATTGCGTTTTTTTTTAAAGTGTGTTGCAGAATGTAGTAATCTCGTATCATTACATCCTTGACTCGTCTCTAGATTTGCCTTTTAGTTTAGTGCTAACATAATATCTAGTCTTGACATTTTTTCAGACTAATAGCCGATTTCAATAAAAGATTTTGGATTGATGCTCCAGATCGGTCCCAAAAATCGACCAATCAAACTTAGTAATTTATTCGCGTGACATTCAAAATGTATTATTATTGGCTAATTTCTGGGATCATCGGGAGACTCAATCTAAGATCGCCTATTGAAATCAGCTGTAAATGAGTGTTTTCGCTACTTATGCTGCTCTATTTGGTACGGAAATGTCTATTAGTATTATTGATTGATATTACCCGCTAAACCGAAAAAAAATTATATATTAATATGAGGTTCTAATTTATAGCAATTTCGAAATCTACGAAAGACGATACAAATTCAACCCTCATCTCAGAGAGGCTGATCAGCGTGTCACTTACCTATCCATAGATTAAAGGTAAATTTAATAGTCTTCAATATCTAACGCAGTTACTATGAAGCTGTCAATTAAGTTGCTGTACTGTCCACCCTTATCAGTATCTTGAATGTCACACCGTACAGTTTACACCCCATCGTGACCTAACAAGATTCCCGGCCCCGTTACACCCAATTTATTACGCGTTTAGAAGGGATTTATTCTTTTTACGTTCCTCTATGGCTCCATGCATTTGACGTGAGGATGTTTTAACCACATCCTTGCTAATTTGTTCTTCCGCTGTAAATCCCACGCAAGTGCGGTATTCTCGTGTGTTTTTACACTTCCGGCCAACCAAAGGTAAACTAATAAATGAATAAATGTTATTGTAAGTATGTAAGGTTCTTATTTGTATAAGTTTTGTTGGCTATTCTATAATTGATTTTGTTCACTTTAAAGTCTTTAATAAATGTATATGTACGGTGATTATTACACATTAAATCCAGTTTTAATGCCTATGTTTTAATTTAAATATGTATGAGATATTACATTATGTAACTATGTATAAGGGATATACTCGTACCTCATTTTATACCCATTTTAATACTGTTTTTGCAAAACAGTTTCTTTTTCGTATTATTGTCGGTTGCATATAACATTAAACATAGTCAAATACTCTATTGCAATGTCAGCAAATAAATGTGTAATTAGTGTTGTTACATTAATATTATTTTAGTTCAACATCGTAATAGCTTCGTTCTTTTATACATTTCCAAGAATAGAGGAGAAACCTTTTATGTAAATTTTATTAAATTCAATTAATTCTTGAGTTCAGAACATAAATATTATGTTTGCAGAAATTAATTTTCAACTTTCTTTGAACAAAATAACTTCAGGCGTTTTATGATCTCTATGGAACAGCGGGCTAGGTGAAAAAACTATAGGTTAAGTACAGGTTTGCATGGGAATTAATGTTTCGATGATAGTTAATTATTTGGTTCGTGGCTAAATGTTCTGGCACCAAAATAGGCGACATGAACACAGAAATCTTAATAAATTATCATAAAAGTGCGTGCAGCTAGAGTTAGCTTTAGTTGTCCGATTTTCTTGGTTGACAGTGTAAGCGTGGTTCATTACGTTTGTCGCACATGTAGTCCCGAGTGTTGTTGAGGACTTGTTGAGTTAGCTTCGTTTAAAAAATAACTACGCACATGTTTTTGCAGAAATCTTTTCTATAATTATGTTGAAGTTTTTCTACAGTTTAGTTGTAAATGAATTATATTTCATTTATTTTATTGTTTTAAATTGGCCAAAAAACACACCAATTCAGCTGTCGCTTTTAGAAATTGTTGATAGACTAGGTTTTTAGTATTTTTTTAATTACTTTCATTTTTGATAATAAGTTTTTTTCCGGTCGAGAAAGACATCACCGCGGGTGGAGTTACGAGCTAAAGCTAGTTAAAAATAAATCACAATCCAGAATAAATATTTCCATTATGAATGATTACACCTTAAACATTGCACTATCATTGAAACCCTAAATAGGTCAACGATGTTCTCTTGGTCAGGAGATATTTTACACAACATTTCCCTAAGGACGGTCTACACTATAAAACTGAGTCGTTTATCAAAATGGTCATTGCCTTGTAGCAGATTCCATTTTAGTATCGGTACATAGTTCTGAACAATGCCTTAGGCAATAATGTGGGGTATATTACCACAAATTAAGTGGGTAGCTTTTAGCTTAGCTTGTGGCTCCGCGTGAATGTTTTCTCCGGTATAAAAAGGAGTCTATATCCTAAACTAGGTCATGGTCTACTTGGGTGTCAAATATCGCCCAGAGGGGCTAGCACGAACAACTTTCGAAAACGTATTCGTATCAAAATGTCATAAATTTGTTTGAAAATTCATACAAATGCTAGCGTTCTCGATTCGTATACTTATTCGAAAATTGATCGTGCTCGCCCCCCTGTTTGGGACGTTAGGTCTTATTAGTTACAAAGCATCCATCACAAACATTTAAGAAAATGTAATTGGGCGACCAACGTGTGACATTATACAATATATTTAGCAACGCGAAAGTCGGTTGATTTGTATTGAAAAAATTAGAGACAAAATCGCTTAGACGACGCGACACACACACATTTTGATTACCTCTGCAAGACTTGGAGCAAGAGCGAAATAGCATGTTGCGGCGTCCACGTACATCAAACATTCCGTGCTCCGGGCTTCGTCAATACACACAGAAATTCAGATGTATTATTTTTTTATTTAGCTACTTTTATTAATCTGTCTATATCTCTATCTTCACGACACAAAAACGGCCAATAGGGTTTTTACATACAGGTTTATTTGAAAGTCTGTAAAAAAGCATTTTGCTTAATATATCAAAAAATGCCATTTAATATCCATGAATAAACGTAATCAACATATTCCATAGACATGACATGAATGACATTCATTATACGTGCCCCCCGGGAATAAAGAAACCATGTTCCTGTTAATGAGGTAATGAATACGAGTAATATTACCCTCCTACATAATATAATAATATATCAGCTAAAATATCAAGGGATTTCGATGGAAAATGTCGCTTTGACCACTATATATATCCATATGTACTACTAAAAGAACAGTTTTTTAACAAATCATTATTTAACGTAATCGAACACTCTGTATACACTCTAGCTATTTCTAGGAACCAGCTGATTACACCTCGCGCTAATAATGCTTATGACGAATGGACAACTCGTTATCTCGTCCCCCGCCTCATTAATCATCTACCCTGTGATTTAAAAAGTAGTATGACATAAAACTAAATACATAAAAATATAAAGTTTAATTTAAAACAATATTTTATAAGTCATAACTACCCACCTACCTAGATTAGTAAATTAAATTTACCTTAGAATTTGTAATATTTCTTCACCATTTATCTTTGTTATTAACTGTACCTTATTGTGTAAACTCATGGTAACACAAGACAAACCTTCGTGCTTTTTAGATGTTACTAGTAATAATGTATGTATTGTATTTTTAAAATGATAAAAAAAAAACATCTTCCACCTGCCCTTATCTCATTCACAGTGGGGTCAGCGCAACATGCTTTTTTAATAATGTAATTTTAATACATGTTACCGAAAGATTTGGCTTGTATTTTTTATGATCGGCCGCCCGTCCTGACATCAACCCCTCTGGGAAGAAACACAAACAAATATTTGTGGACCACACAAACATTTGTCTCGGTGAGGGAATCGCATCCGCGGTCTTTCGCTTCACAGCCGGACAGTCGCCCATTGCGCTATGGAGACTGTCGACCACTGTATATAGAAACTTGCATGCTCTTCAAAGTATTTTAGAAAGAATCTTGACATAACCTAAAGATACGATTTAGATCTTATGCCTTATACCTCAGCCACGTTGACCTCATGCGGATTGGTAAACTTTACATACCTTCGAAATTCTTATAGAGAATTCTCAGGTATCCAGGTTTTTTCAAGATGTTTGCTCCACCGTTAGAGCAAACAATATTTGGATGTCATTTAAGCTTATAAAGCGTGAGGCGTGACGTTATCGGGTATTGTACCATGCACTGTGTCATTTTGCTGACTTAACACATTCAATTAGAAAACCTTAAGTGACCGCTCCGTGACTTTAGGTCATAATATTAAATTTGACAACCACAATTCTTTTAAACACTTGGGTATTTGTTACGCGTGTTTGTCACAGTCACGCCTGTCAGTGTGGCTTAATGTCACAAGTGTTTGTGGAGTTCATCGTGGTTTCATAAACCAATGTGGATAAAACAATAGTCATAAAAGTACTAAGTAGTAGTAAGTAAGTAGTAGACTGCCTCGGTGGCGCAGTTGTAATGCGTACGCGTTACGATTGGGGCCTACGCTGAGGTCTCGGGTTCGATCCCCGGATCGGGTAAAGTGGTATTGGGGTTTTCTATTACGGAATGCTCAGTATCAGCCCGGAGTCTGGAATTTGTGCCCGATATGGCGATAGACTCGCCCCCTATCACATCGTGGGACGGAGATACGCTCGGCGAAATGTGGGTGTACTGGTTACACCTCTGCCTACCCCTTCGGGGATTACAGGCGTGAGTGCATATGTATGTATATATAAAAGTACCCGCCTCTTAGAAATTTCTGAGAACAATAAGGGTAGTTCTTAGGCCGCCCAACGGTATATATCTTCTTTGTCAAACACTAAATAAAAAAGAAAGACAAACTGTAATGTTAGGGTATTATTTTTATTGGTGTATTGAGGGTGTCTGAGAAAACAACGTTGGGTACACTGTAATAAAATGGTGCGATATAGTTGTGGAAGCGTGGTTAAATAGTATAAAATAGGTTGTCGCTATAACTGGAGACCTTTTACCCGAAGTTAGTCGGTCAGCCTCCACTTCACCAAGATCAGTGCTCAGTCGACAGTAAGAGTTTATTACGCGGTAGCTCTGCTGGTTTACTATTCGGTCCTAGTTGTTTTAGTTATAATTAATTAGAGAGCGGTATCTAGAGAATCCTGACATGGGGTTGTGGTCTGTAAAGCAGTAGGTAACATTGTAAAAGTAACCAATAAACTACGAGTTAAAGTGATTACTGTTGTTTGGTATTAATAAAATAATACTTGTCTCACGTAACTTCTAACAGTACGAATGACAAAAAAAAATGTTTTAATAGAAAACGGGAATGCAAACAAATCGCTTTCATTAGCGCCGAGTAAGTTGTAAGGGATGTTTCATTTTAATTATTTCTTTTAATTACGCAAGAACGGTGAGGTGCGGAAATTAAGGTTTGTTTTCTTCTTCGGCATAAGTTAAATGAGAACTCATAGTAATGTTAATTAGGGTGACATCAATTACAAAATATAAGCATTGTAGAATGACTTACTTACCTCATTAGTAAATCAGTAGGGCAATTTTTTATGTTTTTTTAAACAAAGTGATTTAGACAATACTAGATTTGATTTCCATATATGCATATTATCATTTGTTACGTGATTTCTACGCATAATCACGTATAAAGTATAATAAGCCGGTATTCCCAGCTCATGTATGTTTCCTCTAAAAAGTACATAGGTACGCTAGTGTTTGTTTGCATCCTATGATGTGATAAATGTCGATCTTATACCCACATCGGGTATAAAATTCCAATCACATGCATCTTGTGTGTGTTTTTATTATGATCGAAGGTTTTTAAATTCGAAAACTATTTTAATTGCTGGATATCTAATCTAGAATCTCACTTATTTCACAGCATAAAAATGCGTCTCTTTTAGTGACATTTCACCCCACCGAGAGTTGGGACTGTGATAAATTCAAGTGTGGACGGTTGTCAAATATTATTTCATAATTTCACGGTGCGATCCACTCTAAGGCCGCTATTCCACTATCATATTTGCATCATAGATATATGAGGTCATATATGATCCTATGTCACAGCATGCTGTGAAATAGGATCATCGAAATATGATTAATGTTTAATGTTTTGTCAAGTTTATGTTGCTATTACACTGTCATACATTTCTCATATATCTATGAGCTATAGTAGTAGGATCATTTTTATATGATAGTGGAATAGCGGCCTAAGACCCCGCAACATTTCGCCGTGATATGTAATTTGAAGATTTGTCATTTTTTGTGTTAAGTCAAGGCAACATGACACAGTGAAAGATACGACACCCGCTTAATAACTACGCGTGACAGCGACGCCTCTTGGTGCAGCGACATGCACAGTGTGGAAGCACTTTAGGGTATTTCAATCTTCAGGTCATTATAACAGCGTTTAAAAGTACCAGCACATTTTAACAGTCCAGCGCGGCGTTCAAAAGAAACAATTGTTAACGTTATGTAAAGATTGTTTCTTTTGTTTTCAAAATTAACAATTATTCAAAATTAGCATATTTTGAATTTCGAATCCAAGCTTATGATGACGCCTTATAGCGGGTTCACACGGTTCGATTTTAGTTAGTTAATCAACTTGAACAAAAAAAGTTGTATGGTTTTTGTTGATCAATTCGATTGAAAGTCTGTTCAGACGACAACTGCATGCGATTCAGCAATTGCGAGTACATTCGGATACAGCGACTATTTACTGTTACTGATGCGTCCTCATATGGCTGATTAACAAAATTTTAGCTGTAAATCTCAAAGACTTTAATGTATACTACTAGACAAGCTGCGCGGTACATAGAAATTGTACCACTAAGTTGCGGTCAATTGACCGTAACTCAATATTACCATCTTGCTTACTCTCAACTAGAACCCCTATCGCGCTCCCTGTTTGTGAGCTGTCAAACTCCCGCGTTATGTGACACAATTTTACTTCTAAACAGCCCATCTACTCGTATACATTAAAGTCTTTGGTAAATCTAGATAATTGTTATGCTAAATACGCTGCTTATAGACCAATAATGAGGTGATGCTTAGATACCTAAAACCTTAAATTTAATAACCGCTAAATACCCCGACTGCAATTAGAAAATAAACTATTAATTTGTAAATAATAACTGATTTTCTAATTAGCTAAGAACTATTACCATTAAACCAACTTAAAAAAACGCGTTCTAATCGATCAATTGTTTAGGTGACTCACTCACAGACTGACAAAGAGCTCAAACTTACAACACCCCTCTTTTTTGTCGTGAGTTAAAAATATAATCTAAAATCCACATGTAATAAATACATTTGAAAATTTAAAATACGCAAACATTTTGCAGCGTATATAGGGTAAGAAATAACAGATGGGTACAATTAGCATAATTTGAACATTTTTGGTACGTTGTCTCGTGAAGTAGGGGAAGTAGGGCGGCAGTGGTGACGATAGCCGCATTATGACGATGAGAGTGTGCTGGGCGCCTCGAGGAATACCAATAAGGATTTATAAGTTCACGCCTGGTGTACTTAATATTCTATTTTTAAGCCTCGGATACAGATCCCAGGCCGAATAACGACGAAATAAGTCGTATTTTGGTATTTCTCAGCGAATATATATTATTGAGTTGTAGAGCCAGCATTTTAACTGTGAGTCGCGATCTCTCCGTCAGGCTTCACTGCTTTATCGTATAAACTGTATTACTATGGAATTAACCTTATTACTGGAGCTACTAAATATGGGTTGTCATTACCAAAAGATAATTAATGTCACGGAAGTACCGTTTTTTTTCGGTAGAGTTTGTAGGATTACGAAGAATTTAAAGATTACATTTTGTACTGATTATATGTTGTGATGATAATAAAAAGTAGACAAATACAATCTACGGCATAAATGCGTCGTCTTATCGGGATTATTACCACTGTCTTACAGAAAAACAACGTGAATTAGCAGCTTACTGTTGCGTTTCGTACAATGAGTGAGGTTACCGGCGGTCCAAATCTCTCCTCTCTCCCCTCTCCCCTCACCTTCCCAATCCTTATTCCTTTAGTTGATAACGCACCCATGATTATTCTGGTATTGTGGTTATTCATAAGCAGATCACTTACTATCAGGTGACACATTTGCTTGTTTGAAGACCACTACTATAAAAAAGTGCCCGACTAGACAAGGACTACGATAGAAAAACATGCAAAAGTTACTCATACCGGCGAGTCGCGTTTCCGTCCGGGATTAGCCAGTGTATATATATATATACAGTATTTTAGGCCGGCGCGGCGCGGCGTTTTTCTGCCAATCATCAAGGGACATCTTGGGATAGTAGATATTATATTTCTAAAACTTAGAACGCTGCCAATGAGGCCACTATAGGTACCCATAAAATTAGTAATATCTAGTGGTTTTGTAAGTGCAAAAGTTATGAAATGAAACATAAAAACTTAGATAACTGCCGTTAAACTAAGGTTACGAAGGTTATTCAACTTTCACATAACAATGAAATGGGTTTTCAGGAAATTAAGAATTTCATTAAAAAGCTGAGCGGTCTATCAACCGTCCCTGCTACGTGATCTGAGAGTTTATGACTTTTACGGACTCTAGGAACTAAATACAGTGTCTAAATGAGTCAAGTGTCTTCAAACAGAGTATAAGAATGCCATTGCTTATGTAAATAAATACCTACATATATATTAGTGATATAAACATGACTGAATCCTCGGGGGGTAGACAATGATACAACTAGTGCAGTCACTGTTTGCCAAACTTATTTCCGTTCTATGATGTGATAGGTAAAGAGCCTATCTTCATATCGGACACAAATTCCAATTATACCTTATCCCACTCGCAGCAGGGGTCGGGGCAACATGCTTATTAACACATATTAATTAAAGAAAGATTTTGCTTGTAGTTATACGACCAAGCGCCTGCCTGATGTCAACTCCTCTGGTGAAAAAACACCCAGAGCCGTGTTTACAAATATTTGTGGATCACACAAACATTTTGTCTCGGTACGGGAATTAAACCCATGGCCTCTTGCTTCACCCACTGCGCCACAAAGGCGACCAAAAACATACACTAACATTATAAAAAACATATTTGATAAAAATATTTCCATGTCCGGCTTACTTGTAAGTTCGTTGAAATCTTAACCTGAGTGTCCCTTTGAGCCCAAGGACCCCAGGTTAAAAAACGTCGACTTAGATGAATAATTTCATAACAAAAAGACGAAAACGACCCTTGGTATTGTCAGGGCGAATAACGAACGCCCCAGCGGAAAGGCTCCTTTGTCGACTTTTCCATTCTCTTTGTGTTGAAAACACGATTTGTTGCATTATTTTTACAATTGAAGAACGCGCAATTCACATGATTTAAATGAAGTTTTTTATTTTGTTTATTTTCAAGAATATTATAAATGGTTACAGGATTTTCGCGCTCATTAAATTGTCCTTTGCGTTCATTTACGTTGGTATTTATTTATTAATAAACAAGATTTTATTTAACATAATATACCTAAGTCTTGCAACTTAATTTTAAACCAGTTCGAACCAACAGATTGAGCTGAAATTTTATAATATAATCTAGTATACTGAGTTAAGTAGTGAGGCGCTCATAGCCACTTGCACTCCTTACTCGGTACACGATTAGCGAGTTAAGCATCCCTTGGCGCGGTCAGTCTATGGTTTTTTTTAATTTTATTTTTTATAGTATAGGCCGGCAAACGAGCAAGTGGGTCACCTGATGGTGAGTGATCTCCACGGCTCATGTACTCCCACAGTACTAAAATAATCCTGGGCGCGTTGCCGACCTTAAAGGCAAGGGAAGTTTGGGATTGGGAAGGGGAGGGGAATTTGGGCAGGTTGACCGCTTAGTGGTATTTCAACTGAGCGTCTCCGTGCTTTGGAGGGCACATAAAAGTCGGTTCCGGCTGTTATCAACTGATATCAGTCGTTAAGCCAAGTTGTAGACTTTCGTACAAAGAAGTATTTTACAATATTTTACATCAGCTGCTAATCTGTAATTACTATAATACCATCATTTTTATAACGTCTCACAAAAAAAAACTGATTTTTACTTTGACTCATTACAGGATTGTTTAATAAATCAAACAGATCTTAATAAACTTCTTTTCGGGTCAGACTTTCCTTAACCTCGGGGTACGAAACATTGAAGACGTCGCGAAATCTTTAGAATACGTCTATTTTCTTTCCAGGAAATTAGGGTTCCCCACTGTAGATTGCTCAAAGCGATAACAAGCGAAAGGTTACGCAGCACTTGAATCGAATGAGGCTCAAAATAATTTAGCCAAAGCGTTGGATTTGGATGTTTTTCTTATGTATTTTCCTTCTCAAGCACTGAATAGCTTTATCTCTGGGATGCATCATAGTTATGGGATTGTGATTTCTTAATTCTTAGACATGATTGGTGTGCCAAACTCTGGAAGTACTAGATCGAGATTTGCTTCCAAGACTGTTAGGTACTTTTATTTCAGACAGCCCCCATGGCGCAGTGGGCGAGTAGTCGGCTGCGAAGCGAGAGGACGCTGATTCGATTCTTGCACCGAGACAATATATTTTTGTGATACACAAATATTTTCGCTTCGCGTCTGGGTGTTTTCTATTTTTTGGTAGGTTGACGTCAGGCAGGTCAGTCGTAAAAAATTAAGCCCAATCTTTCTGTAACTGTAATGTGTTAAAAAGGATGTTGCGAAGACCCCACTGCGAGTGGGAAGGTGGGATTAGGTACTTTTATTTCACGATTTTACAATGAAGTTGATTTCGGTCCATTTACCGTCTTATTTCTTAATAAAATATAATGGTTTGGTTTTCACGAAACCGCGAAATTCTTTCTTTTAATTACATTTTGCCCTCTTAATTATTCGCAGCTAATTAGGGGCTGTCGGAGCTGCAATTTCTTGGTTGAGAATCCCTGGATCCCTTACATTCTCTAAATTGTTATTTTTTAATTGAAGAGCTGAGGTATAAATATTTTCTTCATTTATGTTTGTCTTCGTTCGCAAATGTGAATAAAGCCTCTATTGAAAGATCTGCCATTAGCAAGGCCCACATTCCCTGCCCTTTAAGGTCGGCAACGCGCCCATGATTTTTATGATATAGAGGTGACCGACATGCTCGTTTGCCAGCGAATGCGAAAAAAGGATTTTAACGGAACTAAGCGTACGCCGGCTGTCTGTCTGTCCGAGACATAACATGTTAGGTTTCTTAATGTCCAGTAATTAAATTACTAATCGGCCCAATCATTTAGGCGCTACTATGCCAACACACAGCCACATAGACAAACTTATAGCATCCCTCATTTTCTTCGGGGGTTAAAAACAAACCTTGTAACCAAAATTATGCTAAGTAGTACTACAGTACGTTGCTTATAGTGTTTTTAGAATTACTGAATAGATTGGCATTTACCCATTTTATATTTATGATCGAAGACTTTATACCATAAAAATGTAGTTAAATTATAATTCATTTTATCACAGTGTCTTCGCATTATCCAACAGAGCTACGCCCTCTACTTTTGAATATGCACCCCAACTGGTAAATTGTAATGTACGGACTGACGAGACGATAGTAGCAGGTTTCCAACCATCCCCAAAGCATGGATTTTTCTAAGTTACGTGATTTCATTGTTTAACGTTGCTTTAACGATGATGGCAATATAGGGAGGAAACCACATACCTGAGAATTCTCAATAAGAATTTTAAAGATCCAATTCACCAACTCACATTAAGGCTACGTGGTAGACTGAGGCTAAGCCTCTCTCATTCGTAGAGGAGGCCTGAGCAGTGGAACAATATAAGATTCGGCTGATATTTATTTTTCATTGATGTCCTAATTTGTCTACTCTTGTCCGCGTCAGACATTTTTGCTCGAAGCACAGAACAAGTTTGCACAATACCTCAAGCGACGCGCTGAGCGTTTATTAAATGGTGTAAAAGATCAAACTTTCTGAAAGGCTTTGTTCAATATACGGATGAATTAACGTGCTATAAAATATAAATAAGGCCTTAAAAGTTTAACTTTGCTATAAAGTGGTATTACGTCACGAGATTAAGCGTTTTTTATTTGTCTGTTTTACGAGACAAGCAGGCCGCTCGCCTGTTAGTAAGCAAAGAGCACCACACCAACCATAAACAGAAGCAATACCACTCAGAACTTTTAATTACAAAGTACTACACTGCCCTCGATGTAGAAGCAGGTTTGTGTAAATGTTAATGTGTGTAATGTTATGTATTATCTAAGTGACTTGTAGGCAGAATCCTTGCTTACTTACGATCTTAAATATCAGAGATATATTAACGATCTTAACCATAATCTTCAGTTCGATAGGTAACTAAAACTAAACCAGTTAAGATAATATCTAATATGTGGATATGGTGATCAAACTTAATTCTACTTAGTTCTATTCCAGGTTCAATCGGGGCTGTCAACTTTATCCTTTTTCCACCATTCAAGCGTGATTGACTAACAAACATCCAAATTCACAAACTCACAAACATCCAAACTTTCACGTTTATAATAGTAGTATAGTGGAAGATAAGGACAAAATATACAAGTAATTTGTTTAGATGTTTTACGATGGTTCTATGTATCCTGAAAGCAAATTTTGTGATTCCGTTCTTCACGCCAACGAAGCGATAAGTTTTGTGCAATTAAGTTAATGTGATATTCATGTTTCACATAACTCTCGACTCTCGAGGTGCGGCCTGCGGGCTGCGGGCTGCGGTTGAACATTTTATTGCACTCACTCTCATGAAGATCAAACGCGTCTAAAGAATATTAAACTCTGTCAATCAAACAGTTGATGTCGGTTTGAATTCCGTTTTATTACGAGTATAAATCGGCCTCATTTATCACGGAGCGGTTTTAAATCATGTCATAAAATAACATTTCAATGGTTCTTGGTGATGATGTCATCAAACATCATATTTTAGATTTAAATTACTGTTCATCATATATACGTTTTGAAGTGCGCATCGAAACAAGAGAACGCGACGCGCGACGACAGCTACACTTCCGCTTTGTATGCCTAAAAACGTTGACTGAGAATACTAAAAACGTACCTAACATTCTAAGGTTATATTTTCTAAGGCTATAATTTCATATAAATAGGATTTATCCAGATTTATCTCTATCTCTTTGACTCGCGTTATATGTCGCGGTCTCAGTCTGATTATTATTGATGCTCAGATTAGATAGTGATAATCGATCTTAAATCTTATCAAGATGCAATAATCTGATGATCACATTATGGTGATCCATAATGTTGAAAAATACTATTTCACTAAAGAGTTATAGAATTAGTGTGTTGGCTAAAACTTTTTAACACAAATAAAACGTAAAAATAAAGAATTTAAAAGTTAAAAATATAATAATAATAAAATCATTCTATGGCGTTTATTTAATTTAATTTTTGATAGCACCGATTCAAAATTGGTTTACATAATTTTTTGCAATTTGGAGTCGATTTATTTTTGATAAATAGTTTATATTTTACAATTTTTGTGAAAGAATAATTAAAATCCGTGCATAAATGCCGAAGCAGTAGCTACCTACATCCTTGATAAAACAAATATACGAGTGGAATTGAAAATCTCCTCCAGTTTTTTCGTCAGTTGAAATGCATGTTAAGCACTATGCGTTTGCGATGTGCTGTTTCAATAGTTCTATATGTAAATTACCCGAATGTACTCTGTATGCGAAATAATATGAAACTGTGTCTCAGCGGTTGGACCACTGTAAGTAGTTATTATGCAAAGTGGTACAATCACTTGGCAAGCGTTGCGCTCGAGTTTAATCAAAAATTCTACGCACTTATACGGGGTTACAAGAACACATCGTTACTTCAGACGCTTTCTGAGCAATTTAAATGACAAACAATACTATTAGCCAATGCAATTAAATACTACTACTATTATATTATAAATGTGAAAGTTTGGATGTTTGTTAGTCAATCATGCTTTAATGGTTGAACGGTTTTAGATGAAATTTAGCATATAGGTAGACCATGACCTGGTATATACCTGGCTATATAGCCATTTATAAAAACTAATTTTTCCGTTGTATTTTGTCAGTCTCGTATAGGGTACATAATGTAGCAAACACATTAGATTTTGCTCGGGCCAATTCAAACCATGGCCTACCTATTCACAAACTCACAAACAATATCCAATCTATCACATTTATAACAGTGGTAGGATGGAATACAGGTAATAAAGTGAATACGAAATGTATGTATCAACCTCAAAGTTGCACAGCTCTATATTCACAAATTGGAATTTCCGTAATACGCAAATCCGCATCTGCAGAACTCTAAGATAGTCGGAGTTAAGGTAAATACTTGTGATTGGACAAATATTTACTATCGTGAGTGGAAATTGAAAATTCGTTAATTACTGTTTGCAGCACTGTACCGGGATTACTGATTTTTAATAACAAAAAAACATCGTACTCGTATAGCCATTAAGTCCTAATTTTATATGAACTTCCCCGTGTCATAAATATCAGATATTTGTAGGAAATAAATCAATGAGGTAATGTTCTAATTGCTGGTGATTAATACACCCAATAAAATAATACACCCAACAGTCACACACATAGTCCTGACCCCACACTAGGTAAACCTGTATCGTGGGTAACAGGAACTACGAGGGACTTGCGGTCCCACAACACCCAGACCCGAAACAAATTTTTGTGGATCACACAAACATTTGTCTCAGTGCAGGAATCGAACCCACGGCCTCTCGCTTCGCAGCCGGCTACTCGCCCGCCGCGCCACGGAGGCTGTGTGATTAATTTTATATATGATGTTATTACTATTGTAATGGAATACTCAGTAAATAATATATATTTTTAGATTATAATGGATTAATATATTAATTATACCCCAGAGGAGTTGACGTCAGGCTGCCGGTTTAAAAACTACAAGCCAAATCTTTCTGTAATATGTGCTAAAAAGCATGTTGTGGCGATCCCACTGCGAGTAGGATAAGACTACGTGGAAGAAGAAGAAGAAAATATACCGTTCCAAGTGAACTCGTCACATTACATTATTTATTTCGAGTCTAGGTGCCATAAGATCAAGTGCCAGCCCTAAACTAATTTTAGTATGGAACGATATTAAAATATGACACCCCTTGCCCATAGTTTGGTATATATAAGGTTTGAACTTAGAAAATGGCTATGCGAAGTCACCTCTACTCTGCATCGGCCAGTTCATTCCCCTTAATTATGGTAGGGCTGGCCATTTTCGGTCGAAAATTCTTTGTGGTTTATAATACCAAGACAAGATTTTTATTTTGTTGGGATAAAGGAACTAAAGGTGTGACTTTCGGGTGTACCTATTTTACATGATGCTTAGAAACAATATGAGAAGAGAAATGACAGTTTTATTCCATTGTCGTTTTATTATGACAGGAAAACATCAATTCATGATTGAGTATAAAACAAATGGTTTTGGTGGTAAAATATTTACGCATTAATTTTGTTTCGGCATCAGACAAAGGCGTGTGGGATGGCTGATGTGATCGCTTTGTTTCGGATAGGGATACGAACGTGGGCGTGAGAGACGACATGAATGTTATCTTCTGTAACTTATGGCTATTTGTTGAACATTTTTATTGTTGCTTTTGCCCGCCAATTGATCTATGTGATTAGTTTAGGAAATATTCTATATTCCGAATTACGATCGATTGCACAAACTGACAGCCTCCGTGGCGCAATGGTCGATATAGCCAGCTGTGAAGCGAGAGGCCGAGGGCTCGATTCCCGCACAGAGACAAAAAATGTTTGTGTGGTCTTAAATATTTGTTTCGGGTCTGGGTGTTTTCTCCCCAGATTGGTTGACGTCACACCGGCGGTCATGCAAAGTTCTGGTTAGCGTGGAGGCTGCAGGTTAACTCCTCATATCATGAGCAAATATCTGATTCCAGCAGAGTCGCGCATTTCAAGCAATCTTCATGTCACACTGCCAAATACAGGCTAGCTTTTACGTGGAACACATCAAGTGACAAAACCATCGTCTTTTGTTTTGGACTGGTATTAAAAGCAACCATTACTTTTTGTCCTATACATTGGGACACATTCGTGAATCCGATGCGTAAACCAAAGATAAATGGTCGACGGATGTAAAAAATAAAGGAAAGCATTTTGTTACGTTAGTTGAAGTGAACATCTCTCGATTATTCAAGTACAATGAGATGGTGCCGGAAACATATTTTTACCCGACTGGATAGCGACCACGGTACATGCGGAGTAAACGCGCTATAGTGGTTCGATCCGCGCTATAGTGGTGAGTGGTAGAGCCAGTTTTGTCTCCAACACGAATCAACCGGCTAGACTGGGTCGTTACCACTGTCTCACAGAAAACCGACGTAAAGTAGCAGCTTGCTGCTGCGTTTTGTACAGTGTGTGAGATATCCAGTGGCCCAAATCCCCTTCCCTTTCCCAATCCTTTACTTTAACTGCACACTCGCGACTATTGTATACCGAAGTTTACCAAAATTTTGAAGCGCGTCGTTTCGGCTGTTTGTACGAAAACGTAATACTGTTAATTCAGTATACTGGGCCTGAAGTTACTGGGTCACCTCGGAACGCGACTCGGTTTTTTTAATTATTTTATATCATGCAAACGAGCAAGTGGATCACCTGCTGGTAAGTGATCTCCACAACCCATATACGCCCGCAATATTAAAAGAATTATGGATATTATGAATAGTTATTTTAATGAAGTAAAAATGAAGTTGTATGAGTGGAATGGCGGCTTGATATTTTCACACTAACGCCTCACGACACAAAGTTGTTAAGAACCAAAATACTTGTAAAGTCGCGTACCTGTTACGCTTCGACTCGTTGAACTTGATAATTTAATTGTACAAACTTGAATTACCTGTAAAAGATACAAAGTTTTAATTAATATTTACATCGATATTAAACATAAAAGTTACTTTAGCAATTTGTTATGTTTAAACTTAGAGACAGATCAAACGAGGCGTATATTTAGAGTAAAAGTTTTGGAGTATAATTAAAATTATTTTCTCATCATTTTGAGTGATAGAGCCATGCTGTAGACAGTTTTGTCTGAGATATCCGGAGGCCCGAATTCCCCTCCCCTTCCCAATCCATTAACTATCCTTTTCCTTTAATGTTGGCAATGCTCCCATGATTCTTATATTAACGGCAATCAAATAAGGACCTATGACGAGACGAGCAAGTCGCTCGCCGATTGTAAGCGCCACGCCTGCCCATAAACAGAAGCAACACCACACAGACGTTTGAATTACAAAGCACTGCCCGGCACTGGACTGCGCTCGTCACCCCGAGACATCAATCTTTTAAGTCTCATAATGCCCAGTAATACCACTGCCTTCAATGTTCTTCAAACTGAAACACATCAGTGCTTACATACTGCTGCTTGGCGGCAGAAATAGAGAAAGTGGTGGTACCAATCCAGATGGCCTCTCGCATACGAGGGACCTTCCACTTTTTTAGGTCTGTAGTGTATAGTAAAGTAATTGTCGCCGTCTACTAAATGTAGTAATCTTCAGTAAAATGCTGTTTCCCAAATCACACGGCCCTACTACGATTTCAACCTTTGGCTTGGCATATTTGATTGTTTCACATAAAATCTTTACGATACTTGACTAGAAGATTTACTTTGCGGAAATAGAATTCAGGATTGTAGGAATCACATCTGAATATTTGCACGATTTCTCTTCGAGATCGCTAGCTAGGGATTTCATTTGCTTCACGACAACTGGAAATTCGTCAAATATTACTAACGGGTTTTTCTGCAATTCTGTTTCCGCATGACAATCTTGATCCAGTGGGAATGTTACCTTTGCTGGCATCTAGGTTATGATGTTAATAGGTTTTCTAAAATTAACTTAAAATATATACATACGTACATACGTACATACGTACGCACTCACGTCCCTTATGTGATAGGGGGCGAGCCTATCGCCATACCGGGCACAAATTCCAGACTCCGGGCTGATACTACGATACATGCTTTTTAACACATGGTGCAGAAAGGTTTGGCTTGTAATTTTTACGATCGGTCACCTGCCTGACGTCAACCTCTTTGAGTAGAAAACACCCAGACCCAAAATAAATATTTGAGGATCACACAAACATTTTTGTCTCAGTGCGGGAATGGAACCTGTGGCCTCTCGCTTCACAGCCGGCTACTAGTCTACTGCGCTACTGAAGCTGTCTACATACGTTAATACATATTAAAAACGGCCGGTGAAAAAAATTGCAGAAAACCTTCAGTTTATTTAAGATATTTATTGCCTTTCCAAATTATGCAATGTATTTCCGTGAATAACAATTAATTTAGTACATTTTCACGACAAAAGAATTGTTGTGGTGTCCTTCACAGTCTAGTTAGAACTGGTGTTTTGCCAAAGCCTGATTACCGCAATTGTTTGCCAAGTTAACTTGATTGTTTATATTGAACAACTTGAAAATATCTCTAATACTCTAACTGCCGTTCTCAGAGATGCCAATTAACTTTAATTGCGAATTAGCAATTTCTAAGAAAAAATGGAAAAGTGGCCTCGGGAAAATGGACATTCGGGAAAAAATTACTGTTTTTTTCTATGGAACTTATGTATACCATTAATCATTATTCGGACGATGGATATGCGTAATTATTTTTTAGTTTGTTTGTTATGGTTCTAGAAAAGTTTTCAGGAAAAAAATCCCAGTTAAACTGAAAATAAACTGAATAAATTATTCGACTCTATGTAACCAATTGGAAACGTTTGAACAACTTTTTATAGCATGGGCCAGCAAACGAGCAAGTGGGTCACCAGATGGTAAGTGATCTCCAACGCCCATTAACGCTCACAATACCAGAAGTATCCTGAACGCCATGCCGATCTTTAAGAAAAAGATAATAAAAGGATTGTGGAGGAAAGGGTTATTTGGGCCTCTCAGATTTCTCCCTCACTATTCAAAATGCAGTAGCAAGATGCTACTTTACGTTGGGTTTTTGTAAGACAGTGGTAACAAACCGGTCGAGCCAGCCCATTCTTGCTATAGACAAAATTATACACAGCGTGACTACAACTCAATAAAATAACTTGAGCGATTAAGGTCTTATTCACACCATATTATATTTGTTTTGTCGAGACAATGGCTTATGGCTCTATAACATTATGCTATGACTTACGGGAGCGGAGTAGTAGCATGTACACGGGTGAAACGAGTATACACTTATATCGTATCTTACAACATAAGCGTTCAATTGTATAGAATAGCAAGACGTAGATATAAATTTTGTAAATGTTATGTTATTCGTTCAGAGATATATCCAGTTTTCCCTTGTCCCATCTAGATCCGTCTGATGGCGGAGTTGGCTGTTCCGCCGTTGTTCCTTTATCGCGACTTCCGCTTTGTTACAGAAAAAATATGATTTACGATCACATGACGCGAAAATAAATAGGCTTATTTTGTAAGTGTGCTTGTCTTCATATTTTTGTATTTCGAACAACAAATTCTTTTACGGACTTTGTTTGCTTATCAAATGTCGAACACGTGTCGAATTTTTATTACAAAACTTTTTTTGAACTTTATTTACAATTCAGCCAGATTCATTCTTTATGATTTAACTCTTTGGAAAAGGCATATAACAATAATTGTTCATTTATTATTTTATGTTAGTTTATGATATGTTGTCGGCGGGTCACCCCATATAATACCGTCAAATCTATGGTACTAAAAGGCGGACCCTGGCCTTAAGCCGGGATAATGCCAGGCAGAAAGAAGTAAGTTATGTTGTATATATTTTTTTCCACCTGGCCGCCTCTTTGGTCTAGTGGTAGCGTACATAAACCGAGAAATGAGGTTTTGGCTTCAAGTCACAAGTCGAGCAATTAAAAAGTTGTGTTTGAATTTCGACTCGAAAAATCGCACGTGAGTTGCCCGGGATTGGAATTTCTGCCCGGTATGACGATGGGCTCACCCCCGATCACATTATGGCACGGAAATAAGCTCCTTCCGGAAAATAAGGGTGGGAGCTTAATTTATTTTATAATTTATTTTATGTTTCTTTAATTTTAAATTAGCCTGAATGACTAAACGAGCAGTCGATGCTTATACATTGCTGCTTAACGGCAGAAATAGACAAAGCAGTAGTACCAACCCAGTAACCCAACCCAGACACGAGTGACCTACCACCTAGTGCAACTTTTTTATGCAGATCTTTTTATTTAGAACCTGCGTAACTTCGGTTCCAAATAATTATATGAACCATTTATTTAAATCCTATATTAATAGTGTACTTAAATTTAAACGAGATCTTATTTTATCTTTTAGGTACGGAACTCTACGATAATAAGATTAAACACTCAATTTATATTTCATGATAATGATAATCTTGAGAAGCAACTTTTCCAATATTTCTCCAGGTTATCTCCGATAGGAATCCTATTAGACCTTATTTAACTGTGATGAATGTGATAGCGGTTATCTTAACCGCCGGATAATTTTGAACGTATAATGTGATGATGGTTGTGAGACATTATGAAGCTTTTGGATTTGATGGTTTACTTAAAAAAAAATATTTTATTATGCAAAGACGATAACATAAATATTGCAGCAATTTTATTTTAAGTGACACATTCAGTTCGATTATAAAGTTAAATTATAGTAATAAAGTCGATTTTTGTTTGGTTAATTAGGAAGAGTAATTTATGGACACTTACTCAGGAATAACAGTCAAGTGAGCTCTTTCCTAAGTGTATTATTTCTATATACGTGATTGGTCCATCTTTATTTAGCGCCAAAAACGGACCAATCACATGTAAAGAAAGAAAGTTTGCGACCGAGTGAGATCTCATTGTAATGTTTATAGATACTTGGGTTAGTGTAAGTTGTTACAATGTATTTTTAATCGACTTCAAAAAGGAGGTTCTTAATTCGCCGACTTTGTTTTTTTATGTATGTACATCGATGTCGCCACCAATTGTAGACTCATTTTGTTGGAAAAAAATTCATTCGATAGAGTTTAGATGCGATGTGGTCCCATATAAATTTGGTTAAGACATGATGACAGGGTACGGAGTAAAAAAATTAAACTCCTCAATGGATAACAGCATAGTCATCGCGATTATGTTATTGTTGTCTGTTTCAATGATTTTTCTTATTCATTTTCAATTTCAGCACATAAAAATTCATCCCTAAGCAAATGAAGTTCGGAATGAAAGGCTAAAACTTCGGCATTTATGCACCGAATTTGATAATTCTTTTTATACTAAAACTTGTAAAATTAATAAAATGTTAACAAAAATTAAGAATACCTACATTTTTTAAATTAATAATTTTTCTGTCGGCGCTGTTGCAGTTTATTTAGTCAATAATTGATGGGACCTATTTTATCATTTTTAATTTGTATTTTCATAATTTTTTTGGTTATAATTTTTTCATAAATTTTAACATACTTTGTAAAACGATATGCTATAAACCGCAATATGCACCAAAACATTAAAACATTTCATCGTCTATATGAAAGAAAGAAGGAAGTTTATTATTAGAGCAATTATTAGTGTTAAAAAAAAACAAACAAAAAGTATACACAAAAACTTAAAAATACTACGCAATTATTGCGCTAACAATGGCGTATATGAAATACGGATGCAGCAGAAACTACCAAAGAACTCATTCAGACGATATTAATACCAGCTGTTCATTTATCAAGCTCGGGAATGCGCAATGGAACTCTCTAACAAATTCGAAATATATTAAAACACTAATAAAACGAGCGTCGCACTGCCTTACTAGAAGTAATTCACAATAGATTTATCAGATGTTGTTGTAATTATTTCTCTTTGTTGATGCCTTGTCTGAGTCGTGAACTTGTAAATATATACAGAAAAACGATAAAAGTTAGGCGCTTTGGAAATATTTTTTGCCTGAATGCCTGTCTGTTCGTATGTGTTACTGTCTGTCCTTTCAGTTTGTGTATCTTTAAAGGGCTTCTTTTGAACCTTAATAGGTGGTAAAATATATATTTCTGCACATAAACAGAAGCAAAGAAGTTAAGTCTCATAATGCCTAGTAATTTGACTGGCTTTAATGTCTAAACCAAAACACAACAGTCCTTACATACTGCTGCTTGGTGGCAGAAATAGACAAAGCGGTGGTACTACCAACTCAGGCGGACTCTCGGATACGAGTACAATATTGTAGGTATGCAGGTTTCGTCACGATGTTCCTTTCACCTAACTAGAATAGTTAGAGTTGTATGTTCCTGAGGCTGGTTTTCAACCTATAATCACTGAGTAAAATAGGCTACTTTTTATCCTGGAATTCAATTGACCGTAACTCAATATTACCATCTCGCTTACTCTCAACTAGAACCCCTATTGCGCTCCCTGTTTGTGAACTGTCAAACTCCCGCGTTATGTGACGCAGATTTGCTTCTAAATAACCTGTCTATTAAACAACAATAATATAAAATTTTGACTGTAAAAAAATACTGTGTCTCCATACACTGTATTTATAAAAATACGGTGTCCATGGTGAAAATACGGCAGATTTGCTGTAATTACAGTGCACTTGGCAACACTGCTTCACCTTCATCACATTCGTTCTCAATTAATATTTTGACGTTTGTCTATGGACGAAATGCATTTTTTAAAGATATGTGTTAAATTTATTGTTACTAGAATGCCGTTTTGGTTCAGTCAACTTGTATTCTACTTTCGATATCATTGCGATCTAAGTTCTTGAATATTGGTTTAGCAGAATACCATTTGCAACTTTCTTGTCGCTGAGATTAGATTGGAATGATATTTTAAACATTTAAAATTACGAGAATTGGCCTTCAGGTCTCGGGACAATGACGACATCATAAAAACTACTAAAACTAGGAATATGAACTTTGGTCAGATTATAGTTTGTGTAATGTTTAGAAAGGATTTTTAGGAAATTTACATTTTAAGGGCGTAAAAAGGGGTTTTAACTTTGTATGAAACGGAATTTCACGCGTGCGGAGCCGTGGGCAATAGCTAGTAAAGTAAATAGTATAAATTCATAGTTTAGTGACAATTTATATTTTGGCTGCGGTCCAGACTTGTCATTTGAAGTACATGACGCTTTCACTGAAAACTATTTATACGTATTTCATAACATCCAAAATAACCTCGACGTAGATGATAAAAATAAATATCTACATTCTACGTGTTTACAGTTTTGGGTTACTTATTGATATTTGATATTGTATTCATTAACTCGACGTGAAAGCTTTTATTTATGTACGTCAATAATTAATTAGTTTGAGGGTTGATTCATAATTCCTAAAGTTTATAATATAAAATATAAGTTGTGCAGCCACGCTGTAGACAGTTTTCGCTCTATTCTAAAAAAAAGTAACTGGCGCCGCCGCCGCCGCTGCCAAAAGCTTGTCACGCTATCTCCTCCGAAACCGCTGGGGGTATGGGGTCGAGACCAATACCAATCGATGCAGAATAATGTGGGGATGAAAGTAAGATATGTCTCATATTCGTCGGACTTTAAGTTTTATTTTATTTTATGTTTTGTGGAAAAACATGGGCAAAGCCCCTAGTGTCTAAAACATGAATGTTTCTTAAACAGGTTTAATGGTTAAACTCGATTTAGGATAGTCGTGCACGTGAGGCTTAGAATTTAGAGAATGTGTAGTTAAATTACTGTACTTCAAGGTCCATTTATACAGAGAGGGTTTATCGAATTAAAAAAATATAGAAAACTCTTATTTACAAAGGGCACGTCATGCAATTTTACAACGAGAATTGTAAATCGTGTATGCTCGAAAACCAAAGTTTTCTGTTGTATTCCCGCCTTTGTAATGCGAGAAACTCTCCTTGTAAATGGGGCTTTATAGTCGGGTACACGTTGCCTCATTACGGCATATCAAACTGAAAGGTGCTAAAGTTATGCATGATTAAAGGCTGCCTTATCTATTAACCTTTGAGTAGACTTAACGAGGTCGCTGCTTAGTTGGGCCGAGTTTGATAATGTAGCTTAACTAAGTTGAACGCAGTCGGATTCATATTACCTGTATAAACAATAAAGTTGGGATTTGATTCGTGGGTAATTGACAAATATTATTTATTTTGTTTTATTCATAATAATATGAATAATATGAATAATATGAATAAAATATATATCGACGTACTTCATGATATTTTAGTGGTATAGGTCTTCGTTTTTGGAAGCGTTTACACCCGGTATGTCAGAGTAGTAGAATAGAACAGAACACTATATGGTATCACTACGTTGTCTATGTCTGCCGCCAAGCATCAGTGTGTAAGCGCTGTTGTGTTTTGGTTTGAAGAACATTAAAGCTAGTGAAATTACTGGGCGTTGTGAGACAACAACTTATGTTTCGGTTTGACGAATGCAGTCAATTGCCATGCAGTGCTTGGTAATGCAGAGTTCTGTGTGGTGTTGCTTCTGATTATGGTCAGGCTGACACTTTGCATCAGCCGAGTGTCCTCCTCGTCTTTCAAGAAATAAAGTTATATTTGACTATATGGCGTATTGCATTGACGAAGGGTAGAAGGCGGACGCTAGTTTTTCTTTAGCTAAGGTAATCTTAGAGAATCATAGTTCTTTTAATTTGTTGCCCAATGAGGTGGTAGGTCACCTGATAAGCTATCATGGTTGCGTTGCCCGACTAAAGGTCGTTCCATATATTCTATTAACAGATAGATTTGCTTACCATCAATAGAGTTTTGACAGATCTTTTATACAAAATGTGTCAAAAATTAACTGCCAGTAAGTAAATCTATCGGTAAACAGAATATTGGGAACAGCCTTAAAGGGAAGAATAGAATATTGGGAATGGGAAGGGAATTTGGGCTTCCGGAAATCGCACTTACCATACAAAACTCAATAGCAATTCGTCACTTTACGACGGTTTTATTAATTAATATGTTTGATATTAATAAAAGTTGATATCATAATCAAAGTTTATTGAGATCATAATTTATTTAAATGTATAATCATATTGATTTAATTAGGTACAGAGAAATTACTGTTGCCTTCCCTTCACCCAGCGCTACTGTTACTACTAACTACTGCTGTACAATGTATTTTGATGTAGGTCGTAGGAAGGTTTGATTTATTGGTATTATGACCGTTCATCTATCGGCAATCCATCAATGGGAATCTTTTTGGGATTTCATCACTGAAAGGTCGTTGGAAAAAAGGATTTTATTGACTATTGTATACGATACGCGCAAAATAACTTGACCGGTGAAGGTTGAAGTTAGTAACGTCACACGCTATCATTGATATCGTCTCCCATCGCTATTTAAAGTACGTTTTGAGGTGCGCGACCGAGACAAAAGACCACGACGCCAGACGATAGTGATACATCCGCTTTAAACGCAATTGTATAAGTACGCTTTGAGATATGACGCGCCTGAGACTGGAGAGCGCGACGCGCGGTCGTTTCCATTAAATTTCATACAAAGCGTTGATGTAGCTATCGCCTGCCTCGTGTCATGCGTCATGGTATCTCTGTCTCGATCGCGTAACTCAAAACGTACCTTTAGTCTCTGAATATGAGTCAAGACCATTGTCTTTGAAATACTAAAGTGCAGCAGAGTTTCAAACTAAGCTTGACAAATATTTAATGTAGAATATTAATACAAACAGTATAAGAAGTTACAATGCAACTAGTGAACTCCAAACTCCGCTAGCAAAGAACACCGCACTGCTCATTAATAAATCACAAGCGAAGAAACAAACAAGCCAAGTGGTAAGCAAATGTTACAAACACTGTCAGCATTTGCTTATTTATTTAAATTCCACCCACGCCCCTCATGCTTATTATAACATAGGCCGGCAAAGGAGAAATGTAATGTATGGATCACCTGATAGTAAGTGATCTCGCCCACATAAGCAGATGAATTATGGACACGTTGCTAACTTTAAAGGAAACTAATTGGGAGGGGGAAGGGGATTTGGGTCTTCGGATATGTTAAAAATCAAAGGACGTCACGTAGAAATTACATTTTTTTATGCAGAACCCCAACAACGTACCTCGTGGGTCACCTGATTGTAAGTTACTATCCGTTTATTAATACCCGCAATACATACCTTTGCGAAAATGAAAAGTAAGTTGGGGTCAGGAAGAGTTTCTTGAATCTCCGGAAATCTTATTGATCACATAAATTCCACACATAATAATAATACTAGCCCAGTATCTCCACGTCCCACTGCAGGGCACGGGCCTCCTTTACTGTGTGAGAGGGGTTAGACATTAGTCCACCACGCTGGCCTAATGCGGGCTTGCAGACTTCACATACTTTCGAAATTCACATAGCTAAGGAATAATTTCACGTGATTTTCTGTGAGAACGATACCAACCAAGTCAAGTCCGCTGCATAAAATGTGACGCGTAGCTCTGCCATGTAATATCCAGTCAATTTAAACGTTAGTCAAATAGTGTTCATTTCGTATCCAAGCATTAAAAATTATCTATCACGCGGTCTACTGTTCAGTTAAACCACATTGCTTGTCACATATCTTCTCTGCTTTAGAAAGAAAAAGGACGAAAAATGCTTTATTTGTTGCAGCATAATAAAAAATAAGAACTTAATAAGGACTTAGTATACCACACTGGCCTTATCTGGGTAGGTGTTCCAAAAACTTTACCTGCTAAAATGACGAATGTGATTTACAGATAACATGAAACGCTGTATTACAGACCTGAAACTTATGGCTCTAGTAATGCCTACAAATCAATTTAATCTAGACAAACACAGGTGAATGAATATTCCGAAAGAGATATTTGAGCTACGCTAGCAAATCTCGGCTGATATTTTGCTCCGTGAACAGATATTTTACTGACAATAATTTATTTGTCAGGTTTGGAATTTTATTAGTGGTATTGGGTTTTTCTATTACGATATGCTCAGTATCAGCCCGGAGTCTGGAATTTGTGCCCGGTATGGCGATAGGCTCGCCCCCATCACATAAGGGACGGAAATACGCTCGGCAAAATGTGGGTGTACTGGTTACACCTCTGCCTACCCCTTCGGGGATTACAGGCGTGAGTGCGTATGTATATGGAATTTTATTACTTATTATGGCTTATTGTTATAATACAGTATATTTTTAGTAGATTTACCTAGGGCTTATTCCACATAATCCGAGCAATATTTAACCATCAAATTAACTTATAAGGCAGCTATTTTTGAAAGTGTAGTAGACATTTCCTTACGGGATACGGGTATATTTCCACAGTGTGACAATTGTATTCGAATTTGTCATACCTATTTCATTTGATAAGTAGCATTTACTCAGAGTTGGTACAACATGCGCTTAATACTAACACGCTATTTATTTTAAACAACGTACTACAGAAAGGTGTGGTCAAATTTAAGCAACGTAAAGTATTCGACATAAGTATTTCAACCCCCTGTAATAGCAAATCCGATTGCATCGTTAGGATTTCAATAAAGCATTTTTTTTATCTGACCCGTAGAATGCCGATATTCGACTTGCAACTTTGGACCACACTAAACTATCGACACTGGGTGGATGTGGCCACCCGTCTATGATATATTAGATTTTATATATTTTATACTTATATGTGTGAACGTTTTTTAATTAATTAATTATGTGATATGGATCTTGGGTCTGCAATAAAGAATATTATTATTATTATTATTATTTAAACAATAAACAGCTGAACTGTTGTCTCACTCCAGCATTGTTATTCTTACTCACGCACTTCCCTTAATCTATAGGGATGTGATTGATCTAATCGATCGTAATAAACGAGTAGTTAAAATTTTAAGATGTTTAGATTTTGATAAGATCCGGTACATAAACATTTACTGTCAGGTGTATGGTCAAATTCAAATCGGTCCATTCGTTTAGGCGCTTCAGTGCCACACGCAGACAGAAGGTGAAAGAGGTGAAATTTATAAAACCCTTTTTTTGCAGGGAGTTTATAAGCAGAAACAATGGTTTATAAGGTGGCTGGTGCTAGCAAAAAGATGGATGAGATAACCGAACATAGGATGCTAAGTGCTAAGGTTTTGTTAAAATCTAGATTTAGCGGGAGATATAACATCTTACTATATTACATAACGATATACAACAGTCGAGGTACGTAACACATAACAGATGAAAATGATATTTCAATGATTCAAAATTTCACGGTTATAATCAAAGATGTAAATAATAATACTAGCCCTGTATTGTACACGTTCCTCTGATGGTCACGGTCCTCCTCTGCTGAATGAGAGGGATTAAGGCCTTAATCAACTACGCTGGGCTAATGCGGGTCGGAAGACTTTACCATACCTTCAAAATTCTTATGAAGATCTTCTCAGGTATGCCAGAATCCGTCTTCCTACCTATATGCTTTCACTTCACCTGATCTTGAAATTCCTCCGCAGTGAGACCATTGGCTCTCATATCTCTCTCATGAACGTTAGACTAATGCTTTTTGAGCCGTCCGCAGGATCCTACACCTGGTGCGATCCGGCCCAGGAGTTTGCGACGAACGTTCCCATGCGCTTTCCAACGTGACCAAACGACCTTAACAAACATTCCAGGAGTTAACTCGTGACGTCGCGGACACCAAGGCTGTCACGGATGTACTCGTTACATATACGATCTAGTCGTGTAACGTTTCAAAGTCCCGAATGAACTAATATCCAGGATATTCAAAAACAAAATTAGAACAATGTAAATGAGTCGTGTGTGTATAGAGTGTACTGTTTCCATATACATAATACAAGCATAATACTTTGAACGAAATGTTTGTTTAAAAAGTATTTCTTTTGTCAGCACACGCTTTGGGTGGCGACAGAACTGGGTTATCAGCGAAAACAACAAAACAACGTTGAACTCGACCGTGTGATAAACTATTGTGTTTTGTTACTGCAGCAAATGGTTGTTTCAACAAAAACCGTTTTTTATAAACGATTCGACGTGCAATTTGAGCTTGGATCGTTTTGTTGAAGTCAACTGGAATGTTTTGATCGATCTTTATGTTTTATTTATTTAAAATATATTCGGGTTTGTGTCTCTAATAAGTCTTCTGTGGGTGAACGGATTTCTAAGGATTGATTTCGAATGACCAATTGACTAAAACTAGGTGACTCGTGCGATTACTTTGCACCGATAGTGGTCAGTCATGTAATAATTAATATAATAAAGTAGAAATAAGTAAATACAAAAAAAAAATGTTGATTATACTTGATTGGCACTGCTAATATTTCATCTTTTTTGGCAAAATCCATAATTTTTAAAACATTTATCTATTTTAAGTCCATAGCAGCAAACATAAGCTTTAAAATTGTGTTTGAATCATTAAACTTGATGAAGAATTATGGAAGATATGGTGTACCGACAAAAACACGTTTGAGAAATAATATATAGAGATTGGAATGAATACATTATTAAATTCGTGGAACAAATGTGCCATACGGTATTTAATACACTAGTGTATTGATTGGCCAGCCATAAAGCTGGCTACTGAAGCCCAATCAAGATGAAGAAATTTAATCGGAAACTGACATCCGAGTCATGCAATTGAAAATAAGAATCTTGTGAAGGATCCTCGTAAATCACATTTATCTGTAATATTCACGCGAGTGTTGTACAATAATATCTAAATAGGGCATCATAGAAACAAAAGACCTGTCAATGAACTATTATTGGGTCAAAAGAGTAGATTTTTTTAATGCAACGATATGATGGAATTTAAGCTGTCCAATAAAATTACATCAAAAACAACTCGCAACGCTCGACTGGCGATGAACAAGACCTAATTAAAGATGTCGTGGTCGGAAGCAAATCTTTCTATTGGAGCTAGTTACTGGCTTACTGAACAAAAAATTAAATGTACCTTTCTTATTAGCCAGGTTTCTTGCTCCGATTCCGCAAACGATGGCAATAAGCGAGTTAATTTTCCAATGAAGACACTAATTTTTCGGATTGAGAAAGAGAAGTTTTATTTCATTTTAGTCCTGTTGTAGAAGGATTACTGTTCATTCATTTCGGATTTCAATTATTTGTGGTTCTACACATACAAAAGAATGTGTTGAATGAAGAACCTCCTCCGTTTTTATCATCGATTGAAAACTTGAAGACAGCAAACAAGTTAAACAATACGTTTTAACGATACAAATATTTGATATCCGAGGGAATCCCTATGAGAAACCTTAAACCTAATGTTTAATAAATAAGGGTAACCTCGGAAATTCTAATTCATATTTTGTTTGCGGTATCACGATATGCTCCATCGTTTGATCGAAAAGGGTCACAGTGGGTCTCGTATTACTTGCCGATCCCTTCCACATGACTTATCATTGTACTTCCATGATCAAAAATATTCATAATATGTTCGCTGAGTTTAATATGAATTTGCTGCCAGGTATATTAAAAATACGGTCGGAAATGATTTGTGGCGACCAATGAATTCGTCGTCTTTACGTAATAAAAATGTGTTTTGTATTCCTACTATTCCTGCTATCCTACTATTAATATAAATGTGAAAGTTTTGATGTTTGTGAATTTGGATGATTATTGTCATTCACGCCGTAACAGCCGAACGGTTTTGTGTGAAATTTGGCACACAGGTAGACCTGGATTAGGACATAAGATCTGTTTATCCCAGAAAAGGTCATTGATGCGGGCGGAGCCGCGAGCAACAGCTAGTTTTAAATAAAAGGGTAGTCTCTGATGCCCGTTTTCACTGACCTTTGCTTAACATTAGAAGATCCATAATGTCCAAGCTGGTGAATGAACCAGCTCGACCGGGTCGCGTTACCTGTCTCACAGAAAACCGACGTAAAGTATCGGCTTGCTGCTGCGTTTCGTATGGTGGGTGAGATATCTGGAATCCCAGAATTCCCCAACTCTTTACAATCCGTCAGTTATGTAGTCGTTAGTGGTGCAGTGGAATTATTACAACCATCAAAATATAATGAAGTTATATATTTCGACAACGACAACTAAAAACTAGACAAGAATATAGTTTAATTTTTATTTATTTTACACTTTATATACAATGTATAAAGGCGGACTTAATGCCAAAGGCATTCTCTACCAGTCAACCTTAGGGTGATGCAGATATGAACAAAGTAGGTGCAAAAAAAGGAAGATACAAAATATAAAAATATGACATAAATATAAGACAACAGTTTACATCAATTAAATAACTTAATTTAAATTCAAAATATAAATACATTCTTATATAACATATTATTAAGACGTGTAACTTAAATTTGTACGCCCTTGCTCTTTGTAATTTTTAAGATTTAATCAAAAGGAGTTCAGGGGTATTTCGGTTAATGGCAAATCTAGTGTAAAAGTTTTCAAGCCGCCTGAATGCCTCTCACTTGGCTTAATGACGGCTGTTAGTTGATACAGCTGTGGCAGATATTTTCAATGTCCTCCGAAGCACGGAGATGCTCACTTTAAATACCACTAAGCGGTCCCCCATCCATAGACTGACCGCGCCAATGGTTGTTTAACTCGCTAATCTTTTTAGTGAGTGCAACTGGCTATGAGCGCCTCAATCAAGTAAGGATTGAAACACTTCAATGATAATAATCAATGACGAAAATCACCTAGTGATTGTGTAGACTCGTGTTTATACTGAAGCTTATGGATAAAACTGTTTTAAACTGGCGTTATACCGGCTTAATGCCAGAGTCCGCCTTGCCACCGTGATTTAACGGTGGATTTTGGTATTATGTGGGGCGACCCACCGTCTGACCCCACAACCCTCAACAGGAACGAAGTTTCGCCATAACCTCGTCCGTTAATCAGCTGAGTGTATCACGTCAGGTGAGGTTGGCTTTGGGCTTAAAATGTTGGCCCACTTACACTCCAAGTTACGCTTAATTAAGCAAACGGTTTGATTAAAACAAAACTTCGGATACCCAAGGGTACAATTTGTGGGGATTAAATAATAAATAATCATTATACAGCCTATACAAGAGTTCCAAATAACGAGCTTAGTTAAATACAAAACACTGATTAGAATGAACTGTGATAAATATAGATCTTAATCCCAAAGCGGATTGACTGATTTAATATTTCTGCCATCAAGCAGCAGTGTGTAAGCACTGTTCTGTTCCGGTTTGAAGGACATTGAAGCCGGTGAAATTACTGGGTATTATGAGACTTATCATCTTATGTCTCGGGATGACGAGCGCAGTCCAGTGCCATGCAGTGCATTGTAATTAAAAATTCTGTGTGGTGTGCTTTTGTTTATGGGCAGGCATGGCGCTTACCATCAGGCAAGCGACCTGCTCGTTTCGTCCCACAAGCTAATAATCTTCTTCTTCCACCTGCCCTTATACCACTCGCAGTGAGGCCGGCGCGACATGCTTTTTAACACATGTTACAGAAAGATTTGGCTTGTAGTTTATACGACCAGTCGTCTGCCTGACGTCAACCCCTCTGGGGAGAATAAAAAATATCACTTCGTCACTCAAGCTAAAAATAAAAAGAATATTGTACGTATTAGTTGATTCGTAATCCAGGTGGATAATCGTTGTTATTAAATATTGAGGATCAGGTGCTTTGCAATGTATAAATGGTGTAAAGGAAATGCTTCCGAAAATTAAGACAGGTGGTAATGATGGCGATTACGTATATGATACCATCAAGTACATACGCACTTACGCCTGTAATCCCTGAAGGAGAAGGCAGAGGCGTAACCAATACACCCACATTTCGCCGAGCTTATTTCCGTCTCATGATGTGATAGGGGGAGAGCCTATCGCCATCGATATTTAATTATTTTTTGAATGTAGTGACACGTGGTAGAATTTTACGTGCTGGTCAAATGCGGTTGTAATTGTGTTCAATCATGGCAAGTGCAATATATCTAACATGTGAATAGCTATGTTAGTAGTTTTGTAATTTAGGCCCACTTGCACGACTACCTAAATCGAGTTTAACTAAACCTGTTTAAGATTAAATCGTATGAAAATTTGACATGAGTAAATAAGTACAGCTGAGTGGTAGAGCCACGCTGTAGACAATTTTGTCTACAGCATGAATGGGCCGGTTCGTCCGGGTCGTTACCACTGTCTCACAGAAAACCGGCGTAAAGTAGCAGCTTGCTGCTGCGTTTCGTACGGTGAGTGAGATATCCGGAGGCCCAATTACCCCTCCCCTTCCCAATCCCTTACTTATCCCTTTCCTTTAAGGTCGGCAACGCGCCCATGATTTTTTTAGTATTGTGGACGTACATGGGTGGTGGAGATCACTTACCATCAGGTGACCCACTTGCTCGTTTATCGGCCTATGCTATAAAAAAAAAAGTTTAGTGGTAAATCTTGATTTAGGATCGTCGTGCAAGTAGGCTTTAATGTGTTAACACATTCATAAACTTACTGAACGTCATGACAAAGTGATTTCTCTATTAGAAAAGTGATTTTTACAACTTTGATGGTATCAGAATCAAGAAATAAAACGCAAGACATGCAAGAATAAAAACTACAAGAACAATTTTCCCTCCCAAGACGTGGAACTTGATGGTAAATGAGTAATGGATGTAATAATACCCACATGCTTCCAAATACGCCCCTGATGGGTTTAATATTCAAATCGACTGCTAAAACTCATGTTGGCATGAATTTTTGGGACCAATTAATTTTGCAACAGGTGTATTGCAGGCATTAATTTATGTAAGTATAGATATCATTTCCGCTCGTCTTGCTGTGTGCGTGAGAGTTTAACAATGTGGCAGATCCCTCGTGTGCGAGAGGCCGTCTGGGTTGGTGCCACCGCTTTGTCTTGTTTTGCCGCTAAGCAGCAATGTGTAAGCACTGTTGTATTTCGGTTTGAAGGACATTGAAGCCAGTGAAAAAACACGCTTTTATAGAAAATCCAACTAAAAATGAAAAATAAATAATAGTTAAAAATATTTATTGTAAATAAGCGTGGCTGGCTGAAATAAAATCTGGATTCGAAATATCTAAGACTGTAGGTATGAAAAGGCTCCTTTCAGGGCTCTAAATCCGCCATTCCAAACTTTGAAAGAAAAATGCATTACCGATAGAAAAGTCTTGGAAGTGCAGCTCCAATATCTCAAGTTTTGTTTCAAATTGAATCTTATGTAGCGGAAACTTGGTGCTGCCATACTTTCACCCCTGTTTTTTGACGTGATATATTTTTTATGCGAAAAATATTTTTTGTAATGGAATATTTTTCTTTTCAGAAAATGCAGCAGACTAATGCAGTGAGACATGATTGTGTTTTGTATTTCTCCTGATTTCATACGTATACGACTTAATAATATCTGGGTAGGGTTATTTTTAGAGTGGTAGAGCCACGCTGTAGACAGTTTTGTCTACACCATGAACGGACCGGCTCGACCGGGTTGTTACCAGTGACTTTTTTCATAGCTCGGCAATATGACTACGCTACACCTGATGATAAGCGTAGTGTATCACAGAAAACCGACGTACAGTAGTGACTTGCTGTTGCCATTACATCCGGGGGACAAAATCCAGCCATCCCTTCCCCATCCCTTAATTATCCCTTAAAGGTCTTTAATGCGTCCATGATTATTCTGGTATTACGGTATTTTTGGTCTTAGCACTAATACTTTTCTACGAAGTTGGAAGCGGTCCTCGCATCTTCTTTGATAGACTTCTTGACATGATTATACTCACATAGCCCACAGTAAGGTAGACTTATTTGGGTATCAGGAAGATTTCGTCTTTCTGTATTACAATATACAGGTAAATAAAATAGCCCTCTATTATACACATCCCCCTACTGGGCACAGGCCTCCTCTACTGAGAGGGATTAGGCTTTTGTCCACTACGCTGGCCAAATGCGGGTTCGCTCACTTCATATACCTTAAAAATTCTTATGGAGAACTTCTTAGGTATGTTAATATCCTCACGATGTTTCCTGTAATTCCGGTATAGCAACCGATAATTAATAAACTTACAATTATTTGTAGATCACACAAACATTTGTCTTGGTGCGGGGATCGAATGCATGGCCTATCTATTCAGAGTCCGCTTCTTTTCCACTGCGACAAGATACAATAATGTCAATCTTTTTGTCCTTATCCTACTCGCAGTGAGGTCGGCTTGTAGTTTTTACGACCCACCGCCTGCCTGACTAACTCCTCTGGGGAGAAAACACCCAGACCCGGAATATATATTTGGGCATCACATAAACATTTGTCTCAGTGCGGGATTCGAATCCACGGCCTCCCACTTCGCAGTCGATTACTCGCCAACTACGCCACGGAGGCTGTTCTGTAACTCTCACTTAATTCGCACTGGAGACTCTTCCCATCTAAATGGAGTTTTAAGAATTTAGGGCCTTTGATCTATGGGACAATATTATTATTTATTAACGGAAATAAAATTAATGAGATGATATCAGTCACCGCCATAGCAAGTGTCAGATGTCGGTCACCTTTTGTTCCAGTTTCCGATCTTTAGTGTGATTATTTTCCAAATAAAGTTATGATATAAATATTTCTCATCTTATATTAAATAGTACAGCAATTTTAACAACATTTTACAAGGTGGTAGGTTCCTTGTATGCGAGAGACCGTCTAGGTTGGTACTACCGCTTTGTCTATTTTTACCGCTAAGAAGCAGTGTGCGAGCACTGTTGTGCTCCGGTTTGAAGGACATTGAAGCCAGTGAAATTACTGGGTATTATGAGATTCAACATCTTATGTCTCGGGGTGACGAGCGCAGTCCAATGCCATGCAATGGTTTCTGATTCAAAGTTCTGTGTGGTGATGCTTCTGTTTATGGGCAGGCATGACGCCTACCATCAGGCGAGCGACCTGCTCGTTTCGTCATTCACACTATTAGAAAAAATAGCATGAATTACTGATTACCAATTATAAATACCAGATAAAAGAGAAAGCTCCGGTAAACGCAGACAAAAACGGTGCGACAAGAAAAGATTAATGAACTTACTGTGAGAACAAAAACAAGCGAAATCACGTGTGTATAAAATTGTTTGCGAAACTTTCAATTGTGATGAATAATATACTTTCCCATACATTTTGTTCTTAATATTTACACAACACGGTGGTTGAAGCATAATTAATAATACAGAATTAAACTGGGAGTCTCCAATTTATCGAATTATTGGTAATATATTATTATATTAATCATACAGATTGACTGCCTCCATGGTGCAGTTGTAATGTGTAGGCGTTACAACGGCTATGTTGAGGTTTTGGGTTCGATCCCCGAGTCGGGCAAAAGTGATATATTATTATATTGGATTTTTCTATTACGAAATACTCAGTATCTGCCTGGAGTCTAGAATTGTGCCCGGTATGGCGATAGGTTTGCCCACTATTCCATGTTGTGACGGAAATAACCTCGTTGAAATGTGGATGTACTGGTTATACGGTGGTGAGATTTTTAGGGGCCCAAATACCTCTCCCCTCCCCTTACCAAATCTTTTTTTGAGATTTTTTTAAGATCGGCTTCGCACCTATGTTTCTTCTGGTATTGTCGGTGTCCTTGGGCGGTGTAGAGCACTTACCATCAGACGACCCACTTGCTCGTGTCTCGGCCTCTGCTATATTAAAATAAAAAAGATAAGCGACTTGTTAGTCTCGTTATTAAAGGAAATAAAAAAAGGGTTCAATCCCTACTTTAAATAACTATGTTTAATGCTTTTTAAAGAATAGTAGAGTGTTTTTTTTTACCATGGGCATAATTCTTCGACTAAAATTTAACTAGCTTTAGTCAATTGCTTCTATATTTAATGCTCCTTGGCAAATACACGTCGATAAAAACTGGCGCTCTATATTTGGCTGTAATTTTTTATCGGAACGATTGTGTGTTTGGTTCAAGGTTGTAATGCAGTATCGTATTTACTTTTCATGTTGAGGAAAATATTAATATTTCAAAGATAAATATGAAATGAAAATATTATTTAAAGTCCATAAATGCGAATGTTCCAATTGAGCAAGCATTGTAAGTATAGACGTTTTCAACTAAGGAAAATAGATTTTAAAATTGAAATGTAAAATATAGTAGCTATTTATAAAAGTAAGTCACCAGCTAATGGTAAGTGGTCTCCATAGCCCATGAATTTACCATTCACAATATCTGAAGAAATATGGGCGCGTTGCCGACCTCAAAGGAAACGGATGATCAAGAGATGAGGAAGGGGAAGGGGATTTGAGCAAGCTGCTACTTTACGTCGGTTTTCTGTGAGACAGAGATATTACCTCTACCCCATCGTGCCGGCCTATTCATGCTGTAGACAAAACTATCTACAGCATGGCATTACCCCCTACGAATTTTTTAAGATAAAACTTCTTTTCACATAAATCACTTTGTAGTAGATAGAATCGTGATCCCTATCTACTTTCTGCAGTGTTGGCGCCTTCGATGCTCCATTCTTTACTTTAAACTTACCGTAGTCTACTTACAAATAATTTATATCTTCTGCAATAAACGTTTCTGTATTTTGTAAACTTTGCCGTATTTTCAGACGGTGGGTATCATATGATACCAAATACAGTAAATCTATGGTATGAGAAGGCGGACCCTGGTATTAATCTGAACGCCAGTCAGAAAGAAAGACTTTAGCTTTAACAGTGGCAGTGCAATGACGGCTCTATGTGGTACAAGCCCACCTTAAGAATGTTTCTAATGCGCACACGTCGTAGTTCGTGCCTTGAATGTTATACAAAACTGCTCACAGTAAACAATACAGTTAATTTATGTGTGTTGTCGAGATTAAATACCTATTGTTTACGTATATGGCACTGCGTTTATCGAGCTATATTTACACGCTTGTAAATGCATTCCTTTGTATCGAAATTATATAACAGAAACAAATTTTTAATGGCGAAGACATGAAGAATTGAAAATGTGTTTTATTATTTCATAAGAATTTTTTAGACGTTTTTAATTTTTCGCGGTAATTTTATATCATTTTGAAACAATTCAATTAATTTTCAAACTAAAGACTGTCATACTCAGGGAGGCCCATATTAAAATGTAATATTTTAGAATTCCATATTCAGAGCCAGTTATTGCTTTGTTACTAAGTACAAAAAACGTTGTACGCTCCTTTACTAAATACATAAATGATTTTAATTGACGTATCTAAAAAATAATACAAATAAGAATTAATTCACGTCTCTAAGTGCTGCCGTCGATTTATACGCGTAAATACATTATAAACTAAGTATTACTTACCTTAGAATTTGTAAACAGAGCCTCGGGAGTTTCCGACGTTACTTAAAATTAAGGTACAGTTAAACTAATTTGGGATTAGACGGGACTAGTCCAATTTTCGTAACTAAATAGGTTGGAAATGTTTGCGTACCTGTACGGTTAGAGCACCTAAATTTGGAGTTATACTAGATAGCTTTAACCCAGCTTGCCAAATGTTGGCTAGTTAGTTTATTGCAAAAGTAAAGACTGGGATACAAAAATAGTATTGGCAGAATAAAGTGTCTACGGTTTTCATTTGAGTCCATATGTTACGCAAATATTTGTTTTTCATTCTCACCATTGATTATGTAAGTAGTAACTACTGTTAATGTGGAACAGTTATAGATTGCATTAATTCAATACATCATTGGTATAGTCGCAGCGTACTAAGGCTGAAAATCATGTGGTCCTAGGTACAATTCTCCGGTCGGGAAACCACAATTTCTTTGCGTTTTTGATTCGAAATATCACACATTAATTTCCCAGAATTGGAGATAAAATAAAAGACCCCAATACTTGTTTCTTTAATTTGTCATTTGCATTGAATAACGGACATACGTAAAAAGGGTTTTATTTTACAATTCCTCGAATTAATTACAGCACGAGAATGGTTTTTTATTTTTACAGCTACGAGAAATTAATATCTGAACTAACAAGACTTTTCCGCTTTTTATTTCCGCGTCTATTTAACATGGAAAATATGTTAATTTAAATTACGTTGGATTAAAACGGAATATTTTATACATGAACTACATTTAGCGAATATTAATGGCAAAGTGTTGTTTAATTTGTTTTCATAAAAAAAAATTACGAGGTTCTCAATTCGCCGCGGCTATTTTCTACTTTTTTATGCATATCGTTTTCTCCGTCAATTGTGGACATATTTTGATGTTTTTTTATAGAGTTAAGCTGGTTGTTGATCCCCTAGATATTTGGTTAAATATATAATCACAGTGTACGGAGTAAAAAAATTAAACTCTTCGACGGATAAACAACACACTTATGGCCGTTCCCTATATTCTGTCTGTCTCTAGTTTTGCTATACCGGCGATAGAAAATGTTATCTATTTTCCGTTTTACCGTCCCAATAAACTTACTAATGATAGGTAATCCTATTCTTCATTGCTGTCTACTGATGAGAGGGCTGATAGCTGACTACAGATATACAACACTATGAAAATGACAGTTCAAGCGTCCCAATATTTTTTATGTGCTATCTGTCGATAAAGTTATTTAGTTTTTTCTTTATCGGTAGATTTTGACCGATAAACAGATATCCTCGGCTGTAAAAAAACGAAATAAATAACGCATTTTGAAGAAATAGCCATGAGTATACAAGGCTTACATGGCACTTTCACTGCAATACAAAAAACTAAATAAATTATGTAAAAATCTAAAAGAAAATATAAAAAAAATCTAAAATTCCCATAAATAAAAATAATGCACCGTTTTGATAATTAAATTAAGTGCAAGAGACATATAAATATTTGTTAATGCGAACAAAATAATTCCCCACTTCAGTAAAATCCCCCAAATTCGCTTGGGATTTTTGTTCAAAGGACTTGTATTCAGAGCCGTAATGTATTGACAGTAAAACGTTTTGTTATTACATTGTGTTTTGCAACATAACAAGTATTTCTCGTTATTATTATTTAATTTACAGTGGTAAAAAATAAGAATTATAGATAAATGTTAAATTAAAACTTATATTTCTAATCTAAATCATATCTTCATATTTTCTAACACAAATTAAACAATAGTTCCTCTTTCTCAGCTTGTATGAACATAACGCACAAGAGGGCCCAGATAGACTGCCTATCTATTGCTATCATAGTATCCGACGTGCATATCTAAAAAATAGGGACGATTCCAAGCAGTAGATAGAACAATACGGATTTTTGACGATAGCTATCTATCGTGAAATTGAAGATTAATATTGGGAACGGCCATTATTGTATTGGTATTAGTGAATACTGTATTTACATGCCATAAATGTACCTACTACTAGAAAATGTAAAATTAAATAAATTTATTATTATAATTTATATGATTATGAGTCTTTGTGAGCGTCAGAATCAAAAACCAGAATGGCTGGATTAAGTCCAATGTTTGTAATTTGACATGTAATTTTAGTCTCATTTGGTGCTATTTAGTAGGTAACTTTTGCTCAAGTTATTATACACATGCATTGGAGCAAATGAACACAGGAAAAAGTGCAAATGAAACCTTTCTTGAGGGGCACATGATGCGGACCATTACACATCAGTTGCTTTACACCATCCACCTTCAATAATTATTACAAAATAGCACAACAAAAGTAAAAACCCTTCGTCAATATTTTAAGTTAAAATCATCACATTCTTCTAGCATAAAGTGAATTTGAGGATCCATTTGGAAATCTGTAACTGCAACTGTTCGCCTAGTGGTGTTGATAGAAATCTTCAATGACACTCGTTTCACATGAAGGCCATTGAGAGACGTTCCGAGAGTCCGTTACATGCTTGTCACGGAATCGGAGTGGTCTAGTCAGCAGTGGGAAATTGAAAATGTAAATCTTTAAATAACTTTCTAGGAAATATGTTACATAAATTAAAAAGAATTAGGAATTTATGAAGGGAACTATAAATCTAACTCAAAAATCCAGCTTTTATCATAATATGTGTATTCCAGTTTATTGTCAGAGTCCGACTTCCAAGTTAGACACTTCCACTTCGCCTGTTCTTTAGCATTGTCCGTAATGAGACCATTGGCTCTCATGTCTCTCTCTAATACTTCAAGCGTCACGCTCCTTTTTGACCTTCTGTGGGACTAAGGGTACGATCTGGCACAGAGATTTGCCACCAATGTAGGTACTTCTGTAGTTTCCTTAAAAAATGACTAAACTATACAAGGATTCTTAACATTTCCATTACTATCATATTGACTTTTTATTAGAGTGCCTTTATTTTTATTATCTTATCTTCAGGTTTTAAGATTATCCAGCCGTCTTCCATATTGTTTTATTGATTAATTTCAACTTTGCTTTGTCTTTGTAGAGTTCGCTGTCGAATCGTTTTAGTAAACTATTTCTGTCTCTCAATTTCTCTTAACATCCTATCCTGGTTTATCTTCTAAATGGATGTCGATTAACTAACGTTTAAGGAAACTTTGTTTACATTTCATCCCTGTACTATAAATAAACATATTGAGGTCATCAACCTTCCGTCAATGAACAATAGTAATAGAAGTTGAATGTTAATGTAGTAAATGGCATTTGTATGCTTAGATAGGGCTTTACGAACGAATGAACCTAAATCTGTTTGATTTATCCTAGCAGCTGGCATTGACAACATCTGTTATGTGTGGATTAATTTCAATTACTGCTGCTGTCAAGATTTTATTTAACTTTATCACAATAATAAATTTTGAACAAAAATAAAACTGACTGAAAAGAAAAAAATACAAAGTCTTAATCAGTTTTGAGTTGGTGCTAAAGCAGTATTGTACCGATACAAAAGTCATTTTTTCTCAGGTTTCAAGTTGGTTTTATTTTTGTTAAAATGTTTATTGTTTTACAACTTTTAGACAACGTCGGTGTAAATGTCAAAGTTTTTTTTTCATTAATTTGTATCGACGTTGAGTTAGATATACTCTATCGAATAAAAATACTGATGCGTGGTTATGCAAACAAAAAATGGTACGCGTCGAATTGAAAATCTCCTCCGGTTTTTTCATCAGTTATAAAAATAAAAGAGAAGGACATAGAGAAAATACCTCACTGCTAGCCTGAAGACTATGTCGTAACTAATAGACGTTAATAGTTTTTTTTTCTTTTTGAAAATTTCCTGCATTAATCCTTATTTACATGAGAAGATATTTATTTCACGTACCATACAAAAACATATGAAAAATGGTTATATTCTCACGTAATAATATGTGAGAATATTACCATTTTTCATTTGTTTTCGTAGGGAAATCATACAGTCTTTATTTCCATGAGTTGTACTGTTTTAATTATTTGAATAAGTTCACTAGATTTTATTTTATTTTTTAATTATTTGGCACGGAGACAATGTACAAATTAACACAGTAACTTATTACAAAACATGGAGCTATCATTTAAATTCGTACACCGATAAAAACCGCGCACAACATTCAAATAGACCAAAACTAAAATTTGATCGTAGGTCTCTCGTATGTGAGGGGCCGTCTATATCTACCACCAAGCAGTAGTGTTTAAATACTGTTGTGTTTCAATATGAAGGACATTGAAACCGGTGAAATTACTAGGTATTTTGAGACTTAACTTTTTATGCCATGCACTGTTTGTTAATTAAACTAAAACTTTATCTAATGTTTACTACTAGACAGGCTGTTTAGAAGTAAAAAAAAACATATTTTTCACACGGGAGTTAGACAGCTCTCAGACAGAGAGCGCGATAGGGGTTCTAGTTGAGTGTTAGTGAGATGGTATTATTGAGTTATGGTCAATTGACCGTAACTCAGTGGCGCAATGTCTAAATACCGCCCAGCTTATCTAGTAGTATACGTTAAAGTCTTTGTATTTATAGTTATGTGTGGTGTTGTCTGTTTATGGGCACCGATCATAATAAAAAAGTGAGACTCGCATATATAATGGGTTTCGCATATGAGAGTCGCTTGACAGTGTCTCACAAATGAGTTCTCTGTTACATCTCTCCTCTGTCGTGCAAGAAACTCTTCTCGTGTAAATCGAACCTAATAGGTACCAATAGACTGCATCGGTGGCGCAATTGTAATGCATACGCGTTACGACTGAGGCTGACGCTGAGGTCTCGGGTTCGATCCCCGGGCCGGGTAAAGTGGTATTGGGTTTTTCTATTACGAAATGCTCTGTATCAGCCTGGAGTTTGGAATTGTGCCCGGTATGGCGATAGGCTCGCCCCCTATCACATCACGGGTCGGAGATACGCTCGGCAAAATGTGGGTGTACTGGTTACAATTCTGCCTACCCCTTCAGGGATTACAGGCGTGAGTGCGTATGTATGTATGTATGTACCAATAAATAAATCCATTAGCTTTTATTTCATGTTACTCGTATAGTAATTTATATGTATTACATAGCATCAGAAATACACGAGTCTTAATATTTTTTCCTTGCGATCAAAAACATGATGTGTCTGTTTACGGAAGTACCACATCAAATCAATGGCACATTAAAATACATCAGATGTTTTATACAGGACTAGCTTTTGCTCGCGGCGTGTGAATAGACTTTTCCGAAATAAAACGTAGCCTATATAGATAGGACCCTGGGTCTCACCACAACGTCTGTCCAGGGTCCCATCTACCTCTACATAAAAATTCATTAAAATCGGTTCAGTGGTTTAGGCGTGAAAGCGTAACAAACAAATTGATATTTTTTTTCATAAAAAGTATCCTATGTTACTTCTTATACCTCCAAGAATATGTGTACAAAGTTTCATGAAGATCAGTTAAGTATTTTTCGCGTGAAAGCGTAACAAACAAACTTACATTCACATTTATACTATTAGTATAATTCTCAAAAAAGCAGTATAGAAATTGAATGTTACAGAATCGATTAATTATTTAAAGCACAAGCCATAGACTCCGTGGCGTGGAGCCAGCTATGAAACATGAGGTTGCGGGTTCGATCCCAGCATCGACACCAATATTTGTGTGATTCACAAATATTTGTCTCGGGCCTGGGTGTTGTGGTGGGTCCGTAAGTTCTATTAGTTCCTGATATCCACGAGGTTATATTAGTGTGGATGTGTATATTAATGAGGGATATTGGGACTGTTGGGTGTCTTTATTTTTAACAGACTTAAAAAAGGAGGTTCTGTGTCCTTTACATTGGATTCTCAATCGAGTCATTTGGAGGTCTATTTTGTTTGTACTGTGTACTAAAGACATAACAGTTAATCTATATTATAGGTTTCAGAATACTGCTATAAAAAGAGCTTTGGGGTCGTTAATCCTTAGTTCCCAATCATTTTGTTACAAAATACACATCTCGATACTCAAATATTTTCAAGGCCGTCTGGGTTGGTACCACCGCTTTGTCTATTCCTGCCGCATTGTGTAAGCATTATATTATCATTAAAGCGAGTGAAATTATTGGGCGTTATTAGACTTAACATTTTATGTATCGGGGTGACGAGTGCAGTACATGCAGTGCAGTGCATTGTAATTCAAAGTTCTGTGTGGTGTTGCTCTGTTTATGGGCAGGCGTGGGTTACTATCAGGCGAGCGTCTTCAAGCTAATAAAAAAAAAGTATTCCGGTGTTGCCTGGTTGAGCCGTCTACCAGTTTATGTATAAATTTTCATATGCAAAGCGTCACTTAAAGTTCGTATTTCCGTCCAACGTGCAGGCGCCGCGATAAGCCGGCCCTCTTATGTAAACACTCCAATATTTACAACGTGGGATTTCATAAAACAATGTCTGTTTTTAAAATGGCTGAGGCATATGTTAGCTTTGTAATAAAATGAATTGAAGGTTTTATGTACTTCAAATTTATGCATTAAAATGTTTGGGAGCTTGTAAACAATTTATAGAGAATAGAGAGTAATGAAGAAGTTTCGCAAATGCCACAACCAACTTATCAGATGATCCATGACCACGACCACTCCGCCGAGAGTGTACGACTAAGAAGAAGAAAAAAATTATATTCATTAGATTATCCCAGAGGGGTTGACGTCTGGCAGGCGGCCGGCCGGAAAAAGTACAAGCCAAATCATTCTGTAACATGTGTTAAAAAGCATGTTGCGCCGATCCCACTGCGAGTGAAATAAGGACAGGTGGAAGAGGCAGATTATTCAGAATATCTTTAATTGATTTGCGCCACTGTTATATTGTTCAAATTAATACACCCAAGAGTCACACACATAATCCAGACTTTACTCTAATGACGAAGTAATGTGTTGGGAACTACGAGACATTTGGTAACACAACACTCAGATCTGAAACAATTAATAACGGATTATAAAAACACTAGCTTTTGCTCGCGGCTCCGCCCGCGTGAATTGCCTTTCCCGAGATAAAAGTAGCCTATTACGGTCTCCAGGGTCCCATCTATCTCTGTACCAAAATTCATCAAGATCGGATCAGCGATTTAGGCGTGAACACGTAATAAACAAATAAATAAACTCAATTTCGCATTTATAATATTAATTTATATAATTGTAACGTCTACCTCATATATATCTCTTCTATGTACACATTTTTTTACTACAATCTAGATTCGAACTGTATAATTTTATCTTATATCTTTGTAATAATTGTAATGTCTTGTGTATTATAAAATAAAATTAAAGTTAGGATTTGTCGCAGCACGGGGATCGAATTCATAGTCTCTGGTTCTCAGCCTGCGCATCGTCCATTACACCAACAAATAACTTTATAAAAAATGGATAGATAAATAAAAATAACATATCTAGCCAACAAGTCTGATTACGATAGGACTTACGTAATTTGCGATATCAGGAATAAAAAAGTTGGCGAGAAGAGGTCAAGCCACTGACCCCATTAAGTCACCGAAACTGACCCCTAACTCTGGCTTATCGAATGCGGGTTTGACTAAGCTTGTGTACAAACTACAAAGTCATTCAGCTAGTTTTACGTTTGTTCCTTTATACTTTATGTAGTTGAGGGAAAGGGTTTGATCTTTATTACCTCTGTTTCTCACACCCGGTTTTTGAAAGGCTGATTGATCAATGTAAAAAATAACTAATCATCTGTCAAATCTCATGGCGAGTCAAAATTGAGTTGGTAGAAGCGTGGTCAACGCTTTTGGTGTCTCAAAGGCTGATCAAATCAATGTTCATGTAACATAACTTTGTTCTTGACACCGCTGTCAAATCAATTCGAGTTGCTGAAACGTTATTTAGTGAAAATATTTAATAACTTTTTATGTCTCTCTAATAGCGTTTGTCATTTATCATATTAATTTGAAAGTTATGTTAACTAATATGTGTGTTAAATGATAGGTGTTGACCACGCTTCTAGCAACTCAATTTTGACTTGACATGAGATATGATAGTTATTTGTAACTTTTTAACATCAATCAGCCTTTCAGAAACGGGGTGTAAGAGTTTCTATGTCCATGGTCTTAAAAATTGGACCACCGTGTAGTACGAGTTTTCCTATGGGCGTATCATCCGATTTAACGAAAATATGCATTCATACCTGTACAGCGCCCTAGTGGATTATATTAGGCCAATAAAAAAAAATCAAATATTAAAAACGTCTTAACCTATAAACAATTTTTTCGATAACCAATGACATGAGGTATTGAGGTATTGAAACCCACACAGATAAGAAATACGTACGAGCATAAATTTTATAGGTATTTCGGCTTCTTGATTTAAATAAGGGATTAATTACATACATAATTATTTTGAAAGTAAAATTTAATATATATCGATCCCCGGGTCGGGTAAAAGTGATATTGGGTTTTTCTATTACAAAATGCTCAGTTTCAGCCTGGAGTTTGGAGTTGCTTGATCCTGGTACTTCTACATCTTCAATGAAGCTCTCAGTGGGCAAAGGTTGCTTTTTAATCAGTTCCCCCACTGAATCTAAACTTTCTTCAAGATTTTGCACAGTTTCTGTCACTGGTATAGTAATTTCAGTATTACATTCTTTCTCTAATATTATCACATCAATTCATCATAATTGCACCAGGGCCGGTCTCGGCAGATCCGACCATAATGCTTTTAGCGGGGAATGTCCGGTGAGGAGAAAGTGGGATGCCCTGGCGAGGTCTGCTATAGCGTATTGCTAAGGTGGCCTCGGGGGTAAGTGGACACCAAGATCCCCCAGAAGGAGCACGGCCATTGCTCGTGGCCCAGGCTAACCTCCAGAGAAAGCAACTTGCTACTCAGGAGGTGATGCTGGAGGCCGTGAGCAGAAAAATGGCGTTCGCTCTACTCCAGGAGCCATATGTGGGAGCTCGAGGTAGGGTTAGGGACTACGGCGGGACGAGGATTTTCCAACACACAGGCATGGACAATACTACCGTAAAAGCCGCAATTGTAGTATTTGACTTGAACACCAAAGTCACACAGTGTCCAAACTTCACCACGCCCAACATCTCAGTGGTGAAAGTATATGCCGGAAACCGAGAAATCGCCGTGGTCTCTCTCTATTTCGAACCAGACAAACCCATAGGGCCATACCTGGAGCAACTGGGGAGAATTGTGTGCGAACTAGGGCCCACTAACATCCTCATCGGCGGAGATTTCAACGCTAAGAGCATGTGGTGGGGCAGCGAGGTCACTGACCGGAGGGGAGAAGACCTTGCTGATGCAATAGGAGAGTGGGGCCTCCAGGTGCTCAACGACGGAGACACGCCAACTTTTGACACCTTTAGGGGTGGTATACATTACAAAAGTCATGTGGACATAACACTATGCTCAGAGAACCTTTTCGGCCTGGTGAACGAGTGGAGGATCAACGAAGATCTGGTGAGCTCAGACCACAACGCAATTCTGTTCAATATTAGACTCGGGAAACTAGAAAAATTAGAAATTAAAAGAACTACTCGGATTTTCAATACCAAAAAGGCTAATTGGGCTAAATTTAGTGATAAATTTACCCAATTAACTAACACCTGCAACGTAAACTCAGAAGAGATAGAGCGCATACAAAACAAAATAGAAATAGACAGGTTTGTAGAAAATTATAGTAAAGTAATAGTAGAATCATGTAGCGACTCTATCCCAAAATTAAAATCACACAAAAAATTATCCACACCGTGGTGGTCTGATGAAATCGCCGCGTTGAAAAAGGCCATGGTCACCAGGAGGAGAAGGATCCGCTGCGCAGCCCCATTCCGCAGGGCGTTCGTCGTCGAAGAGTATCTGAGAGCTAAAGAGAAGTACGAGACAGAATCTAAGAAGGCCCAAATAAACAGCTGGAAGACCTTCTGTGCAAAGCAAGGCAGGGAAACCGTCTGGGATGGCATTTATCGAGTGATAGGGAAAGTCACGAAGAGGCAGGAGGACATTCCCTTGAAAAGAGATGGGTGCATCCTAAGTTCAGAAGAATCGGCGAAGGTTTTGGCGGAAGTCTTCTATCCGGACGACCGGATGGAAGATGATAACGCAGAACATCAGCGTATACGGGCTGAAGCTGATAGCATAAATGACGGTACGGATAATGACCATCAGGACCCGCCATTTACAATGGATGAAATCCTTGCAGCTTCAGACAGCTTCAACCCCAAAAAAGCCCCGGGAGCAGATGGCCTAACATCCGACATCTGCAAACAGGCAATCCGAAAAAACCCAGAGTTGTACCTGTCACTGGCTAACAAGTGCCTCGAATTAGGCCACTTCCCGACCATCTGGAAGGAGGCCACGGTCGTAGTACTCCGGAAACCCGGAAAGGAGGACTACACAGACGTAAAGTCGTATAGACCGATAGGACTGTTGCCCGTGATGGGGAAGATTCTGGAGAAAATAGTGGTGGGAAGAGTAAAGTGGCATTTACTACCTAGGATGAGTACTCGACAGTATGGCTTTATGCCCCAAAAAGGCACGGAAGATTCCCTCTATACCCTACTCCAGTACATCAGGAGTAAATTAAGTGAGAAGAAAATCATCACCATAGTCTCACTGGATATAGAGGGAGCCTTCGACAGTGCTTGGTGGCCAGCGATCAAGGTCAGACTGTCTGAGGAAGGATGTCCGAAAAATCTGAGACGGATAGTAAATAGCTACTTTGAGAGCCGAAAAGTAAAGGTTCGCTACGCCGGGGTAGAGCACGCGAGGGGGACCACCAAGGGATGCGTTCAAGGATCCATTGGTGGGCCCATCATGTGGAACCTGCTCCTCGACCCATTGCTCAAGGGATTAGCCAGCCGGGGCGATTACTGCCAAGCTTTCGCCGATGATGTCGTTTTAGTGTTTCACGGGGATGAAACACTCAAGATACAGAGACAGGCCAACGAAGCACTGGCCTATGTGCAGGATTGGGGAGTCAAGAATAAGCTGAAATTCGCTCCAAAGAAGACGAAGGCTATGGTCGTAACACGACGACTTAAATATGACTCACCAATCTTGCGGATGGGTGGTGTAGACATTGGCTTGTCAAAGGAAATAAAGATATTGGGCTTGACTGTGGACGAGAAGCTAACGTTCAACACGCACGTCTCCGAAGTCTGTAGGAAGGCCATAACCTTCCACAGACGACTGGCAACTGCTGCAAAGGTGCAGTGGGGGCTGGGACCTGAGGTGGTAAAAATGCTTTACACCGCAGTTGTTGAACCAACAATATTATACGCAGCCAGTGCCTGGGCGCCTGCAAGTAACAAGATAGGCATACGTAAAAAACTTGCAGTGGTTCAACGAGGCTTTGCACAAAAGATGGTAAAAGGCTACAGGACCGTTTCGCTACACTCGGCCCTGCTACTTGCTGGGATCCTTCCGCTAGACATTCGTGTCCGAGAAGCGGCGCTTCTATACGAAGTGAAAAAGGGACACACTCGGCACATAGTGGGCGACCGGGACGTGGAATGTCCTGTGCCTTTTGCCAACTTGGAACATCCAGCCAGGCGCAGAGCTTTGCAGTTCAAATGCGTGGTCAACGACGCAGAACTTGACCTAGAGGCTGCAAATACCCGCAAGGTATTCACCGATGGCAGCAAAATTGGTGGCAAAGTCGGAGCGTCGGTATCCCTTTGGGATGGCGACGCCGAGACGAAAGCCACCAAAATTAAGCTGGAATCGTTCTGCACCGTTTACCAGGCGGAGCTGCTGGCCCTGCGCAAGGCCGTGCAAATAGCCTCCAAGGAAAAATACCACGAATATAGCATCTTCTGTGACTCACGGGCCGCTCTCGAGACGGTCGCGCGCGGAAATTCCCTCCACCCCATAGCATTCGACATCACAAAAATGTTGAATGAGACCAAAGAGCGCGGTAAAATCTTTAACCTCTTTTGGGTTAAGGCGCACGTGGGGTTGGCAGGGAACGAGCGTGCGGACGAGCTCGCGAAGGCGGCGGCTACCACCCTAAAAAGGAGGCCCGATTACGACCGATGTCCCATTTCGTTCGTCAAGCGACAGATCCGTCAGGAGTCGATTGACGAATGGAATGAGCGATACAGGGCTGGAGAAACAGCATCGGTAACGAAGCTGTTTTTCCCTGATGCTAGGGTAGCCCATAAAGTGATCAAGAAGATGCCGGTGGACCCGGTCCTCACGCAAGTCTTCACGGGCCATGGGGGATTCTCCGAGTATTTGAATCGCTTCAAGTGCAAGGAGAGCCCCTCATGTATCTGTGACCCAGCAGCCACAGAAGATGTGGCACACGTGTTGACTGAATGCCCAATATATCTGTATAAACGAACAAACCTTGAAATAGAGGTTGACCAAATTGTAAAGAAAGATAATTTGAGCGGTATGTTGGAAGATGATGTAATAAGACCTAAGTTCGTTAAATATTGTAAAGATATAGCGTGTAAAGTGATCAAAGGAAACAAATAGAAAAGGGCAACTACAGCCTGTAATATAAGATTATGTGTTTCTAGTTGCCAAGGACAAGCTGGTTTCGAGAGGAAGACACGTTATAATCTAAGTCGTATACATGTAATTTTATTAAATAAGATAAAACTCAGTTTTAAAAGTATGTCTTTTGTATGTAGTTAGATTTTTATTTTTTCAGGCATACTTAAAGTTGTATAATCCAAATTTTTTATATTGATGAGTTTTTAAAATAAAGGTATGTGAATTCTTCAGGTAGACAATCTCTGAATTAAAAGTATCAGAGGGAGCAGCCGGGGGGGAGTCCCCCCACTTTTTATAAATAAAAAAAAAAAAAAAAATATTATCACATCTCTACTAGTTGTTATATTTTTAGTTTTGGGGTTAAAAATGCGATAACCTTTAATATTGTCAGGATACCCAACAAGAACATGTTCTACAGACTTTTTATCCCATTTTTGACGTTTGTCTTTGGGCACATGCACCATGACAGAACTTCCAAATACTCTTAGATGGCTTATATTAGGCTTTTTATTTGTCCATATTTCGTATGGAGTTTTTCCGCTTAAAGCATTAGCTACTGTTCGATTTTGCAGGTACACTGCAGTGTTTGTGGCTTCAGCCCAAAATTCTTTGCTTAGGTTAGCGTCAAACAAGAGACATCTTGCTTTTTCGACAATTGTACGATTTGTTCGTTCACTTAGGCCATTCTGCTCCGGGGTATATGGGTTGGTTTTTTGATGATTAATTCCATGTTTCTGTAAATATAATCCAAATTCCCGGTTACAAAACTCTTGTCCATTGTCACTGCGCATAGATTTAATTCTCTTGCCTGTTTGATTCTCAGCTTTAGCTTTAAAATGTTTGAAACAATCCAAGGCTTCACTCTTGTGTTTTATAAAGTATATAAAAATCATACGACTGAAATCATCAACAAATATTATGAAATATTTGGAACCAGCGAGTGACTCTCTCTCCATGGGTCCACAAATGTCTGTATGGACTACATTAAGTATATCAGGACTTCTAGAGCCCACATGGTTAAAAGGCAGTCGACATTGCTTACCTTCACAACATGTCTTGCATGACGACTTGGTGAAATCCACATTTTTATGGCCCAATCTGCGATGCCAAGTCTCTGCTGACACCACTGTGGCAGCCAGTACATTACAAGGCATTCTCACTTTATAAACGCCATTGGTCAAGGAAGCCATGGCCACAAGCTCGCCCATTCTATTATAGACATTGCAGCCACTATTGTAAAATACCACTCTGTTCCCTTTACTGATCAACTGGCTTACCGACAATAGATTTGTTGTCAATTGTGGAACACATAACACGCCTGTAACTGGTACATTAAATGTGCATTTATCTGTTTCTGTCACTATATTAACATCACCTGTACATGTAACCTGAACCTTACTGTTGTTTGCTACTATAATGTCTTTATTTTTCAAATATGAAGCATTTGTAATCCAACTCTCATGAGCGGTCAGGTGTGCACTTGCACCGGAGTCAATATACCATTCACTTTTATTGTAGCCTCCACTCAGGAACACAGCACTAAATGCATTTGTCAGTTTCTGCCCAGACTTCTTTTCTGAATGTGCACCATTGGGGCACTGGTTTTTATAGTGACCCGTTTGTTTGCATTTATAACATTTTATATGCGATTTTGTAGTTGTGCTATCCATCACCTTGCCCCGAGGCATAGATGACTTTATATTTCTGTGTTGCCATTTCTGTGAATGTGAACTAGCGAATGCACTATTGATTTCATTGCTACTTCCCGACACTTCTGACTTTTCTTCCATATCCATTAATTTGGACTTTATGGCATCAGTAGTTATTTTGATTCCCGAATGCTCAATCGCCATGATCATTGGCGAAAACTTGTCGGTCAGTCCCGCAAGGAGCAGGCAACCAATCCACTCGTCATTTATGTTAAAGCCGGTACCTCTTAGCTTCTGACCGGTTTCGACTATTTGTGTTACATACGACGTCATATTGGCACTGGTTTCTAGGCGAATAGAGATAAGATTCCGCAATAGACTTATCCGTCTCGCAAAGCCCGAGTCGTCGAACAGACTTCGTAGCTTCTCCCATAGCTGTGCCGATGTTTCAACCTCTTTTATATGTACGTATAATGAAGAGTCGATGGTCATAATAAGCTTAGCCTTCGTTCTCTTGTCGGCAACGGGATCCACCGGTGCGTCAGACTTCACGCAATTTAGCATATCTTCAAGAACCAAGAAATTTTCCGCTGCGAAGCTCCATTCGTTATAGTTTTCTCGTCCTTTTAGCTTAGGTACATTGACGAGATAGTTTGCGTTTGACAACATTTTGTCTTCTCACCAAAACTGGTACGCGTAGATACCGGGCGCCGGCAAACTTTAATGTCGATGTCGTGAAATACAAGCATTTGCTATTGTGTAGCAAGCACCTAATCCGTATTTCAATATACACTGACGAAATACTCAAAACTATAACTTGTTATGGCCAGATTTAATTATTTACCTGGGACCTGGGCCCATAACCTGAAAATGATACAACCTGCTTGCAGAGAGGAAACGGAAGAGAGAGTTTATTTATTTTTAATAATCAAATATACATTAAGTGTTGCTAACTATTACACATATATTATTACGCTATACAGCCGGACACAAATAATAATGTTAGTACATTCCTTGTAATACAGATGGCACTATAATGATATGTAGGTATGTATTTTGATATTATAACAACAGAAAAGCTCGCCCTCTATCTCATAATGAGACGGAGATAAGCTCGACGAAATGTGGGTGTACTGGTTACACCTGTGCCTAACCCTTCGAGGATTACAGGCGTGAGTGCGTATGTATGTATGTAATATAGATATTAAAAATCTTGAAAAATTGTTATTGATTGAAAAGATTATTGATAGTTTAACGATTTTTTTACCCTAAAACGTATCCGTCGACCATAAAAGTAAGTAATACGGGCAAAGTCCAATATGTAACACATGAGGCAGTCATTGACAAGTAAAATGGGGATGAACTCGTAAATCCAGCTGCTTGTCATTCATACTCCTGCTTACTATGCTACGGCTTCTTGTATACGTTCTGCATGAAATTATGTCGTTTTTTTCTGTTTCTTCTTAGAAGGTACCAGAAAAAATAATATACATAGAAACTGAGAAAACGCGCGAAATTTAAGCCTTTCAATTGAGGCCATTTATGGCTTCGAACTACGATCACCATACTAATAATTATTTACCATATTATGATTATGATCCTCACTAATCGGCATCTAAATCAGTTGCATAGTTTGAGAGAAATAAAGCGGGCGAGTAGCCGGTTGCGAAGCGAGAGGCCGTGGGTTCGATTCCCACACAGAGACAAATATTTGTCTAATCCACAAATATTTGTTTCTGGTCTGGGTGTTGTGGGACCGCAAGTCCCTCGTAGTTCCTGATAGCCACGATACAGGTATACCTAGTGTGGGATCAGGACTATATGTGTGACTGTTGGCTGTATTTATTATTATTTATTTATTAAAGATTTGTTTACTATGTCAAGTGTCAACATAGATTGATTTATAGATGTCCCACATAGTCCGACGCATGCGACCTTCAACATTTCGCAGAGCTGGTAGTGGCTATAAATTCCGCCGTCACTGTGAATGGGTTTTGCAATTGGGCAATAGTTGCTAACTTCGTTGTTTTACCGAAGTATTGGTATTTTACGCATGGAAGTTATTTGAATTATGGGATTTGTTTGTTACTATATTATTTATCGCCTTATTGGGTTTTGGTTATCATTTTAATTTTCTGATGATCGGAACGAGCAGATTGCTCGTATGGTTGTAAGTGCCACGCTTGCCAGACGCAACACCACACAAAACCTTGAATTACAAAGCACTGCAAGGTATTGGACTGCGTTCCTCTCGAGACGTAGGATGTTAAGTCTTATAAAGCCTAGTAATTTACTGGCTTTAATATACTTACACACTGCTGCTTAGTGGCAGAAATAGGCAAAGTGGTGGTACCATGGTATTTATGGTAGTCGTTTCCAAAACGCGCACCAAACATTTTGCCTTCTTCATCATACGGACGGCCAAGTTGTGGAACAAGTTTCAAAAGATTCGAAACCAGTTCCAAGAGCACACACCTCTGACTTTTCAAGTTATGTGTGTATTAATTGTTAATTAATGCTTACGTTAATGGTGAAGGAAACATCACGAGGAAGCCTGCATGCCTGAGAAGTTCTACAAAAGAATTTCGAAAGTATGTGAAATCTCCCAATCCGCATTAGGCCAGCGTGGTGGACCTGACCCCTGACCCCTCTCATTCAGTAGAGGAGGCCAGCAGCGGGACATGTATACAGGGCTAGTAAAGAAAAATAAGTACCGTATAAGTGGTACTAATGAATCCTATCCTGAGTCATAATTCTGGCGACTACGCTCTAAATATTCGCTACACTCCTTAGATAATAATATTTAGCTAAAAATACAAATAAATTCTATGCTCAAGCCAAGACAAACAAACGCATAATTCTAAATATTATTTTTTAAACGCGTACATAAGATAATGTGTGACGTCTAAGACCGAATGTGACGCAAAAACATAGTTCCGTTTTCGCCTTGACATAATATTTTTATGATCTGCATTTACATTATCTAGTGTTTGATATGAAACGAACCAGGGAACTGCTTTGAAAAAAATAATCATAGGTATTATTAGCGTTGTATGGATTTTTCCACCCCTCACAATTATGCTGTCAAAGCTTGTAATGTATGAATCATTGTGGTAAAATGGCTTATATAGGAGTGATTAATCGACTTTGAGCTCAGTTTGGGCGCTACAAATGCAACAAGTCTGTTAAAAATAGGGTTACAGTGATGCTGACTGCGCAGCGTGATTGCGGGGGAACTCCATAAATAATGCAGCATGAGATTTCAAGCACTAGCCCTAACTCCTGATGTTTTGATGTCCTTGTTGGAGTGGAAACTGCCTAATGAGCCAGAATCTGAATCATCTACAGAAATCAAGTTCGACCACCTAAGACCGACTTCACCATTAGAGTTATACTTGACATTTCAATAATTAAGAGATGAATAATACTTTAATATGGTACATACATACGCACTCACGCCTGTAATAGTAGGTACACCCACATTACACCGAGCGTATCTCCGTCCCTTATGTGATAGGGGGCGAGCCTATCGCCACACCGGGCACAAATTCCAGACTCCGGGCTGATACTGAGTATTTCGTAATAGAAAAACCCACTTTACCCGACCCGGGGATCAAACCTGACACTTCAGCGTTGGCCTCAATCGTAACGCGTACGCATTATAACTGCGCCACCGAGCCAGTCAAGAAGTCAGTCAGTTTGATATGGTATATACGTATAATGCGAGTTCAGAACCCTCAAGTTCTTATTCCAGATCGATTTTAAAGATACGCATTACCATCGGAAATCTAATAATGACACGGGGTCACGTCGAGCCGCAGATTATCCCTGACTGGAATTAAGGGTGCCTTTGAGGAGCAAATGAAGTTTCTGGGAAGATCTCCTGAATTAAACATATTGTCATTTGAGCTGCGGAACGAGTGGAAATGAAATTAATTTACGTTTACAAACATTTTATTGTAGACATTCAGAAAACTAAGGCCAATAATCTTCTATCAGTTGCTCACCAATGCGATTTTTCTTAAACCATAGTTTAAGAAATGGTAAAAATCCACAGCTAGTTTTTTAAAAATCGAACAGCCTATTTTATTAAAGCTTATTACACAACAACTAGATAAAATAAACGGTAAACCGTACATTTGTCAGCTGTACGTTTTCTGCCGAGTAGACACGTGCCCATATTGTTTAGCTCTTAACAATTTTCACAACATTTATTGGGGTCTGTCGACGCATAAAGGATAAAGTCCATTTACGTCAGCGTTTCGGCCGGTGATGTTAAAATATTTTAACAGTGAAAAAATCACGCAAACGTGATGTGGAAAGTGTAATGCTTCCATAGTAATTAAAAGTTGTTCTACAATTTGTAAACGTATGAGGAGATTTTGAAATTTAATAGCGTTTTGTCGTTTATACGTCAACAATTTGTGAAGTTATGAATTTATAGAATTAGGTTTATAATATCTTTTTTATAGCAGAAGCCAGCAAACGAACAAGTGGTTCACCTGATGGTAAGTGATCTCCTCCACACTTTAACGACGCTGCCGACCTGTATAGAAATAAATGAGGATTGAAGGGGAGTAGGGATTTGAGCCTCAAGAAATCTCGCCCACTGTACGAACGCAACAGCAAACTTCACGTCGGTTTTCTGTGAAACGGTGGTACTAACACGGTCCATTCAGCCCATTCATGCTGTAGACAAACGTGTCTACAGCATGACTACCACCACTTACTAAACAACATTCGTATTATAGGCTGTCAAATATAGCCCTTGAGGCCTTAGTGTAAGCTTTCGCGAGATTTTCGATAGCTGTTATATGATTCGTATTAACAAAAGTACTTACGTATGCAGATCGGACCAGCGCCCTTAGCGAAATGTATTAGACGCGCATTAACTTCATACATATTTCTTGTTTAGGAATGACATGTAGTTAACACTTAAATTACGGGAGTAAATTAATATATTTACTGTGGTCTTCGGAGTACGTTGTGTTTCTATCTGGGCTCCAATCAACCCCTACACTCAACCCGACCCTCACAAACAAACACACACACACGTCAACACCATATACACACGGATAACTCCGTTATTGGTATATTGATATCTTGTTAGTTGGCAGAGAACTGGCCTCTCCGTAATGGCGAGTGTATTTATACGGTATTATTTGTTGTAGATGTCATACTTATTAATATGTACCTCCACTATAATTGATAGTGTCGGTAGTATGCATGTATGGGCCGGCTCGTCCGGGTCATTACCACTGTCTCACAGAAAACCGACGTAAATTAGCTTGCTGCTGTGTTTCGTACGGTGACTGAGATATCCGGAGGCCCAAACCCCCTCCCCATCCCAAGTCCTTAATTATCCCTTTCCTTTAAGGTCGGAAACGCACCCATGATTCTTTTGGTATTGTGGGCGTACATGGGCGGTGGAGATCACTTACCATCAGGTGACCCACTTGCTCGTTTGCCGCCCTATGCCATAAAAAAAAGTATGTTTGTACACCATATTTATAATATGGCGACAAGCTCGCCACCTATTCATAGATGACAGGACCGTTGGATTTTATATTAAAGGAGCAATTCCTTCAATTACGTGCTTCCTACATTATCCAACTAAGGAGTAGGCTTCTAGTGATCTGGATACATCGGAAATCCAATAACATTGGGTTAGTTAAGTAACTAATTCGTGCGAGTATCGTGTACAAGCTAACGTAGCGTATGGAGAGACCTGTAAAAGCAATTAGCCAAAACTGTATGACATATCGAAGATTAAGGTCAGTGGTGGGATTTACTGTAGCCTGTTTTGTCTACAGCATGAATTCGTTTGACTGATCGCTGTACTACCATGACTGTAATCCTATAACGATAATAAATGTGTTTATTTCTAGCAGCAGTGTGTAAGCACTGTTGTGTTCCGGTTTGAAGGACATTGAAGCCCAATGGCTTCAATGTCTCATAATGCCCAGTAATTTCAATAAATTACTGGGCATTATGAGACTTAACATTTAACATCTCGGGGTGACGAGCGCAGTCCAATGTCATGCAGTGCTTTGTAATTCAAAGTTCTGTGTGGTGTTGCTTCTGTTTATGGACAGGCGTGGCGCTACATTCCTCAAGCTAAACAAAAATAGGTACCGGCAGAGAGATGTCTACTAGGTACTTTTTAAAATAAGCTGTCTTATACGTTAATTGGTGGTTAAATCTTACAAATATTGTGTTATTGGCCCATAATTTATTGTACTTCAGATAGTTAGTCAAAAGAACTCGAATACCTAACTACCTTGAAATAAAACTAGTTTATACTTATATTAGAGGTATAGGTCGTCTCGAAAAGTTAATGTTACAATGGCTACCTTCATTTTAAAATTATACATTTATTTTTAATTGTTAAAAAAAAAATAAACGTCGGGACTAAAATAAAAATTAAACCGCGATAAAATCCGTATAAACTAGTTTTATTTCAATGTGTAATATTCGCGTAAACCTAAGAAATCACTACCTAACTACCTAATAAGTTTACTTGCGGGCCAAAATTAAGATGTACAAAATAGTGGAAATTATAAAGCAGGCATGACATGATTAATTTTAAAAGGTCCATATTTTGAGAATCCTTTCAATTATGATCTCAAGTTTTAGAAAACATTTTTCATCATTAATCTTCTTTTTTGAAATACAACATTTTCGTTTCAATAACGCTTTTTCCAGGTTCATCGAGGTTTTACGTCATTCAAATTCTGCTGATCTATTTCTCTATTGGCTAGTATCCAATTACAGTATTATCGTTATTGACTTTTTTAATATTAGGCTATTTTTATTTATTAATTTGACTATGGTGTAGTTTTGTTAGTACTGAATTCATAATGTCTCTGAACTGAACTTCGCCTATAAGATTTCTTCAAGTAAGATTCTTGAGTTAGTAACTAGTAAGTACGTCTTAAGCAGTCGCTTGGCATACTGAAGAGGTAAAGTTCCACTGAAGTATCTTGAGTGGTAGAGCTACGATGTAGACAGCATGGATGGGTTGTTACCAAAGTCTCATAGAAAACCGACGTAAAGTAGTTAGTTACAAGCAGTTTCTTGCTGCTGTCAGTGTCATACGGTAAGTGAAATATCCAGAAGCCCATATCCCCTTCCCCTTCTTATCCTTTTCCTTTAGGTTGGCAACACGTTCATGATTCTTTTAGTATTGTGGGTGTTCTTAAGCAGTGGATACCACTTACTATTAGGTGACCCATTTGCTCGTTTGCCGACCAATGGTATTATAAAGAGTTACATACTAGATGGTATGTTTTGCGCATACGGGAGTTCCTCTGGGTAAGTACCACCTTTGCTTTGCCTATTTTGTAGTCAAGTAGCAATGTGTAAGTACTCTGTGTTGTGCTTTGATCGACATTAATGCCAGTAAAATTACTGGGCCTTATGAGAATTAGCATGTGATTGTTATCGGGATGTCTCGGGATGATGCACAATTCAAGGTCCTGAGCATTGTTGCTACTGTTTATAAGCAGGTATTGCGCTTAATATCAGGCGAGCGACCGGAAAACGGTGCCACTCGGACTTACAGTGAATAAAGCGCCTGCTATCTTTAGACGGCACATACCTACGCATAATCGCATCATCACTGGACATTGCTCACTTAACAAACATTTATATGTTCTAGGTATGACCTGCAGCTCCCTATGTAGGGATGCCTGTCGGTCGATGAAACAGCTTCATACGCCATCCTGGAATGCGAAGGTGTCAACGAAAAGATACACAACGGTCGGAAACCCTCAACTCACCAAGGTCACTCCGAGAAGTTTGTAGAAACACCAGGTCGATCTTGCGCTTCTGGCCGGTTAGGTTGGCTAGATTCCTAGCTGGCATAAACTTCACGCACAATGACCCGATATTTTATTATAAGTGCGGAGAAAAGGAGCACGCAATCAAGAATCCAGATCAAGATTAGACGACCGACTTGCTTGTTTGTCATTCTGAACGAATAAAAATAGATGTATTTATCTTCTTTGAAATTATCTATTAAGTTCCATGTATTTTATAAAATACTCAGTAAGTTATATTTTTAGATTATAACAGCAATACGATAGCTTACCGTGACTTTCATCTTATTTCTAAAGTGGAGAACTTCGTCAAACCATTAAAACCGAATTGCTTTAGTGTGTGCTGCAAGTTATAACGTTTTATAATGTCATTCTGTAACAGGACTTTATAATGCAGTTTTGTGAACGAGTCCAAAGTTAAATAGCACTGTTGTGAACACTTTCTGTTGAAGGTCTAAAGTATTTGGTTGAGAGAGTTTTGTGTTCTCTTGAAACTCAAATGGATTATTACATTGCATTTTACGTTTTATGGATGTAGGTTTAAATATATCTCTATCTAGTCTCGTATCTAGACTTGTCATCACCCAGCCCAAATCATTCATTTGATCGCAATGAGCATTCGATCGCAACGGCTGATCGTTTGTGTATAACCAAAGCAACGACGGATCGTTATAATTTTCGTTCTCGAATATCGAGCTTTAAAAAACATTTAACAAAAACAAAACGCTTTTCCCAAACTCACAACTCCATATCTCTAAATGTAATTGTCTACCTTTCAGTTGTATTAAAAAAAATCCATCCGCCATCATATTGTTAAAGAAACTTTTGTTTCGTTCACCAAATTTTGCTCCGATTAAATTGTTCCCGGTTTCCGATACAGTGCCAGATTTCCCCCGGGAATTTTTGCGCTTCATTGCCCTAGGAACTTGTGTTGGCGTTAGTTAAAATGGAGAGTGTTATGTGTGAACGACATGATTAGCCTAAACATTTCCTTGAAGAACTCATGTCTCACAATACTGAGCTAATAATAGTAGTTCTAACACGTCGGTAGATACATCGAGATGGTTTGTAACCTCAGGATATTCGATATACAGATTCTGCCTTTTGTACCGGTGACATGATTGATCGTTTTTTTTTAATATTTTAACAACTGGCATGCTTTGTGTGTATGTATACTCATGTTTCACAAATAAAAATCTTGAATCTTGAATCATGAAGTGTCTATTATGAAACGAAAAAGCGGAGTTAGACTAGCATTTAGACTTTAAAGTATAGTCTACTAAGACAGAGATCGAGGGCAGGACCCCCAACCCTACCACTCGTTTCATAGTTATCTGTGTATATTATCGTTCGTTAATGACAAAAGAAAACATTCAGAGAAGACATGCACACCTGAGACTTCTCCATAAGAATTTCAAAGGTATGTGAAGTACCGATCTGTATTTTGTGATTTGGCTTGCGTAATGGACTAAAGATGAGAGGGATCATTAATAGACAAAGCCTGTGCCTGAAATGGGAGGGAATAACGTAGGGTTGATATTTCTAAGGAACGGAGGGAATCGAGATTTTATCATTAATAATAATAATGTTTTTATTTAGAAGTAAAAACCCAATACAGCATCATAAATACAATAGTCAATATACTATTAGTCGTTCCTAAGGACAAGACCTTTTGGAAAGAGATCAGATGCATGAATGGTCCTGAATATTAATTTTTTCACACAGATCCAATCATGAACGTGATCCGGGAAGCTTTATGAACTGCATTGAAAAGCAGCGAGCGTTTTAGTAGTTGTGGGGTTTTGCATTGTTTTTTACTCAGACTCGCATTGTTCTCAACTTTTAATTGGATTTGTAGCATACTTTTATCATTGCTAGATTTTAGGAACAAATCGTTGCCTCGTGCTATTACCGACTGCCGGGACGTGATATTTTTGTTATAATTTCATGTCCAGTGACTTCAGGCCGGCATAATTCTGCCGACCGTCGAGAGACGCATGCCCTCTGACGTTGACATAAGAGGTACTTAACATTAGGACAGTGTAGTAATTTTTCTGCGCCAAGATAAAAAATATCCTCAAGGTCAAACTTAAGTGAAACTTGAAACTACGTTATTAAAAATAACACGATGATCAAATACTCAAATCCAGGATTTGACCACCAAGACAAATGTTGTTGGTCCATAAATAATTGTTTCGGGTGCGGGTGTTATAGGACCGAAAGTCCCTCGTAGTTCCTAATACCTACGATACAATTGAACTTAGCGTGGGGTCAGGAGTATGTGTGTAACTGTTGGGTGTATTTTTTTTAATTAGCTTGAGTGAGAAAGCTATAGGTTAAACAGGTCATCTTAAAAGAGATTTAATATTTCCCTCCATAATAACTCTAAAGTCCACGCAAAATAAAAGCCATTTTTTAAAGTTTAGATACAAATAATCTGATCAGAAATATCAGAAGTATATTCTAAAATATAATTTTCCCTTCAGTACGTCCGCGGGCGGTATTTGATAGATGGTAGAGTTTTACCCAAAGCGAAGTGCAGGCTCGCTATAACAGATTGTATTGACTCCTTTCAGGATGAAAAAAAGATTATGAAAGAAGCTATACTTTCTAAATTTATCGCGAAAATTTGAGCGATATTGTACGGAACGGTCGAGTTTGAAAGAACAGTTTGGGTGGCACCGGCTTTCATGTTTTATGACTTTGTTTAATAAGTAGACCTTGGTAATTTTGCCTTCTTAGCTTGTCTGAGATATGGGTGGGATTAGATGGTGGGGACAGTTTGGACCCTACTTTATTTTGTAAGCGAAACCCTAGTTGTTTGAGGATAATTTCGAAATTGGATTCTTATGCTTTTTCCTACAATGTAAGTTATACGTTTCTTGTTTTTTTGAGTAGCAGATTTTACATTTAGATGTTTGTAATTTTTAACCATCGATAAAACTGCTAAGGTTCTCAATTCGACGCGTATACTTGGTTTTTATTTGTATGTTTAACCACGCATGGCTCGGCCAAATGTGGTTCGATTTGGATGATTCTCTTTTGTAAGTGTATAGCTTAAAGTTGGCCCAATTTAAATTTAAAATAATATAACCGTTAAGTTAAAGGAGTAAAATCGAGGATGATGTACTAAAACTTCGTAATTTATGCACCGCACCTATTTTGATAAATCGATCACTAAAATTAAATTTTATTTACAAACATAATACCCATTCGGTAATATTTTTAGCTTAGCTTTTAATACTTTTGATTCGATTTTATTTTTGTTATAAATTTAAATTATTTCATGATCATTACCAATGACGTCGCCTACAGTGTGACAACATCGATGGCGACAGTTATAATATTTTCAATTTTGATAAATTATTCCAAAGCTTGGTCACTGGCAACATATATTTTTTTTGCATATGTCTTTTCGGCTCCAACTAGCATCTTTCTTTGACGCATGCCTCTCGGATCGCCGTGCATTTGCTGCATGCGGTGCAAGTTCTAATAAGTTCCAAAGTTTTGTCACGTGCGTTACATGGATGCAACCGACACATTATGACTGATATGATATCTATAAATAGTACATACTTAAGTACCTATATTTTTTAAATGAATAATAATACATCTAAAATGTAAAAGGGACCATTTATATTGAATATCTATTTACATAATTTCAGACTCAAACTTTAGAAGTGGTAGCCACGTTGTAGACAGCTTTGTCTATAGCACGAATGTGCAGACTCGACCGGGTTGATACCACTGCTTCACAGAAAACTGATTTGAAGTAGCAACTTGCTGTTACGTTTTTGCACGGTATCCGGAAGCCCAAATCCTCCCTACCCAATCTCTTAATTAACCCCTTCCTTTAAAACGTGTCCTTTATTCTTGACGTTCATGGACGGTGGAGATGCCTTACATATAAAACAAAACAGACTTCCGTAAATAAAACAATACACACAATATATAAAGCATCTCCATTCATTTCTACTTTCACTGCTATACAAGAGCAAGGCATTTTGCGACTAAGATGGGAAGGTTGTTATTTGTTTGCCATTTCACATAGAAATCTGTGCACGGATCCAGCGTTTATGTTTGTCGAACAAACAAAAACCCGGCTCGTTATATCAAAGCAGACGTAACCGAGACATAACAAGCTACAGTAAACTTAACACAGAAGCCAGGATTCATCGTAAATAAGGATTTAGTTTTTTTTACTAAGTAAGGTTAATGTTACGGTAAAATCAAGGTCGTCTTGTAATACTTGCATTCAAGATTTAGGAAGGTCAGCTAGTTTCAGTAGTCAAAGAGGAAGGTTTTGGAACGAGAATTGTGGAAAAAGTGTTCGTAGCCAAAATGACTTTGCGATCTTTATGAAATTATTTATCCAATAAATGGATTCGCGAAGAATATTACAACGTTTTATTTTGACATGTGACTTGAAAAACTTTGTTCGTATTTTGATCAGTAAGATACAACCTAAGAAGCATACATATGTATGTAATACGAGGCGCAACTAGTACGCCTCTGCCTACCCGTTGGGGAGTACAGGCGTGAATGCCAGTATATGTGTGTGAAGTCTATCAACCCACATTAAGCCAGTGTGGTGTACTAAGGCCTGACACCTCTCATTCAGAAGAGGAGACCGAGACCGGAGATGGCAATAAGACTAGTAAAAAAGTAGATTTTAATTCTATAACCAGTTTAACCCACAAATAACCATTGAGAGTGGTCTTATGGTGTCGTAGTGGACCGGAGCCAAAACGCTATTTAAATCGATCGAACATTCAAATTTACATACACTTCAGATAACCATATTGATTGTAAATCCGTATTATTAGTGTTTGATATTCTCCACAAATTATCAGCCCCGTAGTTTACGTGACAATTTAATAGCTAGGTTTATAGCTCTCGAACGTTTGTTTGTTCAATATATTGCCGAGTGGTGCTGCAGCATAAGCAAGTATGGGAACAGCTCTTTCATATGCTATTGTTTTTAGTTTTATTTCTGTTTCTAGTGTTTATTCTACCTTCCGTTTTGTAGTTTTATTCTTTGTTTTAAGTATTGTATCTATTTCAAGTTCACTATCGTCGATGTTACCGATATATATGTTGTAGTTTTGATTTGTTGCGATGTTATTTTTACGAGAGAATGTTTTATCGCGATAAAGGATTGCCTTTTGTGTAAATACTACGACATAAAATGTTTCGAAGTTTATTATTTGTGACGTCTATTTAATTCACTCTTATCGACATTGTAATAAATACGGTGGGGTTTCGTCATGCATTTCACTTATCTTGAACAGTAAGTATGACTTCCATAACAGATTGTTGCCAAGAGGGAAGTTCTACGGAAACGTATGGAAATCAACAACGTCCTGAAGTAAATCTTCAACGCTAAATCAATTTAAATTTCAACTTTATTGACTTGATCATTGTACTTTGGCGCAATCAAGTCGGATTTGATAAACGACGGTTTATCAAGTTCGCCAGCTTAATGGCGTATTCTAGGCAAATTGCGTACATAATGGAGGCGTAAAAGATAAATAGCTCCCTTATCCGGCTATATTGGAAGGTTAATGTCCAATCTACATATCGACGGAACTTCCAAGTTCATAGTTATGTTGGTAGGCAAGCCGGAATAAATAGAAACATCATCTATATAGATAGTAAAACTTCGTGTATTGTGATTCAATAAGACACATATAACATATATGTATGGTTTCAGTATTCATTGTCATCGAAGCGATGCCAAAGTTGCACTAACTACCTGCTTGATGTCAATTATATTAGTCAATAGGCTAGATGTTTGTCTGAGTAATAACATTTAACATAGGAAAGCGGCGCTCAGCGGGAAGAGATACGGACTGTCGAGATGTAAGTCGCAAGTTCGAAACCAGCCCCAAGAGCATACACCTCCGACTTATGAAGTTATGTGTGTATTAATTGTTACCGGGCACAATTCCAGACTCCAGGCTGAAACTGAGCATTTCGTAATAGAAATCTCAATATCACATTTACCCGACGAGAGGATCGAACCCGAGACCTCAGCGTCAGCATCAGTCGTAACGCGTACGCATTACAATTGCGCCACCGAGGCTGCTCTGCTATAAAATAAAAGAAAAACGTTACCAGAAAAATGTATGCCACTGAATTTCTAATGCGTCGGTCCGTGCCGTCCGTACCGTGTGTCATATTTAGGAAAAGGGATAGTCACACATTGAATGCGGGGTCTTTACAGCTCAGTGCGTCTGCCAATACTAAGATATAGAGGTTTCCAGCAACTCTTGATTTATTGTGGTCCATGTAGTACGAGCAAACTTTATTTAGGGCCTTCGCTAAAATTCTACAAAATTGTGTAGTAGAAAATTTTATTCATATATTTACATGCGAAAGTTTTTGACTCGTAGGTATAGTGGTTTTTTGAAATAAAAATACTTTTATTATTTAAATCGTTTAAAATACTTATTAGTGGAAATCCGTTGTCTCTGCCTACCCCTATGGGAAACAGACGTGAGTCTATGTATGTACTTATTAGTCGGCCTGAAGTTAAACACGAGCGACGCCGGAGTTATTGTTTTCATACTCAAAAGAGTGATGAAGAAGCATATAAGGTGGGTGGTAAGGTGACTAACTTCGAGCCGGCCGAGTTTTTTTGTGCATTTCGTAATCTAGTACCAGAGAATGTTAAGAATGCATGAAGATATTAATGAAAATGAATAAAGTAACATGGGCATTTCAAGATCGTGTATATTTTTGTTATATTGAATGACGAGTCGAGTAGGTCGCTCTCCTGATGGTTAGCGCCACATCTGCCTATAAACAGAATGAACTCCTCAAAGCAATTTAAAATAACAAGCACCGCATAGCAGTCTATTGTGCTCGTCATCCCGAGACATAAAGGTCTCATAATCCCACTCACAACCCGCTACTGTAACTTCTATAAGCCAGGATCGATAGTGGCATGCATATTTCGACACTGGGCAATGAAGCTCGGCGAGTCTCTGGTAATGCAAATCTGTCTTTATCCCGCAACGAAATGAATCAAATAAAAGATTAGGGAGGAGTTGGAAATTATAAAAGTCTCATAATGCCCAGTATTTTACTAATTTCATGTCCCTTAAACCGATAAACAACAGAGTTTACACACTGCTGCTTGGCGGCAGAAATAGACAAAGCGGTGGACTCTCGCATACGAAGGAACTACCTAGTCGTTTGCCGGCGTATGGTATGAAAAACGCTGTCTTTATGTAGTTACTAGCTGTTACCCGCGGCTCCGCCCGCGTGATTGCCTATTTCCAGGATTAAGGTAGCCTAGTGGGCGCATCAAGCGAGTCATCAAGTGAGAAACGCGCTTTACAAAAATACTAATGTCGCTATTAAATAATATGGGTTGATCGTTGAGGGTTGAGAATTTAGGGTTGTATGTATTTTTTAATGCTGTATCATAAAAAAATAAAAACATAAAATATTGTCTAAAAAATAAAAAATTAAATTTAGGAGTGGACCACCCTTAACTTTTAGGGGGATGAAAAATAGATGTTGGCCGATTCTCAGACCTTTATGCACACAAAATTTCATACAAATCGGCCCAGCCGTTTCGGAGGAGTATGGGAACGAACATTGTGACACGAGAATTGTATATATAAGACTAGCTTTTGCCCGCGGCTCCGCCCGCGTGATTGCCTATTTCCAGGATTAAAGTAGCCTAGTGGGCGCCCCCGGTGAGAAACGCGCTTGACAAAAATACTAATATCGCTATTAAAAAATAGGGGTTGATCGTCGAGGGTTGAAATTTTTGGGTTGTATGTATTTTTTAATAATAATAATATAATAAACTTTATCTCAGACAACAAATCCATAGAGGGTGTTAGTAACATAACAAAAACTTATTATCTAGTATTAGTACCGATAACTCTTCGCACAATTCTTTTCATGATCTGAGAGTTGATGTCCTCAGCTACAGTTCTCAGAATGCTGTTGCGACTGTCCCTAACTCTTCTCAAGAGTGAAGCCGATTTTTTCCGTATTACCGCATAAAAACCATCGGTATGGGCTTGCGCAAACATCTCCGACGCACTACAGTAACGTGGCAGTCTCAACAACATTCTGAAAGCATTATTATACTGAACGCGCAGGACATCCAGCGATCTGTTAGTATAGCTGACCCACAGACTGCTCGTGTATAGATTCTGGCAGTAAGCCTTAAAAAGTGTAATTTTGACTTGGGCTGTACATCGAGCAAATCTCCGGGCCAACATATTACTCCGCACCGCTAGAGCCCTACGCTCCCTCTCAATATCCATATGGTCCCTAAGGTCGTCAGCAAGAAAATGCCCTAGATATTTAAAGGTGGACACCCTTTTAATTGTGGACCCGTTCATACGTAACTCAGGTCCATCTCCACAGGGTTTGCCGCCGACTCCAAAGATCATATATTCACATTTTTTTGCATTATATTAAATCCATGTGCGGCCGCATAAGCTTCACACATTTTAAGTAGCTCTCTGATTGCACCCGCCGACGGACCCAGCAACACCATGTCGTCTGCATAGCTGATGTTGTTAATGATAACCCCACCAACGCTGCATCCGACTCGTATGTTACTGAGACCGGCTATAAGATCATCAATGTATGTAATAAAAAAAAAAAAAAAATTGTCTAAAAAATAAAATTTAGTGGTGGACCACCCTTAATATTTAGGGGGATGAAAAATAGATGTTGGCTGATTCTCAGACCTACCCGATATGCACACAAAATTACATACAAATCGGTCCAGCCGTTTCGGAGGAGTATGGGAACGAACACGAGAATTTTATATATAAGATGTTTTGTCCTGCTTTCTCTGAAGAAAAATGTCACTCGACGTGGCACAACAAAACAATGCATAACAACAGTTATGAGTGACTAGCTTTTGCTCGTAGCTCCGCCCACGAGAACACTCTTTGCCGGGATAAAAAATAGCCATCTCCACGGTCCCATATATCTCTGTACGAAAATTCTTCAAAATCAGTTCAGCGATTTAGGCGTGACAGCGTAACCAACAAACACACTTTCGCATTTATAATATTAATTAGAATTATCAGTAAGAAATTTCAATTTCCCATTAAAATTCCACACGCTAATCGTTTTTTAATATTCCTATAAACGCTAACAATGCAAAAATTCAATGTAGCAAAAAAGTTTCACAGGCAAAGTTCCGAAACAAGTAATTTTAACAAAGATTAAAGAAGTCTCTAGGTTGTCAAACGCAAAGCTGCTGAGTTGCCGAAGTACTAAGTTTTTCGGTTTATGCACAATGTGAAGGAAATTTTCCTTAAGCGTATATTATATACGAATTTTGTCGTGTCTTTTCTCTTTTCATTCTGCTTGGCGTAATCCCGGCTTAATGCCAGGGTGCGGCTTATCATACCATAGATTTGAATGTATTTTGTATTTTATAGGACGACTCGCCATCTGACCTCCACACCTCACAACACGAACCAAGATTCGCCTTAGCCTCTTAAAATGTGGGACCGTAGTTCCCTCGTAGTACCTGATACCCACAGATACAGGTTAACCTAGTGTGCAGTCAGGACTATGTGTGTGAGTGACTGTTGGGTGTATATATATATATATTTAAAACTGTACAAAACAGTGGTAAGTTAACCTTTTTATTGCCAGACAGAAAAAAATAAAATAGACTATTAACCAATCCAGTAACGATCCACACTAAAACACCAGCAACTACTAACAAATTACATCATATTTATGTTTTATCCCTACTAACTGTAGTGTACCGCTATTATCAAGTAGACTTGATAGTGGCGATAGATAAGAATAAGGATGACATCTATGGCAGATGGACCTTATAAATACGCTCGCCAGTACGAGGAGCGCAGTTCTCTCCCGCCCTCTTTGCTCTCAACTGGCGAAGCACCAATAACTGAGTGTTATCCGTGTCCACATGTGTGGTGCGCGACTGGACGTGGTGTAAGGGACGGACAGGGCCCAGAACATGACAGACCCGGAACACTACACTAACTATTCGAACATTTAAAAAACTTCAATTTAGCCACTTGAAAGATTGATACTTTTTCATCTGTTTAGATAAATAGGGGCCGTAAATAGATAGCTTTTAAGAGTTCACGATTATTTATGAATGAATGAATTTACGAGGTAGGGTCGGCCGGCTCAAGTGCGGGCCCTCTCTACTTTTCAAGCCGTCTATTTCCATAGCGGCCGCGCACGTGGCTCGCTCGTTGCCTCGCCAGATGCAACTTTACGCATTAGATATGCTTATCTGCGTTGGTATTTTAAATTGATTGTTTGTCTGGATTTGTGGTAAAAAAAATATTGATAACGAATGTAATAATAGTGTTATTTGATCGAAAATAAAAAAACTCTTCAAGTACGAATATCTCGTAACCATACCTTAATTTTTTTTTACTATTTAAAAGGAAACGACAAGGTTTACAAGGTGGTAGATAAATTAAAATAAATATAACTAAATTATATAGTAGGATACATGATGGTCTTTTACAGATCATAAAAAAAACTCGCTGAATTGACACCTCCTCCTTTTTTTATGACAACGGAGCTAGCTGGTCACCTGATGGTGAGTGATCACCGCCCCCCATGGACACCAATACCAGAGGAATTATCAGTGCGTTGCCGGCCTTTGGGGAAAGAGTAGACTTCCTTTTTGAAAGTCGGTCAAAAATAAACTTCACTAGTAAACTATAGGTATTACGTACAGTAGTATACACGGCTATGTTAATCAGTACAAGGTAAAGTAAGCAACATTTGACTCACATTTTGACATAGCGAATGCCAGACGAAGATTTCCATTTTTAGACGTTTCGTTAACGTTCTGAGTAACAGATGCATAGATTTCCAAACACAGTCAGTCTCAAGGCCTATCATTAAAGGTTTGTTTTGCCACTGTTTCTGTGGCGCAATTGTAATGCGTACGCGTTACGACAGAGACTGACGGTGAGGTCCCGGATTCGATCCCCGTGTCGGGTAAAAGTGATATTGGGTTTTTCTATTACGAATTGCTTAGTATCGACCCGGAGTCTGGAATTGTGCCCGGTATGGCGATAGGTTCGCACCCTATCACATCATGGGATGAAATTTGGGTGGGATGAAACGTTGGAGATACGCTCGGTGAAATTTGGGTGTACTGGTTATTTTCTTTATTTTTTTTTATTTTATTGTATAGGCCGGCAAACGAGCAAGTGGGTCACCTGATGGTAAGTGATCTCCACCGCCCATGTACACCCACAATACCAAAAGAATCATGGGTGCGTTGCCGACCTTAAAGGAAATGGATAATTAAGGTATTGCGAAGGGGAGGGGGTTTGGGCCTACGGATATCTCACTCACCGTACGAAACGCAGCAGCAAGCTGCTATTTTACGGCGGTTTTCTGTGAGACAGTGGTAATGACCCGGACGAGCCGGCCCATACATGCTGTAGACAAGTGTCTACAGCATGTAGACAAGTGGCTCTACCACTCATGGTTACACCTTTGCCTACCTCTTCGAGGATTACAAGCCTGAGTGCGTATGTATGTATGTATGTTTTGAAGTACGCGGACGAGGCAGAGAGATCCCGATGCGTGACGCGGCTACTCGGCCACTGCGCCACGGAGGCTGAAGATCGTAGATACCAATATATATAGAAAAAAATACTGGAATACAAATTAATAATAAAGTAATAACCTAGTTCATAAAACTAATGCCGACTAAAATTCAAAATTTTGTAATATTATCATGGGCATTAAAAGCACAATTTCAAGTTTTAGCCTGATAAAATATTCCTAAATTATCTTCAAACTTTTGGTAGACTTTATAACAAAGAGTAAGCAGTCTGTTACCGTCACGCCGTGCCTACTAAGAATTTTAATTTCAATCTCGAGCACTAGTTCCGAGGATGGCTTAACGGATTATCACGCCTTTTTCAAACCGTCAAATAAGGAGCTAAAGTCGTCTGAAGTCTTATACAGTGGAGCCGCAGTCTATAACTTTTTATCTTTCAAGTTAAAATGTTCAAAGTGGTGAGTAACAACACTTTTGCATTAATCAAATATTTTCTTGAACACTACCAGACAAATTTAATAATAACTTTAAAAGCTTTAGGCATGCTAATGCTGCTTTATACATACGCACTCACGCCTGTATTCCCCGAAGGGGCAGGCAGAGGTGTAACCAGTACACCCACATTTCGCCGAGCTTATTTCCGTCCCACGATGTGATAGGGGGTGAGCCTATCGCCATACCGGGCACATTTTCAGACTCCGTGCTGATACTGAGTATTTCGAAATAGAAAAACCCAATATCACTTTAACTGGACCCGGGGATCGAACCTGAGACCTCAGCGTCAGCGTCAATCGTAACGCGTACACACTAGAACTGCGCCATCGAGCCAGTCATTTAGTGCTACTTTAGATATTTCCAAAAATCTCTTCACTAATGTTGTGGACAAATAGAATGACTAAATACTAATATCGGGCCTATATTATATAAGTCCCACTGCGGGACACGGGCCTTCTCACATGAATGAGAAGGATTAGGCCTTAGTCCACCACGCTGCCCTAGTGCGAGTTGGCAGACTTCACATACCTTCGAAATTCTTATAGAGAACTTCTCAGGCTTCCTCACGATGATTCCTTCACCATTAAAGCAATCGATAATTAACAATGAATACACACGTAACTTAGAACAGTCAGAGGTACATGCTCTTGGGACTGTTTTCGATCGACTTCAAAGCGACTTACGTCTCGACAGTCCGTGCTCCCCGCTTAGCTATCGCTATGGGGGACTGACTAAGTATCCACACCCACAAAGAAATTTCGGCCAAAATTATAAATGCGATTTAAAAATGAATATTCATTCACACAATCGTCGCAGTGTTAAACGTGTTTTAAGTGAGGAAGCCTGGGTGTAATTGAAGGTGAACGCGTTATTACATATCCGCTTATTGCAAAAGTAAACAGATGGTAAAGTTCACGGCCCAATTAGCTCGCGTCTGCTACATACAGGCCATTAGAACAATGCTATTGGAACTCTCTTTGACCATGTATCTTCCAAATGATATTTGGGGTTTTAACACATGTTGTTTTCATGTTTTCGATGATAATTTTTCCTAGTGATAATTAACTAAATTATCAGAACAACTTTAATCGGCGTATAAATATATATATTTAATCACTTCATATTTAAGAAACGATATTTCAGATAAGTAATATTAGCAAGTTAGAACTAATACAGCTACTGTTGGTCACGTCGAGCGTCAGATGTGAACGTACTCGTAAGTTAAGGTACGTTATGAAGTGTGCGACCGAGACATGAGAATTCGACTCGTGATGTGATTTAGGCGAATGTGACACGTCCACTTCGTATGAAATTGTATAGAAACAGTTGCTCTAGTCTCAATCGCATACCTCAAGATGTACCTTTACGCCGTCGTCTGTCAACATCCTTATGATGGCCTGTGATACCGTATGTTAGTGCCTCCACCAATAATGATGCTCCCTAGATTTACATTGTACATAGTACAAACATTCAGAATCGGCGTTACTTATATGCATGTCTCTGACACTTGATGCAACCTTCAAAAGTCAGTTTACACCTGTATTTATCTTTCATTTTCAATAATACTGCAGTGATAGCTCAGTGGGGAGTGGTACGGACTGTCGACATGAAAGTCGCAGGTTCGAGACCAGCCCCAAGTGCACACACCTCTGACTTTTCTAAGTTATGTGTGTATTAATTGTTAATTATCACATGCTTTAACGGTGAAGGAAACATCGTGAGGAAACCTGTATATTTGAGAAGTTTTTCATAAGAATTTCGAAGGTATTTGAAGTCTGCCAACCCGCATTAGGCCAGCGTGGTGGACTAACGTCTAACCCCTCTCATTTAGTAGAGGAGGCCCGTGCCCAGCAGTGGGACGTATATAATACAGGGCTAGTACCTATTATTATTATTATAAGTGGAGTTCAATTTTCTCCACCTGCCCTTATGCCACTTGAACTGAGGTCTGAGCAACATGCTTTTTAACACATGTTATAGAAAGATTTGGTTTCTTAGTTTGGCTTGTAATTTATACGACCCGTCGCCTGCCTGACGTCATCTTCTGTGAGAAGTGGAGTTCAATATTAAAAATAATTAATATAGATTACCAGCGATAGCTCAGCGGGGACTATTACGGACTGCTGAGAGGAAATTCACTGGTTCGAAACCAGCCCCGAGAGCATGCACTTATAACCTTTATAAGTAACGTGTGTATTCATTGTTAATTATCTCTTTCTGTAATGGTCAAGAAAACAAACAAAAAGTGGCGGGCTTTTGGCCGAATAACTTTGGTGGTTGATATTGGTATTATTGTATTGACAGAAACTTTCTTGCTATTCTACATGTGTTTAATATGATTGTCATCGGTAATAGTGTGTATGTGAGTTGATGAATTATTATTATTAATATAAATTTGACTGTCAGAAAGTATTAACGATAGTGACCTTTAGGAAAGATATTTTTTTTAATTAGGTGCTAACTAAAAGTAATACATTTAATTAAGAAAAGATGAATGTAAAATATAAAACACCGTCTGAATCAATTCACTGTCTTTGTTATATTGAAATCTTCTTCCAAGAAAAATTAAAAAGTTAGTCAAAGAAACGTTATATACGTTTCATTTTAAACTTAAACAATGAGCAAAGAGATGACAAAGAAATACGAAGATGTATGCATTGTAGAAGCGACAAAAATATTTCGTTATTCGTATATAGGACATATCTATAAACCTACATAAGCTCACACCTTTATCCCTGGAGGCATAGGCAGAGGTGCAACTAGTGCTGCTCCCACGTTTCGCCAAGCTCATTTCCGTTCTATGATGTGATAGGTGGCGAGCCTATCGCCGTACCGGGCACAAAATTCCTTTTCCGATGGGATGCTTCGAATCGAAAACTCAAACAAAAATTATGATTGCTCGACGTAGGAATTGAACCAAGGTTCTCAGTCTTAGTACGCTGCTACAAAGCCAATGGGACGTTAAAAAATAATTGATTTATTACCTTATAAATATTTGTGGAGGTATATTCTATGCTAAGATTCTAAATAAGTAAAACTACTAAACTTCGACGATATTCCATTTACAAATACTTGTGTCGGAAAATTTTAAGATTTTAAAGATGCTTGTCAGGCGATAGCAAGACGTCCGCTTTCTATGGAAGCTGCGCGTCGCACTCTCCTGTCTCGGTAGTATATTCTAAAATGTACCTTTACATATTTTTTTCAATATAGTTGCATACACAGCGGAGATTTCTCTGTCGTCAAGCGTCGCGGTTTCCTGCCTCGGTCGCGTACCTGAAAACGTACTTTAACGTCTAATACGTCCTAGTATGGCACGAGATTTAAAAGAATCCTCTTCTATGCCAAGCTATGAAATGTTTAAAACTAAAAAAAACATAATTATATATTGTTTAAAATCTACAATACATGTTTTTGGACAATTTATCCTGTTTGCCTTCACATATTCTCCAGTAACTTCCGCGAATAAAAAACCAATTAATCATCTTGGCATCTTTGGTCGACTACGCAATGATTCATCTTAGCAACATCAATTTACTAGGAACTATTAGTTACTATAGGAATTATATCTTCAAAGGAAGTTGGGGATAATCTTGTCAGAATTAACATCAGTTTATTGTTAACATTAGCCTTGACTGGGGGCACTGTGCCCTTTATTACGTAGAGTAAGTTTAAACGGGAGATAAAACTTTATCTTGCCAGACACATATTGTATTGTGATGATGTTATAATTACCTTTTGTCTCTACTATCAATGAAATAAATGAACTTGAAGTCCCGTATTGGTCGAAATTCGACCTCCATATACTTTTTTGAATTTTGTTCTATTACGTCAGCTGCGAGCTTGACAGATTATGTGTGACAATGGCAAGGTGAGCGTAACCTGTGTTATTACTCTAAGGCGTAAACAATGAACATTTTATTTTATTTTATTTTATTTAATGTAAAATTGTTACAGATATAAAATATAAGTAATATTCTGCACTCTTCCTCCATATAAACTTTAACTATGTCAAATCTCACACTCCTCTCTCTCTCTCTGTAGTCGGCCCCTCATGACTGAGAATCGTGGTCATCATCGGATGGTCCACAATTCGATCGGATGATATCTCTCCATCGGCTTCTGTTCATCGCATCTCTCACAACTTTATGGAACCCGGCGGCTGATGAGTCTTTGGTCTGGTCCGTCCATCGTTTTGGGGATCTACCACGTTTCGCGCGTTTTCCTTGTGTGTTCCCAACCACGATGAGTTTCTCCAAGCTCTCATCACCCTTCCGTACTATATGACCAATGTATGTAAGAATGCGTTGGTGGCAAATCGTCATACTCCTTTAACGCTTAAAAAGACGGCCAAAGTGTTCTCTTCACATATTAATGTATGGATGCTAAATGCTAAGTTTGTATAAAATGTAAATTTAATATTACGAAAGAAGAATGATGATATTTCAATAGGTTTTTTATTTAATAAGAAGCTAGCTAGGGACTTGTTACTAAGGCTCAGTTATAGTATTGTCCGCCAAAGCAAATTGGACAGCCAATTTAAAAAGTACAGCGTGATAATTTTGTATTTTTGTGGCTAAATTTTATTAGCAATAGCTTAACGGGGCGTGGTACGGACAGTGACTGTCAAGACGAAAGTCGCAGATTCAAAACCAATACCAAGAGCATGCACCTCTGACTTTTTTAAGTTACATTTATATTAATTGTTAATTATCGCTTACTTTAACGGTGAAGGAAACATCGTAAGGAAACCTGCATATTCTCTATAAGAATTTCGAAGGTTGTGAAGTCTGCCAACCCGCATAGAACATCGTGGTGGACTAAGGCCTAATCCCTCTCATTCAGTAGAGCAGGCACGTGTCCAGCAGTGGGGCGAGTATAAAACAGCGCTGGTATTAATATCATCTTATCTTAGTATACTACTATTATAAATGTGAAAGTTGGATATTTGTGAATTTGGATGTTTGTTAGTCAATCACGCCTCAACATCTGAATGTGAAGTCTGGCATACAGGTAGACCATGGCCTGGATTTTTATCTAGAAAAAGATCATTCACGAGGGCGAAGCTGCGAGGGACAGCTAGTTTTAGTTTATAATAAATCCAATTTCGACAGCCTCCGTGGCGCAGCGGGAAGTAGCCGGCTGTGAAGCGAGAGGCCGTGGGTTCTATTTCCGCACCGAGACAAATGTTTGTGCGATCCACAAATATTTGTTTTGGGTTTGGGTGCTGTGGGACCGCAAGTCCTTCGTAGTTCCTGATACCCACGATACAGGTTAACCTAGTGTGGGGTCAGGATTATGTGTGTGACTGTTGGGTGTATTTATTTAATTATTGTAATATGTACGATATTTTATGTCGATTACTCCAATTCTCCTACTACGCTCAATTTAAACATCAAATCTAGAACAGACTGTATCTACGTATCGCCTTGGGCCTCTGGACGCTTTGTCCTATTTGTAGCACAACGAAGCGTAATATAGAAGAGGCTTTAGTATTGCACTAGTTAGAAGCTATACTAGTTAGAAACCGCTTTCTTTTCTTCATCTTTTGTGCTTTTAGCGCTTATTTCGCTCGTTAGGTGAATTTAATCGTAGTATAATGTTGTAATTATTATTTATAATTTAATTTTACTCGCTTTTTTATAGCATTGTCGTGGATACGAGAGTGGTTCACTGATGGTAAGTGGTCTCTACCGCCCCTATACCACAATACCAGAAGAATCATGGGCGCGTTGCCGACCTTAAAGGAAAGGGACGATGAGAAAGATATTAATAAAGGGAGAGGGATGTGGGCCTCTGGATATCTTACTTATCGCACAAAATGCAGCAGCAAGCCGCTACTTTACGACGGTTTTCTGTGAGAAAGTGGTAATGACCCAGTCAAGCTGGGCCATTCATATTAAAGACAAAACTGTCTACAGCGTGGCTCTACAATTTTAATTACTATGCCAAATTATCACTTATGCGGCGATGCGTATGATATACATAATACTGATTCCATTGAAATCAAGTTTTTTTTATTGCCCAGATATACAGACGAGCAGGCGGCCCACCTGATGGAAAATGGTTACCGCCGCCCATGAACCTCAGCAATGCCAGAGCACAGCCAAGCCGGTGCCTACCATTAACGCTGTCTACAATTATAGTAGGCCTAGTGCCTATTGCGTTTACCTAATTTGCGTTTAAGGCAGACTTTGGATGGTTGCGTCAAGCGTCACACGTATCTACTACTGACGGACCATCAGTGACGTCGTCTACATTCATCTGTAGGAGACCATTCGACGATAGCGCTACTAACACGCTATATTATTGGCGTTTTCAGTATTGATGTTGCTTAATATAATGTTGGCCTATGTCCAGCAGTGGACGAATTCAGGCTGATGATGATGATGATGATGAATATAATGACGGCACTGACACATCTGAGTCTTGACGCAACCCAACGCAACCATTGGAGGTCTTCTTTTAAAGTTTGATGTCAATTCATAATCAACTTTCACACATTTCGTAGTAGAACTCCTGCGCTAAAGTCTAATTATGCACTATTCTTCTGGAAAAAAGCATAACGATTCCAATGGCTAACAGACATTTGGTTCTAATTGTAACTCGTCTAGATGGAAGGACGGTTCGGTCACCACCTTAGAACCAACTATAGCGTAACAAACCGGAAACAAGTCTGTTATTTCGCAGATAAGTACCTCGCGAATTCTGCCAGGAACAAGTTTCCTCTACTTTAGATTTTCAAAGGGAAACTTTTTAATGGCGCTTACTGAGTATAGATCATTCTGGTAAAAGGGAACGGCCGAAAATGTTTTTTGTTTCAACCGAATCCTAAAGTGAAGTTGTTATCGGCTTTGAAGCTGAGAGCTATCGAAAGGTTACGTCGATTTTGTTCCGCGAATACTTACGTCAAAACGCGGGTGAAAATTATACAATAAGGTTCATTTTGTTTTATAGGTTGTATTTGAATTGATTTAGAGGCCGTGGGATCGATTCCCGCACTGAGACAAATGTTTGTGTGATCCACGAATATTTGTTTCGGGTCTGGGTCGCAAGTCTCTCGTAGTTCACGATACAGGTCAACCTAATGTGGGGTCAGGACTATGTGTGTGATTGTTGCGTGTATTGATTAATTTATTTTATTTATTTGTCATATAATCTGTAAGTGGTAGAGCCACGCTTTAGACAGTTTTTTCTACAGCATGAATACGGCTACTTTACTGCAGAAGTAACACTGATTGATAGAAAACCGACCTGAAGTGGCAGCTAGCAGTTGCATTTCGTACGATGAGTGAGAATTCCGGAGGCCTAAATCGCTCACCCCTTCCCAATCCGCATCACTTTGCTTTGAGTGTGTTCATGGGCGGTAGAGATCACTTACTATGAGGTGTCCCATCTGCTCCTTTGCCGGTCTCGGATATAACAGAATATTATCTTTACAAAAATGTGTTGGAAGTTTTATCGACTATATAAAAGTTAAGATAAATTTTATGACTGCTCGAATACTTATTGAATTACTGCTTTGGAATAAGCGTATTGACCGACATATTCTATTTCGAAGTTTCTATAAAAGATGTATCAGTTTAGACTACTCTACCATTTTTATATTTTAAAGTGTATTCAATATTCTTCAAGAAGCAATAAATCAAAACAGAATACTCACCCCTGTAGTCTCCGAAGGGGTAGGCAGAGGTGTAACTAGTACACCCACATTATATACACATAGTACATTCACAAGTTGGAAGGGTCCTCGTATTGCTAAATATGCTTGAATCTCCGCTTTGTGTAATTATTAAACAAAAAAAAGTACGGGAAAGTATTTTATTCATCACAATTGAAAGTTTCGCAAACAATTTGACATACACGTGATTTCGCTTGTTTTTGTACTCACAGTAACTTCATTAATCTTTTCTTGTCGCGCCGTTTTTCCCTTTAATTAGGTATTTATAATTTAATTAGTAATTTTGTAATCAAGTTATCGTTTGAATTTATTTGGATTTTGAATTTATTATGGGGCCAGAGCCACGCTGTAGACGGTTTTGTCTACAGCAAGAATGGGCCGGCTCGTCCGGATCATTGCCACTGTCTCACAGAAAACCGGCGTAAAGTAGCTGAGCTGTTCCCGCTGTGAGACTTAAGATAAATGTTTCTTCATTGATGCACTCTCCAGTCCACATCACTTCGATATCGAAGATGTATTCAATACATTACTCATAGTGGTTGACAGATCGTCAATATATTGCATTTGGAGCAATGTACAGTTATAAATACATTTTATGTTATGGAATTACACAGGATAAATATTTATGACTAACAACTATATTATAAACATCATGGCGCAGTGGGCAAGTACCTAGTACCTGTGATCTACAAAAATTTGTTTCGGGTCACATAGTTTTCTTATCAGAGGGGTTGACGTCAGCCAACTCTTTCTGTAACATGTGTAAAAAAGCATGTTGTGCTTATCCTACTGCGAGTAGGATATAGAAGAAGGAGGAGATTAATTGAGTAGTTTTCTTTTCAACCGACTTTAAAAAAGGAAGAGATTTTCAATTTGGCGCTTACTTTTTTTGCTTTTTCGTGTGTATAAATAGATTTTTAACACCATATGGTAGGTAACTAACAGTAGGCAGTGACTTGTATATCCCGTAAGATACACGTAAATTGGGGCCAAAGTAGAACCTCCCCTTAAAGTCAGATAAAAAGTATAACTATTAATTAAAACGGATAAATTGACAAATAATCCGTCTCAAGAACACGTCAAGCATCAGCGAAACATGAGTTTAATTACAATTTCAGCGCGACCTTGTGATAACCAATTTTTGCGTTAATAAAATTGTAAAGATAACATTTGTGTACAACATCTGTTAATTTATTTGCTTATAAATTGATGAATATTGTAATTTGAAAGTGGTAGAGCCACACTGTAAACAGTCTACGGCAGTTTTTACGATCGGCCGCCTGCCTGATGTGCATCTCCTCTGGGGAGAAAACACCCATATCCGAAACAAATATTTATGAATCACACAAACATTTTGTGTCGGTGCGGGAATCTAACCCGCGGTCTCTCGCTTGACAGCCGGCTACGCGTCCACTGTGACACGAAAGCTTTCAATTTACATACGCATTCACGCCTGTAATCCCCGAAAGGGTAGGCAGAGGTGTAACCAGTACACCCGCATTTCGCTGAACTAATTTCCTACAATGTCATAGGGGCGAGTCTGTCGCCATATCGGGCAAAATTCTAGATACCTGGCTGATACTGAGCATTTCGTAATAGCAAAACCCATCATTTTTAATCGAAACCGAGACCTCAGCGCAACAGTCTTAACGAGTACGCATTACAACAGCGCTACCGAGGTAGTTAAAAATAGCTGTCTTATACTTTTAAAAAACCAGCCCTGTATTATACAAGTCCCACTACTGGGCACGGATCTCCTCTACTGAATGAGAGGGGTTAGGCTTTAGTCGACCACGCTGGCCTCATGCGGGTTGGCAGACTTCACACTATATTACACTTTAATTGGTTTTTTAATCTTATTCGAACATTGTGGAAGAGCCACTGCCGTATTCATATGCATTGGTATGAGGCCTCATAGTGTGAATGCATAATGGTAATTTCTGTATACGTCATTGGTTAGTTTTTGGCGTTAAATATAAACAGACCAATCACGTACACATAAATCTACACTTAGCAAAGAGCCTGAACCCCGTATTCATAAACGTTACTATGAGACCTCATTGTGAGCTCGAATGCATAGTGACGATTACTCTAAACGTCATTGGTTAGTTTTTGGCGCTAAATCAAAACAGACCAATCATGTACACAGAATTGGACACTAGACAAAGAGTTTACTTAAGTATTGTTTGTGAATACGGGGCCTTGTCTCTTAAAACAATAACTGCCTTGCCTTATGTCCAACTTTAGAGGCCAAAAAAATATTTTTTATCAAGCAATTAAAAATGGCACTTGCTCATCGGTTAACTGCTATAAAAAAGACAATAATCACTCATAATAAATATGCACGCGATATAATTTGTCATATCATCATTAATTGAGCCTACAAGCGTTTTCCATGTCAGTATATAATGTTACATAGGCTTACAAAAACAGTAATTAGTGAAATCGAGACATTATTACGTGAAACATATTCGACTTACACATAACAACACATAGAACTTTGAACTACATAGCACTGCATGGCATCGGACTGCGTTCGTCACCCCGAGACACAAGATTAACATCTTGCCATGCAGTCTCATAATGCCCAGTAATTCACTGGATTCAATGTCCTTCAAACCGGAACACAACAGTGCTTACACAGTGCTGCTTGGCGGCAGAAATGGACAAAGCGGTGGTACCAACCCGGACAGCCCCTCGCATACAAGGGGCCTACCACCTTGTAAATAATGTAATCTTATGGTACGCCCCTAAGAGTAGTGGCTTATTGAGTGGTAGAGCCACGCTGTAGATAGTTTTGTTGTATCACGCTGTCTACCACAGAAAACCGACGTAAAGTAGCGGTTTGCTGCTGTGTTTCGTACGGTGAGTGAGATATCTTGACGCCAAAATCCGTCTTCCCTTCCTTATCCCTTACCTTTGAGTCGGTTACTCGCCTGTGATTATCTTTTATTGTGTACATGGGCGGTGGAGATCACTTACCATCAGATGAACCAATTGTTCGTTAAGCCGACCCATAAATGCTGTAGACAAAACTGTTTACATTGGCTCTGCCACAACCTAAACTTTGTCCGATTTTATTAATCGTCAAAGTTTATTTAAAATTGTAAAGCGAATACGACTGTTTTCCTTTCTCATTATACTTACTCAATGAAAATATGAACAAACGCTATATTTTTGCTTAGTTGGTCTAAAACTCTTGATTAATAAATAAAACTTGCATAGAGGTCGTGAACAAAGTAAATTAGCATACAAAGTTGCTGTTACGGAGTTTTTCTACAGCATGCATTTAATGTTTTCAAACACTGAACCCTTTGGTCTGCTTGTTTCCGTTTTGTAAATTTAAATATTACAAAAAAGCTGTTTGATCTTTAAAAGTAACTTAAAATATGAATTGTAATTTTAACGATAGCCTCATTGGTCTAGTTGCGTACTAGGTCTGAGAACCGTGAGGTACTGGGTTCATTTCCCAGGTCAGGCAGCCAGCCAGGTTTGAGCGTTTGATTCGAAAAACTACACATGATTTGCCCAGGATTGGAAATTGTGCCCGGTATGGCGATAGTCTCGCCCAAACATCATCGGCTATTATACATGATTATATTATAATAAACATAATAATTTTAACGATAAAATTTATATATTTTTTTTACGGTTAAAGCTAAGGTAAGTGATTCAACAGCCTCCGTGGCGCAGTGGGCGAGTAGGTATCATCCAGCTATGAAGCGAGATTCTCGCACCGGAACTATAATGTTTGTGTGATCCCTAAATGTTGTTTCGGCCTTCGAGTCTGGGTGTTTTCTCCACAGAGAGGTATACGTCAGGCAGGCAGCTGGTCGTAAAAACTGCAAGCCAAACCTTCTGTAACATGTGTTAAAAATCATGATGCGCCGATCCCAATGGGAGTGGGATAAGGACAGGTGGAAGAAGACCGTTAAAGCGATCGATATCTAATAATATACACACGTAACTTCGAAAAGTCAGAGGTACACACCTCTGACTTTGCATCTGCATCTGCAGAGCCGGGATCAAACCGACGATATACCTTGTTATAGTCTTCTCCCTAATAGACTATCGCCGCTGTTTAAACCCTAGCAAAAAGAGGGGTGTTATAAATTTGATATCTGTCTGTCTGTCTGTGTGTGTCTAGACCGATTTGAATATATTTCTTTTGTTTGAAAAACGGTTTAATCGAAATTATTCCTAATAATAATAGTAACTATAAATAACTGAGTGAATATGCGAATATTACACATTGAAATAAAACTAGGTTATACGGATTTTATCGCGGTTTAATTTTTATTTTAGTCCCCACGTTTCGAAAGCTTTTCAGCCTTCGTGGTCACGGGAGACTGAGATGTAGATCGTCTCGAAAAGTTTATGTTGCAATGAAGGTAGGCAAAATGAAACCGCGATAAAATCCGTATAAACTAGTTTTATTTCAATATAAATAACTGAGTTATTGTATTATGTTTGTACAGATAGAATAACAAACAAATAAACACGCGTGTCTCCGTCTAATTAGCAAGTCTGTCTGACAACATTATTTGCATTGGAACACCATTTACAGAGCTCGTGTGACTCACTTTACATCGTAATGACATAATACTTAGTGATTACAAGGTCACTTTGAACTATAGTGCGAGGTAACCTAATGTTTATTTAATATATCGTGTACGTTGCACCATCCAACAGTTAAAGTTAAAGTTTTGTAACAAGCATTGGTTAACGACGTGAAATCTACAAATGTTTACATTTAATACATTTTAAAAACAAAAATAATATGAAACTTATTACAATGGCCTTAACCGTCGTGGTCGCTTTACTGTTGGAGGGTGCAACCATCGCTAATTGTTTATATTTCTTGTTTATCTTCAGTATAATTATAGTGGCAATCGGCAACCCTATACTGAGGAAATATATACATACAGCTACTTTAGTTTGGGTCTCAGAAACTGAGTTTTATTTATACCACTGCTTTTGATATATAATAAAGATTTTTCATTTTCATATTCATATCCTCATGTTTGATTAATTACGATATATCATAAACTGCTAAAGCTAGGATCATGAAATTTGGTCTGATGATAGTTTATATACAAGAAAGGATTTTTGGAAATGTACATTTTAAGGGGTAAAAAGGGGGGGTTGAATTTTGTATGAAACTTTTTTTATGGAACAGCATACGGTGAGCGGAGCCGGGGGCAACAGCTAGTCCCAAATAAAAGCCATCAAACGTTGCTTCTACGCTGCATTTCGGCTGCCGGAAATTTCCATTCCGGTAGATATTTGTATGGCGCAAATCTTCAAGGTCATGGCTTATATGCATTTGGCCTTTTTATAGATATTGGTCATATCCATTTGGCCATTGGCCATTTGGTCTTAAATATAATGTAGCATAAAAAATGATTGACATGTAAAAGTGATTTTTATGATCCAATTTACAGAATAAATGATTTGATTTGATTTGATTTGATTTGATTTGATTTGATTTGATTGGCAAGGTCTTTAGGTTATAGCGTTTACAGTGCGGTTTTTTATTGTTAGACTGAAAAAATATACCATTTCTCTCTTTTTATACCCCATAATTAAATTTTGATGCGGTAATCAGTTACCAAATGAATGCATATATTATATGCATGTTGCGGGTTCAGACCAGCAATTATTTTTACAGCTAAGTTGCTCTATTTAATATCTGTAAGAGTATTTTCATTCGTACAATGCTATTAAAAATAAATCCTAATTTGTCCGCAACATTTTCCGCGCTACGTTCCTAAATTTTCTTTTCTCACATTTTACGTCGACGTACGTCGGCGACGTAACAATTACCTACGAGTGATAAGAGATTTTCTTCTTGCGTTACTTTTAATAAAGAAATTATTTTACTACAAATATAATAATAAAAATAACTCTTTTTTATTTTCATTAATCACAGTTTTGTGCCTGTCTTCTTTATTTTCAAATTTAAAATATTAATCGAATCTATAAAATGTTATGTATTCAAGATTCCATCAATATTTTGCTCATCACTATTTCGAAAGGCTGTTTTGCTAGAGAAGAACGGACAAGAAACTCTAGCGTTGCTCTTTTCAAAACTAGTTTTCAATTTTTGAGAGCATAAAGGTATCTTTTTATATAACCTAATGATGCGACGAGCAAGCCGCTCGCCGGATGGTAAACGACACGACTGCCCATGAACAGTTGCAACACGACCCAGAACTTTGAATTACAAGCGCTTATCACCCTGAGACACAAGATGTTAATTCTCATAAGGCCCAGTAATTACACTAGCTACTATTTCGTTCAAATCGGAACACAATAGTCTTTACACACTGCTGCTTGGCGGCAAAAATAGACAATGCGGCGGTACCTACCCAGGCAGAAAACTAACACCTAGAAATAACAACAACCAATATTTGATTCAACTTAAAGCAGCTTAACTTATATTTTAGCTTAACTTACCCGATTTGTGTCCTACATCAGCTAGTGCAGTTAGCTATTGATCAGTCTTCTTCTTCTAAACATGAAGAAACATGATTTTAACATATGTTACAGAAAGATTTGGCTTGTAATTTTTACAATCGGCCGCCTGTCTGACGTTAACCTCTCTGAGGAGAAAACACGCAGACCCCAAACATATATTTGCGAATCACACAAACATTTGTCTCTGTGGGAATCGAACCCGCGGCCTCTTATTTCACAACCGGCTACTCGCCCAATGCTTCACGGACGTTATCAGTTAGCTATTAGTCAGTATCCAAACTAAATTGAATTTCAAATGTCTCTATATTTGGTTAGCCTGTATGCCGCTATCCAATCAATCCGTTTCGAATTCAATTAAAGTTTGTTAAGAGGATACAGGACATAGTTTTTTTACGATTACCTACAAATCAAACTTCCATTTTTTTATAGCAGTAGGTTGGCACAGTCAAGTGAATCACCTTATGGAAGGGATCTTGACTGGTCGTGAACCAAGCATAGCTTCAAGGTACCACTCTGCGTCGGATTTCTGTGAGAGAATGGTAATACCCCATTCGAGCCGGCTCATTCATACTGTAGATTGCACAGAAGTGTCAAGTCCCATGTGATATGGGCGTGTCTTTATGTTAGTGTCGGACTAAAACCGGCGAGGTCTCGATTCCTAGGTTTGGCAATAAAATAATTATAATGAACTTTGATTTGAAAAACTAAATAATTACACGGGATTCACGCCTGTGTCCCCAAAGGCAAAGGCAGAGGAGGTTTTTTGTAATTGAAAAATCTAATCTTTACCTGACCCGGGGATCGAACCTAAGACCTCAACATCAGCCTCAGTCCTAAGCGGCCGTATTACAACTGTGCCACCGAGGCATTCATATATTACATACGTTATCTAGTCGGAAGTCCTCTTGTATGATTTAATGTAATGTGTAAACATACGAGTCACGAATTTAAATGCTGCTGGGAAGCTGTGATAGCCCAGTGGGGAGTGGAAAGGACTGACAAGACGGATGTCGCGGGTTTAAATCCAGCTGACGTCTCTGACTTTATAAGTTTTGTTTTTTTAATAGCATAGGCCGGGAAACGAGCACGTGGGTCACCTGATGGTAAATGATCGCCACCGTCCATGTAGGTACGCCCATAATACCAAAAAAATATGGGCGCGTTGTCGACCTTAAAGGAAAGGGATAACTAACGGATTGGGAAGGGGTGGGCCTCTGGGTACCTCACTCATCGTATGAGTCAGCAGTAAGCTCCTACTTTACGCCGGTTTTCTACGAGACAGTGGTAACGACCCGGACGAGCCGGCCCATTCATGCTGTAGACAAAACTGTCTAGCGCGAGCTCTACCAATTATAATAATAAATAAGTTATGTTTATCTTTCTGCTTAACTTTATACTAGCTTAATGCCAGGATCCGGCTTCTCCTACCATAGATTTGACGGTATTTGGTATTGTATGGAGCCACCCGTTATCTGACCCCCACAACCCGCAACGGGAACCAAGCTTCACCACTGCCTCGTCTGTTAATCAGCAGAGTGTACCACGTACTTTGGTTGGCTTTGGGCCTAAGGTGTTGGTGACCGACTTACACTCCCATGAAGCTATGTTTATATTTAGTGACCATTACCGCTTGCTTTAATGGCAAAGGAAAATATGGAGAGAAAACCTGCATATACACTTTGAGTAGCAGAGCCACGCTGTAGACAGTTTTGTCTACAGCATGAATGGGCCGGCTCGTCCGGGTCGTTACCACTGTCTCACAGAAAACCGGCGTAAAGTAGCAGCTTGATGCTGCGTTTCGTACGGGAGTGAGATATCCGGAGGCCCAAACCCCCTCCCTTCTCAATCCCTTAATCCTTTCCTTTAAGGTCGGCAACGCACCCATAATACTTTTAGTATTGTGGGGGTACAAGGACGGTGAAGATCACTTACCATCAGGTGATCCACGTGCTCGCGTGCCGGCCTATACTATAAAAAAATAACGACTCAATATTACTCTTAACTCTTATTGAAAAAACAGAAATGATCTCATTAAAATGGATCTTATTAAAAGACAATAGATCATTAAATGACAAAAGGATAAAATTAAATACCCTCCAACCACATCATAAAGGTCGTAAAAATATAGCTTAATTGAATGTTATTTAAAATAATACATAAAACGCTTTTTATCGCGTACTTTCATTTATAACTTTTTAAATTGCTTCGTGAAGGTTGATGTTTATAACTCTCTGAACACTTCATTCATCTTTTCATTACTTCGTAAATACATTTTATTTTATAAATATACTTAAGTAATTACTGTGGAAGTATCACTTACCTTATGTAAGGAAAAGTTTTAACAACTCCACTAATAAACCTCCAGTTCTTCAAATACAACTAATCACTATATTTACACTATAAAATAGCAGTGTGTATTTAAACTGAAACCAAAATTCATTCAAACATTCACTATTTGCGCGAAAAACATCGCAATCGAATTAATTCGCTGTACGGAAAATACGCTCTACTCCATACAGCGATACCGCCATACTGACTTACGTAGCTCCGATTTGTACACTTACCATCTATTTAAACGTATAAAATCGTTGTACTCTCATGCACTGCTCGCTCAGACTGGGAATTTTCACTGAAGTAACTACTAAAACCATCGATGTACACCGCAATGTGAAAATTATAGGAAAATGAAAAGTAAACAATGCGGTACCACTTCCTGTCATCAAGACGCGTGGTATTGTCGGAAGTTCCAGAGCGGATGGTCATTTGACCCACTAATTTGGGCTAATTCCTAAAAGCTAAGCCTTCGAAACTACGCAGCTGTTCCGGTAAAGTTTATACTTATAGCGCTTCTGTATTAAGGCAGACGTCAAGTTAATTTGAAATTTCTGTTACTGACAACAAGCGAGGTATAATGACCGTGAAGCATTAATTAAATAAAGTGTTTCGCAAAATATTAAAAACATAAGCTAGGTCCTGTAATAATAGCGATTAAAGAATAGATTGATTTGGATTCGGTTTTTAAACAATAAGTTACAAATATTGCTAAATATGTTTGCTAAGCATGAGCCCAGGATATATTTCTTGCGCGAGAGAATTATTCATGGATATTGATCAGTTCCTCGTTTGTATCATAACGTGCACCCCACTAGATAGATAGATTGGTATGAGAAAAGATAGAAGATATAAGACCATAAAACATTACTTTTAACATCCATATTTGTTTGACTGGGGTTAGAAAAGGAAATCGACTTATAGTAGAGTAGGTATTGCATCTGTAAACCATGACGCCCTAAGTTCGATAGTTTTTTTTACATACATACATACGCATCACGCCTATAATCCCCGAAGAGGTAGGCAGAGGTGCAACCAGTACACCCACATTTCGCCAAGGGTATTTCCGTCCCATGATGTGATAGTAGATAGGCGAACCTATCGCCATAGTGGGCACACGCACAAATCCAGACATCGGGATGTTACTGAGCATTTCGTAAAAGAAAAATTCAATATTACTAAATAATACAATATTATTAATTGTTGGACCCGCGACGGTAATGTTTACGTGCTTAGTTCTGGTGATCAGCATCGGGTAACGTCGCTTCAACAGCTTAGTCAGATTCCTGTAGACGTTGTGAAACCGATTGTTGCAACGAGAACAGCAACAACCAAAAACAAACGAGCCGCAACCTCCAAAAAGTAGTGTTCCTTTCATTGAGACTTTGTTAGTCCAGGTAACATTTACGGTACGCAGAACTTGTTTTGTGAGTATTGTTTATTTTCACCCTCAAATTATTCCTTTTTATGCCAAAGTAAATAAGCATTAAGTCACGTTAACATAACCTATATGACTTGTGTCAACTGTCAATTTTTTTTTTTTTTTCTTTTCTTTTTCTTTTGGTTCTGTGTTCCGTATTCGATTCATGTAATCATAGCATGGCTAGCATGTCAATTCCACTAAAACGTTTAAAATCTATGTTTTTTTTAAGCTACCGGATTATATGCTGTGATACCTGAACTAACATAGTAGTGTGTAAATGTTGTCTGAAATAAAATAGTTTAATGTACTTACTTCTGATAATATGACAACCGGCAGATGGATGTATAATAAGTTTGGAATTTATATATATTTCAAATCTTTAGTATATATATTTAGATAATAATAATAATATTTATTTATTTATATTATTATAGTAAATTTAGTATTATTCTCAATGTCGTCGCAAAGTCTTGGTAGTGATAGTGATGATTTTTTCTCACTAAGTAGTGATGAGAGTTTTGAAAGTATTCCTTCACCTGCTGAAACTCTTTCCTCTCAATTCTCTGATGTTCCTAGGAATTTTAATGTCATTCACATAAATGCTCAGAGTATTCCGGCCCATTTCCCAGATATGCTGGCTACATGTGACTGTACTAATATTCATGCTATCCTTGTATCTGAATCTTGGCTGAAGCCTTGTCTACCTTCTTCCTCATATTCTGTTCCTGGTTTCCATCTCATAAGGAATGATCGCTTAGTGGGTGGTGGAGGTGGCGTCGCCATTTACCTCCGCACTCACATTCCCTACACGGTTATAAGTATGTCGCCGCAGCCTCCACCCCCAAATGCTGGTGAACATATTTTTGTAGAGGTGGAACTTTTGCATACCAATGTTCTGCTCGGCGTCTACTACTGTCCTTCGCTACGAATTGACTTCTTTTCATCCTTTGAACTCCTTCTTGAAAACTTGGTTCCCTCGTACAGTCAAAGCATAATCATGGGTGACTTTAATACCTGTCTCCTTAAGAACGACTCTCGTTCTTCCTCCCTTCAGACTACAGTTCAATCTTGCAACCTCTCGATTCTTCCACTCTCTGCCACCCACCATTTTCCCAATTGCACCCCTTCTCTTCTTGACCTTATCTTTGTTTCTTCTCCAAATCGGGTAACCAAATATGGTCAATGTTCTGCAGTAGACTTCTCCTATCATGACTTACTGTTCCTATCCTATTGTATTCGTCCACCCAAAGCCTCATCCAAATTTCGTCTGCAGCGAAATTTCCGGGGTATGAATATTGATAATCTTCGCAAAGATGCTGAAAACATTGACTGGAGTACGGTCATTGGCTCTGATTGTGTTGACAATAAAGTTACCATCTTCAATCGTGTGTTAACCAAGCTCTATGATGTGCATGCTTCAATTCGGTCGATCAGAATGAAACATCTACCGTCACCTTGGCTTACTGACGATATCAAAGCTCTCCTTCTCAAAAAGGCAGTGGCAAAGTCCAAATATAAGTCTCGGCCAAGCGACAGTAATTTGGAAAAATATGTAGCTATTAGGAATCACTGCAAAAAGGTGTGTAGGTATGCTCAACGCCGACATATTCATAGTTCAGTTGATAACGGAGATCCAGTCAAAGTCTGGAAATTTCTTAAATCACTGGGAGTTGGGAATCCTCGTCAAGACTCTTTTCCGAAAAACATAGATTTAAATTCCTTAAACCAACATTTCTCCTCTCCGTCCAAATTTGATAGGACTACTAAAGAAAACACAATAAAGCATCTTTCATCCCTCCAGTCTCCCGATTGTTCTCCATTACACTTTTTACCATTTGCTGATTGTGATGTTAAGAGAAGCATTATGGCGATTTCATCAAATGCGGTTGGAAGCGACTGTGTTGGCCGTAATATGATCCTTCCCATCCTTGATCAAATCCTCCCCATTATTTCTCATATCCTAAACCACTCCATATCCAATGGGATCTTTCCAACGGCCTGGAAAGAAGCGCAAATTACTCCCATTCCCAAAAAATCAAATCCCTCGTCCTTCTCCGATTTCCGACCTATATCGATCTTACCATTTCTCTCTAAAGTTCTCGAACGCCTAGTCCACTCTCAACTTACTGAATTTTTCTCTAAAAATGAACTCCTCAATCCTCTCCAATCTGGTTTCCGTCCTGGCCACAGCACAACTACTTCCCTGGTTCATATTACGGACGACATTAGATCCGGCATGGAGGAAGGTAAGCTGACAGTCTTAGCTCTCCTTGACTTCAGCAATGCGTTCAACACCGTTGATTTTGACGTCTTGCTAAGTGTACTGCGTTCGCTTAACATATCTCCAACAGTAATAGCGTGGTTTCGTAGTTACCTGTCTGGGCGCCGGCAGCGCATTTGCATTGAGGACAAAAACTCCTCTTATTGCACAACTTCTGCCGGAGTACCGCAGGGCGGCGTTCTATCCCCTCTTCTCTTCTCGGTTTTCATCAATTCAATTTCCCATAAACTTTGTTGTACCTACCACCTATATGCTGATGATCTCCAAATCTACTCCCAGGCACCACTTGACAAGTTGACGGAAGCTGTGAATGCGATTAACTCAGACATAGATAAAATTTGCGAGTGGAGTAAGGCACATGGATTGACCGTCAATCCATCAAAAACCCAGGGCATAATTATTGGCAGCCCCAGGATGACATCGAAATTAAACGTCTCTCTTATACCACCTTTAACCTGTGATGGCACTAGTATTCCATATAGTGGTTCAGTTAAAAATCTTGGCTTATACTTGGACAAATCTCTCACCTGGGGCCCACAGCTTCAGGAAGTGAGTCGGAAAATGTTCGCCTCAGCTGGGTCTTTGCGAAGATTACGCAATTTTCTACCAACCACCACCAAGATTTCGCTTGCACAATCCCTTCTTCTTCCTATCCTTGATTATGCAGATGTCAGCTATCTAGATATCACTGAACAACAATTAGATAAACTTGAGCGTCTCCAAAACTTTTGCATAAGATTCATATTTGGACTCCGTAAATATGATCATGTTTCAGAGTTTCGTACTAAGCTCAAGTGGCTACCCATACGGCTTCGCCGGAATGCTCACATTCTTTCTTTTCTGTATAACATTCTTTTTTATCCTCTCACTCCTTGTTATCTCAAATCTCGCTTTAAATTTCTGCAAGACACGCACCCTAGAACCCTCAGATCATCAGAGAACTTGAGACTGAAGATGCCGGCGCATTCCACCTCTTTTATGGACAAGTCCTTTACGGTTCAGGCGACACGGTTGTGGAATGCATTGCCGATTGAAATAAAGCGCGCCCCATCACTGGCTATCTTTAAAAAGATGGTGAAAGATCACTATCTCTCTCACTAATATGTGTTACGGTATTGATGACTATTATTATTCACTATAATAATTTAATAATTATATGTAAGTATGTATATGTGTATGATGTAATATGGTATTTATATATATTCTTATTGTAAACTGTATATTTCATGTGCTCTTAGACAACCCTCTCTTATTACCTTAACTCCATCCTATGGTTGCCTGTAAGAGATTGCCCTGAGCGATAAGGCCGCCAATTGTACTATGTTTAAATGTTAACTGTCTTTCTAGTTTAAATATGTGTCTAATGTACAATAAAGCATTATAAACAAAATAAAATAAATAAATATTACTTTACCCGACCCGGGGATCAAACTCGAGACCTCAGCGTCAGCCTCAGTCGTAACGCATTACAACTGCGCCACCGAGGCATTCCAATCAGTTTTTTTTTGTTAACGCTAATGACGAGTTAGTTCGAAGTTCCTATCGAAGCGTACGTAAGAAACGTATATATGTTACGTAGTTGGTATATCACGAGAAAATAAGATGACAATAATTTCTCGTGGCGTGAATACCCGGCTATTATGCTAGCTTCAATAGATATGTAGAGATAGCAGGAGAATACGAGTCAACACAATTTTCTCGTGACCTTATGTTAAACGTGCTCGAATTCGGACCCAGTCACCATTCGTAGATGCTTTTACTAAATCAATGAGACGATTTGAGAGTATTGGTTAAGAAACATTGTGTAGCGACCGAAGTTAGGGACCCTACGTCAGAGGATCGACAGGGCATGGAAAGGTACAAATCAGTGAGTTGATACGTCCCATTTCAAAGTAAATGTCCTTTGGATTGGAAACGTTTTCGTAGTATTGAATGTATGAAAGACGTATTATGATGTGGAAACAATGGATTTTCATTCCAAAATTCAAAGCTACTTACTTATCAGTAACGTGTTATTTATATCTGGGGATTATGCTGTAAATCGAAACAGAAAAAGAACAGAAAGATGAAAACGTAGAGAGGTATTAATTAGCCGTTATAATAATATTAGAATTTACTACTACTAACATGAAACCATAAGAAAACACATGTGTAAAAAGTGATTGAAATTTTAATATATTTACATTTTATTTACTCAGTCTTAATCTAAAAGTGAAAAATAAATTGAACATTCATACATAAAAAATGTAATATACCACTCATAAAACCGCTTTTATACACGTATCTAAGCCTTACCTAAACGTGAGTGATTTACGTTCAAAAAATTATTATTGTGATAGATATTCTATACTACACTAACGCCCAAATTCTGAAATGCTATTCAAGCATTTTAAATCGTTTTAAAAACATGTTAAAGTACTCTTAGCTGTCAAAATTGTATGAAAATAAGTAGCCGTGAGCTGTCAGACAGTTGAGTAGAAATTCAGTATTCGGGCATAAGTCTACATTTTCTAATTATGTCTCGTTTCGTTTATGGAATGGCCACTTCGTTACCAACCTATTTTATATATTTTGTAGGTAAAAAAAGTTATGTTCATTACGATATCCTTTAACGATGCCAAAATAACTTGAAAATAAATATCGATAAATTGATTAACTACGATCCTTATTTCTAATTGGTAAATGCCGTCCACGAGGGCAGAAATAGGTATAATAAAAAAGTATGGCCTGATTTCTGAAAGGTTGATAAAGTCTAATTAGCGTTTCAGCAACTGGAATTGATTTGCCAGTGGTGTCAAGTTCAAAGTTCTGTTACTTGAATCCATCGAAGTCATCTTATTTCAATGGTTGAATGTTGGTTTGAACAGCCTTTCAGAAACCGGGTGTGAGTGTAAGTTTTGTTCTAATCATTCTGTAATAATTACGAGGTGGTAGGCCCCTCGTACGCGAGAGGCCGGCTGGGTTGGTACCACCGCTTTGTCTATTTCTTCCGCCAAGCAACAGTGTGTAAGCACTGTTGTGTTCCGGTTTGAAGAACATTGAAGCCAGTAAAATTACTGGGCATTACGAGACTTAACACCGTATGTCTAGGGGTGACGAGGGCAGTCCAGTATCATGCAGTGCTTTTTTATTTAAAGTTCTGTGTGGCGTTGCTTCTGTTTATGAGCAGGCGTTGCGCTTATCATCAGGCGAGGCGCTTACCAAAAAAAATGTTTATATTCTCATAGTTACTAAGAGGATAACTCATAAAAGGTATAATTAAACCATTCTCATGATTCATTCCGGATATCATCATCATTGCGGATCCTTACGCATATTTTATCAATATTTCATGCCTATTATTATGTGTGTATGAATCAAAATACCGTCAAATTAAATTCCAAAGAGGGTATCTAATCGCTTCATAGGTATAGTGGTAGCATACTTAGGCTGAAAACCAGCCCGTCCTCGGTTCAAAACCCAGGTTGGGCAATCACAATTTGTATTACAAGGTACATGGAATTGGAATTTGAGCCCAGTGTCATCATGGGCACGGAAAATATCTCGACTAGTCGTGGGTGCACTGGTTGCATTTCTGCCTACCCCTTCGGAGATACAGGCGTCAGCTGTATGTATGTATCCAATAGAAAAAGTGCTAAGCCTAATCTCATAAAATAAGTTTTCTTGACATAACGTATAATATTTTAGATAAACAACTGCTAAGTTTTAGTTATGGCAGCCTTTAACAAATTCAATGTTTTTTTTTTTCCAAATTCACATCCTGGAGATTCTGAATTATAAATTGGGGGATAAGAGTTTGTGCGATACGTAAATATTTGTTCCGGGATTAGGTGGTGCGGGACCAAGTCCCTCGTAGTTTACGAGACCCACGACTCCGGGAATCTTAGTGAGATCAACACTATTTATGTGGGTGACGTGTACAGGTTACAAATATTTTTCTTTGTGAAAACCTTCTAAATAGACATTTCAATTCGTATATGAACAATAAATGTTGTTACACTTGTAAAGTCTCGCCAACATATAGCCAAGTTATAATTATATAGGGTCCAAATGAAAACCAGCGCCAAGCATTTAATGTTTGGCATATGCTGATTTGGATCCTTTTGGCGCGGTCGTGGTGGGACATATACCGTCCACAGTATGTGGGTATCTAGGTACCCCCCCCCCCCCCACCTACTACTTATAAAAATATTTCTTCAGCATCAATTGTACATGTACCACCTAACGCCTGCCAATTCGTTAATTGATTATCCTACTATCCTACTACTATTATAAATGTGAAAGTTTGGATGCTTTTGACTTTGTGAATTTGGATGTTTGTTAGTCAATCACGCCATAACGGCTAAACGGTTTTGGATGAAATTTTTACACAGGTAAACTGGACTCATACCTGGACTAGGACATATGCTATTTTTTACCCCGAAAAAGCCGTTCACGCGAGCAAATGCTAGTAACTAAATATTAATTAACTAACGCCGGTTACTACTATAGATAAAAACATTCCACAGTCGCAGGCCTCATGCAAGTGCAGAATTCATCCATATTTCCAGTTTCCAAATTCCCTTTCGTTTTTCTATGCCAGAATTGTATCTGGCCAGTTACTAAAGCAATATACCGATTTTTTCACAATACGAAAACCAACAGAACGCTGGGTTTTACGTAAGCTGCTACATTGATCGGCTTAATTGGGTTTTTGAAATGGTCCGCTGTAAAACGTTTGGATGTGTAAAAAACATTAACTATCGCGAGATCTCTAAAGCAAAAATTGATTAGGCCTAAAGGTCCTTAAAGTATAGCCTAACCAAACAACACGACGCCAACTTTTAAATGGATTTTATACAGATTTTATTCAAACATAGCTAAGAACCATCTTGATCAACCCATGTTTCAAACAAAAAAACTAGATTTTAATAATAATTTTCTAGGTAAAGAACTAATATACATTTATTAGTTAGTAGAAAACCTAAGTAGATGTCACTTAAAATTATGGATGACTTATTATAAATCCGAAAGTGTGTTTATTGATTTGTCCTTCTTTCACGCAGAGACTGAGCGTCGGATCGGCTTAATTTTTTTTCATAGAGAAAGTTTGCGGACTAGAGAGCGACTTATACAATATTATATACTATAAATATAAAGAGAAAGACTTCCAGGCAGACAGACCCGTCAGCGAAATCTAGCACGTTATACAACTATGTAGTCAAATTCGAATATTCATTTTGAATAGAATTCACTGAGCGTCTCCCAAATTGATTTACCGTCTCGAAATTGCCAGAAATTACCCACAATAAACTTCCTTGCCTGTAACAATTGGAACTGCCCATTGCTGTTGGCAACGTAGATGTTAATGCAAAATTGTTTTTGCATAGAACCTTTGCTTGTCATGGGCGTTACAGAATGTTCAAGTTATCTATGACATCATAAAATAGATCGCTGTTGTTCTTTAAGTACTTTAGTAATTTGGGCGGTTTAACGAGCTTTATAAAACGGTACTGATACAACATTGCAATAGTCCAATCTTTATTTATTATATAATTCTACTGTACGTGTGTATGTGACTGAACTCCTCCTAAACGGTTGGACCGATTTGAATTATTTTTTTTGTATGTGTTTGGGTGGCGGCCTGGATGGTTTAGATTCACAATCGGACCCGGTAGGTGGAGCTGCTATAGTTGCGGGAGACACTGCGCCGGACAGCTGGTATATTATAAAGTTGTTTTTCGTGTGTGCAACTGTCAAGTACAGACTTAGAGCCCGTTTCACGATGTGTGAATAAATTTTGACCGTCAAACAATGCATTAGACAGCCAATTGCTGGTGGGATGCCATTTGCATTTTTGTTCCCGACTGGATAGCATCCACCTTACATATGGTAAAAAACCATCATAGTGGCTCGTTCAGGCGAGTCGCGTTCCGATCGGCCGCGATCAGCCAGTGAATATCCAGTAACTTCAGAACGGCATAATTCTGCCGACCGGATCATCGAGGGACGCAATATCTCTTAACAGTCGACATTATATTTGGACAGCGCTGTACTTAATATCAGGACCAGTGATGTCACTTGTCCATAAAAAAATAAAATAAACTTAGAGATTTTATAGCGTATTTAAAAGGTAGTAGGTCCCTTCTATGCGAGAGGCCGTCTGGCCTCCGGTTTGTCTATTTCTATTGTCAAGCAGCAGTGTGTAAGCACTGTTATGTTCCGTTGAAGGACATTGAAGCCAGTGAAATTACTGAGCATTATGAGACTTAACAACTTATATCTCAGTGTGACGAACCAGTTCAAGCAGTGATTTGCAATTCAAAGTTCTGTGTGGTGTTGCTTCTGTTTATGGGCAGTCGTGGCGCTTACCATCAGGCGAGCGACCTGCAGGCCAATTCTCATAATTTAAAATGTTCAAAATATCATTTCGATCTAGTCTCAGCGTGAAGAAAGTTGCAATGGCATTCTCTTTAACCAATAATCAACGTCAAATGTGAACATAGATCGCAATGAGATTGAATGTAGAATAAAAGTTGACTGAAGCCGAAACGGTATAATGCTACTGCTAATGCTAGGTGCATTTGACGTTGATTATTGCTTGAGAATGCCATTTGCAACTTTCTTCACGCTGAGAATAGATCGGAATTATATTTTGAACATTTAAAATTACGAGAATTGGCCTCCTGCTCATCTCGTCATTGAAGGTAAAATAAAAAAAATGCGATAAGTATGTTGTCTTATGTCTCTACATCCACACGTTATCAACTCCCCTAAACACCCCTTTGTTAACAAAACCTTAACGTAAATATGAACATTACAACCCGAAAATACGTGTATGTTACGCAAAATATTCCATTTTGTTACAAAAGATCTGCAAATGAGACGGAATGGCGATATGTTTTGAGAATAAACAAAGTTTTCACTTCAGTGGAACAATGTTTTAATAGAAATATAATAATGAAAAGGATGTAAGGGAATAAAAGGTTTGCTTCTCGTATCATAACATTGTATTTAATATTATACGTTCGTCATTTTATTAAAACTAGAGACATGCTATCGAACTACTATTATAAATAAAAGGGTCCTTTAAACAGAGTGTTAAGAAGCAATTAAGCAGGCCGGCATAATTTTGCCGACCTACGATACACACATCGTCTGTCGTTGCTTGACAGTATTCTTGGATTGCGCTACACTTACCATCAGGTGTTGCCTGATGATGATGAAAAAAACCTTTTTTATGGCATTGGTCGGAAACGAGCAAGTGGGTCACCTGATGGTAAGTGATCTCCACCGCCCATGTACGCCTACAACGCCAAAAGAATCATGGGTGCGTTGCCGACCTTAAAGGAGAGGGATAATTAAGGGAATGGGAAGGGGCGGGGGTATTTGGTCCTCCGGATATCTCGCTCACCGTACGAAAGCCATCAGCAAGTTGCTACTTTACGCGGGTTTTCTGTGAGACAGTGGTAACGACACGGACGAGCCAGCCCATTCATACTGTAGACAAAAGTGTCTACAGCGTGGCTCTACCACTTAAAAACTCCTACTATCCTACTACTATTATAAATGTGAAAGTTTGTGCGTTTATGAGTTTGTGAATTTAGATGTTTGTTAGTCCATCACGCCTTAACGGGTGAACAGTATTGGATAAAATTTGGCACACAGGTAGACCATAGCCTGGATAAGGACATAGGCTACTTTTTATCCCGGAAAAAGCCGTATACGCGGGCGGAGCCATAAGCAAAAGGTAGTTACAAATAAACTTTGCTGCGCCGCCCCGCTGCGCTACATTGGTATTACAACCAGGCTCTTACAGTTCAATTTGGTTTAAGATTTTATTAGTCGCTTTCGGGTCATAAAATTAACGTCAGTAGCTGATGGACAGCAGTGATAGCTCTGTGGCGAGTGGTACGGACTGTCGAGACTAAAGTCGCAGGTTCGAAATCAGCCTCAAGAGCATACACCTCTGACTTTTCAAGTTGTGTGTGTATTAATTGTTAATTATCGCTTGCTTTAACGGTGAAGGTAATATCGTGAGGAAACCTGCATACCTGAGAAGTTCTTCATTAGAATTTCGAAGGTACGTGAAGTCTGCCAACCCGCATTAGGCCAGCGTGGTGGACTAAGGCCTACCCCTCATTCAGTAGAGGAGGCCCGTGCCCATCAGTGGGACGTGTATAATACAGGGCTAGTATTATTATTATATTAGCTGATGGACCAAGAGGGAAATTTCATTAAAATGCATCCGCCGCGCTGCGCCGGTAACTCTTTAAATATCCGATGGAAGATCACGTCCCAAGTGGTTAAACTTTGAATCAGTTTAGATTCTCGGTCATTTCGATGCTCATCCCATGGAAACAACTTCACATTGTTATTATTTTATACTAGCTTTTGCTCGCGGTTCCACACGCGTGAACTGCTTTTTTCGGGATTAAAAGTACCCTATGTTCTTATAATCTACTTGTTTGCCAAATTTAATCGAAAACCATTAATAACAAACATCCATACTTTTACATTTTTAGTAGTAGGATAGGTAGGTAGGATATCCAATATATCGCATTCTTTTTATTATTTCCTGAATGAAAAATCGAGTAAGTCGCTCGCCTAATGGCAATCGTCACGCCTGCCCATAAACAGGAGCAACACCACAGAGAACCTTGCATTACAAAACACTGCATGGTATCGGAGTGCGTTCGTCGCCTCGAGACATAGGATGTTATGTCTCTTTGTTATGTATTGCAAAAGGGGTTAACATTAATTAATAAATATCGAATAAATTAAATACTGAATTTAAATCGATCGCACTGATGCTGTTGCAAACAAGAACAGTATTTCACAAAATAGATCACACACACATACTTATGCACTCACGCCTGTAATCCCTGAAGAGGTAGGCAGAGGTGTAACCAATACACCCACATTTTGCCGAGCTTATTTCCGTCCCATTATGTGATAAGGGCGAGCCTATCGCCAAACCGGGCACAATTCCAGACTTCAGGCATTTTCATGATAGAAAACCCAATATCATTTTTACCCGACTCGGGGATCAAGCCCGAAACCTCAGCGTCAGCTTCACTCGTAAAGCGTACGCATTACAACTGCACCACCGAGGCACTAGTACCTATATTTTATTTGTCATGTGAGGTGAGGTCCTGTATCATCATGGGACGGAAATAAAGACAACAAACCGTAGGAACACTAGTTGTATGTCTGCCTACTCTATCAGAGATATAGGCATGAGTAAACTTATACAATACATATATATTATTTATCAATACGGATTACGATAAAGATAAATCAATAATAAATAAATACACCCAATAGTCACACACATAGTCCTGATCCCACACTAGGTAAAACTGTATCGTGGGTATCAAGAACTACGAGGGACTTGCGGTCCCACAACACCCAGATCCGAGACAAATATTTATCTAGGTGTGGGAATCGAACCCACGGCCTCACGCTTCGCAACCGGCTACTCGCCCGCTGCGCCACGGAGGCTGTCAAAGATCAATAATTTCCGTTCAACCCTTTAGCCGTGAAAACGTAACAGACAGACAGACAGGCAGACAGTTACTTTCGAATTTATAATATTAGTGCGGATTCTATAGATAAACTCTAAATCCTAAGCGTAACGAGTGTTGGTCAAAGACACGGGTCAGAGATAGTTCGGCCGACCATAATAAAATCATGATAAACAATAGTTAGTAATTATTACGCTCCAAATTGGATTGAGCTCCTTAGTTTCGCCTTTCAGCTTTAGAAACCAGGGTAACGACAGCAATTCGACCTTAGGGTGCCTAAAATAAAGCGGACTAAATCTTAGACCTGAGCAAATAACGTAGAGAAACCTAATTGGATGTTTCAACAAAGATTCATACGACGTAGACTCTGTTCCCTTATTATTTGGGTTCGACAAACTATAATGGGTAAATAAAGTTAGGAAACATGACGTGGGTGGCGGTTTGTTCGAGTTGAAACGTTGACCAGCATAACTTGACCTCCAAGCCTTTTTACTCTTTCATGCAACGAGTGTCCCTAAGACTATATATTGCTGGTCAAATGAATTACTTAGTTGTGTTGAAGATAAGCACAGGCAATATATCACTTAACGCAATAAGCTTTGGATATCGATCATTTTGTTGATCTGAGGGCCAATTCTGCTATTTTAACTGACACTGCGAATGAATTTTAACCGAACTGAGATTACATTTTGAATTAATTAAAAATATGGCATTCTGCTCCTTTAAAAATTCGATATCATCTCAATTAAATTGCATATAAACTGTCAATTCGATCAACTTTCAATGTCTTTCTTTTGTTGAAAATATGGCTTCGCATTATTATGCATTTCGCCAATGACAAGTATTTTACCGAATTTTACGTATCAGCTGCCATAGACTAAATTCTAGAAATTAAAAATGACCTAAGCGACAAAATCAATGTTACCAACTCACAATAAAATACCCACAATATGACTAATTTCAGTGATTAAAAAATTACGTAACTGGAGGTTATGATTTTTTAATTAATTGATTTGACTAATTCCATGTATTTTATTTATTTCATTAATTTATCTATTCCATGGCATAATTGAAGGAAAACGGCACAACAGCACCACTCAGGCAGTCCTTTCCGGAAATAACCACAATCGCGATTATTTTATTGAAATTTTAATATATACGCAGTCACGCCTGTAATCCCTGAAGGGGTAGGCAGAGGTGTAACCAGTACACCCACATTTCGCCGAGCGCATCTGCGTCCCACGATGTGATAGGGGGCGAGCCTATCGCCATACCGGGCACAAATTCCAGACTCCGGGCTGATACGGAGCATTTCGTAATAGAAAAACCCAATACCACTTTACCCGACCCGGGGATCGAACCCGAGACCTCAGCGTTAGCCTCAATCGTAACGCGTACGCATTACAACTGCGCCACCGAGGCAGGCAGAAATTTTAAATTCTACCGAATTGCGGTTTTTTTATTTTGCAACACTGCTGAGGACATATCTATACTAAATAAAAATTGTACGAGAGTTTTGGCGGGAATTTTGACAGTGCGATTGCTCTCATAATTTAATCTACACTAATATTCTAGAGGAAAGATTTTTTTGTATTTTTGTATGTAACAAATAAACTTAAAAACTACTGGGCCGATTTCAAAAATAATTTGGCCGTTAGAAAGCTACATTATCACTGAGTAACATAGGCTGTAAACTCATTTCTAATACTTTACTGGAATAACGAGCACACAAAGTCGCACAATTTTGACTACTTTTAGTTGCTTGCAGTAAAAGAGAATAAAGTTAACTGAATTTGTCTGCAGTTAACTCACAGACACTTCACCTCAGTGTTGCCAAGTCAGATTTTTGAAAATACCGTGTTGTCCACATTAAAATACGGCATTTGCGTCAAAAATACAGTGCTTGATGGGAAAAAATACAGTCTATTTTACAGTGCAATAAAATGTCATACAAAAAAGGAAATAATTAAATTATTAAATAAAATATAAATTTATTTTAAACTTTATATCCTAAACTAACTTAACATTTTATTTGTATATATCGATCGCTGCAGAAATGGATGGCTGCGATGATGATGATATCGGTTTTTTTTTAAAGTGTTTAATCAAAGAGTTATATGTATACTACTAGACAAGCTGCGCGGTACATAGAAATTGTAGTATAATAAATTGTAGTATAGTAAATTAGTTGTATTACTAAGTTGCAGTCAATTGACCGTAACTCAATATTATCATCTCGCTTACTCTCAACTAGAACCCCTATTGCGCTCCCTGTTTGTGAACTGTCAAACTCCCGCGTTATGTGACGCAGTTTTACTTCTAAATAACCTGTTTAGTAGTATACAATAATACTACGAATTTTTTACTGTAAAAAAATACTGTGTCTCCATATAAGGTATTTATAAAAATACCGTGTCCAGTAGATGGCATGAAAATACGGCAGATCTGCTGTAATTACAGTGCACTTGGCAACACTGCTTCACCTTCAGTCACATTTCGTTCTCAATATTTTGACGTTTGTCTGTAGACGAAATGCATTTTATATAGTTAAGTGTCTCACAATGGACACTGGCGAAATCACCAATCTACGGTGGAGCCAAACACAATTAAAAGAAGAAGAAGATAGTTAAGTGTCAAAATTGTTACCAGAATACCGTTTTGGTTCAGTCAACTTGTATTCTACTTTCGATATCATTGCGTTCTAAGTTCTTGAATATTGGTTTAGCAGAATACCATTTGCAACATTCTTGTCGCTGAGATTAGATCGGAATGATATTTTGAACAATTAAAATTACGAGAATTGGCCCTCAGATATGGTTTTAGTACTTTTCTGATGGTGTAAATACATAAATACATAGGGTTTAGTTTCTTTGAGAGTTAAAACATTCCAAGTCGTACACTGCGCCATATAGATTAACTTGTGCAAAGATATTGATTTTATACTGAACTCTCCAAAGTAATATTCATCTTCATCATCATCATCAGCCTGAATTCGTCCACTGCTGGACATAGGCCTTTCCAAGTTGGCGCCACCCTTGACAAAAATAAATAAATAAAAAAAGAATAAAGGTTAATAAAGGTTTACTATAAAAATTCATATTATTATAAACCATAAATTGAGAATGTTTGGTTACATGTAGGGTAGCCAACTATTCTGGTTTTCCCGGCTTTATTGCAAAGTCCAAGTGGACTTCTATAAATATCCGAGTAAAACTCAGAATTGCGTAGTCTGGAGATTGTAATTAGCATAAAAAATTAAGCTCAAATTTAATTTAATCAATTTTGGATCAGTACTAGTGCAGTATTTTATTAACTAGTCAATTATTATTTATAGCACCGATTCATAATTACATTAGATTTGGAAATAATATTATATTTTGCTTTTAATTTTTTTTAGTCCACTCTATTTTTGTGTTCAAGTTTTTGATACCTTTTAGTGACAGAATCTTAAAAATTAGTGCAAAAATTACGAAATTTTAGTCTTCCATCGACGATTTTACCCCTATAGGAGTAGAATCTTTTCTTCAAATTTAAATGGCAAGAACTTTGAAGTAAATACTATGGAATACAAAAAATATACCAATAACTTTAAGAAATGCCGGAGATACAGGGTCTAATATATATATTATTAACGGCACAGGTGGATATAATATATAAGAGATAACAAAATGTATTATATATACTAAAACTTTCCTTAGAGTATGTGTATAGGTGTCGTAATCTATGATAGTGAATGAATGATCACAATTAACACTGTATTTTTTTACAAATTTACATACATAATATATACATACATACAAATATACGGGTCATATATAAAACTTTCTTTTTGACATACGCACTCACGCCTGTAATCCCCGAAGTGGTAGGCAGAGGTGTAACCAGTACACCTACATTTCGCCGAGCGTATCTCCGTCCCTTATGTGATAGGGGGCGAGCCTATCGCCATACTGGGCACAAATTCCAGACTCCGGACTGATACTGAGCATTTTGTAATAGAAAAACCCAATACCACTTTACCCGACCCGGAGATCGAACCCGAGACCTCAGTTTTGGCCTCAATCGTAACACGTACGCATTACAACTGCGCCAATGAGGCAGTCAAGTTTCTTTTTGAGTTGGTTAAAATGCGGAAGTATATTTTTTTTATGACAGGACTATTAAAATGTTTGTCCGGCGGATTTATTTTATTTCACCTAATTGTTCCGGGCTATTTCGTGGTTTTGTCCGGAGTTAGAAATTGGGATGATGGTAAGCCTACATATGCGAGACTGGGAGACTGTCTACGAACCGAGGCGAGTGTGGGCAGATGAATGCAATCTTAATGTGAACAAGTTCAACGTGATATTAAAATTGTGTGATAGAGATACAGACATCGAAATAAGATGACAAGAAACGTAACTCAAGCAAAAAAATGACCCCACCAAAACTTTGTTCAAGGGGGCGGGGCTATAAAAGTCTGTGCACAATTGTTTGTGTGATACGCAAATATTTGTTTCAGGTTTGGGTGTCGTGACACCGTTAGTCTCGTAGTCGGTGATTATTGTTGGATCAGGACTATGTTTTTATCAGGCCTGTAATGGGTGTTAGATGCAGAGTCTGCATCCTTTATTGGTCGCCAGAATTATGGCGTCAAATGAGGGATGCGAAGGAGCCCTGAAGCAACTGGATGTATACCTATTGATCTCGGAACGCAGTTGGCCCGAACGACGCACTATGGCAAGTTTTTACCATGTTTACGTTATCCAGTCGATTCCATTCCTTCACCTGCCCTTATCCCACTCGCAGTGGGGTCGGCGCAACATATTACAGAGAGATTTGGCTTGTAATTTGTACGACCGGCCGCCTACCTGACGTTAACCCCTCTGGTGTGAAAACACTCAGACCCGAAACAAATATTTGTAGATCACACAAGCAATTTGTCTCTGAGCGGGAATCGTCCCGCGGCCTCTCTTCACAGCTGGCTACACGCCCACTGCACCACGGAGGCTGTCCAGTAGATTAATAAATGAATAAAAACATTTATAAGTTCTTATTATTATTATAATATCTCTCGTAGCAACGTACGTAATGGTAACAAGACGAAGTATAAACAGAGAAATTACTAGTACTTATAATAACGAGCCTTTCTCGAGGTTTTATGATCGTATGAATATCATATGTGAGATTACAAGTCATCTTTGCCTAGTAATAGGATACTTTAGGATCGCCTGGATCGTTTCAGTCACACAATTCGTGATATCACAATACACATAGTTCAAGTGTCAGTCCGCGAAGCACAACGTACAGTAAATACGCACTATAATCCCGAGTAGGCAGAGTAACCAGTACCTAAATATCGCAGACCGTCCCATGATGTGGTAGGGGCGAACCTATCGCCATAGTGGGTACAATTCCAGACTCTGAGCTGACACTAAGCATTTCGGGATAGAACAACCCAATATAACTTAATCCAACCCGGGATCGAACCTGAGACCTCAGCACAGTAGTCGTACCGCGTACGCATTACAACTGCGATATAGTGTTTACATTTTGTCTCATTGATTTGCAGCATACAATATTTGGGTGAAGTGTATTTTTTCTGTGGCTTCAACGAAAAGATGTATTAACTCATATGAGTTATAAGACAGTGGCTATACCCATTCAGTTTTTCTCTACTACTTTAAAATATGTTGACTCATTCATACATACATACACACTCACGCCTGTAATCCCCGAAGAGGTAGGCAGAGGTATGTAGGTAGAGGTGTAATCAGTACACCCGAATTTCGCGAAGCGTATTTCCGTCCCATGATGTGATAGGGGACAAGCCTATTGCCATACTGGGCACAATTCCAGACTCCGGGCTGATACTAAGAATTTCGTAATAGAAAAACCCAATATCATTTATACCCGACCCGGGGATCGAACCTGAGACCTCAGGGTCGGCCTCAGTGGTAACGCGTACGTATTACAACTGCGCCACTGAGGCACTCGGTGGCATGGTGTCGACTCGTCCCCTTTTACTTTATCGTCAATATTTTATTAACTAAATAAATCAATAACAAATAGATACGGTTACAAACGTTAAATTTTGGTGAACTATGGGCCTTTAATGACGTTCGCCAATTCGCAAAGGTGGCGCCTAGTGACACCATAATTTGAATATTAAACCTAATATATACTGTTTACCGTTATAATATATTTATTCTATATCCGAGGTCGATGGCCTTTGAAAAGCCGTTGTTCATGACCTTCCCTTTTGATCAGCTACTAGATATTGTACATTGAATAAAAAAACCCATCAATTGCGAATCAAACACGTGTATAGAGGTTCTGTAACCGCACTCTTATTTTTTACTTTTTTGTTATGAATACTGCCATTTTTCGAGTGGTAGAGGCACGCTGTAGAAAGTTTTGTCTACAGCATATATGGGCCGGCTCGACCGGGTCATTGCCATTGTCTCACAGGAAATCGGCGTAAAGTAGCGGCTTGCTGCTGCTTTTCGTACATTTATCGGGAGGCGCAAAACCCCTCCCCTTCCCAATCCCTTAATTATTCCTTTCCAACTAAAATTTAAGCCAACCTAAGAACAGACAGACGGCGCGGCGTAGACTCTATAATAAAATTCCGTTGGTCCATTTGGTACGGAATCCTAAAAAAATAAAGAAATCCATTCGTCATGCCCAATAGTGTTTGCTCTTTATAATGTATATTTTGCGTATCATAGAAAGGTTGTTTCGAAGTTATAAAACAATTTTTCTATTCAGACTAAGCTTGCTAACTCATTGGGACGCCATGACGGTGTAAACAGGTCGTGCTGCCAATAAATGTGTGCATGGGCGCGAAACCAAACTGACCTCAGGTTAAATACCCATTATAGAACTGAGTACATTTTGTTGGCAACATGACCTTAGCTTCCCAACCGTGGGTGGCGTTCTAGTAATTGCGTCTAAAACCAATAGATCAAAAACTAACAAATGATATTTGTATGAGCAGCCAATGGGTATATGCTTTCATAATTTTATATTTTACTGTCTTATATTAATCATTTGATGAATAAATAAATACACCCCACGTCACACACATAGTCCTGACCCTACACTAGGATAACCTGTATTGTGTGTATCAGGAACTACGATGGACTTGCAGTCCCACAACACCCAGACCAGAAACAAAATTTGTGGATCCCACAAACGATCTCGGTGCGGGAATCGAACCCATGGTCTCTCTCATGGTCTCATGGCTTTGCAACCGGCTACTCGCCGACTGTAACGTTTAAACATTAAGAAACAATGGCTTATTGTAATTACATTACTTAGAACTAGAATTCTATTCGCTCGCAAGGTGAAAGATTAAGTAGAGGTCAGGATATTATGGTCGTATAACAATAGAATAAGTGGCACAATTATAGTGCGCGCCTAATAAAGGAAAACGGTGGTCTTTTACTGCATTTGAAGGGTTATGGTCTCTTGATGGCCCGTTCGACCGGCCTAAACATGTACGGCACGTAAGCTTTCATATAGCGCACATATTCATTTAATTATACTATTTGTATAATTCATAGAGTATGCTAGTAACCTTGCGACTTAGCTAGACTTTACGGTATTTTACATACATAAGGCTCGCGCCTTTATCCCCAGAAGGGTAGGCAGAGGTGCAATTAGTGGTGCCACTCACGTTTTGCGAGCTTATTTCCGTCCCATTATGTAATAAATCCATGTATGATTTTTTAAATCAAAATCTCAAATACAAATTGTGACTATTCGACCTGGCAATTTAACCCAAGACCTTACCCGGTACCCCCTTAACCAGGTTCTCACACTTAGTACGCTGCCATTCATTTGGCGTATTGCGGTAATTTGGAAATAATGATACTATTTATAGTAAGGCCCAATTTGTGTTGAAATTCAAATTGAATTTCAACACATTGGCTTTGGGCCTAATATGTTGGTGGTCAATCTTATACTCTGAACGAGCCACTATAATAGGTTTTGCGTCTTGTTTACAGTAGTCGTTATCAAGATAGATTTTTTTCCATTCTTCAGTGCAAATTCCTTGCACCTTTTAATTTTCCGTCAATTACTTTAATCCTTTGCTGAGGTTTCGGGTTCGATCCCCGGGTCGGGTAAAAGTGATATTGGGTTTGTCCATTAAGAAACGCCTAGTATTAGCCCAGAGTCTGGAATTGTGCCCGGTATGGCGCTAGGTTTGCCCCCTATCCATGGGAAGGAAATGTAAAATAAGCTAAGCGAAATGTTGTACTGGTTACACCTATATCTTCCTCTTTAGGGATTATAGGTGTGAGTGCGTATGTATGTATAAATACGTACTTTAATCCTTTTTAAACGACTTCAAAAAAAAAGGAGGAGGTTCTCAATTCGACTGTTTTTTTTTTTAATGTTTGTGTCCTCAGAACTTTGGACTGGGTGAACCGATTTGGATTATGATCTCTGGTTTGGTTCGTTTCGTCAATTTGGCCTAGTTCTGACAATGACATCCATGACAAAACCATATAAGTCTTAAATTTGCATTAGTATGTGCGTGACAAATGGACGAATAACTCAATATCACGCCAACCGATTTCGATGATTCCTTTTTTATTGGAAAGAATGTACTTCAAGGATAGTTCGCTGAGAGTTTAGTTATGTTCTGATTATGGGATCCATGACAAAGTAACGGAACTCTTCAATTCTTAGGAGAAAATTAACGAATGTCGGCCGAATCTTTTATAGGCTATCCGGATATTTGAGTCACCTACCGTAACGTCGTTATGGTCAAGTAATTGTTGTATATAATGATCAATGGAACTCCTTAACGGCTTACAGTAAGGGTGCGATCTGTGGCAGAATTTCTAACTTGCTGCATTGCAATATGATGCAAGCGTTCTAATTGCATTACTTAAGGTGTATTATGTTGAAAAAAAATCACTCGATAGAGTTTAGCTGCGATGTGGTCCCATATAAATTTGGTTAAGATCTGATGACGGAGTACAGAGTAAAAAAATAAAACTCCTCAACGGACAACAGTACACTCATTGCGATTGTGTTATTGTATTGGAATTTACATGCTATTGCTGTAACTCCCACTGAAAATTTAAAAATAAAATAACGGTTAACAAAACTTAGAAACCGACTTCAAAATAAAAACACTGAAAAGTCAAAAATAACAAATTCTACCTATTATATTCTCTTTGGAATCGGTGCAATTTTATCTGACCGGTAGCGACACAGGCACCCAGACAAAGTACACTTTAGAATCCATGATACTATAATCTTACTTCATACAGAATATAGTAACCGCAAACGTGTGCTTATTAACTCCACGACGCGACGGTGAGCGTTTGTTATAGAGCTAATACGTATTATGATTATGTTCGCGGAAGATTATGGAGCTGAAATGGGATAAGAGACTGAATTTATGATGATTACACTTGTATTTGGTATTACCAATAATATCTTTAGGGAGTGTTATCTTATTGGTTGTATTATATACTACAGAGCAGCGATAGCTCAGCGGGGAGTGGTACGGACGAGACGAAAGTCACAGGTTCGAAATCAGTCCCACGAGCATGCACCTCTGATTTTAAGTTACGTGTGTATTGATTATTAATTATTAATTATCACTTGCTTTAACAGTGAAGCAAACATCGTCAGGAAACCTGCATACCTTTTTTATTGAGTCGTAGAGCCACGCTGTAGACACTTTTGTCTACAGTATGAATGGGCCGGCTCGTCCGGGTCGTTACCAGTGTCTCACAGAAAACCGGCGGAAAGTAGCAGCTTGCTGCTGCATTTCGTACGGTGAGTGAGATATCCCGAGGCCCAAACCCCCTCCACTTCCCAATCCCTTAATTATCCGTTTCCCTTAGGGTCGCCAACGCACCCATAATTCTTTTGATATTACATGGGCGGTGGAGATCACTTACCATCAGGTGACCCACTTGCTTTGCTATAAAAAAATGCCTGAGAAGTTCTCGGTTGGATTTTCGAAGGTATGTGAAGTCTGCCAACCCGCATTAGATCAGCGTGGTGGACTTAGGCCTAATTCATTCAAACCTCCCAGACGCAACGTCACACATAAACTTTGAATCACCAACTACCTAATGGTATTGGACTGCGTTCGTCACCCCGACACGTAATTCATTCACATAAGTCCAAAGACTTTAATATATACTAGGTACTAGACGGGCTATTGAGAAGTAAAACTGCGTCAGTTAACGCGGGAGTTTGACAGCTGACAGACAGGATCCCGAAGGGTTAGGTGTAACTAGTACACCCATATTTCGCCGAGCGTATCTCCATCCCACGATGTGATAGGGGGTGAGCCTATCACCAAACCGGGCACAAATTCCAGACTCCGGGATGATACTGAGCATTTCGTAATAGAAAAACCCAATACCACTTTACCCGACCTGGGGATCGATCCTGAGACCTCAGCGTTAGCTTAATCGTAACGCGCATGCATTACAACTGCGCCACCGAGGCAGTCTTCCAGGCAGTAATCCCCGATTTTATGAGTCCTTTAGGTATTTTTAATATTAAACCAATGTAAAATCATACCATTTGAACTTAAAACTTTCCATGGCTTCCGCCAATTTGTAAGATGACCGCGTACAAATGGTTTCGTTCCTCAAATTACGTACTTTGGGTCAGGTGTTTGGATTTTAAACGAGATTACTGAATCCGTAATAACAATATTAGATGGCTTGTGCGCCGATCATATTAATAAACTTGCCTTTAGAAGGGCTACAACGAACAACTTAGGAATAAGTATTCGAATCGTAAATAATAACATTTGTATGAAGTTTAAACCAGCGTTTTTTAGTTTATCGTCTGTATCATGGTGAATCTGAAGAATAGTTTGACCTTATCCCATCCTCACCTTTTTCCTATAACATGGGGTCTTTACGGGGGCAATTAGGCAGCTTGGAATAATTTTGCCGACCTACGATAGACACATCATCTGTCGTTGGTCGACAGTATTCTTGGATTGCGCTACACATTATTATTACTACACAAACTCCGGGCTGATATTAGTATCAGCTTGGAGTTTGGAATTGTGTTTGCCTTTCGTGATATATAACATCTAATCATTTTTCCCGACCCAGGGATCCAACTCGAGACCTCAGCACAACAGTCGTAAGTATTGCGTACGCCTTACAACTGCATCACCGAGGCAGTCGATTGCAATCTATTTTAATCGTAGTGATTACACAACATATATTCAAAATACCTTAGTTTATTTAAAGAAAGAAGAAAATCGTTTTGTATAAAAATAGTTTTATCCTAAAAGCAATGGCCAAATTAAAGTTAGTACGTATTCTGAACTAGGATCTCATTACGCTCGGCGCTGTCGGCCGCTAGCACACCACTGAATTTATTACTAACTAGATTTTGCTCTCGATGCCACTCGCGTGAATATATTTTTTTTCGAGATATCAAGTCTAAAAGCCTATGTCCTAATGGTCTATGTGTGTGTTAAAGTTTTTCAACTCTGTTTAGCTTTAAAGGCGTGATTAACAAACATACAAATTCACAAACATAAAAAAAATCACATTATTGAATATTAAGATATTGAAATGTGATGGCGCAGTGAGCGAGTAGCCGAACCCGAGGTGAGAGGCCGCGGGTTAGATTCCCGCACCAAGACAAAATGCTTGTGTGATCCATTGATCCATGATTTGTTTCGTATTTGGGTCAAAATAGTCAACAATTTTTATTACAGAGGCCGGCAAACGGGCAAGTAGGTCACCTGATGTTAAGTGATCTCTACCGCCCATGAATTTACACGATACCTGAAGAATCATGAATGTGTTGCAAAATTTAAAGAAAAAGAATGGGCATCAGAAAGGGTCAGGAATTACGGGCCTTCGGAAATCTCACTCACCGTACCAAACGTCCCATAAACTGCCACTTCACATTGGTTTCTCTGTGTAACAGTGGCACTCTGGTCGACGGCTCCTCTACCACATACTAAACTACAAAGAACATACTGATTTTGAAGACCTATTTGTTATCATCCAAATATAATTGAAATAGCATTAGTTTTGGAGAACAAAACAAAAGCAATCTGAAAGACTAATTGCAATGTTTTCAGTTCATCAGAAGGCCAATTATCAACGTCAAATGTGAACATAAATCGTAATGAGATTGAATGTAGAATAAAAGTTGACTAAAGCCAAAACGGTATAATGCTACTGCTAATGCTAGGTGCATTTGACGTTGATTATTGGTTTAAGAGAATGCCATTTGCAACTTTCTTGACGCTGAGATTAGATTGGAATGATATTTTGAACGTTTAAAATTACGAGAATTGGCCTTCTAATCTGAATGAGTCCGATATTCCGCAGGCTGTAATGCACTGCATGCTGAAACGACAACTGCGTAATTTCCTCTAGCAAACGTGCTCAAGACGGCGGAATGGCCGCTTATTCTAGTCTATACGTTAAAGAAAACGCTTTCAAATTATTTACGGGCGAAAAGACGTTTTGACGCTTTCATTTCAAGACGTATTTTTGCTATTTTGTATGAGTAATTGGATGTGGCTGTGGGAAGAAGATGCCACTTTTAACCGACGATAAAATGGAGCAGGTTCTCAATTCAACATATATATATTTTTTGCATGACTTTCAGCATCAGAGTTATTCGATTTGGATGCTTCTTTATTTAAGTATCACATAGTGCATAGGCAGTAGCTCAACATTATCCTGTTTAAATGAAATCAGAGCTATATACTCGTAAAACTAAAACTTTGACATACCTATAGACGTCGATTTTAATAATTCTCTTTAAAACTAGTAAAATATAAATCTTTTAACAAATAATAATATCGACTCAAAAAATACTAAAAATAATCATACACAGTTCTGATTCGGGAATATCAATAATTAGCCATTAAACTGCTATATAACCTGGTTTAAAATTGGTCAATTTTATTATTATATTTTATTTTATTGAGTCGATTTTATTCTTTGTTAAAATGTTTTTGGTTTGTTTGAGATATTTTTCTCCACATACTCATTAAAACTATTACGTCAACATCTGTAGCGCAACGGGTAACCAACCGACCGTGAAGCAAGAGGTCATGGGTTCTGTCCACGGACTGAGACAAATGTTAATGTGATTCACAAATATTTATTTCGGTTCCGGGTGTTGAGCGACCGAAACTGCTTCGTAGCTCCTATAACATAAGATTCATTTTAGAGTAGAGTTAGGTTAGGTTATGCGAAGCGGTATATGACTCTTGAGTGAATTTTATTTACTATTCATAATTATATATTCATATGGGTAGTAAAAAAAACTATTCCCTACAAAGTGGAAATGTGGCTATAGCCTGACTCACTTCACGAGTCTCGGTCTTCTGTCTCGGTCGCTCGGTAGCTCTACCACTTTTACCTCAAGACGTGCCTTAATACGTCGTAGTTCGTCACCTTAAGAATGAATTAATTCAAACAAAGGAATTTCTACGAGAGTGCAATTTCCCAGCCAGTCAATATCAATGCAGATTCCTAGCAATTCACAGAAACGACTCTTTCTACAGCAGTAAAGGAATAGTTAAAATAAAACTTAATTTCTACGCAATTGGGATAAAATTTGGCCAAAGCGCGGAAGAAAAACAATAGGCGCTTATATTAAGTCGGAAATGTTTACGCTCCGTCATGATGCGTGGAGCCACCATGGTTCCAGTTCACGCCAAATATTTGTACCTTCAACCCACAACTATTTGATTTAAGCGTGGGCGCCGTGGGAACACGTCCTACGTGGTCTGGTAATGCCAGTTTAATGTCCTGTTACAATATTTGATGTGTTTTAAAACGTTGTTTGTCAGTAGAATTTACGATTCCGTACACAAAAAGGTACCAGTGGAACCAACATTTTGTATATTTCTGCCACTTAGCACCAGTGTGTAAGGATTGTTATATTCTGGTTCGAATGAAATTGAAGTTAGTAAAATTACAGGACAAATATGAGGCTTATCCTCTGTGTCACAACCTCTGGGTAAACGGTAATTACCAAATAAAGTATTAAGTACACGTTGAAAAACAAAAGTCATACTTTGACATATACACCGACAGAAAGATGTCTACTATAAAAAATAGCTGTCTTATAAGTTAATTTGATGTTAAATATTAGGTACTCAAATATTGTAAAACATATCGAATATTGACAAGCATATCGTAGGCCGCTATTCCACTATCATATAAAAATGATCCTACTTCTATAGCTCATAGATATATGAGAAATGTATGACAGTGTAATAGCAACATAAACTTCATATTTTGTATGATTCTATTTCACAGCATGCTGGAATAGCGGCTGTAGTGCCATGGAGTACTTTGTAATATAAAATTCTAAATGGTATTGCTATTGTTTATGAACAGGCTTGGCGCTTACCATCAGGCGAGGGACCTGCTCTTCATCAATAAAAATATTTTTTCCAACCATGATTTGTAGAATAACTTTAGATTCCAATCACGACTTCAACATTTCAGTCTGATAATGAAAACTTAATGAAAAAAACTTTCTCGACCATTTATTTTTCTCATTACATATCCCGCAAAACTTTTTCTATCAATATAAGAAAATAACTTTGAGTGTACGTCTCGGAGACGTCTGAATAACTATACAGTGTATTTATCGAGGACATCATTCCATAAGGTCGTACGCGGAAAATAACTTTTTAAGAGAGTAGTCAAAAACTGTTTAATTTGTGTGTGTGTTGACTAACCTCTGTCTTTGTTTTATGTCCTCTGTCATTCGGGGATACCGGACGAGAGCTTTGTGTTTTGTATAGTTTCAAATTGTTATGTAACGTAAATTCGTCTATTACACTTCTTTCGAAGTCAACAGCGTGGCTTGACAACTTTCAGCATATAAATAATAAATACACCCAACAGTCACACACATAGTCCTGACCCCACACTAGGTAAACCTGTATCGTGGGTATCAGGAACTACGAGGGACTTGCGGTCCCACAACACCCAGACCCGAAACAAATTTTTGTGGATGACACAAACATTTGTCTCAGTGTGGGAATCGAACCCACGGCCTCTCGGTTCACAGCCGGCTACTCGCCCGCTGCGCCACGGAGGCTCTCATATATAATAATATTTATATATATTTTCACATACTCCCTTGTGAAATTACGTCCTCGATTATAATGTAGCGTGTTCAGAATAGGCCGTCGGCAACTGACTCAGCGCTCATTTGTTCAATATACCAGAGGATTTCCCAATAAACGCACCTTGTGCGATTTTATGACAGTTTCCTTTGTTTCCTTTGCGTCTTATCTGAGTTATTCCAGACAATAATGTGCGGTTATTATTGCGACGAATTATTGAAATAGCGTCTCTACTTTTTTAGTAGGTAGCTTGAATGACGAAACGAGCTGGTCGCTCGCCTGATGGTAAACGCCACGCCTGGCCATACACAGAAGCAATACCACACAGAACTTTGAATTACTGTCAGGCATTTGACGCCGCCCGAGACATGAGATGTTATTTTTCATAATACCCAGTAATTTAATTGGCTTCAATATACTTCAAACCGAAACACAACAGGGCTTACACACTGCTGCTTGGCTGCAGAAATAGACAAAGTAGTGGTTCCAACCCAGACGGCCTTTCGCAAACTAGGGACCTGGCACCTAGTAAATATTTCACTATCCACTTGTGACATTTTGCCGCACCAAGGCGTGACTATGAGAAACACGTGTCAGAAACTTTCAAATGTGCCCGGTTGTCAAATGTTACGACCTAATGTCACTGAGCGATCTACTTTGAGACAGCGAAATATTTCACCGTGACATGTCATTTTAGGAAAAGCTCATCAGGACGTGGTACGGACTATCGAGACAAAAGTCGCAGGTTTTATAAGTCACTTGTGTATTCACTGGTAATTATCGCTTGATTAAACGGCGAAGGAAACATCGTGAGGAGACCTGCATACCTAAGAAGTACTCCATAAGAATTTAGAAGGTATGTGAAGTCTGCCAGTCCGCATTAGACCAGCGTGGTGCATTAAGGCCTAACCCCTCTCATTCAGTAGAACATGGGCTCGTGTCGTTTTATGCTATATCATACTAATACATATAAATGTGAATGTAAGTTTGTTTGTTACGCTTTCGCGCGAAAACTACTTAACCGAACATCATGAAACTTTGTACACATATTCTTGGAGGTTTAAGTAACATAGGATACTTTTTTGAAAAAAAAAATATCTATTTGTTTGTTACGCTTTCACGCCTAAATGACTGAACCGATTTTGATGAATTTTGTTGTAGAGATAGATGGGACCCTGGAGACAGTTATAGGCTACGTTTTATTTCGGAAAAGTCTATTCACACGGGCGGAGCCGCGAGCAAAAGCTAGTAGGTATATAATACGAGGGGGGCGATAAATAAATAAAAAGTCTACAATCCTCGCCAATAAATAGCGTTTAGCTATATAAAATGTAGCCTATAACCATCAAGTAATGTTCAAATTTAATTGCTTCATAGAGAGAATGGGTGTACGCAGTGAATTATTGCGCGTAGTTAGTTATGGCAAGGGAATCTGCAGGATATTCGGGTGGAATTTCAACGTTGAAATTCTTTACCCCTAAGGGTTCTTATGGAATTCACTTCGGCATGGGGTATGACAATCCTAACTTTTAATAAGATATTTTTTTAATAAAACTACGTTGATATTGTAATCGAGTGCAAAATGATGTTACAAGATTTATCTTTTCTCTTATACTTAGTATCTCACGTGAAAATAGGCACCAGAAATACTCTCACGGCGACATATTTTTTATTGTCTTACAAACTGGAACACAATACATTATCCTGCTTTTTGGGCGGCAGAAATAGACAAAGCGGTAGACAGACGGACTTTCGCATACGAGGGGCCTACAACCCACTTATTTATGTGTTTATGCATATATGTAAAATAGTCATCAATCACACAAACATTAATTTTGATCATCGTCAACCTTTGGCCTCTAGTTTTTTTTTTATAGCATAGGCCGGCAAACGAGCAAGTGGGTCACCTGATGGTAAGCGATCTCCACCGCCCATAATACAAAAGAATTATGGGCGCGTTGCCGACCTTAAAGGAAAGGGATAATAAGGGATTGGGAAGGGGAGGGGGATTTGGGCCTCCGGATATCTCATTCACCGTACGAAACGCAGCAGCAAGCTGCTACTTTACGCCGGTTTTCTGTGAGACAGTGGTAACGACCCGGACGAGCCGGTTCTCAACCTTCATAACACCACGTAGGTAACTTATTTATAAAACTTCTGTAGAAGTTCGCGTGTGGGCTGGAGGTGTTCAGGTCCTGTGAGATAAGATAAATACTTATTGTCTGCTTATTATTTGATTTGAACAAGAAAGTTCTAGAGTTGCATTTTGTTGACTTTTAAAGAAGTTTTAAGGTACGCGACCAAGACAGGAGACTGAAACAAGAGCCGAAAGCGATACGTTCGCTTTGTATTTAATTATATAGGTACGTTTTGATGTATGCAATCGAAATAGGAAACTGCGACTTGAGACAGTTTTAATTATCTAAATAAGATAACTAGAACGATGACTCTCATATGAATCTGCCTGAAAATACGGCTCCACTTACTTACACATGCAAAGGTAATCAATCACACGTAACACTCATACACGCATGAAGTTTCAAAATCAACTTTATTTCATAAAAGCCAATGTCTAATTATGAAATTTCTAGATCGAGATACGACGTTATGCACTGCGCAAAAAATTAGACGTACCAAGTGTCAACTAGAGATTATTATGCACAGACTTTTATAGTCCCGCCCCCTTGCACAGAGTTTTGGTGTTAATACAATTGCATAGGACGTGTTGCTGTCCTCTAACATGTTACGGACGTCGCGGTCTCTTTTCTCTTACTATGTTTGCTTTTAAATATTGATGCAAATGTCTTATCACGACGAATAACGCCTAAACATTTATGATGGCAAATTGTATTTCTTGCTGCGTTTTATATTATATCGCGTCATATTGCTCCTGAGTTTCCGTAGATTGCAATAACAACTGTTGTAATTTGAGTGGTAGAGCCACGCTGTAGAGTTTTGTCTACAGTATGAATGGGCCCGCTCGTCCGGGGTGTTACCACTGTCTCACAGAAAACTGGCGTAAAGTAGCAGCTTGCTGCTGCGTTTCGTACGGTGAGTGAGATATGCGGAAGCCCAAATCCCTCTACCATTCCCAACCTTTTAATTATCCCTTTCTTTTAAGGTCGGCAACACGGCCATTATCCTTTTGGTATTGCAGGCGTACATGGGCGCTGGAGATCACTTAGCATCAGGTGACCCACTCGCTCGTTTACCAGTCTATATATAAAAAAATAACGCAGTGGTGCAAAATAGCCCCTATTGGTACATATTCGAAAACTATGAATTTGTTGAATTCCTGCATAATATAATATCAGCTCTGTAATATATATTGTTCTGCTGCTGGGTACTGGCCTGCTCTATTAACGTGAGAGTTATTATCTGCTCTGTATTTTTTTATTATTTTTTTTGGCTTGAATGACGAGACGCCTGACGCCTGCCCATAAACAGAAACAACGTCACACAGAACTTTAGACGGTACATTTCTTCTTCTTCACTTCTGTAGGACACTGCATGGCATTGAGCTGCGCTTGACATCCCGAGAAATAACATGTTAAGTCTCATAATGCTCAGTAATTTCACTGGCTTCAATGTCCTTCAAAACGAAACACAACAGTGCTTACACACTGCTGCTTGGCGGCAGAAATAGACAAAGCGGTGGTACCAACCCAGACGTTATCTTGCATACAAGGGACCTACCATCTTGGATTCGGTACTATGAGGAGTGAAATACATATATTGTACACTATACGTTGCTCAAATTTGATCACACCCTTCTGTAACATGTTGTGTACATATTTGTAATAATTAATATCGAAATCATTTTACACTGAAATTCTTGATTAATGTCCGTGCAACTGTAAATATAATGCGGAAGGCGCCGGCTTGTGTGTGGCATTTATCGTCCATAAGTTACACACGGCTACTGACAGAAATAGGAAATTTAGCGATTCTAGATCTCATATGCTCATTATCAAGAAGATAAACTAGGCTGTTGGATTCGGCTTGTAAAAATGCAGTTCTGGCGTTCTAAAGGTAGGGTCTCAATTTTCTTTAATTTTCAAGAAAGATTTATCGCTGAGGAGGCCCCCTCCCGCTTCCTCAAGGAAGGCAGTGCAGTTATGTTGGTATAATCGGTCATATAGCTAATATCAGAAGTGGGATTTTTCCCCATTTACCCATGGTTTACTAAATAGTTTTATTTTAAAGTTCATGGAGGTTTATGATGGATAAAGAGCCGATCGAGGCGGTCGCACGAGAGACGATCGGCGATGTACCAACTCCTTCGGC